>CM077146.1:2500000-3750000 GCA_039645545.1 Dendrolimus houi
TTATAATAATTCTAACGGCAAACTCGTAACAATATGTATATATATATATATATATATACACATATATATATATAGTATGTGTAGTAGTATTATTTCCTTTTTAGTTACTTTTGAAGCCGGTTTTATTAATTGTAAAAAAGTTTTTTAAAGTATTAGGTATTTAAGAAAGTATAATCGTCCCTGGATGAAGAAAGGTCAATAATTCTTGTGGCCGGACAGTCTTGTCGTAAGAGGCGACAAAACAGCCCACAGCCAGGTGGTAGGGCATTTGTCCGACTGGATGGCTATCACACCGATTCAGAGCATGCCGCCATAACAACCTTGAGTTGTGTTCGTCATCAGTTGGTAGGTTCTAATCGTCACTTTGAGATTGGTAGCTCACGGCATTGCTTTAGTGTCTATGTATGTAATACTTTCGGAAAATCTTTTAAGGAAAATATAGTGCTATCGGTTCGACGATTTTTTATGGAAGTGTATTTAAATTCTATTCCACAGATTAATTATATTTTGTCTATGACATTAATGAGGTTTTACAACAATTACACACACCTTTAGTGACGCAAATTACTACAAAAATGTCAGCAAAATCCTGGACCTCGAATACAATGCCACCTACTGGATCTGATTGTGAATCTAAACCATCCAGAACTGCTCAAACACTCACACAAAAAAGTTCATTAATGTGACCAGGTGGTAGGGAATTTGCCCGTCTGGTTGGCTACCACCCCTGGTCTGCATGCCGCCATAACAACTTTGAGTTGTGTTCGGCATCAGTGGGCAGGTTCCAGTCCCACCTACGAGTCCGGCAGCACATTGGTAGCACCTTTAGTGTTGCAAATGCTCATAGGCGACGGTAACCACTTTCCATCATAGTTGGGCCGTCAGCCTGTTTGCTGTACTTCAGCAATAAAAAATAAATTAAAAAAACAACTGGTTCCGATTGTGAATATAAACCATCCAAGGACGCACACAACAAATTTCATGAACATCGGTCCGGGAGTTTAGAAAGACTTCAATGACCCGCCCACGTATAGAAGAATTATGTTAAGTATACAAAGTTAATCAAATCAAGATAATAAGAGCTTATTAAAAGGAACTTACGCGGAACAACTTCCATCCGACCAACGCCATGTGTGGAAACTCCTCTATCTTGGAGGGAACACCCCCAAGGATCAGGGGGATATTTACGGGAACGCAATCAGACACATTGACTGCTACGCCCTCGTGCAAAGATACGAGCGGTAGAGCCACGACCTTCTTCACTGTGTTCGCTTTGTATTCGTTGCAAACTGAAAAATTGTAATACTTCACTATAACACAATTATTGCAAAATAAAATTGTTGAAGTTTTTGTACACTCGACGTTGCGGGTTGTTAGTGATGCTCGATTTTCTCGTAAAGCACACGCAGCAAGGCTGCGTACAAACGGGCCACCGACCACAGCCACCGGTGGCCAGCATCAAGCAGTTGACACGCTTTTTTCTGCATTTTGTAGGTACTTGCCGCATATGTGTGGCCGGTGGCGGCCACGCGCCTCTACAGGTACTTTATGAGTATTTAACACGTTTATTTAAGCACGGTTTTTTCGTACACTCGACGTCGCGTGATGTGGCTAATACTCGATTTGCACGGGACTTGGATTTTATATTCATAAGTACTGAGAACTGCAGATATCGAAATGTACCATGAAATCAAGACCTATCGATAGATATTGATAAGTCTTGATTTAATGGGAAACAGGCGTGACAACATGTATATAATGTGCTTACCTTCTTCTGCTAGCTCAATGTATCTTCTCTTCTCACTTTCACTCATGTCCTCTTCATTTGGGCCTATTTCACTCGGCGTTTCTGGACCATCTTCAGAATTCGACTCTGATCCAGGGAAACTAAACAAATCCGTCACTGGACTGTTAGTTATTGGTGGCTGATTTTCATCCACATTTGCTGGTTTGACTCCTGGGTGGTGTAATAGAGGATTGCGTGTTGTGTGTGCATTGTTGTTGAACTGATTATTTGTGTTGAAAGCTTGATTATTTGTGTTTGTACCTTGATTGTTTGTGTTGAAACCTTGATTGTTGGTGTTGTAATCTTGTTTGTTAGTATCGTAACCAGGTCGTTTTGTTGTGTAACTATTTAAGTTACTTTGTGGAGTCTGATATTGTATTGGAGCTTTCTTCGTTGTAAAACCAACATTTTTCCGAGTTGTGCTGTCAAAGTTACTACCTTGGTTCTTGTTTTGAGATATCTGTTGTTTTTGAGGTCTGCTATCAAAGTTTGGGTTCACAACTTTTTGTGGTCTAGTAAATTGATTGTTAACATTTTTTTTGTTTTCGTTAGTTGAACCTTTACTGTTGTAATCATAACTATTTGTTGTAAATCTGTTTTTATCTGCTAAGTTAGTTTCAATTCTTCTATCCTGATCATCTATAAATGTTATAGCTGATGGATTATAATTTTGTGTTCTTTTCAAATTTGTATTATTGTCATCTTGATTATATTTATTATTTAAATTTTGTGTGGTTGATTCAACATTATGATTTCTACCAATATTTCTACCGGCATCTGTGTTTATATTTTTTCTACTAGTTTTCCTAAGTCTACTGGTAGTCGTTCGTGGTTTTTTCGTAGTCACATCTTGGAATACTATTGCAGAGGTATCGTGATGCTTCTTGTCTTTTGTCTGTGGTCTTCGTGTTGTTTGTCCAAAGTATTGGTTGGTTGTTTGGTATGGCTGTATTAGGGCTTGTAGGCCTTGGATGAAATCTGCAAAAGAAATAGCATTATATGACTTTTGTTTCTAAATTTAAAAGCGGGATCTTTATAAGAGATGTTTATCTTATATTACAACATATTAGCGCACGCGTCCGAAAGCCAAAGGGCCCGGCTTCGAATCTTGCCCAGAATGTATGCAACACTTAGGCAGTTTTCTGACCTAATGTGCATATTGTTACAATTACCATTTGCTAGGGGTGCAGGAAAATATCGTAATGAAACCTGCATATCCAGATAACCGATGCGTCAAACCTGCCAAGCGGCCTTGGACAAGCGTGACGGATATACTGTCCGATCCCCTATAATAGGAGGCTCCAGCCTAGCAGTGGGATGTTTGTGGGCAGTTAAAATTAAGCAGACATTAATTAGACGGTTCATTTTAGTATATCAATTTGAATGAATAATCAAAATTAATCCATACTAACGTAAACTTAAATAATTCAATGTCATCGAATACCTTTGTATAGTTTCAGTTCTGAGCTTATCAAGCAAACTGATACAATTTGGTCGGTCCAGCATTATCGAGCACTAGCAATGTCAGCGGACCTTCATTCGCGTTTCTATGACGTGTTTGTTAGTAAAATACAAGTGCGACACAAAAACACATTGTTCTATCCCATAGAGATAGGTATCCTAAGTGTTAGGCCAGGATATAAGCTCTGTGTCGAATTTCCTTTAAATCTTTTTTCAGTAATTCTCGTCGACCATCCCGCAATGTCTGACCAGACCGACCCCCTCGACTCCATCCAGCGTTGCGCCGTTCGTCTCGTCGACGATCCCATACTAACAGGCGGTTTAGAACCGCTTAGCCTTCGGAGGGACTTTGCATCCCTCTTCGTATTCTACCGCCTGTATAACGGGGAGTGTTCCAAGGAATCGTTTGCAACCGTACAGCTCGCTAACGACGGGATTTTCACTCCCATTTCCTAGAACTCCCACGCTCAAGTACGCACCGGTTCACTAGAACATTTATTCCGCGTACAACGATTATTTGGAAGGAACTTCCCGCCACGGTTTTCCCCTTGCGTTATGATATGGGATTTTTTAAGAAGGACATTATAAAATTTCTTAGTGGTCGGAAACGCGTTGGCGACACCCCTGCTGTTGCAAACGTCTATAGGCGATGGTAACCACTTTCCATCAGGTGGGCTGTCTGCCTGTTTGCCTACTTCAGGCAATAAAACAAATGCTTAAAGACGAAAATCTTCGAGCAGTGGGTCCTCCCTGTCCTGACCTACGGAGCCAAGATGTGGACACTGACGCAGGATTGGTCCACAAGTTCCAAGTCGCTCAACGGGCTATGAAGCGGGCTATGTTGGGTGATTCTCTTATAGATAGAATTAAAAATGAATATATCATTGAGACGAGCCAAATCCTTAGTGTATGTATGTTTGTATCATCACATATGTTTATATACACATATATTTGTATATACACACACATATATATATATATATATATATATATATATATATATATATATTATTTTTGTACATATATGTATTGTGTATACTTATCATTTATCATTATTTATAATTAATCACTGCCAAGGGTTGCCTGGAAGAGATCGCTTTTTAGCTATAAGGCCGCCCGTTGTACTATCTCTTGTATTTTCTTTTTCTATGTGTTGGTGTACAATAAAGTGTTGTCCATCTATCTATCTATCCGTAAGATAACCAAGGTAACCGACATAGCTCGCAAAATTAGCAAGTTGAAGTAGCAGTGGGCCGGTCACGTCTGTCCTAGTAGGACCGATGGCCGATGGAGCAGATGAATCCTGGAGTGGAGACTGCGTCTCGTGTTTTTGGTAGGAGTACTGTTCGTATATTCTTTGTTTTTTGGGTTTGTTTTGCTTTGTCTATTCGTGAGTCACTGTAAAGTTCTTAGCGGGAGACCAGCGCTGGTGGATTCAACCAGCACCATGCTGAGTTAGGACCGATTTAGAACTTCATTTCCTAGTTGTATTTTATTATTTATAAGTATATTTTGGTTTGTATGTAAATAAATATTTTTCTTTCATACTTTCTTTTTTTTATTCCTGGAGAAGCATTACAGCAGACAGTTGATGGCCCGACTGTGATGGAAAATGGTTACCGTCACTTATAAACATTTGCAACACTAAAATTAAAGTGTCTGTTTGTAATTTCAAAATGAAAGCTTTTTAATAAATGCATATGAAAGTTTATACGGTACTTATATCAAACAATCATGATTTTTTAAAATTTTGTCCGTCTGTCTGGATGTTCCGGGTAATCTCTAAAACGGCTGGACCGATTTTGACGGGACTTTCACTGGCACAAAGCTGATGTCATAAGGGGTATTTATGCTACTTCATTTTATTTAGGGATACGCGAAAAAAATCCACGCGTATGAAGTCATAAGCACAGGTAGTGTTAAATATAGAATGTGGCCGAATGTGTGTTATAATAATCGTCAAAAATAACGCTGTTAACGAATAGCCACATTAGTGTATATTATACATAGGTCATTTATCAATATTTAACGTCATTATTAATGTCGATTCTCAAGTAACGCATTATACCCATCGCCATATCAACGTGAAACGGCCTACATTTGTAACATTGTCACAGATGAAGCCGCACCATTAGAATTTGTATCAATATATATATATATATGCGTGTGTATATATATGAATAAAATTGTGTCAATTTATTATGTTAAATTAACAGCTTTTTACTAAATGCATATGAAAGTGTATACGGTACATAAATGAAATTTTAAATTTTTTATCTATCCTCCTGTTTCTTCCGCCAAATCTCTGAAATGGCTGGACCGATTTTGACGGGACTTTCACTGGCCGATAGCTGATATTATAAGGAGTAACAGGCTACTTTTAAAATTAATTTAATTTAGGGCGATGAAGTCGCGGGCAAAAGGTAGTTTTACATATAAAAGATTATGTTGAATAGAAAATTTCCATCAGTAACAACAATCCGATAAAAAACTTTCCACTAACCGATTTGCGAAGATCAAAACAAGCTACAAGAACCAGTAATTAAGTTAATCAATTAATTCAATATGGCGTAAGAAAAAAAATATTACAACCAATAACGAGTTCGTAAATTGACCGCTGCAAATCCGTATTAAAATAAAAAAGGCGAAAGTAACCCTGTTTGTTTTTAACCAACATAAAAAAAGAAGAAGGTTCTCAATTCGTCGTGTAAATGTAGTATATAAGGTGTGTGCGTTAGTCTACTAAAATATATATGTATGTGGGTAGTTCATAAAATATAATACTTGGGGTCGCCCGTGGTCTAAATTCGTCCATAATAATTAATTTAAATTACAAGTTTGAACATTATTAAGGTTCTGTTGTCCAAGACTATACTTCTATAATCACAGATTTCGTCAAGGCTACACTGTTAATTTGACTTGAACAATAAACAAAAGAGTATATATGCGTGTGTGTGTCAAATACATGGTAGTGTGTGTAACGTTTTTTTGATTGATTTAATCTATTTTTATGTCTAATTAAAACAAAATAAGAACTTCTGCACTCCTTCTCCATATAAACTAAGTGTGCGAAATTTCATTCTCTTCTGTCGTCTGTGTAATTTTTTGTAAAAAGGGTACAAAGTTTTTGCTTCACGTATATATATAGATATGAAACAGTTCGCGCAAGTAACCACTGTGCGTTTATTACACGGTGACAGCAGTGGGATTCGAATTCACGCCCTTTCGGACTATTTTTTTTATGTATATTCAGTCATAACTTTTTGTTTTTGAACCGATTTTATACCGTTTATGTGTTGTCAAAAAAAAAAGTAAAGCATTTCGGTCGCGTGAAACATCTATCAACCTTTTTGATAGGTCTCGATAAAGGCGGTGGCCTTCTGGCCCCCATGGCGCCAGAGTTTCGTCACCAAAGCCACAAATATGTATCCGGTACCAATGGATGCATATTTGTGGCGTTTTAGGTCCTCTTGTCGGGCGGCAGCTGCACCAGCTATCACAGCCGTGTCGTGAAGATGGGACGCTGTGAAAGTGTCAACGCACGTGGCGTCTCACACTAATGGTCGTCCCATCTTCCATGGCACCGAAGATATACCGCCCGGTCTCTTGCCATCGCCGCCGCACACTCCATTCGGCTCTAAAATGGCTGGAAGTGACAAGAGCCCGGAGGATACTTCAAGATTACATAATTACAAAGCAAAAAATAAATATTTTGTACAACATATAAAAGTTGGTTCCATGTAAAACAAAACAAAAAATGCAAAATATCTTTTACTTTGCACCGACTTCAAGATATAGAAAGTATAGAATAGAATACACTTTATTGTTCACCACACACACATATAATAAACAATTTACAGTAGGTCACATTACACAGTGAAAGTAGGAGCAATGGGCGGTCTTATCGCTTTAGAGCGATCTCTTCCAGACAACCCGGGCTATGGATTTTATGAACGGGAGATTCGCAAGTGTATGACGGTGGTGTGCAAATTAAATACATATATAATGTATAAATACGATATATAAATATCTCACAATACATATACCTAAAATGAATAAAAATAAAATATAGAATACACAATAACACATAATATTATATATATACTAATATATACATCACTAATATGTGTATAGCAAGAGCAATAGCTATACAATATTAATAATAGTATTAATACATAATATGAATATAAACGTACATGTAATTAGTTATTAAATATTTATTATAAAGTGAGATAATATTTTCGCACCAGTTTTTTAAAAATGGGGAGTGACTGAAAGTATTTATTTTTTGCTTTATAGTCACTCTTAAAATAGGTTTCTTTTTGCTAGATAATTTCTGAAAGTTTTGGTGAAAACCGTTGTTATGTTATGCGGGTAACAAATGTCTAGCCATGCCGCCTCCGCCAGGTTTCCGTCGAAGGGGAAGGCCCAAGAAATGCTGGCTTGACGTTGTGAACGATAACATAAGTACCAATGGTCTCAGAATGGGCGATGCTGACGACCGCGCGAAATGGTGTAGAAAAGTAGGAATGCGGACCCTAGGCGTCGGAGTGAACGCTCCAAACGCAAGCGGGATTTAACGCTTGGATGGTGATGATGATGATGATGATGATGAAAACCGTTTAAAAAATCCATTTCGTAATTTCGGAGAAGTTAGTGGATAGTACAGACAGACGCGAAAACTAGTAAACATATAAACCTTCCTAAACTAACTTAAACAAATACAATTAGCTGTTAAAATGAACGAATTAAAAAAATAATATAACCGCAGGTTGGCAAAATTAAGTAGAAAATAATAGGGGCGCCACTTTCGCTTTGTCTAAAGTCTAAACTCTAGCAACTCCAATATTAGGTCAAGAGTAATTTCGATACTTACTATAGTTCGTTCGCGTTAAGAATGCAGTGAGTCATCAGTGCAACTGCAGGGTAAAGGTGTATTCACAGTGGTGGTCACACATTAAAATTCAAACAAATTATATTTTAAAAGATTAAGTTTAATGAATTTAAAAAATACACTTAAATGTTAAAAATCAAAATTAAGTCATTAATATTTTAATCACTATCACTAGTATCCCCGTTAGTATTTATAATAAAAAAAATCTGCAGCGAGTACCACGACGTCATCTAAATCCCACATGGTATTTTTTTCTTGTAAGACGTGGTCGCAGCACTTCTTCCATCGATTAGCGTCTACTAACCGAATTGCGTCATAAAATATTTTTTTCACGTCAGTCATCTTAAAAGTTGTATTGTTGGCAGCAATATAATTTTTTATTTGGGCCCACACTAACTCAATGGGGTTCAGTTTGCAGTGGTACGGAGGTAAACGGAGAATTTACCAAAGCCGTTACTCCTAGCCGTTTCATCGATTAAATATTTATCATATTGTGGGGCGATTTCGGCGGTCACACACAGTCATATTTAAATCAGACTGTGTAAAATACT
Source organism: Dendrolimus houi (assembly GCA_039645545.1). NCBI lineage: Eukaryota > Metazoa > Arthropoda > Insecta > Lepidoptera > Lasiocampidae > Dendrolimus > Dendrolimus houi. The sequence goes on from CM077146.1 coordinate 2,508,693, forward strand.
TAAAACATTGTAAATTACTTTTCTCTCTCCACTATGGATTACCGAACCACTTTTATTTTTACGAATTGGTGAGGTATTCAGTTTTTTAAATATAAATCAGTTAACACAATTACAGGATACAACCGTCGCGTGCGAAGCTATGCCTTCAACTGCTCACTATGAACTTGACCTTGTAATTTGAAAAGATTTGATTGGTTAGGGGGCGGGGCTAGGCCGGCGAACAATGATGACTCACTGCATTCTTAACGCGAACGAACTATAGTGATTTTTAGTACGGCATCAAACATCGTGCAAGTATCAAGTTCTTCAGTTACGACATACACATTTTGTCAATATAGCATAAAATGTTTACTTTAATAACAATGATTATAATTTTGTAAGCAAGATCTATGTGGCAGTTAACAGAACAATTATTTGATTTAAAGAAGCTAAACTAACCATTACAAACCTATCATGTCGGCTGTTCTTTAGTAAATATCGTCGAATTATAACGAAAAGATTTTGGCTTCGAATTCCACTAAATAGCCTTGGTGAACTTCAAAAGTCACTGCTAACTTGAAACTTGATTACATGCGTATTTAGTTATTTTTTATCGGGTTTTAGACTCGGATCAACGTTAAAATTAAAATAACATAGATAAATTAGCTTTGTTTATGATTCACTGACCTTGACTACAGATAAAATAGAATATTGCCAGAAGTTAAAAAATTACTTCTTCTAGACGTTATGGTTAGGTTATATGTAACTAACCGCTATCAGTGGGGACCGTGCCAGAGAAATCTGGCTGCATTGCCACGCTGTATGGCATGCTGATTCGTTGCGCGAAATAGGACATTTTTTTGGAAGTTTCTTGAAAGAAATTTGTAAGAAACTTTGCCAATGTACCCCACGAACTTAAAGTTTTAAATCCAAACGGCATAAATATGGATTCCCAGGAAGTAGTTATATGCGCTGTTTGAGATAAGCTCCGCTTTTATTATCAAATCAGAACTAAAGTAATCACTTGAATGGTGAATTTTAAAGGTGAGACGCTACTTCACTGCAGAGCAAGTGCTTAATCTTTACTATGCTCAAGTAAGATCTTGCATGGAGTACTGTTCTCACCTTTGGGACGGCTCAGCTAAATACCAGCTTGAAGCGCTAGAGTCAATTGACAGAAGAGCTTGATTGGTAGCAAGCAGCTTGTCAATACAAGGCTTTAATGCCTAGAGCATCGATGCCGCGTTTTTATAGGATTCATTTCGGAGAGTGTTCGACCTGATTCTCCCTACACCATTCCATCACCACACAAGAACCACAAGGCGCTTTGGTCTACGCCATCGTTTCACAGTGGAAACGCTACCAGTGCGAACTAAACGTTTCGCCTTCGTTTCGTTCTTTCTATGTATGGCAGTGTTGTAGAATGCACTACCAGAGTCCGTGTTTCCCGAAAAGTACAATCCTGGTATCTTCATGTCTCGTGTGAATAGGTACTATCTAGGTAAGCGTCCTCCACCTTTGACCGCATCATCATCCGACATTGGGCGTGATCGTGGTCAAACGCAAACCTATTTAATATCACCTCTGCTCCTATTTTTGATATAAGATTAATATTATGTAAATATTTTATTTAAATGGCACTATGTATCATAACCTAATGTGCTACACGACTTTCTGCGGCACGAATAAACCCATGAGTTATCTGTGCCACAGTCGAATATGTTTTAGTGTATATAAATGTAAGCATATTGACAATAAAAAAAATCCATATTTAAAAATTCACTCAGAAAACATTGTTAGTATTACGCAATAATGTATGTACTAGTTTACTATACTTTAGACTATAATCTGCTGTCCATGTATGTCATTTTTTTTCCTAAATAAATACAGATAATTTAAGAATTTTCTTTGAGTCAGGTTGCCTGGAAGAGATCACTTTTAGTCTTCTATTTTCCAAGTGACTATTGTCTGTGCATTTTTGTTTTGGTGAACAATAAAACTTTATCTATGTTTATCTTCACCTGTTGAAGCAGTGTTTCATTAAAAAACAACATATTTACACTTACCAAAATATTGACCACTAACATTTAACGTAAAAAATGTTAATAGTATTGGAATTACTAAAAACTGGTGCAGCAACATGTTCGCATCGTATTAATCTGAAAATTAAAAAAAAAATACTTTAAACGTTTAGTGCTGTGAGTGATATAAAACCAAAACCAGTCTTAGACCCGGTTCACAACAAAGTCGAGAGGATTGAATGAGGAGGACATATTACAATAGATTTTAAGATTATTTTATGTACGTACACGTCGCAGGGAAATGACGAAAACCGGGATTTGATCAAATCTCTAAGGGAGATGACTAATTCACGCGAGATGATGCAATCACAACTCGGTGGGTGATTTCGCTGAAGAGAGGTAGTGATTTGATGAAATCCCTTTATTTAGTAAACCATGCATTATCAAAAGTAAAGTAGATTAACCGAGCAGGAACAGAGAAAGAATACAATTTCCTGCGTTGGGGCGGCCTGTCGTAAGAGGCGACAAAACAACCCATAGCCAGGTGGTAGGGCATTTGCCCGACTGGATGGCTACCACCCCTGGTCTAAAGTATGCCGCCATAAAAACCTTGAGTTGTGTTCCGGCATTCGTTACCAGGTTTCAGTCTCCCTTAAGAGAGCAGCTGCGCATTTGTAGCACCTTTGATGTTGCAAATGTCCATAGGCGATGGTAACTATTTTCCATCAAGTTGGCCGTCTGCTGAACTCCTGCAATAAAAAAAAAATTACGCATTGTGCAGGGGCACGTGTTAGGCCGCAGTGATACGACTGAACGACAGCGCCCGGCGAGTGTCACAACCGATTATAACCACAGTTTAAATAGTTATAAATGAATCAATGGTGACCAATCTGTTATGGCATTCGCCGGCCACTAACGCTTTGGTCTAAAGCTAACTTAGCCTCACTGTTCTGGTCACTTGTGGGCGACGCTGCGCTGGCTGACACGGTTGCCAGAGTGGAAGGGGCGGGGGGGGGTTTGAGGTAAAGGAAAGTGGTATGAAGCGAATCATAGAGCTTCAAGGGGCCATCCATAAATTACGTCACTCGTTAAGGGGGGAAGGGGTTGACGAAATGTAATATTGTATCACAATCTAATATAAAAGCTTTAAAATACGAAATTTGAATTATTAACAAAAAACTTCAAAATATTTCCAACTCTATATGAGTATAGTGCTTAAATTATAAAAAAAGTAATTTAAATTATTATAAAGAAATACGTACATGTTTCGGACGTTTAAAAAAAAAAAAATTTAAATACATACAAATCTACATAACAATTAAAAATAAACTAAGCTCTAAATAAATTAATATAAATTAAAATTTAATTATACTATAAATATAATTATAATTACAAAATAACAATCTTTAAGTAAAAAATAGATCCCAGGTCGTTGTTGCTTAATTTAATGGAAATAAAACTAATTACGGAACTACTGTTTTATTTAATAATTTCTTGATGTAAAATGGCAAAATACGTGATATCACACTAGGGAGGGAGGAGTTTTACGACTGTGACAAGGACTTGCTCTTTTTATCATTTCACTAAAACAGTTCAGAGAGATTTGATCAAATGACTATCTTTCTTTAGGGAAATCACCCACAGAGTGGTGATTGTAACATCTCGCGTGAATTAATCATCTCCCTTATTCCTTTAGAAATTTGATCAAATCCCGGTTTCCGTCATTTGCCTGCAACACATAACATTCGAAGGCAGCCAGGTATTACCATGTCACTGCTACATCTGGGGTAATAATATCAGGCTGGTCGCCTGTGGGACTCCCTCCCCTTGAAAATCAGAGAAGCTACATCCATTTCTACATTCAAACACTTGATCACTGATCATTATTTGTCCATTAAATAAAATTGTTGCAGTAAATGGAATTGTATTATTGTTCGCATGTAGGTATATGTAATTTCTATTGTTACGACTTAGCTAAAACTCCACGAAGCACGCCCGCAAAAGTGAATGCACACCTGCCGGCCATAAAGCACAGTTTTATTACCGCCCGCATTTGGATTTCTTTTGTTTACTTTTTGTTTAGAATTAGTAATTAAGAAAAACATTCTATTGTTATTGTACTTGTTTTATGACAGTCATTAAGCAGGTGTGTCGAACTAATTCTCGTTGTTATTGTCTTGCGTCGAGAGATATTGTATTTGTACAAAAGAAAAGGGATGCCCGAAGGGAAGGGTGAGGCAGTCAAGCGACGACTACGATACGAGCACGACGTGTGTACATTCGAGGAGTTATATAGTGACGGACTTTGCGCGTGTTATTAAATCGTGCAGTTTGTACTGGTTGTATCCAATTATATTTGTATCTGTTTTATACGTGTTTTTAATTTGAGTCCCGCACTTGTAACAATAATATTATAATCTATTTAATTATGTATATCTATATTAGTTTATTATTTTGTTTTTTCTTTAATTACCATTGAATTAGTTTTAATTTAGTTAAACCACCAAATATTATTTATTTTTTCTGGTAATGTCTCCTTGGACACCGGGTCGCCTGGAAGAGATCGCTATAAGCGATAAGGCCGCCCATTGTTCTAATGGAAATGTATTTATATTAAATGTCTAGGTTTAAGTTATGGTGAACAATAGAGTTTTCATTCATTCATTCATTCAATATTGTATCTGGAATAATCGGATGTAGCGATAGGTATAATGCGTTAGTCGTGATGTGATATAGTTGTCATTGATAATAATGTTAAACATTGACAGATAACGTATGTATATGCACTAATGTAGTTCATCGTTAACGGCGTTATTTTTAACGCTATTAACAAGACTAAACTGGCCGCAAGTCACTAATACTAACATTATTAAAGATAGAACAAGAAAACCAGTATGTAGAAGCTTTTTCATTCAATACCGAGTATCTATACTGATGATTTATCCGTGCAGTAACGGAGAGAGAATACAATTTCCTGCGTTGGGGCGGCCTGTCGTAAGTGGCGACGGAACAACCCATAGCCAGGTGGTAGGGTATTTGCCCGTCTGGATGGCTACCACATGATGCCATAACAGCCTTGAGTTGTGTTCCGGCATTAGTGGCCAGGATCCAGTCTCCCTTTAGAGAGCGGCAGCGCATTGGTAGCGCCTTCGATGCTACATATGTCTATGGGCGATGTTAAACGCTTTCTATCCGGTGGGCAGTCAGCCCATTTCCTTGAGCTCCTACGCTCAAGTACGCAACGGTTCTCTAGAACATTTATTCCGTATACTACAATGATCTGGAGGAAACTTCCCGCCGCGGTTTTCCTTTTGCGCTATGACATGGGGTTCTTTGTCGGCACCCCTGGTGTTGCAAACGTGCATAGGCGACGGTAACCACTTTCCATCAGGTGGGCCGACTGCCTGTTTGCCTGCTTCGGGCTATATAAAAGAAGAAGCTTGTCTGCTGAACTCACGCAATAAAAAGAAGAAATCTAATACTGTATAACGCACGACCTCTATGGTTGAGTGGGCCAAATCTGCCGGCCTACCTCACTGCAACTCAGATCCGCATTTGATTCCTGGTATGGTAAATTTTGGAAACGAACTTTGCGATACTCACTGTGGTCTGAGTGTTTGGGATCGATCCCAGAGTAGTCCGATGTATATTACACAAGCTTAACTTGCGTAGCTTGGGCATATACAAAACGGGTGTTTGTATTAGAGAAGCTACGAATTTTCGGCAGCTATTCAGTATTCGGCTGAATACTATGTACTAGGTATTTGTCCAAATACCGAATAGCAAATCGTGCAAAAAAACACATTGCTCAAAATTTAATTATGTTTAGGTATGGGCCAAACACAAAAAACTTATACATGTCTACAGGAGAAGACTACAAATGTTGTAACATTGCCTGCATTTATGAACGCACTCAGAAAACAATACTTTTCCTTAAATAATTATACCTAAAATAATAATAAGTCGTGGTAGCGTAATGGCTAGGGCACGCGTCCCAAACTTAAAGGGTGCGGGTTCGAATCCTGGCCGGAACGCATGCACCACTTAGGCAGTTTTGTGACCTAATGTGCATGCATATTGTTACAATTACCACGTGCTAATAACGGTGAAGGAAAACATCGTGATGCAACCTGCACATCGAGATAGCCGATGTGTCAAACCTGCCAAGCCGCCTTGGACAAGCGTGGCGGGTATACTGTCCGTTCCCCTATAGTGGGAAACCCGAGCCCAGCAGTGGGACATTTATGGGTTGCTATTATATATAATAATAATTATATAATTATGCCTAATTCTTATACTATAGACTATTCAACACACACATATATATATATATATATATATATATATATATATATATATATATATATATATATATATATATATATATATATAATATAATCTGCACCACCTACATCGCCAGTTTAGGTTATACTATTCCTTAAGTTAGGTTGGCTGTAAGAGATTGCTTTAAGCCAGTGGTTCTTAACTTTTAAGTCATGAGGGACCATTTTACCAAATTTCTGTCTTCCCAGGGTCATCCAGTCGGTTATATATATGTATAGATACTATGTATTTGGCTCTATCTAATAAAGCACGTATAATTTTAAAACTAGCATGTATTTATTTCTCATTTTAAAAATATTAAATTTAATGAGATTTTTCTGATTGCATTCTCTTTGCGCGGTTTGGGTTGTTATGACTCGACACAACACGTCATTTGTTTATTACGATGGCTTCGCGGACCACTTGGAATGCCTCCAGGGACTACCAGTGGTCCGCGGACCACCGGTTAAGAACCACTGCTTTAAGCGATAAGGCCGCTTATTGTTTCTACCATTTCAATATTGTAATTGTGTATTTTTGAAATTGCATATTTGGTGAGCAGTAAAGTGTTATCTATCTATCTATCTAATGTTGGAACAGTATGTTTTTGTTCGCAAACATGGAATGCTGTATGAGAAGTTGTTTAATTTTTACAAATAGTTTATTTTATGGCTGACGTTGAAAAATTATTATTATTATTTTTCAACGTCTACCAAACTGAGGTATTCAGTACCCGAACAGTCTACAGTAGGAGACATTTTGGTTTAAACGAGGGCAATAAATGAATGAATGAAATGAATGTGTTAAAATACAAAGACTGTCAAGTCTAACGTACCCACGACATAATCTTATATAATAAAAAAAATACATGAACAAATTATGTACACATGGATTTCACGTAACTTGAACACTATGTTTCCTATCTGTATTGACCCATATATTTCCATAAAACATTGATATTAAACTTTGTTTTAATAGTGTTAAATGCGATTTTAATTTTAATACCTTTCGACCAGTTTTTAAGATGTCGGAATCTATCAAAAAATCATTCAAAATCACGCTAAAAACCATCAAAACACAATTTTAATTATGACTATCAATCGCGAGAACGTAAGAAATAATAATAATGTTTATAACAGCCCACAAATGTTCCACTGGTGGGCTCTCGAATAGTATACAGGCCATGCTTGTCCAAGGCGGCTTGGCAGGCTTGACACATCGGTTATCTCGATGTGCATGTTGCATCACGATGTATTCCTTCACGGTTGTTAGCACGTGGTAATTGTAACAATATTCACATTAGGTCAGTAAAATGCCTAAGTGACGCATGCATTCTGGCCAGGATCGTATCCACGCCCTTTGAGTTTGGAACGCGTGCGCTAGTCATTACGCTACCACAACTTATAAGTCGTGCGCAGAAGGTTTGCTGATTGTCGCCCTTCCCGCTTTCTACGACTGGTACCGGGGCTTGTCTAAGTATTACTAAGAACTAGACGACCGCGGGTCGCGGTTATGGGAGGCGGAAGGGGTTGTTATCGGGAAACCTTCTGCACACGACTTATACGTAAGAAAACACTTCACAAATTTGCTTTAATGCTAACCGAATATTCGGCGCTTCAGCCAAGAGCAAGGCCGAACATTCGGTATTTGGTATTCGGTCACACCACTATTCGTGGGATCTCTAATTTGTATGAAGGCATTTATTTTTTATTATATATTTTTCCATGTAATAAAGAAGCCCACATTTACCAAGGCGCCGATAAACAAGTAGATTACTATAAAAACCTTGGAATGTCCTAGAATGTATTTATAAATAATACCTATTATATATTCAATAGAAACCACAGACGTATAAGACGCATTATATAACTTGATTGTATATTATAAAATATTGAGACAAATAATAAGACTACATTGTAATGGTTTTAAGCGCGGTGTTTTTGACATCTTCTCTTTTAATCTGACCTCCCGCGCATTTTAATCTATAATATTATATAATTCTAAACATGCGGTGTCTGTACATTGAAGCTATTAAAAAAAAAAACTATAATAGACTATATAAACGATGGAGAACACTGCAATTTTTTTCAGATTTCTTGTCTGTTTGTTCTAGATTCACGTAAAAACTACTGGGACGATTTCGATGCGGTTTTCGCTGATCGACAGCTAATTCTTAGATTTAAGCTTTGCGCTACTTTTTATCCTGGGAATCCCTCGAGACTTTTTTGGGAATGGTAATAAATAGCCAGACTAAAAAAAATCGAATTATAAAGAATTTTTTTTACTGATCGACAGCAGATTTTGTGTAATAATATGTGTGATAATCTTTATCCCGGGAGCGGTTTGTAGTTGTTCGGATTCGTAAAAATTAGCTCATTCCGGTTCAGTTTTTACTAAAACGATGGTTACATTCTTTTTCCAATGCTGTGGTATTTTGCATCCCGGGAAACGCCCGGAAATTTCAAGTCAAGCGCAGACGAAGTCGCGGGCGTATCCTAGTATGCATATATATTCACTAGAGGTGAAAATCACATCAAAAATCCGTTACGTGTTTTAGAACAGTTAGAAGCATATACAGACGGAAAGACGAGAAAAGCGACTTAATTTTGTACTATGTAAAGATTACTATAATAATTACCTACTACTTACAAACCTGGTTATTCATGATGTATCATTTAGCTTGAATAATGAAACTACAATAGGTAATAAAATTCCCTATGAAATTAGTCATTAGGATACATTCAATGAACAGGTAGATTGATTAGGTCATGGACTTATGAACTATGAACCTTACACGCTTAAAATAAGTATTTATATTCCTATATCCTAATGTTACATTTATTAACTTGCATAGTTCTTGTCATGTTTCTTTTTATGGTTAATAATTAATTTTATTCTGTACCCTCTTTTTTATTTATTTAGGGCAACGAACAATTACACCAGCGAAAATTTTAATAAAACTATAAACTATTGGTAAATATTACTTATGGCGCAACCAGCGATGTGGCCCACAAAACTATAATAAAAAAAAAGAGAAATTAGAGCCGGCGCAGATATGGCGGAGCGCAGTGCAGAGTATTGTCACTGTCAAACTATTATCGACATTGTCTTCATTGTGACAATTGCTAACATCAATTACACAACAATCAATTTCTGAAGAGCATCGAAGCGACTACATTCGAAAGGTACTCCGCGGGGATCCGCTTCCAGTCGCCGGGCTCGCCGAAGTGACACTCACGCGGCAGAGTGTAGTCAACAAAATGGAACCGCCATTTTGTTGTCTACACTCTTGCCGTACAGTATTTTCGTGTAGTGAATGCGTTACAATTGTTAAAAATATGGACGATCCGCGTGGAGACTTGCAAGTCGCGCGCGTCCGCGCGCATTCTCGGGTACAAATTCACCTAGTGTGTCACGAGTGTACAAAACTTCGCGGGTATGCTCTGCGCTGTGCTCCGACATATCTGCGCCGGCCCTTAATCCGTCAGTCTGTCATTCAGTTAGGTATACAGTCGTCAATAGATGTGAAATTCACTACATTACTTGACATCTGTTAGTGATGAGCACCAGGTACTGTAATAGGAACGGAACGCGCCTGTCAACGTCATCGGCAGAGCAGTTGGCAGGCGCGTCAACAGTGACAGATATTAAAGACACCTGTGTTGTCGTACGGGGAGCCTCCCGGAGAAGATATTAATATTAACATTACTAAATTAAGCTACCTGGATTGTAGTTTAAAATAAAACCACTAAATACTATAAAATGTTTTTTATTAAATTATTAGAGGTATATCCATTGACAACTCTATAATTTTATTTTTGTACAAAGAAGTTTAGAAAAAAGATGTCAGATTATGTATAGTATTCATTGTAACGTTTCCTTATCCTGTTAATTGGGGCACGTTCACCTGCGTTAGTTCTAGATATCGTAGTCGCAAACATATCACGCGTACCCTCTTATTTCTAAACGATACAATCGGCTATTTCCTTAATTCAATAATAATGTTGTTATATTGTTATTTATTATATGTTTTACCCGCTTGGTGATGGAAAATCGTTATATTTTGGATAATTCACAGGATATCTTCATAAATTATAGTCCATGTGTTATTCTGATGTATACACTGTATTGTATTGTAAAGTTTCATCAAAATCCATTCGGTAGTTTTTGCGTGAAAGAGTAACAAACATACATTCGTACAAACTTTCGCGTTTGTAGTAGTATTAGCATCTGTTTTGTAGAATGGTTTTCTATAATTTACCATAATTTTATGTAACAATGCTTATCTCTAATATGTGGTAATTGTGTACCGATTATAATTCAAAATCTTTCAAGTGTATATAGACTATATTCATTACATTTTATTTTCATGTTGGCAGACGCGATAAATTTTTAGTGTTCGATTTATTTTATTACGATTGTAAATGTAAAAATTTAAATATAATATAGACACGTTGGCCGCATCTCATTTACCAAACAAGTCTAATTCAGCCGGCTGGGCAGCGGAAACAGCTGAATCACTCAAGCGGCGCAAATATGCAACCCTCAACGAGAGTTATATGTTTGTGCCGTTTGCTGTCGAGACGCTTGGACCGTCGCTTCCTGAGGCCACGAGCCTCTATCAAAATTTATCAAAACGACTCATTGACTCTTCCGGTGATCAGATGGCTGGTGCTTACTTCGGCCAACGAATCAGTACGATCCAGCGAGGAAACGTAGCCAGCCTTCTGGGCACCTTATCCATAGAAGACGGTGATCTACGCTCAGTATTCTACTTATAGTCTTGAGGGACTGTGGGTAGAATACAAAACAAATAAATTAAGTTTTCTTTTATTGTATTAGATTATTTATAAATTTCTTCATTGTACTTGCTTATAATTTATGAATATAATATTTTATATAATCTATACTAATATTATAAAGAGGAAAGATTTGTTTGTTTGTTTGCATTGAAGAGGCTCCGAAACTACTAAGCCGATTTGAAAAATTCTTTCACTGTTGGCAAGCTAGACTATCCCCGGGTGAAATGAAAGGCTATATTATATTTTAAAAAAAGTTAGGGATCTATACTAATAAAATGTAACTCAAGGTGTAAAAAAATACCTAAAATCGCGTGCGCTGCGAAAACTATTGATGACAGAATAAAATAATGTACGACAACTTTGCAGAACACATCATTGTTTACAAAAAGTGTCGCGACAGCATATGTCTAACTATTATAGTTAAGCCACAATAAGTGTTCTTTTATTTTAAAAAAATAATTGAAATGCCGCCGCTAGAAAAGGCTCTTTATTTGTATCTTGGTATTCATCCTTATCAAAATAAATTACTTCACATTCAAGACTGATCAATACCTTTATATAACTTTTTGAATTATTCAATTCGGACATTCCATTCGAAAGATATCACGAGTTTAAATATAAGTATTAGAAAAAAGTTGCGAGGTCGCTGCGCATCCTACTCGGCTAGCTAAGCTTATGTGATGTAGGCGTCACTGGGGTACAGCCCGTACGGGAGGGGAAATATTTTGAATTCGTTTAATAGATAATTAAACTCAAAAGTTTTTTCTAGGTCCCCGTGCGAAGCCGGGGCGGACCACTAGTATCTTATGTAAAATTTCCAAACAATAATGTAACAAACTTTCATAACCCTTTTAATTAAACTAGTATATTAATGACAATGTTTACTATGGTCTGATATTTGACGGCCTCTGTGGTTGAGCGAGCTAAGCCGTTGCCGGCCTACCTCACTGCAACGCAGAGGCTCCGGGTTCGATTCCTGGTATAGTAAATTTAGGAAACGTATTTTCTCCGTTATTTACTATGGTCTGGGTGTCTGGGATTGGCCCCAGAGTGGTACGTTGTATACCCATAACACAAGCGTAACTTGCTTAATTTGGGGATATACAATATGTTTGTCTGCCGATTATTATTATTATTATTATTACATAAATTGTAGTTCAAATTATAGTTCACAAGTGTAACTTAGCTCGGGGAATATACAATGTGTGTTGTCTGCCAATTATTAAAAAAAAGATATCTAAACACGACTCGTTGTTTAGATATCTTTTTATTATCTATGCCTTTTAGTCTAATAGGTTGGGGAAAAAGTCTTTTCGCATATAGTATATATGAACTTGTAATAAGATTTCTTTGGCTATACTATTTGTATCTGGCTGGTTTTGGTATCATTAAAAAGTTTTAATTTTAAAGAAGACAATTCCGAATTCAAATTAGGAAAATGTGTGATTTTCATTTGTTTTTCTTATTGTTAAAATGAGTGAATCTAATTAAGAAATTCGATACATTTTAAAATTTTACTACAAAAAAGGTAAAAATGCAACACAAGCCGCGAAAAAAATTTGTGATGTTTTCAGACCTAATGCAGCATCTGTGAGAGTAGCGCAAATTTGGTTTAACCGTTTTCAATCCGGAAATTTTGATATCAAAGATGCACGTCGCTGTTACGGACAAAATTGATACCATTTTTGAAAAAGTGGAGCAAGATCGGCATATTAGTAATTACGATGTAGGTGGAGAACTGGGAATTGACCACAAAACGGTTTTGGCGCATTTGAAAAAAGCTGGATACACAATAAAGCTCGATATTAGGGTGCCTCATGAGCTCACTGAAAGAATACTAATGAACCGTGTACTCACTTGTGATTCTTTATTACGACGTAATGAAACCGAACCATTTTTGAAGAAGCTGATAACTGGTGATGAAAAGTGGATCACGTACGACAAGAACGTGTGAAAAAGATCGTGATCAAAGGCCGGTCAAGCGTTACAGACTGTGGCGAAACCCGGGTTAACTTGCAACAAGGTGATGCTGTGTGTATGGTGGGGTTGGAAGAGCATTATTTATTATGAGCTGTTACCGCCAGGCAGGACCATCGATTCTGAACTGTACTGTGAATAACTGATGAGATTAAAGCAAAAAGTTGAGAGAAAGCGGCCGGAATTAATCAACAGAAGGGGTGTGGTTTTTCACCATGATAACACTAGACGTCACACATCTTTAGCCAATCAGCAAAAATTACGAGAGTTTGGCTGGGAGGTGTTAATGCATTCGCCGTATAGTCCTGACCTTGCACCTTCAGATATACACCTGTTTCGGTCTCTGCCGAATTCCTTACGCAGTGTCAGGTTAACATCACGAGAGGACTGCCAAAACCACTTGTCGCAGTTTTTTGATCAGAAGCCCCAAAATTTTTATAGCAATCGGATCACGTCCCTACCTACAAGATGGCAAAAAGTTATCCAACAAAATGGCACCTACATACTTTAGTCAAATGTAAATAAACTTTGTAAAAAAGCCTTTTGAATTTTTATATAAAATGCGAAGAAGATTTTTTCCTCAACCTAATATGTTACGTAACTTTTTTAGTGTACTAAAAAACAATATAAATTATCAATCTTTGTGTATAGATTAGCGCCTGTATAATCTATACATATAATAAAATTGTAGAGGTCGAATTTCTGTTCAATGAAAAAAAATCTAAAAACCGAGTCAGGGGAATGTAAGAAGTGAAATAGAGCTAATTTAGTTATTTTCTTAAATTTTATGTTTAGCTGTTTGTCTGTCTGTTTGTACCGGCTAATTTCCGAAACGACTGATCCGATTTAAATGAAATTTTCTATGGTGGTAGCTTATATCCCTGGTCAACATATAAGACTTTTAATCCCGAAAAATTAAAGAGTTTCTGTGGGATAGTTAAAAAACCCGCACCACGCGGCCGAAGTCGCGGGCATCAGCTAGTATTATTATAAAATTCTAAACATGCCTGAATGAAGGAATTATTTGAAATAGCCAGATTTAAAAAATCTAATTCCAATGTGATTTTTTACTGATAGCATATTTAGTATAATAAAATGTGTGATAATTTTTATCTCGGGAATCCTGCGGGAATCCCGGGAGCGGTTTGTAGTTGTTCAGGAGCATAAAACTTAGCTTATTCCGGCACAGTTTTCACTAATATGGTACCTTACATTCTTTTTTAAATGCTGTGGTTCTTTGTGTCCCGGGAATCCCACGGGAATTTTAAGTCAAGCGTAGATGAACTCGCGGGCATATCCTAGTATTATATATGTGAATGTTTGTTTGTTTATGGCGCTTTTAGGCTTAACTACTCAACAGATAGTCATAACATTTTTATATACACATTATCAGGGCTATATAAATGTCATAGGGTAGGTACCTTTCATCCAGAAAAGGTACTGTTCCCAAGGGATCGACAAAGATAGGCGAAAATATGGCGCCACTTCAATTCACTAAGAAACACATCTTCATGGGAATGATAATGACTATAGAACTTTAAAAGTCGTGGTAGCGTAATGGCCAGCGCACGCGTCCCAAACTCAAAGGATGCGGATATGTGCAGTTGTGCACCGGCAGGGCGACAGCGACAGAATAAAGGCTGTTACAAGAAAAGCAACAGACACCCAGATAACTATTTAGTTAGTAGAACATACATATATAAACACAAAACACATTCACAAACATATTAATCAAGGATTAAAATCATATAAGTAAGGCGCCTGACCGAAATTTTTGAAAAACTCATCTCGGTAAGCTGGTGTAGAAGAGGTGAACATTAACATAAAGAAACAGGATTAAACTGTAAAAAATATTTACAAGCAAATATTTTTTTGCTGTTATTGCTCTTACTGAATTACTGACTTATAAGTCGTGATCTGGCTGGAATGCATGCACTACTTAGTCAGTTTTCTGACCTAATTAGCATATTGTTACAAATACCAAGTGCTAATAACGGTGAAGGAAAACATCGTGATGCAACCTGCACATCGAGATAATCGACGTGTCAAACCTGCCAAGCCGCCTTGGACAAGCGTTGCGGGTATACTCTGTACCGTTCCCCCTATAATGTGAGGCCCGAGCCCAGCAGTGGGACATCTATGGGCTGATATTATATATATTTATATTATATAACTTTAAAGCGTTGCTCTCATGGTTACTTCCACCTTCGCTAGATGGCGTTACGGATGTTTAGAATTAAATAAAAATTAAGTTTGACATTCCTAAGGAGGGCGTGTGGGACTACCAACGGTCGGTCCTCTACTCCTACTATATCTAAAAAGGAGACGGATATGCTTTGGTACTTTCTTAGGCCCAGATTGTGAAAAGATGCGAGTGATTTTAAGAGTTATTTTTATTATGATTTCTGTTGCTATTTTTTTTTTAATAATCGTAGTGGTTTAGTAATTTGGAATGAATTAATCGAGTGGTTTCTTTTCATATTATTAATGGTTGAAATTTATTCACATCAATTTATAACTTATTTGTGACCTTATTTTTAAGATTTCTCGTTTTCCAGATAGAATTTGAAAGCCATTTTATTGAAGACAAAAACAATACAGAGTATTATCAAAGAGTAAAATAATAGAAACAGAAAAGTCCTAAAATTAGACCCAGTCTCAGCATATGCCGACCAATTAGGACCAGCTATTCTTCCGCCTGGGACCAGCAAGGGAAGTCACGAAGAACAATACAACACACATAATAAATAATACATAATGTACAATGCAGTTAAATAATGATAAAACTATTACGTAATATAAAATATATTAATTATATTTAAATTAAGGGCTGATGTTTTCTATTTTATAATACTTAGAAAAATATGACACTTTTTTAGCCCATAATACCATCCCTTTGGATTAAAAATCTCCGTCTCCTTTCTATTAACTCGAGCGAAGCCGAGGGTAGAAGCTAGTTTAAAATAATTAATTTATACTGAAAAACAACATTTTCTCACGACAGATTGTTTAATAAAAACGAGACATAATTACTAACCTGTTTGTATCAAAAATAGTTACAAGCACGCAATCAATGTATCAGCATCCATTGTTCAAACAATATGTAGAAATATACATTAAAAACAATTTTTTTTAAAGTTATCAAATATATTCAATTTCACAAATAATTGAGGGTAATTCCGAATAAAATTCACAAAAACTATTCGAATTTCGAATAAACACTTCGATATTTAAATATAGAACGGATTCGGTCCGTTTCAAAATTGGAACGTTTGAAATTTTTATTAAAAACTCGAATCTTAACTTGCTTTTGTCGATTTTTTTGTTTTAATAAACCGGTTTTTTTTTTGCTTTTACGCTCGAAACTAACGCGGGTACTTTACATGGATATGATTGTACGTCTGGCGAATACAAGCCTTGTGTTTTGTCATTGGAATTCTTGTAGGGTTGACAAGCTTTCAATGACTATTCAATGACTTAATGATTTAAAGAGTAATGGATATACCTTCAAATATTCTTGGTCCTAGATTGTAGAAAATTGAATGATTTTAAGATTTCTTTCTATGTTGATTTTTTTAAATAATATTAGTGGATTTAGTTATGTTAAATGAATTAATAGCGCAATGAAGTGTTTTCATATTACTCATTGTAGAAATTCATTCTCATGAATCGATAACTTATTCCCATTTAACATATAGTATGAACTCCTTACTTTTTAATAATAAATACATAAATGATTATATAAATATATATATGCAGAAATTTTATACATTACATAGATATATTAATTAGTTAATTAATAACAATTATTTATTTACTCTCATAATAACAATACTTAATATACATATCTACAAAATATATAAATGTTTTTATATGAATTGAAATATCACATTCCAACGACAGCTAGTATTTTTTGATCATAGTTTTAGAAAGAAACAAAGAAAAATATTTATTCCGAACTATATACAAACCAAAACATACTTATAAATAAGACAATACAACTGTGAAATGAACTTCTAAATCGGTCCTAACTGGGCGTGATGCTGGTTGACTCAACCAGCGCTGGTCTTCCGCTGGGGCCGTTACAGTGACTCACGGATAGACAAAGAAAAATATGATGAGTACTATTGGAAACCAATGTAAAAATCAATATAAAATATAATATAAAAATAAACTATATAATTAATATAAAAATGAATGTTACGAAGCGAATTTATAGACAAGAACATAATAGAATAAGGAACGTAAAGCTTAAAAACTATATATAACAATTTTTTTAATATTTTATCTGTCAGTCTGTTGGTTTGTGTGTGTTTTAAATATCGGTGGCGATTTTGCTTGTCTGTTAGCAACAGGAAACGCGTTCCAAAGCTGTATAGCCTTAACGGCTATATTAAGTATTATAATATACGGCGACTTATTTTAGTATTCAATAAAAAATCCAAAATTTTATTCCTAACCAATTTAATTCGTTATAAACAGCAAGTTATAAGTTGACAACCCTGTAAAACTGGGCGTCATTAATGACAAGTTGTGGTGCGCCGGAGTCGATACGTCAGCTAACACACAACGGTGCAAGACATGAACGTACGCGATTTATTTTGATGTAAAATTACTGCCAGATCTGTTTGTTCAGCGGCGGAAATAGCTGAATCATTATAGTGGCGCAAATATGCAACCTTCAGTGAGAGTTATATGTTTGAAATGAAGTGAAATTTATTTGCTTATGCCATACAGGTTTTTAATTATTATCAATTTAACATACCATTACCCATAGGGCGAGTAAATAATAAATTGCCTACTAAAAATTGCAAAACTAAGTGACTATAGACATAAAACGAATAAAAATTAATTAAGGAAACGGTGAGCTATTCATGTTCAACAAAATAATAATTATGATTCCAAATTTATCACAATGTCTAATCTATGCATATAATAAAACTGTAGAGGTCGAATTTCTGTGCAATGAAAAAAATGCTGAAAACCGAGTCAGGGGAATGTAAGAAGTGAAATAAAACGAATATAGATTTTTTTTAAATTTTATGTTTCTCTGTTTGGCTGGACCGATTTGAATGAAAGTTTGTACGGTGGTAGCTTATATCCCTGGTCAACATGTAAGATACTTTTGATCCCGAAAAATTAAAGAGTTCCCGCGGGACAGTTAAAAAAACCGCACCACGCGGTCGAAGTCGCGGGCATCACCTAGTAATAGTAATAATTAATATATTTTTCCAATCAAAAAGCTGATCGGGCGTCTAGGTTGCTGTCAAAATTTGTTCATCACCTTGTTAATAAATTCAGTATCCGGCTCTAGCATGCCGCTTAGCCTCGTGTCGGCCATCGTTGAGCGATACCATGTCTTCGACACATCGTAACGTGCTAAATGTACCTTCCATACTACATGTTGTTGCTAGAGTATATTGATTAATAGTGTAGTAAAACCTGAATAAGTGGGTTTTTCATATGTGAGAAATCTTTTTTACTGACATTTGATTTTTTTATATTTTCGATGTTTATCTCTACAACTGGGACGACTACATATTCCCAATTATAGAGATAAACATCGAATCAGAATTGTATCACGGGGTACTAACCCCTTGCGATAATTTATCAGGTTTAAACAAATTATGACACCTTTGTTCACAAACAGTTAAATCTCTTTCGTTATATTAACTTTTCCACCTCTTTACATGAAAAATGATCCCTTTATAAATAAGACTACTGTCATGTTAGTCTGCAGGAAACTGGGTAAATGCAAAGCGTCTATAAGTGATAAACAAATATAGGTCCATTTAGATCCCAGATATACAGGTTTCATTGTATGTGTAGGCGCAGATCCCCCTCCCTGAACGTAATCCTGGCGGCGCCCATGAACTTAACCGTGGCTATTTTGTGATCAAGCGCTGTTTAGCTGGTTTTTAGAAAAGCAGTGTCAGTTTTACCTAGTGTAGGGTGTGAAGCGCATACGGGCCAGGGTCTTAAGGGACGCCGAGCGCCGCTTGCGACACCTCCAAAAAGCATGCATCGCTCGCGGCGCCAGGCTCTCAAAGACCCTGGGCCCGTAATATGGCTGACGCCGGGCGCAATAGCAAAACAAGGCGCGCTGCGAGCGGGTCCTTTACTGTATACTAGTCAATAAAATAACTTTTGTTTCAACGTGAAATCAGACTTAAAACAGATAATTAAAGATTATGTTGTCGCATTATTCTTTTAACTCCTTCCTTCCTTAAAAATACATTTTACTCCTGTACCCTCAAAACAAGAACTCTCATAGATAGAAATAAAAAAAAAACATGCTTCGTTACCATATCTTTGTTTCACTTATCAGTATAGACCAACTTGGGGGTGAGTGAAATAAAATATTGTATATTCCTCTCTATTTCACATACCAAATTGTGCCATAAGTGAAAATGAAACACAGCATCTATGTTGTTGCTTTCTCAGCACGGTTTCCATGTGAGTTCTTATCCAAATTTCTGTTCACTGGTCAAAATATAACTAACGCTAAGTTCCATTGGGGACTCACAACGACCAAGTTCATGACCGCGATTTTTCCCGTTCCACTTGCTTGCCGGCGTTACAATCGTAAACCCAATTGGAACGGCTATTCGACACACCTCTTGACATGGGTCGTTGTGTGATCGAAAATGATGACATCATTCGAGACGTTTTCGCCACGACCACAACGACCGCGGTCGCCTTGTGGAACGGCTACGTTGTGAGCTACTAGTGGAACGTCCTGTAAGTATTCCATTTTGATCGTGCTAAGGGGCATTAAGGTGATTGCACAATTGCACACAAGCGCTAGTTGAGCTACAGCCGCCCCTGTAGAATAGTTACCCATCTCTAGATCCTGCACTGGTTTAATCTTCCAACTCGTCGCTTCAGTTTATGATTTGCTCCAATCAGGAATAATAACCCGCTACGCAGGTCCGTTCAGAGAATTTAAATATTTCTCTTATAAGCTAACATACTTCCTTGATCGTTTCAGTTGAATGCATACTTGTGTCTTTCTTTCAATGCAGATCCGGCTGCAGGTAGCTTTATTAAAGCCGGATTCCTGCGATCTTTTTACACGTTAGAGCCTTGCAGGAAATATTATCTTGATTATAGCTATTATGGCCGGAACGATAGGTGTGATAGATACTACACAAACACAGAATATCGGCGTGAACGGGTTAGCCTTCATCTAATCATGTTTCGTGCGAGTTCCGATTACCCACTTCCCCTCGCCCCATTCCATTCCTCCTGTTGGAGTGGCCCTGGCTTCAGCACCCTTTTGCCTTTCAGTGAAATGTCACTGTCAGGTGTCATACGACAACAGCGCCTTATGACGTTTAACTTTCCCCCCTTTTCTTCTCTCTTCTGCACAGAGTACTTTTATACTCTTCTGCCTGTGACCGTGCCGTGTGTAAAATTGTATATTATGTTGCGTGAAATAAACAAAAGTAATCTTCATAATTTATTGTTCGAAGTTATCCTCTTGATCCCTTTATTCTATCTAATTCTAAAGGTTGGCTTCGCCACTGGTGTTGCAAACGCCTATAGCCGGCGGTAACCACTTTCCATGAGCTGGGCCCTCTGCCTCCTTGCCAGTTTCACAATATTAAAAAGGAAACAATCAGTATGATCGGCCACTGATATGAATAGTTGTATTTGAATGCAAAAACAGCCATTGTGACGCCAATGGTCGACCATTCTGACTATATTGTAATAGCAAAATTGGAAATCTGGACAACCAATAGTGGAAAAATCTGTAAGTATAAAATCACGTTTTTTATATATTTTATATAAAGGATTTTTATTTTAATTACACAGATTAGTCTGGTTTTCATATTGTTACGAGCTACAGGACTCGAATTAAAAATGCCGTTGGAACAACTATAGAATTTGTTAGAACTGTACAAACACGTATAAAACAAATACAAATAAAACTGGATGTGACCAGTTCACACTGCACGATTCAATACAATTCGACACGCGCAAAGTCCGTCGTCTATATCGCTAATCGAGAGTACAAGAAAACGTCTTACTCGTTTCGTAGTCGTCGCTTGACTGCCCCACCCCTCCATTCGGGGATTGTCTTATACTAACTACACAGTACAAAAAAAATTTGGCCGCGCGCACTGAGTTTCCAAGAAATAGTAATTTGCACACCTGCGAACGGCCAACAAAGTCGAAAACAATAACAATAAAGATTAGTTCGGCGCTAATGATGGTTATAAAACAATAGCATGTTTTTCTTAATTACAAATTCAAAACACAAAGAATTCCTAAATCCGGGAAGACAATAAACTGCGCTTACGACAGGCAGCTGTGCGTCTATCTTTGACGGCATGTAACAATATAAAATTCTTTGTTTATTTCTGAAATAACGTCCTCGCTTATTATGACCTATTTTTAAAATATGTCCGATTCTAGTGATAATGATAGCAATTTAAGAAAGAATCCTGTGCTTAAACTGATCAATTGCCTTGATTCTAAACAAAACAACTCTTCTAGAAAAATGAGTGCTAGATGCATTTTTCTTTTAAATTTTTTTCCATAACGCTTGCATTCATATACATATAAATAAACATATTCGTCTGTGCACAGAAACCTCATGGGTTTATTCGTGCCGTAGAGTCGTGTAAAATACAAAGTTATGATACATAGGCTACGTTCCACAAGAGACTGACAACGACTACGTTCACGACCGCGATTTTTCCCGTCCCACTTGCTTGCCGGCGTTACAATCGTAAACCCAAGTGGAACGGCTATTCGACTTACCTCTTGACATGGGCCGTTCTCAGTGAGCGCTGTGTGACGTGATCGAAAATGATGACGTCATTCGTAACGGTTTCGCCACGACCACGACTGCGGTCGCCTTGTGGAACGGCTAACGGAGCATTTCAGGTGTTGTGAGCTACTAGTGGAACGCGCTGTTAGTAGGACTTACCTTATAAACGGATTATACTGTACAAGAAATAAATAAAACAATTAATTAAATAAAACTCTATATTTATAATATGATATAATAGTTGTGTATGACAATTCAGTGTGTTTGCACTCCCCCGATACAACCCTTAGGCATGCCGCACACGTCAGACATTTAATCAAGGCCTAATATATCCTAATCATATATCTACTATTAAAATTAACAAATAGCAGCGACGACTCACGTGTGCGACTTGCATTAAAAATTTAAAACCGTGTATACATCATGCAACAATCGATGCGCAATGTTTGGCAACGTTGCAAAACGGGCGCGCAAACTGTTTTGTAATATTACAAAATAGGGCGCAAAATGTTTCACAGTTTCATAATGGAAAGCCGGAACATATTTTGAAATTTTATGTAATCAGGAGCATATTATTTCGCCATTTTACAAAATCGGTACAAAATGTGTAACAATTTTACAAGAGAGGACATAAAATGTATCGTAATTTTATAAAGGAAGGCGCAAAATGCTTTATAACTTTACAAAACGGTCTGCACAATGTTTAGCAATTTTACAACTTGGGGTGCAAAATGTTCGCAGCAAATGGGGCTCGAAATTGAATTACATTAAGGGATCAACAGCCCGTTCCTACATATTCACTTTTTTAATTTTGAGATTAGTTGTCCATACAAGTTAGTTTGACATAAGTTCCATAGCTTGGCAAATTTTAAACATACAGGAATCGACCATGAAACAAGTGAAATAGTGTATTGATTGTTGTTTAAAGAGGAATTAAAATTATTTTTATCTTGATATCTTATTGTATTTTAACTCGCTCATGTTAATATTAATTTGACGGCGTCTGTGGTTGAGGCGGGCTAAGCCTTTGCGGAATTATAACCGGCTCCTATATTTTACAGGCCGTTAATTTGCCTTACTATCGGTTAAATTTGACATAAGCTTCATACAAGTACAGTGTAAACTCTATATCTACGACACTGTGCATTTATGGCGTTATAGAGAGTTGCCGTTAAATGGAGAGAAGTATGTGATTTTTGTCTGACGTCTTTTGGTGCACCAATAATTTTGTTGTATTTTTTACTTATTTTATTCATATCTTGCGATATGGAGGCATCTTGGTGATAAAGGAAGTGCTTAGAAATTTCGGAATGTCTTAGTTACTGAGAGTGGGTGTAATGCTTATATAGAGTGTATCGTTGTATGGAGAACACGTTAAGCCAGCCAAAGCCAAGTGATTTCGACGCTTAAGGGAGTTTGCCGTTACATCGAGTGACGTTACATAGAGTTTACACTGTATTGTCAAATTTCGATCGATGTTAGGGCGAGTGAATGAATATTAAGATATTAGGAACCGGCCATAAGCCACCAATGGCAATGTTGGGGTAGTAAGAAGAAAACCGGTACAAGTAGACATGTCAAACAAAATACTGCGCATCAATGTTGCGTGACGAACACGCGGCCCGATCCACACTATGCGATTAATCGCTGCGACAAGTCGCATGCAACTCATTAATAAACATTTAACCTATATCAATTCGAACACAATGACCGTTTAAAGGCTAGACACAGACGTGCGACAAAAAATCGCACGCGACTTTCAATCGCAACAGTATCGCTTTAATGTAGACATAAAAGAGCAGTACCGACTATTTCACAATAATAACATCATTATTTATACCCTTAAAAAATAAAATTACCTTATATGGTAAAAAAAAATCGTTTTATAATTCATTCTATTTACAATTTTTAGAGCGCACAAAAAATTTTGAAGAACATTCGAAAGCTAAATGGCCCAGTGAAGGGCTGCTTTACATTGATTCAGCCACTAACTTCAAAATGTATAAGGCCGGTTCCTATATCATGCCGACAGTTCATTCGCCCTACTATCGGTTATAAATTGACTTAAGCTGCATACAAGTATTGTCAAAGTTCAACCGATGGTAGGGCAAGCGAATGAACAGTATACTATAGGAACCGGCTACCAAACGGGAATATTTAAGTCAGTAGGATTTGATAGCGCTGTAATGATTTTAAATCAATTTACACGATGCCAGTATGACAGCCCACCTGATGGAAAGCGGTTACCATCGCCTATGGACATTTGCAACACCAAAGGTGCTACAAATGCGTTGCTGCTCTCTTAGAGGGGACTGGAACCTGATGCCGAAACACAACTCAAGGTTGTTATGGCGACATACTCTAGTCTAGACCAAGGGTAGCCATCCAGACGTGCAAATACCCTACCACCTCGCTTTTTTCGAATTTAAATAATTTAATAGTTTGATAAATATGAATCAGACGCTGAACGCAGCGTCTAGCGTCAATAGTCGTCGTAAATGTATAACATGTAAAAATAACGTTTTTTACTAAACCATAGTCACTTTTAACAATCTTTCTCCAAGTACGTAGGGTAAACTATGCTATAATTGACACGCTACTCAATATTAGGCACCCATTCGATTTAATTCAAGACCAGTTTTGAGCATACTTTCCTCGTCTCTTTCACTCCTTTAGGGGCTATCCGTAAATCATGTCACACGGTAAGGGGTGGGAGTGGTCCTAAATTCGTGACGTCACATTTCATAATCTAATATATGTTAAGCTTTAAAACACGAAATATGAACCATTAACCAAAAACTTCAAAATATTTCCAACTCTATTTGTATAAGAATAGTGTTTTAAATTGTTAACAAATAATTACGGAACTGCTGTTTTATTTTAATAATTTCTTGATGTGAAATTGCATTGCAAAATATGTGACGTCACACTAGGGGGGAGGAGTCTCACGAATGTGACCAGCTGTGACCAGGACGGGGGAGGGGTCAAAAAATCATGAAATTCGTGCGAGGTAATATATGGATGGCCCCTTGAGAGCAATTTCCATAAACGCCGATACACGTGTACATTTATTTCTAAACAAAAGAAGGTATATAAAAATTCGTGCTTCTTTGACAATTACGAAATTTCATACAGACTCATCTCCTTTTTCGTCCAGTCTAAGGGATTGAATTTTCAATAATCTTAGCATTCGCGAAAATATTCACGGTCTTAGCCCCAGTAGTTTGGGTTGTGCGTTGATACGCGATTCAGTCAGTGAGATCAAGTAATTATATAGGTAAATTTTCAAGTGCGTGTTCAAGGCCAAATAGTAATAATAATCGGCAGACAAACAGACATATTGTATTTTTTTGCAGGAATTCAGCAGACAGGCAGACGGTCCACTTGATGGAAAGCAGTTACCATCGCCTATGGACATTTGCTACAAATGCGCTGCTGCTCTCTTAAGGGAGACTGGAACCTGGTCACTAATGCCGGAACACAACTCAAGGTTGTCATGGCGACATACTCTAGACCAGGGGTGGTAGCCATCCAGTCGAGCAAATACCCTCCCACCTGGCTGTGGGTTGTTTTGTCGCCTCTTACGATAGGCCCCCCCAACGCAGGAAATTGTACTCTATCCTCGTTCCTGCACGGATAATCTGTATATCTCCAAGCTAAGCAAGTTACGCTTGTGTTATGGGCGATATACATCGGACCACTCTGGGGCCGATCCCAGACATCCAGACCATAGTAAACAACATAAAGTTAATTTCCGAAATTTACCATGCCAAGAATCGAATGCGGAGCCTTTGCGTTACAGCGAGTATGGCCGGCTAAGACTTAGCCCGCTCAACCATAGACGCCGTCAATCATAAACTATGCGATGTTATCCGTGCAAGAATGGAGAAAGAATAAAATTTTACAAATTTTCTGTCGTAAGAGGCGACAAAACAACCCACAGCCAGGTTGGAGGGTATTTATTCGACTGGATAGCGACCACCCCTGGTCTAGAGTATGTCGCCATGACAACCTTGAGTTGTGTTCCGGCATTAGTGACCAGGTTCCAGTCTCCCTTAAAAGAGCAGCAGCGCATTTGTAGCAACTTTAGTGTTGCAAATGTCCATAGGCGAATGTAACCCCTTTCGATCAAGTGGGCAGTCTGCCTGTCTGCTGAACTCAAGCAATAAAAAAAATGCTAAATAGCGAAAAACGCTCAAAGGAGTCTCGAGGCCGAATTTGACAAAAACTAAAGTGGTCTCATTAGATTTTTGAAAAATCAATTATCCTGTTCAACAATCGAATCGTCTGATTTTGAAAAAAATAAACACAACCTGTATTATTATTATACTAAATCATAGTGTAGCTTGTAAGGATCAAATTCTGTGAAGGAATGTCAAACGGCAAACAAATGCTTTATTTTCCATAGATTAAATATTAAAAAAAAACGTGTGCATCTCGGGACGCCCGAAACAAGTGATAACTTAAACTAATCTAAGTTGAACTATTTAATATTGAAATTGTTTAACTTGAGAAAAGCTTAGGGTATTAGGCTATACACTTACATTTTATGTATACAGCGCGTGGGTTAGAGTGAGAGAGGAATAGCCTGTCTACCGCTGCCGTATGCGTGAGAGAAAGGAAAGCCAGAGAGACTGGCGCCGTAACACGTTACGTAACGAAGCGGTTTACCCTCCCATAAGAAGTTAACACTTCAAAAAAAAGATATTTTGTAGTCATACAATAATGTTGTTGTTATTATCATTTTATGGTTATAAAATATAAGAATTTTTAATGTGTTGAATAAAATATAAGGGTGCCAATTATTGTACCGGGGTGCCAATAATGGCACAGTTTACGCTATGTAGTTTTTAAGCTAAATCGATCATGCAAGTGGATTATTATCCAAGTCGAGCTACTTGAGTTGCAGAGTCTAGCCCTGGTGTGACTGTATTGTATCAATAATATTGTCATATCGTGTTTCTTCTCCACCTGGGATAATGTTACTGTGGTTAAATGCGTTTTGTTTATAGCATTAAAAATTTATTAGTGTATATACATACGTTATCTCATATACGTTATCTATCAATGTTACACATCTTTAACATTATTATGTAAAATTATTAGAGCTAGGCATTTTGCTGAAGTTTTTTGCGCCGCTACTTCTCTTCAAGCCGCAACATGTTGCGAAGCGGTGGTAAATTAGATTAGGCTCCCATAGAGTAAATAATAAACATAAACAAAGATTCAAACTAAATAATTAAAATGAACAAGTTGGGGGTAGGCTAAATAAAACTTCAACATTGCTCATTGACACTTGACACACCTTTGTCTTCCGTGATGACGGCCACTGAAAAGTGGTCGAATTAAAATGCCACGCTTAAAACCGTTAATATTTAGTTATGATTATCATTAACAATTACTAACAACGTCACATCATAAATAACGCATTAAACCTATCGCTATATCTGCGTGACACATTATCCCAGGTGTAGCCGGGGCATTAGTGAATATTTCGTTAATTACGAACTGTTATCAAATCTGGTCAATCATTTTCTTGGCTGACTATATATACTGATTTTACGTCTATAGCTTTTTTTCAATTTAAAAAAAATGTAGCTGGAAACTTAATAAATAAGTCATATCCACCCATCAGGTATATAAACGTGCCATTGATAACTTGTTTTATACCGAAATCGATCGTATATACAGGCTCTCAAGTGCCTGTTTATACAGTAATCCTATTACTTTTATAACGCATTTTCATATTACTCAATTTCAATCCTCCTTATAACACGGGCATTCCTCCATATAACGCGGGGATTTCCCACATTATATTTCTGTACATATTGTGTTTTTTTTTTTTTTTAGTTCATATGTATAAGTTTTTTTATTTAAAATGTTCTTAGTTTAGTTTGATTTTAATATAATAAAACGTACATATTTCGTTCATAATATAGTTTTTTCTTAGTATTCAATTTAAACACTTTTAGCGAGAAAAGTAAAGCGTGAATAATTTATACGTAACGCGTTATACGGGAATACTCCTCAACGCGTTTTCCTATAACGCGGAACCAATCTACCGTGTTATAGGGGGATTACTGTATGTTAAATTTTAAATGATATTAAGGCAAATGAGTGGTAGGTAAGTTATAGAAGCGGGCCATAAGTCGAGTCAATCGATGGTCGATTGATGGTCGATACTTTACTAACCTTATATTTACCTATCGTTTAAAATTTGACATAAGTAAATTTTTTAATTTTATTTATTTGGACAAAAAAACAGTATTGTACAGAATTTAGTATTATGAATCTTATACATAAATAGTTTCAATTAACACAACACCAATATCATTTGTTACATACTGAATAATTGAAAATATACTAGCTACCGTAAGTAGAAACAAAGAGAGAGAGAGAGAGAAGAAACACAGGTTGGTATACAATATCTAAAAAGAAAAAGAAAATAAGAAGAAAGGGAGATCTCACCAGAACGCAGAGCAGAGGCGAGAGAATGAATAGTGAGATATACGAATCGGCCATTAGACAACGGGTGGACGAAAACAACCACCTCATGGCCAGAAGCGGTCATAAATCGAGTTGCAGACTCGAGCCCTAATATTGTAATATTGATAAATATACACCGCCATCTAGCGTGTATAATAAATAGCATGATTCATTTCGATAAACATCCAAGAGTCCTATGACAAATTTATTGATGTTCCACGTTTAAAAATTATAGGGTAAACTATGCCATTCTTGGCACCCCCCCCCCCCTTATTATTGGAACCAATCTATTTAAAATAGTATTTTCAATGAGCGCGTTATTATTTAAAATATATCTTTCTAAACTTAATTCAGCCATAAATTGAAAAGGCTAGGTATTTTTAGAATTTAATTTATTTCAAGGTTATATTTGTAAGTCTGATTGGTTTATAACGTATAGATTGTGTTGTAAATTATATTGAATTAAATTACTCTTACAATATCAACATTAAAGTTTTTTCCAATAATATTCATTTTGTATGGTTACGAAATAAAAAAAAATATCAAGATATCTTGAATAAATATTGCTTAATATTTTTGTAATTTTGGAGCCATAGACAAAATATATTTATTGTACTACTACAAAATAAAAAACAAGATTTCTTAACGTTGTGAATAAATTGACAGGTAGTTAATTATTTTCGGGGGTGCCAACAATGGTATAGTTTACCCTGTTACCCTAAACACAGGTATTTTCAAAATAGTCTTTATGTCAATTAAACAAATAAATATATTTGTAGACTACGCATTGTTCTCGCAAATGTGACATTTTTTAACATTCATACGATTAAAATAATTAAAAAAACAAAACGATTTCATCTTGAAGTTCAAACGAGTAATTCTTGTATATATAAATTTATTTTTTAATCTCGGAAACGGCTCTAAAAATTTGGAAATGCTGAAAATAGACAGTTAATTTCTGTGTTTCAATTTTGATACAAATGTGGCATTGTCAATTAAAAAAATAAACGAACTAATTGTTAGAAAAGGTTTCATATGTGACTTATTTGTTTTTTAATGGTATCGTCACTTAGATTATGGAGTATTTTCAAAGACAAATTTGTGTTTAAAGTATAAAACATTTATGTATATAATAAATAAGTAATAAAAATACAAATAACATCAAATTTGGTACTTTTTACGATAAAATACAAAAACAAAAAAAAGGACAAAAATTAAAAAGTTACTTATGAAAGCTTTTTTAAAGAATAAGATCGTTTCATTTTTTATGTCTCATTTCTAAGTAAACTGGGAAGATAGGAATGAACTCGTCTAGTTTCGAATTGAGGTTTTGCTTTTCAAGTAATTTACAACAGAAAAAAATCATGTTATAAATACTAGTTATTGAGGCTTCTTCTATCTGCTAGTGACGTCTCAAAAAGTTTTGTAATACTTGCATTGTTGCCGATGGATGATAAGCACTACAAAATTTTGTAAAATTGCGCACTCTATGACCTCATGTGTGTGATTATTGACTAAATATCTCATATTTAGTAGTAAAAAATTACAATATAAAGTAGGGGAACTACACCATTGTTGGCACTCTCCCCGCCACGATTGGCACTCTGTCATGTTATTGAAGAAGTTAACATTACCATTGTATGGCTACAAAATAATTTCTTAATATTTTGAATAATTTAATATGGTGCCAACAATGGTATAATTTACCCTATAATAAATTTATTTAAATCTCTATTAATTAATTATTATTATTATTGCTTCAACTTTTAGAATATAAAGGCACAAGGCGAAAAACAAACATATGTAGGGGGAATCTTTGCCATAGTTGGCACCCTATTCAAAACATTAAGTTACACAATGATAATAATATTATTTTATGGCTACAAAATAAAAATATTGGATGGGGTGCCAACAGTGGTGTTTACCCTGCAACATACAAGTCCATGAAAAATGCTAGTGTTTTACTAACAAAAGCAACTAGGGAGTTGGTTGCGCCGCTTTTACTTCTTTAACAGTAACTGAAATTACTTCGGAAGCGGCGGTGGACTCGTGAATTTCAATAAATACTCTGAAGATTCCATTTTGAAATTAATACATTCATTTTTTATGTTTATGGCTTGGTAACTAGGCCTTTAAGCCAGTTAATACATTTATTTTCAACGTCAATATCATTTCACAAAAACATCGTTATTTTGGTGTAATTGTGTATTAGCATTTATGAGTGTTCGGTCCTTGCCTAGTGAAGTAGGTAGATCGCTCCATGAATTTTGCTGTCTACCCTCTTTTTGTGTGAAGTGACGGCCAATGCACAGCAGGGTAGGGGCAGCAATTTTGGACACTCACTGTCAACGTTCGACGAGAACCACACCGCGCCGTGCACTGATACCTTTTCTAAAACTTATCAACTTGTTGTGATTACTGGCCGTGCCAAGAACATTTGCTATCCTTAAAAATTTTGTACAAGTGTTAATTCCAAAGTGGAATTTAGTTGTGCTGTTCCTATGTGCAACCTGAGCCGAGCCAGGAGAGGGCCGATCTCAAGGTTGGTGGAGCCTCTACTTCTCTAGTGCAAGGAACTAGGTCATATCTCTCTTATACAGTCCAACACAAATTGAACCAGCTTATTGTTCGTGGGCTACAACGCCCCATAATGAGCTCATACGTGATTAAGACCCATCAAAAGTGAAGCGTTCAATTTATTATTTTGCATGATTTCCAAATTCAAGGAAAATCAACTTCTAAGAAAAGCGTTGAATTCCAAGAAAAACATGACTATTTTAACATGTAGAAATAGTCATGTTTTTCTTAGAATTAATATAAAATTAACATACTATATAATTTTTTTTTTTACATTTTCGCGACTAGTGCAAAAAATGAAAATACTGTATAATATAGTATTTTTTTATATTTTCGCGACTAGTGCAAAAATGAAAATACTGTATAATATAGTATTTTTTTATATTTTCGCGACTAGTGCAAAAATGAAAATACTGTATAATATAGAACTTTTTTATATTTTCGCGACTAGTGCAAAAATGAAAATACTGTATAATATAGTATTTTTTTATATTTTCGCGACTAGTGCAAAAATGAAAATACTGTATAATATAGTATTTTTTTATATTTTCGCGGCTGGTGCAAAAATGAAAATACTGTATAATATATTTCTTTACATTTTCGCGACTAGTGTATATCATTAAAATTACGTTTTAGCCGTTTTAAGCTCGGCACTTTATTTCATTTCTATTCTGACATTTCGGCAACTTTGTAACTTGCCAGTTTTAAGCCGCATCTAAAACCGCTAAAACGCAGTTTTATTGTAATTTCTACGAATCTGAATATTATTACGAATGTTTTATATAAATTTAATTTAATTTCATATATATATGATACATATTTGTGGCTTTCGGGGTTGAGACTTTGGGGCCACGGGGACGTGAGACTCATCAACTTTATCGAGACCTTTTAAGACAATTGAAAGAAGTCTCGCCTGACCTATATTTAGGGCAACGGATTAGTGTTGCCATACGACGCGGGAATGCGGCCAGCATTTTGGGAACGCTCCCCACCGACAGCGGTCTGGACTACATCTTTTACTTGTAAATATGTTTATAATAGTATTTAATTTTTAAGTTTTTTTTTAACGAAATTAATTTCATTTCATATGCAATTCTATATATAAAAATCAATTCTTGTGAGTTTTTTTGCATATTAAACATTTAATTTAAACGATATTTTTGTGAAACTTTCGTAATGTCATTGTTGAGATTTGTGTAATACATGTAAATTTTGTATCTTTGAAAATGTTGTAAAACTAGTATTGTGCTGATTGAATACCTCTTTAGGGCATCATGATTATTATCTTCTCTCTTTTTTAATCTTGTTATTTCTTTCTTTTTTTCCTTAATGTCCATTTCTTTATATGTAAAAATAATTTGTATTTATTGTAAAAAAAATGGTTCCGCATCCCAAATTAAAAAATTTACATCGTCAAAGTAAAACATATTTAGGGTAGACTATACCATTGTTGGCACCGCACTCAAGGATTGGCACCAAGTCAACGTATTCAAATTTTAAAAATTTCTTAAATATATACTATACTAGCTGTACCCAAGGCAGACGTTGTCTTGCCCTTAAAAAATAAAATTCTAGAAACCGATTGCAGCGCCATCAACCGGGACAAATTGTTAATCTAAAATTTAAACCATTCTCGAATCTACTTGAAAAAAACAAAAAAACGACATAAAAATCGGTCTCACCGTTAAAGAGGTGTTTAGCGGCGCCACCTACCGGGCCCAATCATGAATCTAAACCATCCCGGGACCCACTTGAACACACACAAAAATAATACACCTAAATCAGACAAATGAAAATGAGTTTAAATGCTGTCACCATTGCCGAAATCGGCCCGGAGAGATCATAACAACCGAATGGCTAGACTGGTGTTTTTTTTTATTAATGAACATCATATTTTAATACTCATTATCCTATTCCGGACGAAGACAATTCAAAAAACACAAAAATCATAAAAATTGGTCCAGCCGTTCTTGAGTTATAAATGGTGTAGTTAACACGACTTTGTTTTATATATATAGATTTCAGCCCCACAATAATACTCACTGTATTGCTACAAAATAAAAAAACACATTAAGATTCCTAATTCATTTTTCATTTACGTATATGGTAACGCATAGGACCCAAACTCAAAGGGCGCGGGTTTGAATCCTGGCCGGAAAGCATGCACCACTTGGGCAGTTTTCTGACTTAATGTGCATATTGTTACAATTAGCACCTGCTAAAAACGGCGAAGGAAAACATCGAGATAACCGATGTGTCAAAAAGCTGCTAAACCGCCTTGGACAAACAGGGCGGGTGTATTATCCCCCTTACCCCTATAGTGGGACATTTATGGGCTGTTATTATATATGGTGTCTATTAACAACGAAATTTATATGAAATTCTCCTGAATCTGTACTGAAACAACGGTTAAAAATAATACGAGGATTGACACAAATCATTGTACCGGGGTGCCAATAATGGCACAATTTACCCTACATATAAAAATATATATATACAAGATATGGCGCTGGGTTTCCTTTTATCCAGAACACATATACTTTTTAATAGTTACATAATTAAAATATTATATACTACATAATAATAAATTCATTTCATCTATACTTATTAACACAAAGCCAACTTATTTCAGTAGACGTTCAACAGATCATATACGTTTATATATATGGAGGATAGAAGTAAAGACGACTGTTTTATATGAGGGCCAAACTCAAAGTATGCTGCTGTTTTAAAGTAGAGATCGGTTTTTAGCCGGCTTTCTAGCAGGATGGATATGTTTTTGAAATAGCAGTTGGTTACCACTACTACAACTGATAAACTCATTTTTTGAAGTCTGTTAAAAAAGAATATAAAAAATTCTTAATATTTTGAATAAAATAATAGTAGGGGAGCCGAAGGTGCTAAAGGTGGAGTTACTCGAGCGTCGCGGGGACCTTTTGGATTGTGAAGATTAGATGCTAAAAAGAAAAAAGGTTATATGATACATGCCCTTTCACTGGCGTGTACAGTTTAAAAAAATAAGACAGAAATACTCAAGCGCGTCAGATATTCAAAAGGGATGTTAAGTAAACCTAAAGGAACTCCTATTCAAAAGACTGACGATTTGGACGCGACCAAAAATCGTGGCCGATTTTTGAAAATGCAAAAAATAACGTAACATTGAAATACTCGAGCGCGTCAGATTAATATACAGACGGTTCAGCTTGATGTCTTTGTCGTGCTGACCCATAATCTGACAAATATGTGGAGGAATTTGCTTTATAAGACGGTTTGAAAAAAATGAAGAGTAAAAAAGACCCCCACCCTATATGCAGGGTTAACATATGGTGGGGGTACATAATAGGTTGCAAGGTTTTCTGCCCTTACGTTATTCTGCCACACTCGAGTAAATCCCAAAATCCCCACTTGGCCTCCCCTACTATAATTATCTAAGTCCAATAAGTGCCAATAATGGCACAATTACCCCTATAGCAATTTTTAGCGTTTTGCTTTTTGACGGTAATAATTTCAGTCATTACCTCTATCCTCCACAATTAGATTTATCATTTTTGACAGTTGATTAAAAACTTATTAAAAAAGAAATTACAATAGTCGGTACACTCTATCCAATCTATGGTATATTTATCTTTATTTCATGTGCTTACTTATAATCTATGGCTTGTAACGTTTGTAGTTCGCGAGGTGACTGTTGAGGTGCTGCGCTAACTGATCGGCTCTGGCGAACGACGCCTGGTGGGAAAAGTTGTATGTTAATTCATGTTATGTTTGTCGATGGGTTGACGTCGATTTTTTCAGTACACCAATAGCTTTTTTGGTCTACTGGATAAGGGAATTAGTCACAATAAAATGTTTACGCTTGCATTGTTTATTTATATAACATCTTATCGTTTCAATTATCTAGCAGACCGTAGGTACTATGAGGAATACATTTGCAAAATTCGACTAATATATAACCTTTCATACATACTTATACAACTACATGACGCAATTATTAAAAAGACTATCGGTCTTCCGAGTAGACCATCCCCAAAATGTAATCTAACCTTGCAAACAACACATTTATACAACTACATATCGCGAATGTTAAGTAGATCGGTCTTTCCAGAAGACCAACCTAAAAAGTAGCATTACATCTTGTATACAACATACTCCTACAACCGCATGTCACAATCAGCAAGTAGACTATCAGTCTTTCGAGTAGACCACCGGTCTTTCGAGTAGACCATCACTCCCTCGCTTACCTTGCATACAACACATCTGTACAACTGCTTCGCGTGATTGTGCAGGTGTCGCGTCAACGAGTGCGCATGCCCGAACCGTTTGCCGCACTGCGCGCACGCGTGCGGCAGCTTGCTGTTCGCGCTCCCAGTCGAGTTCTGAACGCCGGAGGCGCCGTGCGCGCACGCGAGGTGCTTCCGCAACTGGTCGTAGCGGAGGAAGGACGCGCCGCATTCCACGCAGCGACCTACGATAATACAAAATAAATCAATAAGTTACACACTGGTTTTAAACAGGTCTCGCCGGGTTGTTAAAATGGCAGAATGGACCCCGCAGTAATTACAAGTAACCCTCTATTGACAGAGGATAGGATATAAAGAGAAGATACACCAAATTGTTCTTTTGACGCCGATAACGGAAGAACAACACAGTTTTGTTTTAATAACATAATAATAACAGCCCATGAATGTCCTACTGCTGGGCTCGGGCCTCCAACTATAGGGGAATGGACAGTATACCCGCCACGCTAGTATAAAGCGGCTTGGCAGGTTTCACACCGGTTATCTCTATATGCAGGTTTCATCACGATGTTTTCCTTCACCATTGCTAGCACATTGTATTTGTAACAATATGCACATTAGGTTGACAAACTGCCTAAAAGGCGCATGCGTTCCCGCCAGGATTCGAACTCGTGTCCTTCGAGTTTAGGAGGCGTGCGCTAGCTATTACGCTACCACGACTTTTTGGGTTTTGTTTTAGGTTATCAATACTTTGCACAGCACTTTAATAAGGGTAACAAGAGGGTGGCGCGGCATTTTTAAATGGCGAATCGTGAGTAAAGGAGAGGGTTATTAGGAACTGTAAAGGTGTGAAGGACATAGAAGTAACTCGTATAATTACGTGATCCAATTCCTTAATGCTACAATTGCTACAACTCCATTAATTCTTCAAAAAGTAATTCTGTAACATACTTCTGTATAAAACTTATTAAAAAAAAAGAGAACTTGAGATATAAATTGAATAAGAAACTTAAAGAAAAACAATATTTATCTAGACGTGTTGCTGGGGAGTTTCTTGCCGCTTCTTCTCCTTAACAGCAATAACACGTTGTGAAGCAGAGTACATAGAATAGGAAGAAAAATTAAATTTTAACTTGTATATATGACCTTCAAAAAGTGTTCTCCAGTGGAACTTATTTTGTATGGCATTTTATGGCAAATTGATAGGATTTATGTATTGGCCATGACAATACATAAATCCTTCTGTCAATTGTCATTCACATTTTTTTTATTGCCCAGCTGGCAAGCAGGCAGGAGGTCCAGATGACGAAAAGCGATTACCGTCGCGTTTAGGTGTTTGTAAAACCAGGAGTGAAACCAAAGCGTTGCCAACGTTGAAGATGGGATGAAAGGTTGTAATAAAGTGGAAGGGAGTGTATAAAATTCTAAACATACCGTGTCAGTCTGTACATTGGAGCTATTAAAAAAAAAAACAACTGGAATACACTAACTACATAAACGATGGAGAACACGATGCAAGTTTTTTAGATTTCTTATCTGTTTTCACTGATCGATAGCAAATTCTTAAGACTTAAAATCTGCGCTTATTTTTATCCTGGGAATACGGCGGGAATTTTACTGGGAATCATTTAAAACGGCCAGATTAAAAAAATCCGAATTCCAGTGATTTTTCACTGATCGATAGCAAATTTTATGTAACAAAATGTCTGATATTTTTTAACTCGGGAATCCCGCGGGAATATTCCTGGGAGCGATTTGTAGTTATCCGCGTGCATAAAACTTAGCATATTCCGACAAAGTTTCCACAAAAACGATAGCTTACGTTCGTTTTTAAATGCTACGGTACTTTGTGTCCCGGGAGTCCCGCGGGAATTTCAAGTCGAGCGTGGACGAAGTCGTGGACATATCCTTCCTTGTAAATGATTTGACGAAAAATAATAATATCACCAAATACGTAATCGCAAGCCCCTGCATTGATGCCGATATTGCTATACATAAACACATAAAAGAGATCGCTATAAGCGATAAGGCCACCTATTGTTCTAATGCTAACGTATCTATATTAATTGTCTAAATTTATGGCGAACAATAAAGACTTTTCATTCATTCATTCACAAACACACCTGCCCGCTCGTCGTCCGTGTGCGTGCGATCGTGCGCGGCCAACTCCGCGTCGTCCTCGAAGCACTTGCGGCACACTTCACACCGCACCGTCATTGAACCGCGGTGCGCCTCAGCCCTAATATTAGAGAAAAAAGAACTTAAACCAAACTTTCTAGAATCAATCTAATTAGTTCATTTGTACTCGGCGCTACCAACATTTGAACTTTTATGAGCTTCATTCAAATCCATCCGTACAAGTAAGTTAGTGTTAAGATACTCTGACAGACAGGTAAAAATAACATTTTTCAAATATGCTGGTCCAAATTAGACCCTTTGATTGTTTTCACATTCCAAAATCCACTGCACAAGCTCAACAACTGTACAGAGATTCTAATGACGTCATTAGTAGGCTTGTACGAAAAACCTATATGGCTATAAGTTTAAAGAAAACAAGAAATTCAATCATTAACTGAAATAAAACAACAATATAAATAAATATAACAGTACTTCGTAAACTATACACCAAGTGCTGAAAACTGGAAAGAACACAGGTCTTTCGAGCAGACCAAAGGTGTTTCTGTAGACTAGGAGTCTTATCAGTATATCAACGGTATTTTCGGTACACCAGCTATCTTTTCAGTAGACCAAACGTCTCTTGAGTAGACCAACGGTCGTATTAGTAGACCTCCACAATATCGCACTCACTTATGCTCCCAAAGTTTCTCCCGCCTGTTGAACGTCTCATTACAGCAGTCACACTCGTATCTGTCCGAAAAACGGGTTCGCGATCGGGAATTACCGCCGCCTCTGTTCTGATGGCTTCTTCTGTGTATTCTGAAATATGAACACAAAGTTTTTCAACCCTTTCATTCACTAACTATATAGTTAGTCGCATCATTTCTAAATGACTAGATGGTGTTCAACAGCCCTAAGAAAGGGTCGATAAAACAGTTAAATTGTAGATAAAACAGCTCACAGCCACAATTATTGCATCTTTGTACGCTACCAGTTCGCTCACGACAGCCACGTTGATATGTCAGTCAGCGAGGTCAAATAATTATATATGAATAGATTAGATTAATAAACCAACATATTCATATAAATAGTGTAAAAAAGCACAAAGCTTATTTATTTCATCACCATGCAGCTGTATCACATTGCAAGAATACTCTCCCATTTTATATTCTAGCAAAAAATCTGTCAAAATTTAAAGTAAATTTTTTTGCCGACTATACTCGCTCTAACGCAACTCGTCGAATACCACTTACGGCATATGTGACATTTCAAACTGTTATCGTTAGGTTGATATATCTCTTACTTCTCGGCTACAGCTGGGATCGTTTGCCCAGCAAGTCTCTCCAGATCGATACAGGGAGTTTCTTAATTGAAAAAGAGTGTAAAAAAAGTAGCCAAGCCACTGACCATCTCCAGTGGACATCATCACAAATAACATTTTAAATTTCCACAATAAATGTGTTGTCCATATTGTGATGTTAGTTATTTAGTCCCGGCACCAGTAATTTAACTGACAATGTTTTCTTTTTTTAATGCGAGACTATTAAGCAGGCAGACTGCCCACTTAATGGGAAATGGTTACAGTTTCCTATAGACAGTTGCAACATCTGAGACATAGCAAATGTCTTGAATTGTTAGCCTTTAGGATATGGGATAGATGGGATGAGATGGGATAAAGAATAATTGTAAAGGTGGTCTGGAAGATATCGCCGGCGGCGATAAGACCTCCTATTGTATATGTGTGTCACTTATGTATGCGATAAAGAACATTCATTCAAGGAGATGGAATATGGGAAAAGATAGGGATGGGATAGACAGAGGGGTAAGTAGGGTATCGGACCTCTCACTCATCTCACAAAACACCCATTACTTGGAGGCTAACCGTTTTACGCCGATATTGAGTTCGCGTGCTATCATACCGATCGTATCAGACTTAAGAACTGTAATCTAGATTATTTATTCTAGCATGGCTCACAATGAAAACATTTTTGGTGGAAGTAGGCCAAATCTTTTTTTTTTATTGCACACGGAGAGGACAGCAGACGGCGCACCTGATGGAAAGCGGTTATCATCGCCTATGGACATTTGCATCATCAAAGGTGCTACAAAAGCTTGCTGCTCTCTTAGGGGAGACTGGAACCTGGCCACTAATGCCGGAATACAACTCAAGATCGTTATGGCGGCATAATCTAGACCAGGGGTGGTAGCCATCCAGACGGGCAAATACCTGACCACCTGGCTTTAAGTTGTTCTGTCACCTCTTACGACAGGCAGCTCCAGTTCAAAATATTATATTTTTTTCTCCGTTCCCGCACGGATAAAAATCGGACAAATAATTAAAAAAATTCTGCTGACCATACTCACTTGAGAGTGACCCTCGTTGAACACCACTTGCGGCATATGTGACATTGGAAGCCATCCAGACGGGTAAATACTTTACCACCTGGCTTTGAGTTGTTCTGTCACCTCTTACGACAGGCAACCCCAGCGCAAAATATTGTATTCTTTCTCCGTTCCTGTACGTATAAAAATGAGACAAATAATATAAATGATTGATTTTTCTGCTGACCATACTCACTTGAGAGTGACCCTCGTCGAATACCACTTGCGGCATATGTGACATTGGAAGCTCTTGTCGGGCGATTCGTTGTCCGATTCGCTTATCTCGTCCCCCTCAGCCACCGCCGGGACAGTCTGCCCGGCGAGCCTCTCCGGGTCCGAGTCCGAGTCGGACGCCGGGCCGCTGTACGACCAGGCCCCGAAAGATCTGAAATTAATAGTAGACTGTTACACGAGAGGTGAAAGTGACTTATTTAGGCACGAGCGTTGCAAGGGCGCTAATAATTCGAGTGCCTAAATAGGCCTTTCATCCAAAGTTAACACTGACTTTCATTTCGAATATGAGAAAAGCAAATAAAAATCGATTAGTTAACAAACAACTACTTCTCGACTTAAATCAGGCGTTAAATCCTAAATCTGACGAAACATCATGGATGTCACATATGAAATGTCAAGTTTTTTTTCTGTGGCATTCTACCAACCAGTATTTTTTTTGTCACTGATGATAGTAAATATTTAGCTGAAATTTATGTAAATCAAATAATAATTTAGTGAAAAGTAATTTATGTAATTTATAAATATAAAATGAGGTTACAAAATTGTTGATATTTTTTTATTTAATTATCTATGGTACGTGTAGTTTTCAAATTTTTTTGAGAGCAGGGAAAATTGTTTCCCATGGACGAAAACAGTACTTTTCGTACTTTAGGCATCTCTATGCGTACTTTCAGAATATGAGAAATGAAAAAGAAGTTGCATGGCACTACAAGCAAAGACGCATGCGCGTCTAGTCTAAGAGACGTCGAAGATCTACCTAGCCAGTCGAAAAGTTCATGGTTATTTTTGAAGTCTTCAACCCCGGTCTCCTGTCTTGTAAATACCGACCTTTCATCCTCGTTGGTGTTATTCGTCGGTTGGGTGTCGTTGTTCGCGGTCTTCTCGTCGCCGCTGTCAGACTCGCTGTCCGAGCTGTCAGACGAACTCGAACTGTCAGAACTCGACGAAGAACTGCCAGAACTTGAACTACCTGTGCGGTCATAGATAATGTTTTTTTGTATTTCACAAGTTCATCAGACAGACGGCCCACGTGATGGAAAGCGGGTTACCTCTCGCCCATGGATATTGGCAGCACCATGTGCTGCCGCTCCCTAAAGGGAGTCTGGACCCTGGCCACTGATGCGGGAACACAACTCAAGGTTGTTATGGCGGCACACACTAAACCAGGGGTGATAGCCATTCAGACGGGCTTCTTTCTCCAAGAATCTCACAATGATGCAAGAATCCATTCCACATTATCACTTCTTGCACTCTTGCATGAATGGATCGTGAGGAATGTAGAGAGCATTTAGAGAAATTTTAAAAAAACTCACCAGAACCGGAACTACTACTGTCGGAGTCAGAATTTGAACTATCCTCTAATTTCTCCACTCTGGTATCCATCTCTTTTACTGAAGCGCAGCCTGGAATATAATACTGACTGTATTATTGTAATAGCCATAAACCGGGCCGCAAGGTTGTAACATGCCCAAAAAAAAAACCTGCCAGTGCGAGACACTTTCCATTCGAGTCACTATGGTTAAATATCCGTGGTCACATAAAATTCATATTGAATCAGTCTTGATTAAACCTAGATTGATTCAATATTGAGCCGAGATGGTTTCCAGACTACCAAAACCGTCAAGTTACGATTCCAATTCGATTGCCAATTTGAGTTACAGACTCGGGGCCCGGGTGCAGTAAAGCTTTAGAGAATAAAATAGAATGCATGCATTTAGTGTTTTCTTCAACTTTCCCGACTAATAAGCATAATCAAGACT
Source organism: Dendrolimus houi (assembly GCA_039645545.1). Lineage (NCBI taxonomy): Eukaryota > Metazoa > Arthropoda > Insecta > Lepidoptera > Lasiocampidae > Dendrolimus > Dendrolimus houi. Next base: position 2,550,369 of record CM077146.1, read on the forward strand.
ACGTTTTAACTAGAGATGTGCCGATTATGAATTTGGCCGACTAGCCGGTTGTAAAAAGGCCGATTGGTCGGTTGTAAAAAGGTCGATTAGTCGGTTGTAAAAAGGGTGATTAGTCTGTTGTAAAAAGGCCGATTGGTCGGTTGTAAAGAGGCCGACTAATCGGCCAAGCCGATCACGGTTTCGGGCATTTCCATGACGCCTCATTTATAGCTGATTCGCGGGCAGGTCGCAACCTGTTTTGTTTACTTCGAATTGTTTCTTGATTTTTACTTTTGTACAGGTCTCAGGGCGGTGTTCTTGTGTAAAAAAAAATCTGTTTAAAGATAATACTGTTATTGCTCATTAAAGTGAAAGAGCTCAATTAAAATTTAATCATGTCAAAAAGAAAGTCTCGTATATGGATTACAATGTATTAGTAAAATATAGATTATAAACTACAAACTAAGAAGCTGGATAGTCGGCGCTCTTTGCCGACTAGGGTAGTGGCCGGATAGTCGGTAAAGCCGACTACTCGGCACATCTCTAGTATTAACATTTTATTTGATTTTTTTCTGACGTTTCGGCTACTTACGATAAGTGAACAACAATATAGAGCATATTACATACATGCATGAAGCATTATGAATTGTATTATCATGAGAATAGCATTTATTACATTTTTGCGACTAGTAAATAGAATGAAAGTACGTTTTTAACGGTTTTTAGGGCGACATTTGATTTTTATATCGTGGAAGACAAAGATATAAAGTGTCAATGAGTAACGCGAAAGTTATTATTTAGCCTATACGCTACTTGTTCATCTCGAAATATAATCAAATAAAATGCCACGTGTAAAACCGTTATCATATAAATAATTATTATTTCACACCATAAAGTAAAATGAAAATTCACCGTACCTTCTGAACTTCGTATAGACAACACCTCATCATCGTCCCTATTTGCCTTTAAACCGGACTCGTGACTTGGCTTTTTGAAGTTCGCAGCCAGTAAGTGTGCTTCAAACATGTCATCCTAACAGTAAAAAAAATATCTGTCAGTCGTAAGACTACGTCAGAAGTGATTTTATATCTGAGCATGGCGGTCACGCGAGTTCAGTGCTTTCCCCTCACACACAGAGAGATACACACAGAGACAGACACACACACACACACGTTTCCATTTAAAATATATATATATATATATATTAGGGTGGCGCAAAAAACAGACTTTTGTTTATTGAGTGTCGAGTGAAAAAAATGTTAGCTTTTGATGTATTAAGAAGTCCAAAGGACAGCAAAAAAAAATTTTTTAGAAGGTCGCTCCAAATTTTATAAGATCTCAAAAATCGCCATAGACTGAAATTTGTTGTATTAATTTTTTTTCTCGTTACGGTATAATTTTAAAGACCAAAACATAATTTTTGGTTACGTACATACGTTTCTGAAAGTTTCACTTCAAAATTTAAATATTAAAAGGTCACTCATCATTTTTTTAAATTTACTAGTGCACTCTACTCGCTCGAAAAAATCTAAAATTATTATATATTGTTTTTTTTTTAAAGATTCAATTTTAAGCTAATGACTTTCGGAAGTGGACTACGATAGCTGACAACAATATAAATCAAATTGGAAATTGACATACGTACATACATATCAGCCCATAAATGTCCCACTGTTGGACTCTGGCCTCCCATTATAGGGGAACGGACAGTATACCCGCCACGCTTGCCAAAGCGGCTTAGCAGGTTTGACACATCGGTTATCTCGATGTGCAGGTTGCATCACGTTGTTTTCCTTCACCGTTGTTAGCATGCGGTTATCGTAACTATATGCACATTAGGTCAGAAAGCTGCCTAAGTGGTGTATGCGTTTCAGCCAGGATTCGAACCCGCGCCCTTTGATATTGGGTCGCGTGCGCTAGTCATTACACTAACACGACTTACATACCGACGACATACAAACATACCTTATCAATATTGGCATATTTTTCATGTATGTGTCTCAGTGCACGCAAATTCTCGTCTAAACTCAATGAATCCGATGCTTGGCTGGGCGACCCTGTAAAAGGACATTAAGTTCTTTGAAAAAAGAAATAGTAGACTAATCAACTAACTCGTACACTAACAAACTCACTCCAGTGGACACTAAACAACTAACACCAACCAACTCACTCGAGTGAGTGCTAATTAATTAACTCTCACTAATGAACTCACTCGGTTTCATTTTTCGAATATCAAATTGTTTTAATGAAATTAAAACATTAAAAAGATTGTCCAGATCTTCTAAGTAAGGTCCACATTAATGCTCCAACTAAGTCTATACGATTTAATCAACCCATTAATGTACCTTTAAGTTTTACTAATTACAGACAAAACTCATTTCTAGTGAGAGCAAGTAATTATTTAAATAATCTAAGTACATACGATGACATCGACCCGTTTGTAATCAGTATTTCAGGAGTCAAGCGGTGTCTAAGCCTTAAATTTGTCAACAGTGACTAAGCATCTCGGTGCTTTTTTTATGTCTGCTTATTACTTTTAACCAATAGCTTATTCGTGAACACCTGCCATTGGCTTTCTTTTGTTAATTATCGTTATCTAATCAAATGTATTTAGCTGTAGGTTTTCCATAAATAAACAAAAGTGTGTACTAATTATTAACTTTGTTATACAGTAATTCAGTCAAGTAAGTACTAATTAGCTAACTCAATAAACTAAAAAACTCACTCGAGTGCGTACCAATTAACTAAGTCACACTAAAATTTTACTAGAGTGAATACTAATTAACTTGCTCAAACTAACCAGCTCACTCGAGTGAGTACTAATTCACTAGCTCAAACTAACCAACTCACTCGAGTGAGTATTAATTCACTAGCTCAAACTAACCAACTCACTGGAGTGAGTACTGATTCAGTAGCTCAAACTAACCAACTCACTCGAGTGAGTACTAATTCACTAGTTCAAACTAACCAACTCACTCGAGTGAGTACTGATTAACTAAATTATACATTAACTCACTCACTCAAATCTTCAAATACAATGATTATAAAAAATACCCAGATCAGGTTCGTCGTCGCTGTCCAATGAAATTGGTTCCGTATTATCTGGCATGAGATTGCTCCTTACGCGAATCTCTGGAACAATTAAAATGTCCGACCTTAATAAAAAATTTCTTCTAGGCTAGAAGTCCTAGCCTCTTCTAGAATACTATGAAAAACACTTGAACTCTCTCATTTATTCATTCAATTAGCATTATTCTTGTATACTGTAATACTTGAAACAACTCAGAAGGGTTTATGGCAGAGGTTCTCAACCTTGTATGGACTACCGCTACCTTTACAAGAAAAAAAAATCCAACTCTTCCTTTTAGATAATGGTCAATTATACAAATTTTACATGTCTGTATATTATTTATTAATAATCACAGATTAAAGATTAATTATTTCTCTCTCTCTCTCTCTAATCGTGCTCCTCGTGGCTGTGGCTGAGGGTCAATAGATAATCAATAGAGGTATTTTCAAAGTATTTAATTAAATTTCTAATTAGGTAGCTACGCCGTGACCACCATTTGCCTTTGAACACCCGCTATTGCCCCTACAAAAAGCTCCAGTGCTCACTAAGGGGCGGTACCGCCCCCATTGGGAAGCTATGGTTTATGGTAATAAAAGAACAGCAACTGGTCACAATACTTATAATCAGAGAACCTTACGGTTTAAGCATATAATCATCTACTCACTCTATACATTCAACAAATATATACAGTATATGAAACTTAGCAAATTGGCACAACCGACAGCGGATTGAAGTCATTGATAAACTATTTTAATTAAAAGGGTTATGAATGACAAGAATTTAATACAATTATTGTTTGGAAATTTTTGAGAATATTTTGTATCACATATTATATTTAAACTTTTACATGTAATAAAATAAATCAAACAGTAAAAAAAATATATTGCATCTGTCAACATGAAAATAAAATTTAGTGAATACCGTCTACATACAATTGAGAGATTTTGAATTGTAATCTACACAATTACCACATCCATATTAGGGATAAATATTGTTACATAAAATTATGATAAATTATAGACAAACAACTACTCTATACAAAATTATTATTCAATTAAGGAAATGACCGATTGTATCTTAAAAAAGAGGGTACATAAAAATTATTAAACTTAAAAAGAAACATGACAACAATACATTTGTCTTTCTAAAAAAATGTTTATCTAGTTTATAAAGTGGAAAAACTCACTCGCTTGTTGCGGCTGTTTGTTGTTTGCCATCTGATCTATCTTCCTAGGTCTTCCGCGTTTCCCTTTGACTCTCTCCGTTCCGGGGGGCTGTCAAAGTATTACATTTTTAGAAATTAACTACACTAAGTCACAAGTCAGGCCACTTTATATGTCATATGGGTAAATACCTGTAAAATATCACAATAATTACCCACCCTAGAGCGCTACTGTGACACGTGCATCAGACCAAAGCCGCAGTGATACTCTACACCCGACCAAAGCCTAAGTGGGAATGTTGTTTCGTAGTTCCGTCCGTACACTTTTATATTCGAGTGATGACGGAACAAGCAGAGTAGGGGGCTAATGGAGGCAAACTACCCTCCTCTGTTAGTATCGCCAGTATATAAACTCGTTAAAATAATCATGACTCTCAAACATGATAGTATAAAGCTTTAAAAGCTCTATTTTCATGTCATAATTCAAAAGGTAGAGGGGGTAGGGGTGGACAATGACTTAAATCATACAACTTTGGAAGGTAATATTTTCCCAAAAATTTAAGTAAAGATAAAACGTGTAAGTAACAGCGGAACACAGGTCGGCATCACTATTATCAGAGAAAAAAAAGGGCACTCGTTTTTAATATATATTTATTCAGAGCGTGTTATTACCTACAGCCCTATTACAACATGTGCATCAGACCAAATCCGGAGTGAGACTAACTCGTCACTACGTCATCAAAGAATCATTCAGTAACAAAAAAGTTATGACTGAAATACATAGAAAACTATATGTTTTCACGAGGAATTGATAATTTTATTTTACTGAAGTCGATTATGAATATAAAAAATATATAATATAATATAATCTATCTTATAAATAAGTATATATACAAATTAAAATGAAATTATAAAATCTAGTGCCAGACCGCTGTCAGTTGGAAACGTGCCCAAAAGACTAGCCACATTACCTCGCTGTATCGAAACGCTAATGCGTTGTCCGAGGTACAGACCAGTCTTTTGGTCACGTGAGACGTCTACCAGGCGTTTCGCTATGTCTCGATAAAGTTTGTGCGCCTGAGGCCCCATGGTCCCAGGGTCTCGACCTCAAAAGCCGCAAATATGTAACCATTTCCGATGGTGGAATATTTGTGGCATTTTAGGGCCTCCTGCTGTTCAGCAGCTGTACCAGCAGACATGCTAGTGGCTGAAAGATGGGACGCCGCCAGAGTATCGACGCAAGACGCGTCCCACACTAAAGGGCGATCCATCCTCCAGGGCACCAATGACATACCATCGGGTCTCTTGCCATCGTCGCGGCACAAGCCGTTCGGTTCTAGGACGGCAGGTACCCCGGCGGTGACAAGAGCCCGACGGATTATGTTATTAAGTGCTGCATGGCGTGGAATTCTGCCGGCACTTCTGGTACAAGATAAACCATATAAAAAATTATAACATTAGTGGTCCGTTTATGCATAAATAGCTACGGAATACTAACAAATGCATATCAATACAGTACAAGAAAAAAGAGCAAGTTACTTACGACATCCTTCTTGGCGCTGATAGTTCTCCTAGTATATTTACGTTTCATACGAGGAGTAGTATCGCCTGTCGAAGAACTAGCAGCCGATTCTGTAATTAAACAATTCACAATAGAGAATATGCAATTTGCAATGTACGTATGGTGTTATAAGAATGGATATGGTTAGAAACGAGTACATGACGATGGGGATCTTTGAAAGTTGTACTCGTGACCGAAAACACCGAGAGGAAGAAGACTAGGGTGGTATGGGAATGTAATAAGGAGTGATGAAAGTCATGCGGCAAAAAGAATAACAAATTAGTATTGATTGATACGAAAGTAGAGACATACAAAAAAAATATGTGTGGACTATACGAAGGATGTGACATACATGATGATATGGGTGTATTACATAACACACACACATACATACATTTTTATGCACAAACTCACCCATATCACACACACACACACACACACACACACACACACACACACACACACACAAACACATATATATATATATATTAGTATATTTATTATACATTATTCACATACACACAATTATATAATATATGTATACTATACTTATATTTAATATTTATAGTCCATAAATATTAAATATAAGTATATATCGACACGACCCAACCTTACGATCAAATATCGTTGGTCGTAAGGCATCATCGGTCGTGTCGTATAAAGGGAGCAACAATCTCTCCTCGCGCATGCGTAGATCCACTGCGCAAGAGCACCAGCGCCGCGAGTGGGTCACCCGCAAACTAAAATATAGCAGTGAGAAAAACAAAACCATCAACCATATACTTTACTTGCTTTAATTTAAATGCTTCTAAATATTATACTTTTATAGGTCGTTTAATATTTTAATTAAGTGTAATACAAGAGTGGTTACGAACTGTCGTTTCCTTTTGGCCGTGCATAAACCAAGACGGCGCATAAATAAATGTGAGGTGGGTACATAATACATCTACATCCCTCACATTTCTATAAACAAAACAAAATTACACGACAGGTATTTCATGACTTCCCAGAATAAGGCGAAACTTAAAATTTTTAATATTTAAAAGAATGTTCTGCTAGCCAGCCCTTTCATATATCATTGCTTGATTGTTCTACTTTAAGGTTTGGGCTTGGGCTTTGATATCTTATTGTAGGCACACACGAAACTTCTACACGTGTACCAACTTTAATATCACAAGTACCTGAGATAATTAATTGTAATACACCCATATGTGGTGTGATAAAAACTACACGAGGTGAGAAACCAGTACATAATCTTTGAAAGTTGCACCTGTGGCTGCAGAATTGAGAAGAAGAGAAGACTATAGTAGCATTGGCAAGTAATGAAGAGGGGTAATGTGGAAAAAAGAATGTCTAACTAGATTGAAAGATTCAAAAGTAGAGACAGAACACAAAGTGAGAGTCTGTGCGAAGTATGACATGATAATTTGTGGTGGGACAGAGAACGTGATATGAGAAGTATATAAGACGATCTTCAAAAGTTGCACCTGTGACTTTCGAATTGAGAAGAAGAAGACTGCAGCATGTGGTATGTATTTTTTTTAATAAATCGGCAGACAGGCACACACACTGTATATCCCCAAATTAAGCAAGTTACGCTTGTGTTATGGGTAATATACAACGGACCACTCTGGGGCCGATCCCAGACACCCAGACCATAGTAAATAACGGATAAAATACGTTTCCGAATTTTACTATACCAGGAATCGAATCCGGAGCCTCTGCTTTGCAGTGAGGTAAGCCGGCAAAGGCTTAGCCCGCTCAACCACAGAGGCCGTATGTAATGAGGAGAGATGAAAGTCATGCGACAAAAAGAAAGTCAAACTGAATTGATGGAAACGAAAGTAGAGATTGATCAAAAAATGGATGAATGGATGGTCTGTACGAAGGGTGACATGATGATTTGTGGTGTGACAGAGGAGTATGGAACCTCATGTTTGGGAGAAGGCGAAAGAAAGGAGAATATGCATATGCTTTCATCATTTTAATTTTCGACATGCACTTCTTTGAACAATTACAAATACAAGCCTGAAGTATAAATTGAAGCCTATAAAATAAAAATAGAAGAATTAAAAAAAGTTAAAAAGGATCGAAATTGAAAAGGGCAGTATGGATCAAAGGATCTAGTTTATTTTAGATACGGATATTTAAAAAAAAAACAAAAGAATAAATACGTGACATTCAACATGCATAACTTAAAATAAGTTAACGATAATGTAGACTACATTAAATACATGCATTACAAAATATGAATGTATAACTATAAGAAAAATATTAAGTCAAAGAACTCTTCTTTCATTTTTCATTGTATGAGTTTAGCAGACAGCCGGCCACTTGATGGAAAGCGATTACCATCGCCTATGGACATTTGCAACACCGCAGGTACTACTGCCAGAACACAATTCAGGGTTGTTATGGCGGCATACTCTATCCCGACGGGTAAATACCCTACCACCTGGCAAAAATTGTCGATTCCATATCCCACCGCCTCTATTCCTTCATTCACCTTGCCCGATGCCTCTATCGCATTCCCCTATACCACCTTAAAGGCGTTGGCTTCGCTTCTGGTGTTGCAAGCACCCATAGACGACAGTGATCACTTTCCATGAGCTGGATCGTCTGCCTGTTCACAAGCTTCGTATTAATAAAATTGGTTAAAACTTCACATGAACTATATAAATAATACTAATTTTCTACTAATGGTAAGTTAAAATGCTCGTTAGTAAAAATGTACTCAGCTTATAACATATAGAACTACTAAAGTTATTATACTCCTCTAACTACGAACATAACTATTAGAAAATTTCAAAATCATGCATTTCAATGCTGTGGATACAGTCCGTTTCACTACCTATAGTCGATTTTGTAAACAATATTTTTTTGTTGCGATGAAAAGCAAGAAACGCCAATACGCGTAATAAAACTGTCCAAACTGTGTACGCAGCTCAGTGTTACCAATAGTGTGTGTCTGTCTGTGAAAATTGCACTGAATGTGGAGAAATCAGTTCATTGGGCTCGTGAAGCATTATTACTTTGCACTCTAAAACCAAATAATTTATCTTTATCTCTATTTATGTAATTCTATACAATTTTGTCTTATTTTACTTCCCATTTAAAAATATATATTACTAGCTGACCCGGCAAACTTTATACCACCTCAGAATCAATTTTTTTTCATATTTACTCACCTTTTAAGCCTTCCCTGGACTTCCACAAATAATTCAAAACCAAAATTAGCCAAATCCGTCCAGCCGTTCTCGAGTTTTAGCGAGACTAACGAACAGCAATTGATTTTTATATAAGATGTATTACTTCTGTATCTTAGTTTTATTTCAAAACCCACATGTATCATAAACAACAGAAAAAAAACGCAGAATTCAAAGGAAAGCGCTATTGTTTACGTATTGTATAAATACACAGTAAGTGGCGATACACCGATACCGTACTTTTTCAGTATCTACTTTCATAGGCCATACTAAACTAATGTAAAGTTTCATCAAAATCCATTCAGCAGATTTTGGGTAAATGCGTAACTAAACATCCATCCTCACAAACTTTCTCGTTTAGAATACAATTTACAGGTTGGCCTAAGAGTAAAAATAATAATAGGGGCGCCACTTTCGCACACTTGTCTGAAGTCTAGCAATCCCAGAATTTTGACAAGAGTAATTTTGGTACTTACTAGTAACTTTTAGTATTAAGTCGAACATAATGCAAGTATCATGTTGGTTTATTTACGATATACGCATTTTGTCAACATAACTTATGATGTTTACTTGATTAATAGGATAATTATTTGATCAAATAACCATTACACACCTATCATGTCGGCGATTCTTTAGTATATATCGTCGAATTATAATGAAAAGATTTTTGGTTCAAATTCCGCTAGACGTCCATGTGAAAAGTATTGTAATATCGGTATTTAGTTATTTTTAGCTGATATTTAGACTCGGATCAACTTTGTTTATAATTCACTGACATAAGATAGAATATTGCCAGAAGGAAAAAATAGATCATGTTCTAGACTTTATGGCCAAGTAGTAAGTTAAAATTTACATCCACTTCTTAGTCTATGTACACAAATAGAAAATAAAAGTTATTGTTTACAAAATCGACCAATCCAAAAGACACCCAACCTACGACGCGTCGCGTAATGTAATATGCCAATTAGAAAAAAAAACATTCCACTTATTAAAAAATTTCGCTCCCAATCCAATTTTACCTTTCCTTTTCAAAAATTTCGAGTTACGCCGCACCAGTACCTTCTTATCGCCGACTTTACGCACGGCGGCGTTCATTTTTTGGGTACCTTTCCTTGAGGGTAGTGCGATTTTTTTGTTTTGCACCTTGCTCGCTAAACGCGCGGGTAGCTTTAATTGTGCTCGTGTAATCGGGTTAGCTATGTGATGGACAAATGTATATTGCTGTAATATGTATGTATATACAATCGTATGGTGGTTTGTGATGGTTGAAATGTGATCATTGCCATTAGGCGTTACGCCAAAAAAAAATTGCAAACATTACGCCAATTCACAGAATTTTACCCCCTTTAAGCTGTCTTCATTAAAGGATTTCTGTTGCTAGACAGTCTTGATTAAAGGTTTGCGGTGTTATGCCAAGTTAGTGAGAACGTTTCAAGTGTTACGCCGTCTCAGTCTTTCAAATGTTATAGAATCTAGCCTTCAGACTTTCGAAATTACGCCGACTTATCGAAACATTTACCAACGTTACGCCGTCGCAATGTAAAGCTATACGGGGTAATAAGGAATCGATTTCACACTTTTAGCGTTACGTCGATTCGGCGAAAATTCAGCAAGCGTTACGCCCTCTCAGTCTAGCACCTTTACAGTCTATGTTTAAGAGTTTTGGAGATACGCCGCCTCAGTTTATAAGTTCCAGCGTTACGCCATTTGCGGAAAACCAGAATAGCGCGTATCGGCTTGTATGTAACAGGTAGTCTATGTTATTCAATGTTCACATTTCCGCCGCAATAATGAAAAATGTAATATTAGTCAAGCTATGAATTTAGTGAATTAACACACATTTTTAAGAGTTATCGTCAAACATAGCGAAATTTTAAATATTTAATAAGTTCTATATAAATTAAGATAAAAAAATAGTCGTGTGCGTGTAAGTCCAGACCAACGTCTATTTTTCATCATATGATTACACAATTTTAAAACAAATTTAATCTATGATAGTGTATCATGTACGTAGGTCATTAAAAAGTGGGTAAACAAATAACATTGCACTATTTTTGACAATATTTATACATGAAAAGGTAAACACAATGTAGTCTAAAGCGCATAATTCAATATATATTTTATTTAATTAATTCATAAAGTTCTTTTTATTTTCAACTTACTTGAATATCACTCATTAGGATTATTTTTGAGTGACGAATAATAAAAAACTATTAAGTACAGTGGTTATGTATCTAATGCTTCTTTTAATTATGATTAACTAAGAACTTTCTTCTTTAATTTGCCTATTGTATTACATGCCGTCAAAGATAAACGCACAGCTGCCTGTCGTAAGCGCAGTTTATTGTCTTCCCGGATTAAGGAATTCTTTTGTGTTTTGAATTGTAATTAAGAAAAACATGCTATTGTTTTTCTACTTGTTTTATGACCATCATTAGCGTCGAACTAATCCTTATTGTTATTGTTTTCGACTTTGTTGGCCGATTCGCAGTTGTGCCAATTACTATTTCTCGGAAACTCAGTGCGCGCGGCCGCTTTTTTTGTACTGTGTAGTTAGTATAAGACAATGCCCGAATGGAGGGGTGGGGCAGTCAAGCGACGACTACGAGACGAGTAAGACGTTTGTAGTACTCTCGATTAGCGATATAGACTACGGACTTTGCGCGTGTCGAATTGCATTGAATCATGCAGTGTGAACTGGTTGCATCCAGTTTTATTTGTATTTGTTTTTATACGTGTTTGTACAGTTCTAATAAATTCCATATAGTAGTTTCAACGGCATTTTTAATTCGAGTTCTGTAGCTCGTAACAGTATTAACTAGAAAGAACTGCTATGGTTTGTTTTTGTAATCGTACATGTTGGTGTACAATAAAGTATGATTTATCTATCTATGTAAGTACATTATACGTTATGATTCTCGCACAATAATTAGCCACCTTAGAATGCTACTGCAATATGTGCATCGGGCCAGAGCCGAAGTGAGAAAGGCTCGTCGTTACGCCTACACGCTTTTATATCTGAGAGATGACGCAACGATCTCATTAGTAAGGGTAATTGATACAATCTTACCCTCTTAACATTATCCAATCAGTAATGCTATGTTACAATTGTACAATAATCTCGCATAAATAAGAATAACAGCCCATAAATGTCCCATTGCTGGGCTCGGCGCTCCCATTCACAGGGGTACGGACAGTATAACCGTCACGCTTGTCCATGCGAGATTGGTGGGTTCGACACATCGGTTATCTCTATGTGTAGGTTTCATCACAAAGTTTTCCTTCGCCGTTAGCAAGTGGTACTTGTAACAATATGCACATTAGGTCAGAAAACTGGGGCCATTCATTGATTACGTAAGGATGATTTTACTATTTTTGACCCCAAATGTAAGGATACATAAGATTTCTCGTGCTTCCGTGAGTACGTTTATGGTTACAAATCGTTTGTGACACTCGCTGACCTGAGGTTACATGTACAAAAACATTAATACCTCAAGAACTATACATACATTTTCTTGACATAGGGGTTACAGAGGGGGTTCATTCCTCCCTACTCTCCCCCTCCCATTACTTAGAATAAAGGTGCCCTATATCTATACCGCACCCAGGATACTTGTCATGCCGATAAATGACGTCGTTTCCTGTGCGATAGACGAAATATAGCGAGAAAGGCGGCGCTGCGATTGCGTTGTTTTTGGTGTCACCGTTGTAGTCCACTAACAAATACGTTATGGCAACGCGAGCGAAGTCTCCCTGGCACTTAAATAAATTTATGTAAACATTGAATAATGCGCTTCATGTGATATTTATGTTAACTTCAAACACCAAATGTGATACGGATGATTTTTTGGTAACGTAAAAACTTCAGACGAATGAAACAGGTAAACAGAGCTCCGAGCTGTCAGAATGAAGCCGGCTGCAATAGGAAGCCGATAGCGCCCCGTTGCGTTACGAGAGCTTAGTATTGAATAATCGAATTAGTACGCATAAAGACGAAATGGTTTCTAGTGGATACACTACAAACCAGGCACTGATGATTCTGTTCGCCTGGACTCCGTCTATATTTATATTTCTTCCTCTGAGGTCAAAATCTTACAAAAACACCGGCCCACAAACAAAGTGGAGAAAAAAAGACCCATTTATTCTTAGGTATTTCGATTCGCTGAATCGGATTCCGGGGTCGCTTAGGTCCATACACCCTCAAAATTTTGAGTAAATTGCATTTTTTTTTATCATAATAACTTACGTAATAATAACATACTACTTAATTATGTCCAATTCGTATACTGTTAACTAATAAAAATATATCTCATAACTAGCTGATCAGGCAAACTCCGTACCGCCTCAGAATCAATTTTTATCATATTTACTCCTTTTAAACCTTCCCAGGACTTAAACAAATAATTTAAAACTAAAATTAGCCAAATCAGTCCAGCCGTTCTCGAGTTTAAGCGAGACTAACGAACAGCAATTGATTTTTATATATAAGACTAGTTGATGAACGCGACATCGTCCGCGTGGTGCGGTTTTTTAATTATCCCACGGGAACTCTTTAATTTTTCGGGATCAAAAGTATGCTATATGTTGACCAGCGATATAAGCTACCACCATACAAAATTTCATTTAAATCGGTCCAGTCGTTTTGGAGATTAGCCGGTACAAACAGACAGATAAACAGAGAAACAAAAAAATTGAAAACAAATCTAAATTACTTCTATTTCACTTCTTACATCCCCCTGACACGGTTTTTAGTATTTTTTGTCAATGTACAGAACTTCGACCTCTACAGTTTTATTATATGTATAGATTATGTTTCTATATATTTAATTTATAAAGTACTTTAAATATAATAGAAAACACTTTATTGTTCACTAAAATGAACAATTACAAAATTAATAATTACAATAATTTTATCTGCATAGCAAAAGGCGGCCTTACCGCTTAAAGCGATCTTTTCCAAGCAAACTGACTTAGGGGATACTTGTAACAACTTATGTCGAGGTATAATTAAATTAAAAAGAAGTAAATTAAAAAAACAAGGAACAACAGTGCAATGTGGAGAATAAACAGCAAAGTTAAGAACAATACGAATAGAAAAATGATGGTATTTAAATGTATGTACATATATATATTTATCTATAAACATTTATATATTTTTGTAGACATGTATTTGAATGTTATGTATTAGGTTGGTGAAAAAGTTTCTTCGCATTTTATATAAAAATTCAAAAGGTTTTTTTTATAAAGTTTATTTACATTTGACTAAAGTATGTAGGTGCCATTTTGGTGGATAACTTTTTGCCATCTTGTAGGTAGGGACGTGATCCGATTGCTATAAAAAATTTGGGGCTTCTGATCAAAAAACTGCGACAAGAGGTTTTGGCAGTTCCTCTCGTGATGTTAACCTGACACTGCCTAAGGAATTCTGCAGAGACCGAAACACGTGAAAATCTGAAGGTGCAAGGTCAGGACTATACGGCGGATGCATTAACACCTCCCAGCCGAACTCTTGTAATTTTTGCTGAGTGGCTAAAGATGTGTGATCTAGCGTTATCATGGTGAAAAACCACACCCCTTCTGTTGATTAATTCCGGCCGCTTTCTCTCAACTTTTTGCTTTAATCTCACCAGTTGTTCGCAGTACAGTTCAGAATCGATGGTCCTGCCTGGCGGTAACAGCTCATAATGAATAATGCCCTTCCAATCCCACCATACACACAGCATCACCTTGTTGCGAGTTAACCCGGGTTTCGCCACAGTCTGTGAAGCCTGACCACGATCTTTTTCGCACGTTCTTGTCGTACGTGATCCACTTTTCATCATCAGTTATCAGCTTCTTCAAAAATGGTTCGGTATCATTACGTCGTAATAAAGAATCACAAATGAGTACACGGTTCATTAGGTTTCTTTCAGTGAGTTCATGAGGTACCCAAATATCGAGCTTTTTTGTGTACCCAGCTTTTTTCAAATGCGTCAAAACCGTTTTGTGGTCAATTCCCAGTTCTCCAGCTACATCCTAACTACTAATATGCCGATCTTGCTCCCCTTTTTCAAAAATTGATCTATTTTGTCCGTAACAGGGCGACCAGAGCGACGTGCATCTTTGATATCAAATTTCCGGATTGAAAACGCTTAAACCAAATTTGCGCTACTCTCACAGATACTGCATTAGGTCCATAAACTGCACAAATTTTTTTCGCGGCTCGTGTTGCATTTTTACCTTTTTTCTAGTAAAATGTATCGAATTTCTTCATTAGATTCACTCATTTTAACAATAAGAAAAACAAATGAAAATCACCCATTTTCCTGATTTGAATTTGGAATTGTCTTCTTTAAAATTAATTTTTTTTAATGATACCAAAACCAGCCAGATACGAATGGTATAGCCAAAGAGATCTTATTACAAGTTCATACATACTATATGCGAAAAGACTTTTCCCCCAACCTATTATATTAAGTATATATCTGTTTACTATATAGAAGATCCGTATATACTGCATTTATATAATTATTACTAGAATGTAAGAAATTGTACTATGTATAACCACCATCATCATTATAATCTCAATTCATTCCTGGGGTTGTCTGGAAGAAATCGCTTCTTTTCAGCTTTTCAGCTTTTGGAAATAAATAATATTGTTACAACTTAAGTTAAGACGAAAACAAAATCCACCTGCATATCTATAAAAACACATTTTATTACCCGTCGGCATTTGAACGAATTGTAATCCTTTTATGATTGTCTTCTTTTGTTCACTTGTTTATTGGTTATTGTGGAGAATAGCCTATTGTATTCGTTTATGGCCGCGTGTGAGGTGTGCGGATTACAATTCTAGGAAATTCGGCCCACGCTGCCGGGCGGACATATTGCATTTGTGCAGTATAAAGCAATGGCCCGATGGAGGGAGCAGGCAGTCGAGCGATAACCACGAGCGAAGCAAGAGGTGTGTACTACAATCGGGAATCTAATAAGTGACGGACTTTGAGCGTGTTATTGAATTACGACCTTCTGCATTATTAGGACTTGTTGTGTTCGGTTATATTTATATCTATGTTATACGTGTTTGTAGAGATCTAATATACTCTAGAGTAATTCTAACAGCATTTTTAATTCCAGTCTCGTAACTCGTAACAATATTTTTGCTCCACCTTTGAGGGTTAAAATACAGATTGAGCGGATTGCAAAACATAAAATTCATACTTGTCCTACTTCCATACAACTTTTTAAATCGCCGAAACTGCATTTTTTGTGGTGCAATTTACTCAACATTTTGAGGGTGTATGGACCAAACTGAACCCAGATTCGGATTGAGCGAAATACATACGAACTTATGGGTCGGTGAATTTCACCATTTCTTGTATTGTCAAACTCTATTACTCTTATCTGTATCCTTTAACACACAATAAAGCATATTCATTCATACAATTTTAAAACTCACCTGCAGTCGAACGCCTTTTATTCTCCCTCTTGGTCTTGCGCTCCATCGCTTCTGTGAAAAAATAAGCCAAGTGCGCGTCAATTCACGTAAATCTTTATCCATGCAGGAACAGAGAAGGAATACTAATTCCTGCGTTGGGGCGGCCTGTCGTAAGAGGCGACCAAACGACCCACAGCCGGGTGGTAGAGTGTTTGCCCGTCTGGATGGCTACCACCCCTGGTCTAGAGTACGCCGCCATAGCTAACATTGTATATCTCCAAATTAAGCCAGTTGCGCTTGTGTTATGGATAATATACAACGAAAGGGGCTTCCTGGACTTGATCCCAGACACTCAGGGCCATAATAAACAACGAAGAAAATTCGTTTCCAAAGTTTACCAAGCCAGGAATCGAATCCGGATCCTCTGAGTTGCAGTGAGGTAGGCCGGCAAAGACTTAGCCCGCTCAACTACAGACGCCGCCAACCTTTTATCTTATAACAACCTTGAGTTGTGTTCCGCCATTAGTGGCCAGGTTCCAGTCTCTCCCTTTTAGAGAGTTGCAGCGCATTGATAAGCACTTTTGGTGTTGCAAATGTCCACAGGCGATGGTAATGACTTTCCATCAGGTGGGCCGTCTGCCTGTCTGCTGAACTCGTGCGATAAATAAAAATTAAGAGTTCCATAACGACAAATAAATGTCAAAATTTTCAGTATTGGTTTAAACAATCCAAAAAAAATAAATTAGCCAAGTATATGTCAATGTACGCACAATGAAGGGTTATGCAGGGACGATTAATGTATGGGAGCTGCATACGTCTAGTCATCGCAGCGGACAACGAACTACTGACTAGCGGAACGCGGGAGCGCACATATTAATAGCTGCTCTATCTCGCTCGCACATCATCCGTCCCGCTCACAAATCGTGCTATATATGTACTATAGTCGACGTATTATGAACTGAGGCTTCGGGTCATAAATCATATTTATCTCTCCGTCTCGCTCGCGTTTACAGGTCTTATGGAGAGGTGTAGTGATGTGCGTAATAATTATAGAGGTGCATATCGTTAACGGGATAGGTACGATCGATATGCTAAATTATGTTAAATATTAATAGGAATAATTTTTCGCGAAAATAAAAGTTTTAATTTGTAACATAAAATGTTTATTTCGAAGTAATCATAGAGAAACTGTAGAGATCGTAATGTGTAAATTTTACCATTTAATTTCTTCAAAACCACGTTAGAAAATAAATTCTCCATTGTGCGTATTGCGTAACGAAGCGTAAGTAATGTAATGAGTGTCATAATAAAAATTATTATATTTATAGAAAAAAAAAACCTTACTCGTAACGACCAATCAGGAGTCAGAGTGCTAATGAAGGTCACGATGACGCATCGACCCCGCCTGCGCAGGTAGCTAAGTATCGATAACGGGTTGCATTGCATGAACATTCCTACTGTCAGTGACATTTATTGCCCGACGACTCAGTTTAAAACGCGTCGACTATAACTGTACGACTTGTTAATATTTGTACTTAAGGTTACCGTTTCTAAAATAAATTATTTCACACCAGCACTCGACAGTGAATATAACTCTCTGCCATCTGAAGTATCATTTAACCTCTACACCTCTCGCTGCTACAAATGCTATAGATAGATAGTTATAGTATAATTCGGCGGTTATAAAATATGGCGTCAAACTTGTAGTCAGAAATAAATTGTGGATCACTAAATAGTTAACACTAGACTAAATTATGCGAGCAGATCACTGCCAGCGGGGAGCGTGCCCAGAAGGTTGGCTGCATGGCCACGATGTAAGGCAATACTGATTCGTTGGGCAAAATACAACAATGTTTAATATATCAATCAAATCATGATTTATTAAAATATGGTAGGATTATTGCATACTAGCTGCGCCCCGCGGTCTCATCCGCGTGGTAATGGAAAATCGTTATATTTTGGATAACATAAAAATATTAACAAAAAACAAAACCATCCTCAAACTAAAAAGACAAAAACAATTGCATTTTGCAATTTTGTTGTTGTTTTTTTTTTGTATTTTACTTGGCACCGACTTCAAGATGTAGAAAGGACAGTGTAAACTCCACGTAACGTCACTCGATTTAACACCAAACTCCCTTAAGCGTGGAAATCACTTGGCTTTGGTTGGTTTAGCTTGTCTTCCATACAATGATACACTCTATATAGAATTACTACCACTCTCAATTACGACAACAATTAAGTAATAAAAAGTATCTTTTAAGTTGCCATTATTAGTAAAAACTGGGCAGCTGTGTACGTTATTTTATCGCTTTATTATCCTAGCCCGTAATAAGCTCGACTGTCGGCATCATGCATGCTGAAATTTCTAAGAAATTTCTTCCTTTATCACCAAGATGCCTCAATATCGCAAGATATGAATAAGTAAAAAAAATACAACAAAATGACTGGTGCAGCAAAAGATGTCGGACAAAAATAACAGATTTCGCTCCATTTAACGACAACCTCTATAACGGCATAAAATGCACAGTCCCTTCAGTGTCGTTATATAGAATTTACACTGTATTTATTTTTTACTTTTCGGTCTGAGTTCAAGTTTTGCTTTTGTTACAAAAATAAAACCAACTTTAGAAATAATATTGTTACAACCTAAGAGCCGACAAAGACAAATTCCACGTACAGATTTGTAGAAGCACAATTATTACCCGTCGGCATTTGAACTAATAACATTGAAACTATTGTAATTCTTTGATGATCGTCTTCTTTTGCTTACTTATTTATTGGTATACGTTTCTAGAGAACAGCCTATTGTTGTATTGTTATCAATACCCAGGTGTTACGGATTTTAAAGTACAAGCTGATTTTAGAAAATTCGGTCCACGTGGCCGGGCGGTCACATTGATCTTTTACAGGATAAAACGATGGCCTGATTGAGAGAGGGGGGCTCAGTCGAGCGAGAACCACGATCAAAGCCAGACGTGTGTACTACAATCGGGAATCTAGTCTGCATTACGTTTGGATTTGTTGTGTTCGGTTATATTTGTACCTGTGTTATACATGTTTGTGTAGTTCTAATAAACTCTATAATAATTCCAACGGCATTTTAATTCGAGTCCCGTAACTCGTAACAATATTTTAAGTGCCTGTAGGAATTGTACTACTGGCACGCGTATACAAGTTTCGCCTTTCGAAGAGTGTAGGCACTTTTCAACGAGGGTTGTTATCGATTTTCCTGCGATCCACTGACCATTTACTGACTTGGCGAAAATGGAACCACCTCAGGAGTATACTCTTTCGAATGAAGAGAAATAAAATAAAATCGGTTCACAATTAACGGAGACATCGGGTAACAAACACAAAAATACACACTCGAGTTGAGAATCTTTAATTATTAAGTCATTTTGTATATCACTATGTGGTAGAATGTACTGTGCATCTATCTATAAGTGTATGACACCTGTATAAACTACTTTATAACGCCTCGCGGCCCGGTGGGAGAGTCCATACTTGAAGTCATTTTGGTATACATTTCCCTTTGACGCCGTGGAGTAGAAACATTGAGAATAACTATAGTGCGGCGGGTGTAGGCTAGGCTAGGCTAGGCTATCTTACTTTGGAACTCTTTGGCATAATTAAAAATTCACTCAGGAATCATTTTCATGTTACTCTTACGCAATAATGTATGTGCTAATTTACAATACTTTAGCCTGTAATCTGCTGTCCATGTATGTCTAAATACGGATAATTTAAGAATGTCCTTTGCGTCAGGTTGCCTGGAAGAGATCGCTTTTAGCCTATTGTTTTACCAACTAACTATTGTCTTGTTGTGCATTTTTGTAATTTTTGTTTTGGTGAACAATAGTGTTGTCTATGTCTAAGTCTATGTAATGCCCTAGTATTTGTCTTATTAATTAATTGTTGTGCCGTGAGTTAATTTGAACTCGAAACTTTCATAACATTTAAATAATTGTATAATATAAAATTGTATGATATGGAATTATTATTATTATATATTAGAATAGATATTGATTGAACCTCCTCCTTTTGGAAGTCGGCTTAAAATAGCCACGGCTGAGTTGTGAACTACTTATGTTTTATAAATGCATATGGGAAAAAATACTCTCCTTTCAATATCACTTTCATGTTTTGGGTCTGTTTTTTATTTCTCAGTGGAACCCCAATCTCTTCCTCTACTCACCTAGCTCTCTAGCTCGTTTCCTGGCCAAATATTCTGGGCTGGTTTTGTCCACGCGTGGCCTACCACGTTTTCTCTTCTCGCCTGTGTCCGACGATGGACGGTTGTTCATCATTGCCGCTAATAAAAACAAAAAGGAAAAAAATAAAAAAAAAAGGATATAACATAAAAATAACTAACACACAAATAATAAATAAACATTGCATATACCCAAGCTAAGCAAGTGCCACTTGTTATGGGTGATATACAACGACTACTTTGAAGCCGGTTCCATGAAACCCAGACCATAGTAAAGATATTTTTGATAATGAAATACTAATATAAAATCGAGGATTATTATTGAATTAATGCTTTGCTTGACATTTAATATCATTATCTAATTTATTTTAATTATTATTGTAAATTAATTTCAATTAAGTTTTAGTTATAAGATCTGAAAGTTGCACGCCTAATAAGGCA
This sequence comes from Dendrolimus houi, assembly GCA_039645545.1. Taxonomy (NCBI): domain Eukaryota; kingdom Metazoa; phylum Arthropoda; class Insecta; order Lepidoptera; family Lasiocampidae; genus Dendrolimus; species Dendrolimus houi. Next base: position 2,571,418 of record CM077146.1, read on the forward strand.
AAATGTATTGAGATAATTATCACTAAAAAAAAAACGTATGGACACATACATTTATAGCAATAAATTATTATAATTCTATTCTAGTAAATAACGGAAAATTCGTTTACGAAATTTACCATGGCAGGAATCGGACTCGAAACCTCTGTTTTCCAGTGAGCCAGACTGGTAAAGGCTTAGCCCACTGAACCACAGAGGCCGTTGATTACAGATATAAAAAAACATACATAATTCATAACAGAGAATATAAAAAAATAAAATCAAAATATGTGAAGACAATCGTAGGCTTAAAAATGCGTGCTGTAAAGAAACCCAAAGCGCACGTGTTGAGCGAGCGAAGCGAGCGTGTCGAGTAATCTATACAATGTCTGTATTAAGCAATCTGCGGCGTATAAACCCCTCCCCGTCTTATTGCGAAGCTGGCAAACAGGCAGTTGCCCACCTGATGGAAAGTGGGCAGTGCAGGAACGGAAAAAACTACTAATTCCTGCGTTGGGGCGGCCTGTCGTAAAAGGTGACAAAACAACCCACAGCCAGGTGGTAGGCCATTTATCCGACTGGATGGCTACCAGCTCTGGTATAGAGTATGCATATAACAACTGAGTTGTTCCGGCATTAGTGGCCAGATTCCAGTTTCTCCTTCAAGGCCGGCAGCACCTCAGGTATTGCTAATATCCATAGGCGACGGTAACCACTTTCCATCACAGATGGGCCGTCAGCCTGTCTGCTGTGCTTCAGCAATAAAAAAAAGTGCTTAGCGTTGTATATAGTTTGCAACGTTGACATTTGCAACATCAGAGAGATTATAACGAGGACAGATTTGTATTCTTGTTTGTTTGTAACGAATAAACTCAAAAACTACTGGACCAATTTCAAAAATTCTTTCACCACTAGAATTTTATAATACACCTGAGTAACATAGGTTATTTTTATTACTAGAAAAAATTAGGGATCCCTACTAAAACTTCAATAATGTAACCCAACCCAAGGTGTAAAAGAATTAGCCATAAAATATCTTTCATCGCATGCGCTGCGGAAACTATTGATGATAGAACAAAAAAATGTTCTACAATATTAAAGAACAACAAAAATCTTCGCGATACCATATGTCCAACTATTGTAGTTATGTTCTAATAATTACTTTTTTACATTTTAAAAGTTGATAGAAATGCCGGCCATGTTATCCACACCTTTGTATTAATCCTTATTCAAATAAATCATTTCATATTCAAGACTGTATAAATACCTGTAGTTTACTTTTGAATTATTCAAAACGAACATTCCATCAAAAGATATTACGAATTTAAAAATGTCAATATAAACAAAATACTTGGCGCTGGAATCGGGTTCTAGATTTTTAATTTTTCAAGGCAGGACAACGTCTGACGGGACCGCTAGTGTGGGGTTAAAGAGAATGGAGTAGAAGAGTAGGGATAGAGGGATCAGACAGGTGGAATTGGAGGAAGTAGCCCATCATAACTCTCACCCATCGCATGTGCATCGAAGCAAAGCCGGAGTGAGATTGCACCCGAGCAAAGTCGGAGTGGGGATGTTGTCTCCATCCCACTGATCTCACCTACATAATCGAAAAATAAAAAAAATGTACGGAAACTAGCGCCATCAAGTGGTACAGGAACATCAAAAATTATAATTAGTTTCCATTTAATCCACTTAACTTCACTTAATATGGCGCTGTGCAATATCGTTAAATAAATACATCGAGCTGAGGAGATCTTAAGAGCATAAATGAAACCACAAGTTGTGGTCTTATTTGGTGAATCTCGCACACTTTTACATGAAGTTTCATGTGAACCATTTTTTACTTTTGGCATAAATTACAGTGTAATATATAAGTTTCTTAGATTAATTTTATTCTGTCTTTCCCTTGTTTCAATTTAGAACAAGTTATAACTTATTAGTACCATCTAGTGGAATTTATAGGAATATAATACCGATTGTAGCGCCATCTATCGCACAGGGGAAATTATATTTTATTCCAGAGAGGCTCTTTTACGGTGCAGGCTGTCAAACTTTGGAATATGCTGCCTCTTATTGTCAGAGAGGCCAAATCATTACCAATATTTAGAAATTTGCTCAGAAAACACTATTTATCCACAAATAGCTGTCTGATTAACAGAATATAATCATGCTAATATATTTATTATAATAACTTATGTATTATTGTATATATATGACTATGTATATATGTATGTATTGTATATTCATTTCTTAAACTAGTTTGAGTATTTATGTATCTATTGCCTTTTTCCTGCACCACCTATATCCTGATTCAATTTTTTTTTCATTTAGGTTGCCCGGAAGAGATCTCTTTGAGCGATAAGGCCGCCTGTTGTATTGCCTAGAAAAATATTGTAAATGTGGTCTGTTTTTTTATTATTGTATATTTTGGTGTGCAATAAAGTGTTATCTCTCTCTCTCTCTTTCTCATCTATTTTATATATAGTGTATTATCTACGCTCTCACCCATCGCATGTGCATCGAACCAAAGCCGGAGTGAGACTGAACCCGAGCAAAGTCGGAGTGGAAATGTTATTTCGATGTTCTATCCGCACGCTTTTATATTCGAGCGATGACGGAACGAGTCGAGTATTAGGGTATTGGACACAAACTGCCCTCTATTATTATTCTGTCCGTAAATAAAACTCGTTAAAATAGTATAATAATCTAACCTCTACGAAACCTTCATTGTGCGGGGACTGCCAAGCGTTTATCCAAATTTTTTAAATTCTGGTTATAGAGAGCGGACTGTCAAATCCATTGAGATACCTTTTATCATGGTTTACGGTTATTATTTATTCTATGGCAGCCTAATCTAATTTACCAGCAAAATTAAAACGGGTGAGGGGTAACATTATAATAATATATAAACTTATTAATGCTAGGCATGTTGCTGAAGAGTTTCTCGCGCCGCTTCTTCTCTTCAAGACACAACATGTTGCGAAGCGGTGGTAAACTAGATTAGGCTCCCATAGAGTAAATAATAACTATAAACAAAGATATAAACTAAATAATTAAAATGAACAAGTTGGCAGTAGGCTAAATAAACACTTTAACAATACTCATTGACACTTGACATTTTGTCTTCCGCGATCACGGCTACTGAAAAGTGGCCGAAACGTCGGAATAATAATAAAAATCAAATAAATTACCGCGCTTAAAACCGTTAAAACGTAGTTCTATTATGTATACTAGTCGAAAACTTAAGAAAAATTATATATATATATATATATATATATATATATATATATATATATATATATATATATATATATATATGTGTATATATTTATGTTGTAATATTAATAGGTGTAATTAATACACATCTATTAAGTATGATTCTTACTTATATAATATTTTACATACTTTAAATATATTTATTATTGAATGTAAGTAATTGCATATCGTATAATATGTATGCATACCACTTTCCATCAAATTCAAATTGAAACTGTTTCATTCCTGCCACGGGTTGTCTGGAAGAGATCGTTTCTTAGCGATAAAACCGCCGCCCATTGTGCACGTTTATAATATTTTTAGACTATAAGTTTTTCTGTGTTTTCTGTAACGGTGTACAATAAAGTGTTATATCTCTCTGTTTCTTTCATCCATTCTCTCTGCATGCCCCAACTACATTGCTTACATTGTTTTTTATTAGCGTAATATTCATTGTAGAACTTACCCATCTCTTTAGCCTGTTTCCTCGCTGCCAAGTTAGCCAAGTACTCAGGGCTGGTCTTGTCAACCCTGGGTCTGCCGCGTTTTCTCTTCATCGGCGGAGGTGTGGAGCTTGACTCAGCTGGTGGAGAGAGATATAATATATATATACGTATTTTTTATGATTATATAAAATACTAGGTTATCTACCTGTATATATATATATATATATATATATATATATATATATATATATATATATATATATATATATATATATATATATATATATATATATACTGGCTGACCCGGCGAACTTCGTACCGCCATATTTTCTGAATTCCTAAAAGACTTTGTTTCATGACACAAAAACAAAATCACCAAAATCGGTCCAGATGATTAGGAGGATTCTAGAACAGAACCCGACCTCAGCGCCACCTATCGGTTCCAATTGTGAATCTAAACCACTCGGGGACCCATTCAAACACACAAAACAAATATCATTAAAATCGGTCCAGCCGTTTAGGAGTTTACTGTCAACACACGTACAGAAGAATTTTATATATATATATATACATTGTTACAACTTTGCCAAAATTCCACGAAGCACGCCGACAAAAGTGGATGCACACCTGCCGGCCATAAAGCACAGTTTATTACCTGCCCGCATTTGGAGTTCTTTTGTTTACTTTGTGTTTAATATTTGTAAGTAGAAAAGCCGCCTATTGTGTATTGTAATCCTTTATAATGGTCGTTAGCCAGGTGTGGTTCTTGGAAAACTTCAGTCCACGCGGTCGATTGTTGTATTGTACCGTTCAGTATAAAAGAATGCCCGAATTTGGGCAGTCAAGCGAGAACCACGATCAAAGCAAGACGTGTACATTCGATAAGCGATATAGTGACGGACTTTGCGCGTGTTATTTAATTGTGCATTACATTTGGACTTATTGCGTCTGGTTATATTTGTACCTATGTTATACGTCTTTGTATACTTCTAACAAATTCTATAGTAATTCCAAACGGCATTTTAATTCGAGTCCCGTAACTCATGTGTGTGTAATTGAAATCCACGTATATAGTGACTCATCACGATATCTCAGGAACTATAATACCTATACACTACAAGTTTGGTATGGACCTTCCTTTCGCCAAGTAGAGGTCAGCTAAGAACGGATTTTACAACACGCGAAGCGGGCGGGTATCAGCTACTATTGCATATAGCTATATATTTATTATGTATAAATAGTTACCTATTTTATCATTATATCTTGTATATGTAAATAAGTTATGTGTATATTTGTATATATAGTATAGTTATATATTTATTATTAAAACGTAAGTAATCGTACAATAATTATGTATACCACCATCGCCACTCCTAGTCAGCAATATTCCTGCCACGGGTTGGAAGAGATCGCTTTTTAGCGATAAGACCGCCCTTTGTACACAATTAGGATAGTATTAGTTCGTAAGTTGTTTCTGTAATAGTGTACATTAAAGTGTTATCTATCTAGGTTATGCCCGCGACTTCGTCCACGCTTGATTTCCCTATACAAGGTTTCTACCTCAGTGGAATAAATAAAATTACTAAGGAAGCCTAGGTGAAAAAAAGCGCCAGTGTCTGGTTAATAGTGATGTATCCATTGGACAGTACTCCAATTCTATCAGTACTAATTCGATTTTTTTTATTGCAGGAGTCCAGCAGGCAGGCAGACGGCCCACTTGATGGAAAGCGGTTACCATCGCCTATGGACATTTAGAACAACAAAGGTGCTACAAATGCGCTGTTGCTCTCTTAAGGGAGACTGGAACCTGGCCACTAATGCCGGAACACAACTCAAGGTTGTTACGGCGACGTACTTTAAACCAGGGGTGGTAGCCATCCAGTCGGGCAAATGCCCCACCACCTGGCTGTGGGTTGTTTTGTCGCCTCTTACAACAGGCCACCCGGCCGCAGGTAATTGTATTCTTTCTCCGTTCCTGCACGGATAAAAATGTTTCTATATGTTTATTACCGGTATTTTAATGTAACTCTGTATTTAAGTCTATTTATGTTTACTTTGAACAAATGGTCTAAAACAAGACTTGGGCAACGGAAAGTGTGAGCTGCAAACCGGGAATAAATAGGCACAATTCAAATACGTGAAAATTACCAGTGCTCTGTTCAAAGAAGTCGTGGTAGCGTAATGACTAGCGCACGCGTCGTAAACTCAAAGGGCGCGGGTTCGATCCTGACCGGAACGCATGCGCGACTTAGGCACTTACACTTTTCTGAACTTACAATTACCACGTGCTAACAACGGTGAAGAAAAACATCGAGATAACCGAAGTGTCAAACCTGCCAAGCCGCCTTGGACAAGCGTGGCGGGTATACTGTCCGTTCCCCTACAGAGGCACGAGCCCAGCAGTGAGACAGTTATGGGCTGTTAATATCTGTTCAAAGAATCATCCATGTTGATATGATGTTGATATATCATGCTAACAATTTAAATAACGGTTATAGAGAACTCTCTCGTTTTTTAATACTTATCAACAACAATACTCTTTATTGTAGATCAAAATAAAAACCTTAATATATTTTCGTGTTTTAAAATTAGAAGATGATAGTACAATAGGCGGTCTTATTGCCTTATGACCTTAAAGAAGGGATTACCAAACTATTTTGGGCAAGAGACCCCTTTTCCAAAATGAACTGATACCTCAGAGCACCATAGCCGAATTATCTTGCACTAACTTCAGCACGCTTATTGACTTGCCGAGTTTTACATTTTGTACGAACTAGTGCACGCTTATCGACTTGTTGAGTTTTTTAAAAGTACAACTATGAATCTTCCTACTAAAAATATTAGTCATTCTTATAACAAGTTGGTACACGTAACACAACTTATATAGTATCTTGCAAGTTTCAAATAAAGACTCGTGTTAATTAATAGGGGTCGATTTTTAAGCCTGCACTACTCGCATAGTGCTCGCGTTCTCGTGAGAATGTGAAGAAGCCTTTAGACCTCGTCGACCCCCAAAATCAGTTATCGTTTATCTCGACCCCAGGGAAACCGATTTCGACACCAGGGGGTACGATATCGACCACTTTGGGAATCCCTGGCTTAAAGCGATCTCTTCCAGGCAACCTTTGGATGGACAAGAATCTTATTCATAATAATTTGTCGGCGTCCAGCTTAAATTGCCTCTAAATATAAAAATTGTATGAAAATTGTTTATAACTCAATGAACGTCTTACTACGGAACGCCGCCGCGGCACCTATATCTAGTTCGTAGTTTGCTAAATTAATGCTAAAGTAATTGGTTTGTACCCCTTTCACATTTACTCCATTGAACAATCTTGTATGAAAATTAGGCTATTTTTTTAAATCAATGCGATGGAAGTGAACAAGGCGTCTTCTCATAATATTTTCTTAAGTTTTCGCGACTTGTATACATAACAAAACTACGTTTTAACGTTTTTAAGCGCGGTAATGTATTTGATTTTTATTATTCCATTAGATTAAGCTTCCGTGATTACGGCTATTGAAAAGCGGCCGAAACATCGGAATAATGAAAATGAAACAAATTACCGCGCTTAAAACCGTTAAAATGTAGTTTTATTAAAGTGTCTTCTCCTTAATAAAGGCAATAGGAAACGTCTTATTGGACACTGTTGGAAACTCCAACAAATAGTTTTTATTCATTTGGTGCGGCATAATACTGGCCACCAAATATACTAAATTTTTGTATTTGGAACATAGATGTTCTGTTGTTTTTTTATCTGTATATTTTTTCCCCCTATTGAAAATCATCCATTATGATACGCTCGTGCAGTTTTCTTTTATAATTAAAATAATTACAGTCCACAAAAAATGAATATTTAAAGAAGTGTTTAATAGACACATTCTTAGTTTAATTTATATCTAGTTATTTTAGGTCAGATTTAAATTACTCATTAGTCTGATTACCTAATTGTAATTTTAATGTTGTATCGCTAAAATATGTGATTTATGGAAAAAATGCGATGGAAGTGGCAACACATTAAAAACTAGTATAAAATAGGGAGTTTTTGGCAGGAACTGAAAGAAGATGTCGTGCTGTGCAGTTTTATTTTCTAAAAATGTGTAAAATTACTCTAAAATGAACAATAGTTGTAGGATATTGATAGTTTTTGAGTAGTAATTATGTGTTTTGTGAGAAATGTGAACTGTATAGTCGAATGAGGCCTTTTGAATTGTCACAAGAACTCCATTGAATGGCACCAGCTGATAACTTACAGTTCAGCTGTGCTACACATAGGCTTAAGAAAATGAAGAAACTACATTATAATCTAAGATCTGGCTTACAGGCCTAGCTGCCAAGCCATAAACCTAAATAAATAAAATAGCCAGTGTTCCCCGCCGAGTACAGGATCTATTAAAACATAAAAGTTACTATAGATCATTGTATGATTATATATGTAATACAGTAGGAACAATTTAATTTATTTTGTATAGTACAGTGTAAATAAGTTGTTTTTTTTTGTTTATTACAATCTATTGTGTGTAAAATTTACTTGATAATGATTAAATATGTAAATAAGTTTCCTTATTATATTAGTTTATGTTCAATTTAAGCAATGTATCGGACTGAAAGGCTTTGTATCTATGGTTATGAATAACTTAAAAGAAAAAAAGTAGTATAAAATAGATTATTACCTGATGTGATCTGTTCTGGTTTATGTCTAGCAGCATATAGCTCTATGGCCGGCGGCACGAAGTGAGACACAGGAGATCTGTAGTCCACAGTGAGAGGCAAACCACCGGGTACTGAGGACATATACACCATACCTGAGCACCAAAGATTCGAGAGTAAATCTTCATCTTCTATTACGCTAATCTTACTGCTCTATTTGGGATGTTTTTATCCGTGCAAGAATGGAGAAAGAATGAGATTTCCTGCATCTGGGCAGCTGTTATTTGCCTGTCTGGATGTCTACCACCCCTGGTCTAGATTACGCCGCCATAACAACCTTGAGTAGTACTCTGGGATTGGTGGCCAGGTTCCAGTTTCCCTTTAAAGAGTGGCAGTACATTGGTAGCATCTTAGGTGCTGCATATGTCCATAGGCGATGGCAATTGCTTTCCTTCAGGTGGGCTGTCTGCCTGTCTGCTAGACTCACACAATAAAAAAAGTTATCAAGCATTTCAGGCACATGTTGCGGTAGGTTTAATGTGTTAATTGTGATGCAATATTGTTATTATTTGTAAATGACGTTACATATTGACAGATCACATATGTATCTTTAAAAAACGAGGGGGAGGTTTTAGGCGCCAGTGATAAGCAGGTTCAGGCATAATTTATAAGGTAAGTAATTACATCCCTATTTATTCAAATGAACTTTTTCTTTCTTTCTTTATTTAATTTAATGGATTTCAAACAATTAATAACATGAAAAAACTTCATCACATAATTCATTTATTCATTCAATAAAAGAGAAAATCTTAAAATCACCTTCAACTTTTTACAATCTGTGCCCAAGGATGTATGAAAGCGTATCCATCTCCTTTAGTCATTTACCTTTATCGAGGCCATACAAGTCACCATTGTGCTCCAACTTGGGTTTCTTCTCCGGGGATTCCTTCTGGCTCTCCTCGCTGCCTGGTGAGGACTCCTCCCTCTTTAAGTGAGACAGGCTCATCGCCAACTTGCTCTCACATAGGGCCATTTTGTTTTACCACCCCTGGAATAGGTTGCAGAAAAATGTTATGATGTTATATATATATATACGACAACATTTGCAAAATATAGTAATTTCAAATAAGTTTGCTCATTTATCATTTTGACTATCTACTTTTGTACTTCATAGAGCTTTAACAGTTTGTCACATGTGAAATAGCACTCTAGTGAAATTTAACTGTTTTTTCTTATTACCAGAATAATAACTGGAGGGAAAAGCAATCTCTCATATAATTAAATTGTAGAGGTCAAATTTTTGTACAATGAAAAAAATGCTAAAAACCGAGTCAGGGGGATGTAACAATTGAAATAGAATTTAGAATTTTTTCAAATGTTTCGTTTCTCTGTTTGTCTGTCTGTTTGTACTGTCTAATCTCCGAAACGACCGGACCAATTTAAATGAAATTTTGTATGGTGGTGGCTTATATCCCTGGTCAACATATAGGATACTTTTGATCTCGAAAAATTAAAGAGTTCCCGTGGGTTAGTTAAAAAACCGCACCATGCCAAGGAAGTTGTGGGCATCAGCTAGTTTATTTTATATAATTTAACTGGTGATCAGTGAAATGTGCTATCACTATTTATTTTCGCTGACTTTTTAAATTTATTGTTTTAACTCATTGACAGCTGTAAGATTGCCTCTTTGGCATAGGCCAATCTTCTCCAGTCTTTTGGGAGACCAGGGAAAAGATAGGAATGTGATCTCTCAGAAGATGCTAAATTTGTTCAATAAAATTTATATAATTCATTTTATTTTATGTATTTAACTGTATAATAGATCTCTGAAAAAAAATCTAGAAATACATGAACTTCTTTATCTGTAACAAATATGTAGAATGTTTTATTATACTTCTCATGACTAAAGAACTCTGGCTTCTGTTACACAAATAACACTGTTCTAATAATAATAATAATAATAACAAGGCCCCGCCTCCGTGCTTGCCTTAGCCAGCCGGCACGGAGTGGAGATCGAGTGAGTGGAGATCGCTAGAGCTAAGACTCAAGCTCCAGGGGTGGAAGTGATAAATGGCCTAAAGTCGGAAGTAGCTTCGGTGAACCTGCAGCCCACCTCTCGACACCCCTTAGCCACTCACACCCATGTTGCCTCTGTCTTCTATGGCATTTTTTGGGGCCCATGCAGGGAGTGGCGAGTCACCGTCTGCCCATTTTTCCATATTCCCCGAACATTGCGATGGGCAGATGCCATAGTCCCCATATTCCCAGATCCCTAGTACCACTAGCACTTCACTCCAATAACCCGGTACTTTTTGTTCTCATATCTCACAATAGTCCTACACTGGCCGGGGCTTGTCCTTGGGTGCATTTTTATATGGTGTAGACAGGGACAATCGCCAGTCAGTGTCACGCTACATTTAGATTAAATTTGTCAAGGGGCCTCTACTTGTTGGCCTTCCCATGGCCCCACGCAAGCCCTCCAAAAGTCCGGGTCATTTTATTGCCCGTGGTCTGCAGACACATACATGTATAATAATACTAAATCAGCAGACAAACACACACACTGTTTATCCCCAAATTAAGCAAGTTACACTTGTGTTATCGGTAATATACAATGGACCATTCTAGGGCCGATCCCAGACACCCAGACCATAGTAAATAATGGAGAAAATATGTTTCCAAAATTTACTATACCAGAAATCGAACCTGGAGCCTCTACATTGCAGTGAGGTAAGCTGGCAAAGGTTTAGCTCGCTCAACCACAGAGGCCGTCTATGTGTCGTGTTCTATTTTTGTTTTATTTTTATTAGTATACACTAACATTCTACCAGGGTTTGCTACAACTACCATGTGCTAACAGCAGTGAAGGAAAACATTTGATGCCACCTGTACATCAAGATAACCAATGTGTCAAACCTGCCAAGCCGCCTAAGACAAGCGTGGCGGGTATACTGTGCAATCCCCTACAATGGGAGGCCCGGGCCCAGCGGTGGGACATTTATGGGTTGTTGTTATTATTATTATATGTAGGGCCTCAAATTTGATGCCTCTAAAATCTACCATATTAGGTTATAGCCTGCAGGGAACAGCACCAGCTCATTGCTAATATTATTAAGATCTGTTCAGCCATTTAATCATGAAATATAACAAACAGCATTCATATAGTTTATGTCCAAGGTCTTGAATACACAATAAACATAAACAAATATCTAAATTTACACTCATACTTGTACATCAGTATTGATTAAGAATTTTCTTTAGAGTGAGCACTTACTATCTTATTATACAAAATAAATTTAACATAGTTAAAGGCACTTGTACTTATTTAGGTGTATTTGAGACAGTAATTTGGATACACTGTGCTGAACCCAAGAATTAAACTACTATGGTTTCATGACAGTATTACTTATGGCATTCTAACCCCAAAAGGAAGCTTATTAATGGATTCTTATAACACAATTAAAATGGGTCTCTATTTGAGCTTAGAGGGCTTATTCATTAGTGTTTCACTCCAATATTGAGTATAATATAACACTTCTAAGTAGATTTTCTACTATCTTAGAAGTAAGTCTAACGTCTGGGTGACATTAAAAAGTGTTTCTTATTTGATTTCATGTTGTTATCATACTCAAAACACCATGAAATATAGGCAACACACCTTATCTACATTGAAGAACATTAAAACGTAATATAAAAGGTCGTAAGTACTTACAGTTAGCAAGAAACCATTATCCTCAAACTGCACCTTTAAAAAACAATCTTACACTTACTAAACAACGTTATCAACTCTATTTAGCCTATTAAAACGTAATTAACAACAAATATATCAAGTTATAAACTAAGAAAACCACGTTCTACAAGCTTGAAATTTGTAACAATTTACTAGTACATCGATGAGAGAATCAATTGCTTAGGCAAATTAAACAGCACGAAAATACATAAAAACACACGATTACACGCGTTAAATAACAATTTAACTACATAGTTATTGTCTTGTAAACGTTTTAAAAGTGATTACAAAAGTTTTGATTCCCGATTTTAGTTGATATAAACAAAATTCGTGGTGTTCCAAATTAGCGATCGCGACGTCCATTTGGAAAGCAAAGTTGTCTATCAACTGCTCACGAAAGGAGAGAAAAAGATGAATTTATTTTTGTTATAGCAACACTGGGGTGCTGTTAGCGGATTACCGTTACAATGCGCTGACGTCGCATGTTTGGACCGTAACGTGCTATAAAAATAATAATAAAAGTTTCCGGAAATAATATTTTAAATACAATTCATCGGATCAAGTTTTTTAGTATAGGAAATAAACAGGTAAATAACAAGCAACTCGAGTGATCCAACTGTTTGAAAATTGAATCATAAATGTGCATTGCACGTACATATGTAAATACATAATATTATCACAATTTTTTCACATGGATGTTCCAGAGGCCTATTCTCATGAGATAGAGGCGTTGGCCCTATAACGGATCTCTACTTGCTACGGTCGTTGTATACAAATTGCGTTATGACGGCTTTTATTAATCTGTTCTGAATCAGCAAAACTAAATTAATCAAACATTTCATTTCCTTTGACAAGTGTTGTATTTTTAATAATATATTCGAAATAAGCTGTTGTTGCTTTTTTATTAATTAGTTTTAAAAATACGTGTTAGATTTTTGGGTTTATTAGTGTGTTTCGGATACAAATGAAAAGTCAAAATCAACTTGACATGAACTTAAAAGTTCACTAAATTTGGTCAGATTAAACGTCAAATGAACTAAAAATCTTTGTTTCTTTATCAAAAATAATAACAAATACACTAAACACCATTAAAAATATTTATTTATTTGTGGTTTATTTTAAATAAAATTAATCCCAGTAAAAACGTTACATTAAAAAGATATTTATGGCAATATTGCTAGAGTGGGTGAGGCAAAGAAAAAACAGTTCAACAGTGTACGAACAAGAATAGCTATAGGTAGTTGTACTAAGTTGCTTTGTGGCAGAAGTGATATCGCTTTTATCGTACGAGACGACGAGGTTACCCTTTTGTGCCTTTATTTCAATGCTATGACGTAAAAACCTGTATGATGTGTAATAATATTCTCATTCTAAAGTGAATTAACTTGATATTTAGCATTCAAGGCTTTGTATTTCTGCAAAAAATACAATATATACAGAATATTATTTCTTTGGAATAATTTAACATAGTATTTTATAGTTATTTAAGCATTTAAAATATTAATTGCCGGACTGAGTCAGATTAGATAATGGTTCATTTACCTTAAAGACTTAATTCTTTTACTTAAATCTGCAATTCGTTTCAATTAGTACCGAGCAAGTAATAGCCCTACTCAGACACATTAAAAGAAATTAAATTTAAGAGGCAGTTAAAGTTCGTAATTATGTCTATTATACAGTAATTACACGTCATGCGACCCTCAATGAAACAATCCATCGGGCTCTAGTTAACGCTATACCTGTTGTCCTAGAACCGAAAGGCTGGTTTACATTGATCCAGCTACTGATTTGGCTTCAAAATATTCAACCAGGAATACTCAAGCTAGTCAGACTTAGCTCTATACTGACTTCAAAACAATTTACACAATGACGATATGAAGTCTATGTAAATAAATCAGCTTAAAAGTAAAGTTTGAAAATAAATCAGCTTGACAGCAAAACTAGAAAATAAATCAATTTGAAAGTAAGTAAATCAGCTTGAACGGCTTGTACCGCAACGATGGCAAGAGACCTGACGGGATGTCATTGGTGCCCTGAGGCCTAATTCTGCTATTACTATCTCACCAAAATCGCGGGACACTATCGTTTCAACCGTAAGTTTGCCTGATTTCGGTATTCTATTAATTCCAATGGCGTGCCCGTCGCACGTCACTATCTTTGTAAATGTTTTAATTTTAAACAGACAGAATAATCAATTAAATTACATAAAATTGTTAATGACATTACCTTAATTTAATTGTTTTGTGAATAATATATAACTGAAAGAGACATAATAAATTGAATATTAAATATTTATTGTAATTATAATAACATCATAAACAATAATATAACTGCTAATATATTCATAATATGTATATGTAGTCATGAGGACTATAAATGGCTTGTAATCAAAAATACAAAAAAAATCTATGCCTGTCAAAGGCGAAACATGTATAATTTTATCACTTACAGCGCGTTCCACTAGTAGCTTACAACACCCAAAATGCTCCGTTAGCCGTCCCACAAGGCCACCGCGGTCGTTGTGGTCGTGGTGAAAACGTCACTAATGACTTCAACATTTTCGATCACACAACGCTCACAATGACCCATGTCAAGAGGTGGGTAGAAAAACCGTTCCACTTGGGTTTACGATTGTAACCCCGGCAAGCAAGTGGAACGGGAAAAATCGCGGTCGTGTACGTGGTCGTTGTGAGTCCCTAATGGAATGTACCATTAAGGGAGGAGGTGGTCGAAAAAGTGTGAAAAGAGGTGGAAGTGGTCCTAAATTTTATGACGTCACATTTTAATGCAGACTCATTAGTTTGAAACCTATTTTTGTATAGGCTGGTATAAATAAATAATAAATATATTTTATACTAATATATAAAGCTGAAGAGTTTGTTTGTTTGTTTGATTGAACGCGCTAATCTCAGGTCTGATTTGAAAAATTCTTTCAGTGTTAGATAGCCCATTTATCGAGGAAGGCTATAGGCTATATATCATCACGCTAAGACCGATAGGACCGGGGCGCCAATGAAGAATGTTTCAAAATCGGGGGATATTGAAAATAAATTCCACGCGGACGACGTCGCGGGCACAGCTAGTATAATAATAAATATGAGTTTTACTTTTTATTTCAAACTGTTTTTTTTGTCGAATGAAAATAATTGAGAGAAATACACGTATTAGCTATCCATTGTTGTGTTTATTACGTTTATATAATTGAAAGAACACAAAAAGCAGGATATTTCTTATAACAAATAAATATTATTAAAAATATTATTAATAATAATTAACCCGCAGGGGAGCTTTATGGCGAAGCCTTAGGTGAGCAGCGACACCTCGGAGGTGACTCCGGAGGCCAAGGCAAGGCCCCTGCTTCTGTGCTTGTCTTAGCAAACCGGCAGGAAGTGGAGATCGCTAGAGCTAAGACTCAAGCTCCAGGGGTGGAAGTGATAAATGGGCTAATGTCGGCAGTCGCGTCGTTGCACCTGCAGCCCACCCCTCGACACCCCTTAGTCACTCACACCCATGTTGCTTCTCGCTAATCTTGTACGGCATTTTTGGGGGTCCATGCAGTGAGTGGCGAGTCACCGTCTGCCCATTTTTTCCATGTTCCCTGAACATTGCGACGGGCAGACACCATAGTCCCCATATCCGCAGACCCCTAGTACCACTAGCAGTTCACCCCAATAGCTCGTTATCTTTTGTTCTCATTTCCTACAATAGTCCTACTATTGTAGGAAATGACTGAGGCTTGTTCTTGGGTGCATTTTGATGTAGTGTAGACAGGTATAATGGTCGGTCAGTGTCACGCCATATTTACATTAAATTCGTGAAGGGGCCTCTATGTGTTGGCCTTCCCATGGCCCCACGCAAGCCCTCCAAAAGTTGTCTGCAATAATAATAATAATATTTCTCGTTACCGACCACAACACCTTTCAAAATCTACATATTTAAGAGTTATAACACGAAATTTGAACTTTTAACAAAAATCCTTCCAAGTATTTCCAACTCCATCTGCATGAGCATATTGTTAAAATTATTAAAAAAAAAACCTGTGCGTCTCGGGACACCCGACAGAAGTGATCACTTAAACAAATCTAAGTTGAACTATTTAATATTGAAATTTGTTAACGCCGACCTATTTGGTCACTGCCTCTTTGTTTCTTTTTTTCTTTCGCCGCATCTGTCACTATGTTATGTGACATAGTCTATGTCCGATCGCTGAACGCATCGCTGCTACCGCAAATATCTCGCCAAGTTTTGTGTTGTGCCGCTATTCATACTCGCTTATATCAACCCGCACGCTGGAAAGGTGCACGCTGTACCGTGTAGGCTGCACGCTGTACGGTCCACTAGTCGAAGTAACCGCAAGACGAGAAGAAAGGATCAAGAGGAAGACGTGTCTGCCACTGCGAAGCCCGCATCGTTCAAAGCGTGTCTGGTGCGGCGATCTTTCCTGTAAGTCCTTTCCTTCTCTTATTTCCCCGCTCCCGCCTGCGCAGACGGGCGGGGCAGGCAGGACCTGCGCTCACAAAACTGTTTAACTAGAGAAAAGCTTAGGTTATTACATACTTAAATTTTATGTATACAGCGCGTGGGTTAGAGTGAGAGAGGAGGAGCCTGCCTACCGCTGCCGTATACGTGAGAGAAAGGCCGTGGCCGAGCTGCAGGCGATCAGGATGCGGGAAACCGCGACCATGATCCAATCTTGGTCAGTGGAGTTGAAAAACCCTGTCGCTGGCATTGATACGGTGGAGGCGGTTCGCAACTGTTGCGATGGCTGTCGCAGAAACGCGGGACTCTGACCTTCAGAATGAAGCAGATACTTACCGGGCACGGTTGCTTCGATAAGTATCTGTACCAGATTGCGGGCTGCTAGTCTTCACCCCAAAGCCGCCAGTGTGGCGCTCAAGACACGGCGTTTCATACGCTAGCCGAGTGCGAAGCATGGGCACCCCAGAGGTTTGAACTCAAGACAATAGTAGGTCCGATCGATTCGCTGGGCAGTGTGGTGCAAGCCATGCTGTATAGCGATGAACATTGGGTGGGTGGAGGCCAATTTATGCGAGACTATTATGTCTCAAAAGGAGGCCGCGGAACGAGATAGGGAGAGAGGTACAAGTGCGCATGCGTCTCGCGGGCGCCCGGAGGCTCAGATATGCGCATGATCTCCCTCTCTGAAATACTGCTGCAGGGGCCCTCTAGCATCTAGGGAGCAGAGTAGTCTTTACCCCTGTTGACGAAGTGAGTTTGCTCTGATTGCCGAGGCACTCTCGGTACTTTTGCGCTAGGATCGGCGTAGGCGTAACTACGTTCTAAGTCTCATGCCTTTCCTACCATAAGCACGGGGCACATGGGAGGAGGTTGGTTTAAGTGGGGTATTAGCCCTTGGGCATTTGTCCATTGGTTCGGGTCTCCACACAAGCCGGTCGGTTACTGTTTGGATTGCTCTCAGTGGAATGTCTCCATGATCGACAACGGTTTAAATTCTAGCAAAGGACACGGTATGTGCGAAATGCATTTCCCCCGCCTGAAAAAAAAATGCATGAGAGAAAGGGAAGCCAGATAGACTGGCACCGTAATGCGTTACGTAACGAAGCGGTTTACCCTCCCATAAGAAGTTATCACTTCAAAAATAATTTAAATGGAAATGAACTAATTACGGAACTACTGTTTTAATTTAATAATTATGTAAAATTGCAAAATATGGGATGTCACACTAGAGAGGGAGGAGTTTCATGAATGTGAACAGCTGTGAAAAGGACGGGAAGGGGTAAAAAAATCATGAAATTCGTGGATGGCCCCAGTTTATAGGGACTCACCATACACATTCGACAGTAGCGGCCACTCGCCGCAGCCACATTGGACCGCGGGGCGGCACAGTGATGGAAAGTGGTTACCGTCGCCTACGGACATTAGCAACATCAGAGGTGCTGCCAATGTGTTGCCGGCTTCGAAAGGAACTGGAACCTGGCCACTGATACTGGAACGCAATTCAAAGTTATTATGGCGGCATACTCCAAACCGTGGGTGGTACACATCCAGTCGGGCGAATATCCTATCACCTGGCTGTGGGTTCTTTGTCACCTCTTAAGACAGGTCGCCCCGACGCAGGAAATTGTATTCTTTCTCCGTTCGTGCACGATTCAAACATAGAATAGAATATACTTTATTGCATAACATTAAGATACAATTCAAGAAGCTTAAGTACAGAAGACAATATGCGGTCTTAACACTAAAAGCAAGTTCTTCCAGATAACCTTAGGATGTATTAAAGAAAAATTGTGTAACATGTGGGTTTTGCAATATAACTAGAATAAAAAAAAGTACATAGTAGGAATAATATTGTTACAACTCCGATCCCTATAAAAACAAAATCCACCTGCATATCTGAAACAAAGCACATTTTATTACCTGGCGGCATTTAAATTAATTGCAATCCTTTTATGATCGTCTTCTTCTATTTACTTATTGTGGAACACAGCCTATTGTTATTAGCCAGGTGTCGCGGATTACGAATTACAAGCAAATTCTAGGAAATTGGGTCCACTTTGCCGGCCGGGAACATATTTGCATTTGTGCAGTATAAAACGATGGCCTGATAGAGAGAGGAGTCAGTCGAGCGAGAACCACGATCGAAGCAAGACGTGTGTACTACAATCGGGAATCTAATAGTGACGGACTTTGCGCGTTTTATTGAATTACGACCTTCTGCATTACGTTTGGACTTGTTGTGTTCGGTTATATTTGTACCTGTGTTATACGTGTTTGTATAGTTCTAATAAACTGTATAATAATTCCAACGGCATTTTAATTCAAGTCCCGTAACTCGTAACAATATTTATTATCTTTATAAATTGATCTTGACGGCCTCTGTGGTTGAACGGTTCGATTCCTGGCATAGTAAATTTCGGAGAAAAAAAATCTCCGTTATTTACTATGGTCTTGGCGTCTGGGATCGGCCCCAGAGTAATCCGTTTTATATAAACCATAACACAAGCGTAACTTGCTTAATTTGGAGATATACAATATGTGTGTTTGTCTGCCGATTATAATTATTATTGACTAATTCATTAAATGATTTAATTTTCATTGCCTTTGCTACTTCATTAAATTAAACATTACTTAGGATCTCTGAGCGCGGCTGATATCGTCCAGACTGCATGCAACACGTTTTGGAAGGACCCAAGGCCTAGTCGATATTTTTACCTACATTTACAGATATAGTGGCAAAGATAAAAGGAGTATCATAAATACTTATATATACATACTAGGATATGCCCGCGACTTCGTCCACGCTTGACTTGAAATTTCCGGGACACAAAGTAGCGCAGCATTAGAAAAGAATGTAAGCTCTCGTATTGGTGAAAACTGTGCCGGATAAGCTAATTTTTATACACCCGAACAACTACAAACCGTTCCCGGGAAAATTCCGGGATAAAAAATATCACATATTTTATTACATAAAATTTACTAGCGATCAGTGAAAAAATTAATACATTGGATTTTTTTTTAATCTGGCCATTTTAAATAATACCCAGAAAAATTCCTGCGGGATTCCCGAGATAAAAAGTAGCGCAGATTTTAAGTCTAATAATTTGCTGTCGATCAGTGTTAACCGCATCGAAATCAGGTTTTTACGTGGTTCAGGTAGATTTACGTGAATCCCGAACAAACAGACAAAAAATTGTATCTTGTTCACCATCGTTTATATAGTTTATTTCATTTGTTTTTTTTTAACTATATTTAATGTACAAACACGGCATGCTTAGAATTTTATAACATTAGATTGTCACGCGGTCACGCCTGTTTCCCATAGGAGCAAGCACAGACAATGGATTTCCACTTGCTACGATCTTGACATACATTTTTTGCTTCATCTATTATATATTCATTAATCTATTCATACTTACACGTTTATTATAAGTGCTTTTTACCTGGCCATTCCTTAAGACATCTGCGATTTGATCGTGGTATGTAAGTCGCGGTATAACAGCATCAACTTCACCACACTGTTGTCATACACATATTTTGTCAGTCTGTTTTCAACCATTCTCTCTACATGTCCAAACCATCATAACATTCATTTCTCAACTCTTGACGACTCATGTTATTTTAACTTCTTCACACAAATACTCAGACGAATAAAATATGTCGACCGAGCTCCGGGCTCTCAGAGTGAAGCTGGCTAATAAAGGAAGCCGATTGCGCCGCACTGCACAAGCATTTAGTATTTTATAATCGGATTAAGGCGGATAAAGGTGGAATCATTTCCTGAGATGAGAATGTTGCGATGAATTTGTTGTGTTACAAGAATGGATAAGGTGAGAAATGAGTACATAAGGGGGATCTTTGAAAGTTGCACCCGTCACTGATAAATTGAGAGGAAGAAGACTGATAGGGGAAGGAATGAGGAGGGATGAAAGTGAAGTGACACAAAGAACGTTAAACCGCAAGATTGATGGATACAACTGTAAAGTAGACCAAAAAAGAGAGGGATGGATTGTGTGAAGGATGATATGATGATTTGTGGCATGACAGAGGACGTATGTCAGAATAGAGGACTTTGGAGAGAAAAGACATTGTGCCGACCCCAAATAATTGGGAGAAGGTGAAAGAAAAGAGAGAGAGGGGATGGGATAGGAGGAATAGGATATGAAAGCTGCACACGTCTAGTCATCGCAGCGGACAACGAACTACAATAGCGCAATACGGGAGCGCACATATTAATAGTTGCTCACACATCATCCGTCCCGCTCACACATTGTGCTATATATTGTACTAGCTGTACGACTTGTTAATATTTGTACTTAAGGTTACCGTTTCCATAATAAATTAGTTCACTTCAGTTCACATCAGCACTAGACAGTGAATACTACTCTCTGCCATTTGAAGTATCATTTAACCTCTATCTCTCGCTGTTACAAGGATAACAGGTATGGGATAAGGGGTGGGGGAAGTGATACAGCGCGGAATAATACTGTTGGTGAAGTTGTCCACTCAAACACCGGGGTGACGAAACTGGAGCACGGGGCAACATGGTGTAGTAACTACGTATACAAGATCCCATGTCGTCCCAACTCAAGCGTGGATAAGGGGCGCAGGTTCCGTTTAGTGAGGTAATTGGGAACGCCTGTACCAGAGTCCTCATTCAAGTCTGTTGGGGCGCTTCACGCTGCATTCGGTCCTCCCTTAAAGGACCCAGCTGAGTACGTAACGTATTCCCCCTGCGTTATCAATAAAAAGGCCATCGAAATCCGCCCATCGTACGAAGCACGACTAGCTCAATTTTTTTAGGAGGGGAAATCCGGTAGCCGCGCGAAGGGGGAAAAGTTCCGGCCGATGTGTAGGATCCGCCATGTTGACGTATCACTAACACCTCACGCATGAAGTTCTATTGCCATGCCACAACCAGGGATACTCACTAAAACCCCTCGGTGTTCCTTCCTGCGCCTTATGCCAGGGCTACGAGAAAATGGAAAACACGTCGAGATACAGATAGATGAGTTAGCTCAAGGCTGTTTCACGAGGATATTATGTGGTATCATACCAGGCGAGTCGACCGTAAGAGTACTAATGAAAACAATCACTCCAGCATTATCTCTACGTTAAACGTCTTGTCCAGGTGTCTGTCTATTTACATTACAGCCTTTTTTTCGTAAACTGCTGGGTCTATACAAATGTTTTTATTTATGTGTCACTGCCATACATATAGTTAAGATTTAATATATATATATATATATATATATATAAATATAAATATATATATATAGGTAGGTAGATAGATAGATAACACTTTATTGTACACCATTACAGAAAACTTACGAACTAGTACCATTCTAAATATGTACAAAGGGCGGTCTTATCGCTAAAAAGCGATCTCTTCCAGACAACCCGTGGCAGGAATATTGCTGATTAGGAATGGCGATGGTGGTATACATAATTATTGTACGATTACTTACATTTTAATATATATATTAATATATATATATCTATATATATTAGGCTGGGGAAAAATTTTCTTCGCATTTTATATAAAAATTCAAAAGATTTTTTTTTTTTTTTTTTTTTTTTTTTTTTTTTTTTTTTATAAAGTTTATTTACATTTGACTTTTGTAGGTAGGGACGTGATCCCATTGCTATAAAAATTTTGGGGCATCTGATCAAAAAACTGCGACAAGTGTTTTTTTGGCAGCGTGATGTTAACCTGACACTGCCTAAGAAATTCTGCAGAGACCGAAACAGGTGAAAATCTGAAGGTGCAAGGTCAGGACTATACGGCGGATGCATTAACACCTCCCAGCCAAACTCTCGTAATTTTTGCTGATTGGCTAAAGATGTGAGGTCTAGGGTTATCCTGGTGAAAAACCACACCTCTTCTGTTGATTAATTCCGGTCGCTTTCTCTCGACTTTTTGCTTTAATCTCATCAGTTGTTCGCAGTATAGTTCAGATTCGATGGTCCTGCCTGACGGTAACAGCTCATAATGAATAATGTGCTTCCAATCCCACCATACACACAGCATCACCTTGTTGCGAGTTAACCCGGGTTTCGCCAGTCTGTGAAGCCCAGGGGGTGCCCCCCGCGGTCCTCACCCCCTCCGACCGCGGTTGGCACACGGGGAAGCGTCCCCGGGGCCCCAGCGGCCACTGTCACATTCACCCTTCTTTCCGTGACAGTGGTGTCCCACCTACGTTCCCATCCTTAAAAGGCTCCCGTGTGTCCCTCCTTCACAACTACCCATCCCTTCCATGTTTGACGGGCCACTCGCACCTCTCCGTTCAGCGGAGAGGCCCTTGGCGACGTGGCGGCGACGGGTCCGGCGGCCAGGCGTTCTGCCAATCCCCGGGCCGGCGACGGAGCGGATCTAAGGGCAGTCTGCCCCTCTTCAAACTTCGCCACCGTCGCGCGATGCAGGGTGTGGTGGCGGCGGTTCTACCCGACCGCACCCGCACCGCGGTAGAAGAAGACCTTCAGATGATGTTGGGTGGAGGGTTTCTGGTCTGCTCGCCCTTAGGGCAGATCGACCCCCCCACCCACCCGAAGCTTGGTTAGGCGTGCCTCCAGCTGCATGCCGGGCGGGTCATCCCGGCTGCTAGCGCCCTGCGGGCGGCGTGTGGGGTTTCTGCATCTTGCGGGCTCTTCGCACGTCGCTCGCAGTTTAGTTTATAAGCCCTCAGACGGTCTCCCGTAGCGGAGACAATATTAGTTTTAATAACCCCGAAAGGGGTTCGAAAAATTATGAAAGCACAAAGCCAAGAAAAACTACCCCAGGCGGGTCGATCCTCCGCCCAAAAAAAGGAGGGCGAATCCCGCACCGATGCCGTCACCTGTGGTAAGGTCAGAAGTCTCCCATCGTATTCTGGGGGAGACGCCTTTGCGCTCACAACAATGGACTTTGTCCAAAGAAAAGGTGCCCGTAATGGGCGGTGAAGTTACGTTCGCGCGTAGCACCAGCAGACAAAGCGGCCGCACATCTGTTGCCAGTGGCGCCAAAAGCGGCAATGCGAGCGGGGCCTTGAGTGGAGCCATGGATGAGTCAGACTCCAACCTCTCCATGTTCTCTATTCGGTCCCGCTCAAGGACAGACTCACGTTCGCGATCCCGTTCCCCAACACGGTCGCGTTCTCCGACGCGCTCACGCTCCGGATCGGGACCCGGCATACGCACAGAGCCACAAGCCGGGCCCTCGAATCCGTCGAGCCAGTGGCGCGTCCAAAAAAAAAAGCGGAGGAGGCCTGCACCATATCGCGGCTCCCATAAAATCTCGCTGGTGTCCAGCGGTGAGGAAACGACGGCGTCGAAAACCTCCCGCAGAGTATCTCCACCATCCGCGGGAGCCACAGAAGAGGCTGCCAGCATGGCACGAGCCAAAGAGACCGTTGCCCAAGCGGGTCGGGTCACTGACCTTGAGCTGGATCACGAGGAGAGCACCGTCGAGCTAATCAGAGTCGCCGAAGAGGCGCGTATCGCTCGACGGGCCCCAGAACTCCTCAGCTGCTCAGGGTCAGTCGCAATCACAGACGAGGCCGGAGCTAGAACCGCCCAGGCCATAGAGACCGACGTTCGAAATGCCCTGGGGGTCATTCGCCATGTGGCAAAGGTCCCCAGGGGATTAAAAGGGACTTTATGAAGTCCCTAAATGATTCGGTCTCTATCATCAGTGACGCCTTCGAGGTGTTAAGAGGCCGCACCGAGTCTGACGAAATCAGACGCCTCGAAGCGGCCAATAGACGCCTCGAGGCCGAGATGAAGGAGATGAAAAAGGAAATGGCTAGTCTCCGAGCCGAGTTCTCCCGACCCCGGCTAGTACCGGCCTCCAAATCGTCGTCACCGAAGCCTCCGCCTCCTCCGCCTCCACCACAATCGTCGTCGTCGTATGTAGTGGGAGGGCGGTTTAAGGACCAGGACGAGCTGTTGCGCCATCTGACCCTATCGCTTGGGGCCATGATGGACGCAAAGCTAGCCGCCCTGAATGACCGCCTTCTCCCGGAGAGGCGAGTCCGCCCGCCGTTGGCTATAGACACCCGGCGGGCAGGTACGCAGCAGACTCCTATATCCGGGAGAGGGAATGCTAACCGCCCTCCTGAGAACTTCCCTCCGTTGCCCGCTAAAAGGAAGCGAGGTGGCGGAGAAATTAATAACAGCGCAACGAGCACCCCCAAGCCTAAGGGGCCACCTAGCGCTGATGTGCTGGCTGCTGAACAGCCGCCCCCTAGGCTGGATGATGGATGGTCGGTGGTGGCCCGTAAACCTAAGGCAAAAAAGAAGCCACCGACCCAATCAAGCGGTACTGGCAGGGCTGCCAAGCCTAAGGCTAAATCAAAGCCGCCAACGCCCCCGACGAATCAGGGTCCGCGTATGCGGGTGCCCAACACCACCGCAGTGATTCTCACACTGTTACCCGCGGCGGCGGAAAAAGGCACCAGCTACGCGGACATAATGCAGTTGGCCAAAACCAACATTAAACTTGGCGACCTCGGTATTGCTGGGGTCAAACTGAAAACCGCGCGGACGGGAGCCCGTATGCTTCTTCTTCCCGGAAAGGATAGTGGGGAGAAGGCCGATGCTCTCGCCGCGCGGCTCAAGGCAGTCCTGCCAGAGGACGAAATAAAGGTGTCCAGGCCCGAGAGGTGTTTTAATGTGCGCATCTCGGGTCTGGATGATTTCACAAAGGTCGAGGAGGTTGTGGCCGCCGTCGCCTGGGTCACGGACGTCGCTGCTGGACGTTTTAGCTCTAGCGCCATACGTCTGGGCCCGGACAGGCTGGGATACGTCATCTTGGCCTGCCCAGTGGCGGCGGCCATAAAGTTGAAAGATCGGAAGAGGCTAATGGTGGGGTGGGCTTCGGCGGACATTAAAGTCATGCCGAGCCGGTCTGAGCGTGCTGGCGCTGCCTTGTGGCAGGACACGTCGCCTGCACCTGCTCCTCCCCTGTCGACCGCAGCAAGGATTGTTACCGCTGCGGTCAACCAGGTCATCCCGCCGCCACGTGCCAGAATCCACCGCACTGCAGCATCTGCAGTGCAGCAGGCCGACCGGCGGGTCATTGGATGTGTAGGGGAGTGCCGGCCGCGCGTAAAAGCGCGGGCCCCCCCACCAACATGAGGTCCACTACCAAACAAGCGGACCAACCAAAAGGCAGCGAAAAGAAGCTACCCAAAAGGAAACGGAACAAACGGAAAGGTCCCAGGCAGGCCGCGGCCAACAACAACTCTCAGCAGCCACTGCCGCCGCAGCCGCCGCGGCCGCCGCAGCCTCTACCTCGCTCGCTGCAAGCGTCGCCGTCGCCAGCGCCCGGGACCACTAGGATGGAGGAGTAAAAGATCGTCCCAATGGCTCTCCTAGTGGTCCAGGGAAACCTGAACCACTGCGCCGCTGCCCAGGACTTGTTGGTGCAGAGTTTGGCGCAGTGGGGCATACAGCTGGCCGTAGTCGCCGAGCCATACTACGTCCCCCCCCGTTCTGACTGGGCGGGGGATCTTGATGGCTCAGTGGCTATCATCGTCCGGACTGCCGCCGCATGCCCTCCCCTAGCCGGTGTGGTAAAGGGACGGGGCTACGTGGCGGCAACTATCGGGGAGATTGTGGTTCTTGGAGGCTACTTCTCCCCGAACCGAAGGCTCGCCGATTTCGAAGGTTGGATAGAGGAAGTGGGCACAGTAGTGGCCCGCAGCCGACCTCGCCCCGTGCTCGTGCTCGGGGACCTCAATGCAAAATCCGTGGCTTGGGGATCCCGGAGTACGTGCGCGCGTGGCGAGGCGCTAGAAGAATGGGTCATCGAAAAGGGTCTCGTAGTTCTCAATCGGGGTTCCGTACACACGTGTGTGCGCCAGCAGGGCGGCTCAATTGTCGACGTCTCGTTTGCCAGCCCTGAACTGGCGCGCCGTGTGTGCGGACTGGAGGGTCATCACGGGGGTGGAGACGCTCTCCGATCACCGTTATATACGGTTCAGCGTCTCCGCCCGGAATCCGGACCCGCCGTCCCGAGAGCCCCGGTAGGAAACTGCCCGCGCTGGGCATTGCAAAGTTGAATCGGGAGGCGTTCAAAGAGGCCCTGATCGTCGCCACCTGGGCATCAGGGCCCGAAATAAACCCTCCCGATGTTAATGTAGAGCAGGAGGCAGAAAACCTACGGTCGCTCGTCACTGGCGTCTGCGACGCGGCGATGCCGAGGAGGGTCGATTCCGGCCCTTCCGAAAGGTGTACTGGTGGAGCCCCGTACTGGAGGGGCTAAGGCGCGCGTGCAATAGCGCGCACCGCCAGTACACCCGATACAGACGACGGCTTCGCCGCCCAGCGGACGCAGCGGCCGTAGAGGCTCAGCTGTACGAGGGGTACAGAAGCGCCAGGGAGAACCTGCGCGTCGCGATCCGCGATGCGAAGAACGCGGCCTGGGGGGAGCTCTTGGAAAGCTTAAACCAAGACCCTTGGGGGCGCCCATTCAAGATGGCACGGAACAAGCTCCGTGCCTGGGCGCCCCGCTAACCGAGTCTCTCCCCAGGGACGTAACACGCGACGTGGTTGGCGCTCTCTTCCCTTCACGGGCTGAGCACGTGCCTCCTGCAATGGCCCCGCCAGAGGCGGAGCCCAGCGCGGATAGAGACCCTGTGCCCACCGTGGACCGGGTAGAGCTGGGGGTGGCTATGCTACGGCTAAAGCCCAAGAACACCGCCCCCGGCCTTGACGGCATACCAGGGCGTGCGTGGGTTCTGTCCTACGACGCCCTGGAGCCCCGACTGATGAGGCTTTTCGGCGCATGCCTGGAGCAGGGCCAGTTCCCGCAACGGTGGAAGACCGGAAAACTGGTCCTGCTGCGTAAGGAGGGGCGCCCTGCGGACTCACCATCCGCCTACCGGCCCATTGTGTTGCTGGACGAGGTTGGCAAGCTCTTTGAGCGTATCATCGTCGACCGCCTCGTCCAGCACTTATCGACGACGGGGCCGGACCTGGCGGACAACCAGTTCGGTTTCCGCACAGGGCGCTCCACAATCGACGCCGTCATGCGCCTGAGAGGCCTGGCGGAGGAAGCAGTCTCTCGGGGTGAAGTATTATTGGCGGTGTCCTTAGACATCGCCAATGCTTTTAATTCCTTGCCCTGGCCTTGCATAATGGAGGCACTCCGGTACTTTGGGGTGCCTCCTACCTCCGCCGTATAGTCGGGGCGTATTTAAATGAAAGAGCCGTCATTTACCCGGTCCACGAGGGATGGAATCGGCGAGCCATGGTGTGCGGTGTTCCACAGGGGTCGGTTCTTGGTCCCCTCCTGTGGAACATCGCATACGACTGGACGTTACGCAGTAGGGTCCTCCCCGGCGTCAGCATCATATGCTATGCAGATGACACATTGATCGCAGCACGAGGGAGGACCCACCGGCAGGCGTGCCTTGTAGGCACGGCTGGGGTGTCCTTAGTAGTAGGCAGGATCCGGCGTCTTGGACTGGAGGTGGCGCTTCAGAAGACCGAGGCCGTGTTCTTTCACGGTCCTCGGAACCGTCCACCTCCAGACACCGCTATTACAGTAGGAGGCATCCGCATCGGCATCGGGGAGACCATGAAATACCTTGGATTGGTCCTCGATAGCCGGTGGGATTTTTCGGCACATTTTCGGCAGCTGCTCCCCAGACTCAAGGGGGCAGCGGGTGCCCTCTCGCGCTTGCTCCCCAATGTCGGGGGGCCGAACGCCACGTGCCGAAAACTCTTCGAAGGCATCGTACGGTCGATGGCCCTCTACGGGGCCCCCGTATGGGCGGATCGCCTGACGGCCCGCAACGCTCCGCTGTTGCGTCAAGCTCAGCGTATAATGGCCGTCAGGGCGATAAGGGGATACCGTACGGTGTCCTTTGAAGTGGCCTCGCTACTCGCCGGATCCCTCCCATGGGACCTGGAAGCCAGGGTCCTGGCGTCACTGTATGTGTGGCGCAAAGAGGCCCTGGCCAGGGGCACCAGACCCGCGCCTCGCGAAATCGAGGCGTGCAGGTCGGAGCTCCGCCAGGTCGCCGTGGGAGTCTGGGAAGATCGCCTCAGACGCCCCAGTGCGGGCCCCGCCACTATCGAGGCGGTGAGGCCCGTCCTGTCGGCATGGATTGGACGAACACACGGCACCCTGACGTTCAGGCTGACGCAGGTCCTCTCGGGGCACGGCTGCTTCGGAAGGTACCTGTGTCGCCTCGGCCGCGAGGCAACGTCAGGGTGCCATCATTGCGACACAGGCGACGAGGATACGGCGCTGCATACCCTGCAGGAATGTCCTGCATGGACGGAGCAGCGCCGAGACCTCGTCGCCCACACCGGACTGGACCTTTCGCTCCCGGCCGTGGTTCGCACCATGGTCGGGAGCCGCACCGGATGGGACGCCGTCTCCTCCTTCTGCGAGCACGTTATGTTTGCAAAGGAGGAGGCGGAGCGGAGCGTGAGCGTACGTCCTTGCTCCGCTCTCGCCAAAGGAGGACGCGCCGACGCCGGAGGTCGGAATTCGACCTTCGGCCACCGTAAGCGGGCGGCGCGGGTGGGCCCCTTGGGGTATAGGGGGTTCTCACTCACCCGCACATGCCGTCGAGATGATAGCGCGAGTGTTCCGCGCGCGCTCATTTTCCTCCCGTGGGGCGCGTTACAAACCGCCCCACGCTGAACTAGACCACGACGTCGCCGGGGTAGTCCCCGGCATTGAAAGAGGCCAAGTGAGCATGGCCCACGCCTGCCAGGGCACAGCGGAGCTGGGAATCCCATTCCCGTAGCCCTGGCATAAGGCGCAGGACGGAACACCCAGGGGTTTTAGTGGGTATCCCTAACTGGGGAGTGGCAATAGCGCGGCACCGGTTCTGACCGGGCACGCTAGTGCCACCCCCGATCTGGCGAATCCCACACTCTCACATCAGGTCGCGATCATCCCCCCAGGCTTCTGTGCCTGTCGCGGCTTAGTCCTCAAACGGATTTCCCCTGGCCAAAAAAAAAAAAAAAGTCTGTGAAGCCTGACCGGCCTTTGACCACGATCTTTTTCGCACGTTCTTGTCGTACGTGACCCACTTTTCATCACCAGTTATCAGCTTCTTTAAAAATGGTTCAGTTTCATTACGTCGTAATAAAGAATCACAAATGAGTACACGGTTCATTAGGTTTCTTTCAGTGATCTCATGAGGCACCCAAATATCGAGCTTTTTTGTGGAACCAGCTTTTTTCAAATGCGCCAAAACCGTTTTGTGGTCAATTCCCAGTTCTCCAGCTACATCGTAACTACTAATATGCCGATCTTACTCCACTTTATCAAAAGTGGCATCAATTTTGTCCGTAACAGGGCGACCAGAGCGACGTGCATCTTTGATATCAAAATTTCCGGATTGAAAACGTTTAAACCAAATTTCCGCTACTCTCACAGATACTGCGTTAGATTCATAAATATCACATTTTTTTTTCGCGGCTAGTGTTGCATTTTTACCTTTTTTGTTGTAAAATTTTAAAATGTGTCGAATTTGTTCACTAGATTCTTTCATTTTAACAATAAGAAAAACAAATGAAAATCTCACATTTTCCCAATTTGAATTTGGAATTGTCTATATATATATATATATATATATATATATATATATATATATATATATATATATATATATATATATATATATATAATAATAATAGCAGCCCATAAATGTCCCACTGCTGGGCTCGGGCCTCCCACTATAGGGGAACGGACAGTATACCCGCCACGCTTGTCCAATGCGGCTTGGCAGGTTTGACACATCAGTTACCTTGATGTGCAGGTTGCATCACGATCTTTTCCTTCACCGTTATTAGCACATGGTAATTGTAGCAATATGCATATTAGGTCAGAAAACTGCCTAAGTGATGCATGCGTTTCGGCCAGGATCGAACCCGCGCCCTTTGACTTTGGGACGCGTGCGCTAGCCATTACGCTACCACGACATATATATATATATATATATATGTATATAAGTATAGTCGTATATCGTTAGTCAGATTCTGAAAAATCGTAACGCAATTTCTGACTTTTTGATGTAGCGGTGACGGGGATATTTGCTCCTAATGTCGTAAACGATGAAGTGAAAAATTCTGAAAAAGCAGAACTTAAACAATATTTTTAACAATATCCGTTTAGTCGTTTCTGAGATATGAATGATTTTGAATTAATTGGGTACTATTTTTAAGGTTTCATAACTAAAGGATGGAAATAGTGAACATGTGTGATTTTTTCGAAAGTCATTTTGTGCACAGACGACCACGTACTTACTCAATTTATTTATTAGAATAGATAATATGATGACATAAATTTCTATTTACTTATATGCTTTTGAAATCAAAGCTACACAGCGTCCACCTTTCAAATTTCCGCTAAAAACTCTTGGAAAACGAGTTTTTATACTTATACATACTTATATGGTTCTAATTACTGAACGAATCATGTGATTTTAATGTCAGTGTCAAATAAAATTAAATAATATATATAAACAAACAAAGAAACAGGCATACTTCGAAAGAAGAAAAAAGTTTAAACAAATTAAAACTAAATAAAGCGAAGTTATTCTTTTGGAAAAATTAATTAATCTATTTTATATAAATGTGAACACTTATTTATGTTATAGAATTTACAGGAAAGTTAATTCATGAAGTGTTCATAGTTCATAATTATACTGATCAATAAAACAACGATTTAAAACAATGAGTAGATGTGATTTTAAAATAGTTTTATTGGGAAGTGAACATGTAGGGAAGACTAGTTTGGTACTCCGCTTCGTGAACTGTAGGTTCAATGCGGATATACCATATCAAAATGTAAGTTTATATTTTTATTTTTGTTGCGTCGCTTCATGGGCTACTTTGTTATTAATGCTTTACTCTAGGGCTCTGTCAATTGGTTTGGTTGGTTTTAAATAGCTATTTTAGTTCTTTTTTTTAGTTTTAGTGGTATTTGTATTTGGGCTGCTGTTGGACAGCTATGCTAAGCTGCCAATAAATTGAAATTTTTGTCTGTGATTTCGAAATAAAACACAAAATTTAAGTAGCAACTGCTAGGTATAATTTTCTTCTCTCCAGAGAGAAGATAGTGAGATGGTTAGCCTTGTGCTAATTGTATATTGTATGATGAGAGAGTTCTGACAGTCCACTCCTTCTCCCCTTAACCAATCCCTGTATTTCAATCCATTGTCCCACTCTAAGCATTATCAAAGTATTGGCTTTGCCCCTAGTGTGCCAAATGTCTGTGTTGTAGATTAAATACTTATTTGTATTTTATAATACTGGCCACTTGATTTTACATTATTATAATTAAAAGAAAATCGAGTTAGTTGTGATTCAAATGTTAGGAAAAAATGCTGTTTTATTTTCTCTAGACCCATTTTAATTTATATATATATATTAATTCTGCCTCATTCAGGTTCATCACAGTCTGTAAGTGACAGTAACAATTTTCCATTAGACCACTGCCTGTTTGCCAGCTTCAAAATAAAATTCATAGTAGTATAGTTGATTGAATGAATTAATATATATTTTCTGCCCATTTATTATAATGGGCAGAAAAAAACACACATTGTATACCCGCAAACTAAGTAGGTTACACTTGTGTTATAGGTAATATACATCAAACCACTCTGGGACCGGTCCCAGATACCTAGACCATAGTAAATAACGGATATGTTTACAAAATTTACCTCGCCAGGAATTAAACCCGGAGCCTCTGCATTCTAGTGAATTCTGTGGCTAAGACTTAGCCTGCTTAACCACAGAAACCGCCTATATATGAGGGGTATAATTTTAAAACCCCCTAAAATGAAAAAAAGTCTACATCAGGTATTCCCAAACTGTTTTGGGCAAGAGACCCCTTTTCCAAAATGAACTGATACTTCAGACCCCATAGCCGTATTACTTTAAAAATCCTATCTCTAGTTTTTTCCTATTGATACAAAATACTTATGTTCTACTTGAGTTTTTTAAAAGTACAACAATCATACTTCCCACTAAAACATTAGACATTCTTATAACAAGTTGGTACACATAACACAACTTATACAGTATCTTGAAAGTTTCATTCAAATAAGAAATTGTGTTTATTAATAGGGGTCGATTTTTAGACCTCATCGACCCCCAAAATCAGTTTTCGATTATGCCGACCCCTGGGAAACCGATTTCGAGCCCCGGGGGTCAATATCTACCACTTTGGGATTCACCAACACCTCATATGCTTTTTTTCTTTATGTTTCAGACAGTTGGTGCAGCTTTCTGTGCAAAAACTATGCAGTCTAATGGTAAAGACTTTAATGTTGGAATATGGGATACAGCTGGCAGTGAAAGGTAAAAACTTGTATTCTTTCTGAAGATGAGTTTCGCCTATCAGAACATGTAACAACTGTGTATATATTGTTTTTCCTTAGAAGATCATTTTCATACATTACAAACAGGATTTTTGCAATGAGTTACAGCATTTAATAATGTTTAAAAGTCTTAGACAACTTAAGCCACATTTAAACTTTGATATTACAGTAGAAAATGTTTTATATTAATCATGTAAATCTATCTGTGCAGGAAGGGAGAAAGAATACAAGTTCTTACGTTGGGGCGGCCTGTCGTAAGAGGCAACAAAACAACCCACAGCCAGGTGGTAGGGTATTTGCCCGACTGGATGGCTACCACCCCTGGTCTAAAGTATCTCGCCATAACAACCTGGAGTTGTGTTCCGTCATTAGTGACCAGGTTCCAGTCTCCCTTAATGAGAGCAGCAGCGCATTTGTAGCACTTTTGGTGTTGCAAATATCCATAGGCGATGGTAACCGCTTTCCATCAAGTGGGCCGTCTGCCTGTCTGCTGAACTCCTGCAATAAAAAATAAAAAAAATGCGAAGATACAATTTTACTGAAACTTTATCTTGTAAGAAAAAACAAAGTATATGTTGGCGCGGGCGGGAGCGGGAATAAAAGAGAAGGAAAGGACTTACAGGATAGGTCACTACACCAGACATGCTACGTACGAAGCGGGCTTCGCAGCAGCAGGCACGTCTTCCTTGTGATCCTTTCTTCACGTCTGCGGTTCCTTCGACGAGTGGACCAGCTGGAACGGTACAGGGGGGTACCTTACAGCACGCGGGTTAATATAAGCGGGTGTAGAATGCGGCACAACACACAAAACGCGGTGAGATTTTCTCGGAAGCAGCGGCGCGATAAGCGGTCGAACGTAGACTATGTCACATTATATAGTGACAGATGCGGCGAAAGAAAAAAGAAACAAAGTGGCAGTAACCAAATAGGGCGACGTTAATAGTATACATGGTACCACTACTCTCAATGAAGTACTAATTAATAATTGTATGTTACTTTCAGATATGAAGCAATGACTAAAATATACTACAGGGGAGCACATGCAGCTATTATATGCTATGAGCCGTCATCTATCGAGTCTTGGAATAGACTACGGCATTGGCTTCTAGAGTTACGGACTGTTGAGGAGGTAGTGTTTTCTGAATTGTTCGCGACTGATACAAATAATAATACTGTTTTAATGGTTTTAAGTGCAGTACTTTTCAGTCCAGTAAATAAGAACCATAAGCAAAAATTTAAGTTAAATAATTAAAACTTGGGGGTAAAGTAATAACTTTAACATTACACATTGAGAGAGAGAGAGAGAGAGAGAGAGAGAGAGAGAGAGAGAGAGAGAGAGAGAGAGAGAGAGAGAGAGAGAGAGAGAGAGACAGAGAGAGACAGACAGAGAGAGATAATACTTTATTCCACACCAAAATATACAATTACAAAAACAGACCATATTTACAATATTTTCTAGGCAATACAATAGGCAGCCTTATCGCTCAAAGCGATCTCTTCCAGGCAACCTAAATGAAAGAAATTTGAATCAGGCGATATAGGTGGTGCAGGAAAAAGGCAATACATACATAAATACTCAAACTAATGTAAGAAATAAATATACAAATAGATACACATATATACATAGTCATATATATACAATAATAGAAAAGTTATTATAATAAATGTATTAGCATGATTAAATTCTGTTAATCAGACATAACTATTTGTGGACAAATAGTGTTTTCTGAGTAAATTTCTAAATGTTGTTAAGTCTGACAGTAAGAGGCAGCATATTCCAAAGTTGCACCATAAAAGAATTATCATAATAGGATGAAGTGTGTGCAGGCGTCATAAGTTTTCGGTACGTATCATGGCGCAAATAGTGGGTAGTGGATAGGCGAAGGAATTTAAAACGTTTCTTAAGGTACTGGGGACTATTAGGAGTAAATAATATGTTATAAAGGAGAGTGACAATGTTGACACCTTTGTCTTCTATGATTATGGCTACTGAAAAGTGGCCTGTTACATAGGAATAACATGCAGCGCTTACACTTGTTAAAACATAGTTTTATACATTCAGGAGGTAACATAATTATACAGGTGAATTGTCCAAGTGATTCTCTGTGGCCAAGTCCAAACCTATAAAATATAGTGAAAATTCTCAAAGGAATCTCTGGGCTGTATTGATAGGTATTTAATACTGATGGTGGTGGATAAATATCCATAGCATATAAGTACAAAAACAAAATAAATAAATATACACACATGTATATATACGTATGACAATACTAACATACATATACTTATATAATAGCATTAGGAGTTAATAGAATTATACACAATTTGTGTCGCATTTGGCAAATAAACGTTTTCTTTCTTTCTTTTTTTTACAATAGAAAAGTGATGCTTCTGAACCTGATTTTTAAGGCACGGTACGGATTTATCAATAGATTTTTGAAAAATCTGTGGCAAACCGTTAAGTCACGATTGAGCGCGCAGTCAAGGCGACGTCAGTGAGGTGAGCCGCGAGAACCGTCATCGTGTCTGAACCACTCGTCCGCGGCTCACGTCACCGGCTCACTTGACTGCGCGCTCTCGGTTCGTTCGTTCCCCCCTTCGTTCACGTAGTATCACGTCGGGGTCACCATTGGGTACCGCTCGTGTAACTGTTGAGTAACACTGGCGTAAGTTTTATAGAATGACTAGGATATGCCCGCGACTCGTCCACGCTTGACTTGAAATTCCCGCAGGTTTCCCGGGACACAAAGTAAGTACTTTAGCATTTAAAGAGAATGTAAGCTATCGTTTTAGTAAAAAGTGTGTTGGAATAATTTTTATGCACTCTGGCAACTACAAACCGCTCCCGGGGAAATTCCCGGGATAAAAACCATCACACATTTTACTATATAAAATTGGATATCGATCAATGAAAAATATTGGAATTCGATATTTTTTAATCTGGCTATTTTAAATCATTCCCAGAAAATTGTCCGCGGGATTTCCAGGATAAAAAGTAGCAAAGATTTTGAGTCTTAGAATTTGCTGTCGTTCAGCGAAAATCGCATCGAAATCGGCCCACTAGGTTTTTCGTGAACCCGAAAAAACAGACAAGCAAACTAAAAAAAAATGCATCGTGTTCTCCGTTGTTTATATAGTCGATTTCAGTTGTTTTTTTTAAAATAGTTTCAATGTACAGACACGGCATGTTTAGAATTTTATAATATTATATACTATCCTGAAGCTGTACACAATTTAACAGAAAAAGAAAAAAGATGATGATGAAATGTTATGGCTGAACATAGATGATAGATGACGAATTGAGAACCTCCTTCTTTTGTAGGTTAATTAGGTATGTCTCAATTTTCAGAACTGCAAAGTATATCTATGTGGTACCAAAAAAGATCTGTTAGACGGTGGTTATGCAAATAGAGAGGTTCCAGAGGATATAGTAAAAACATATAGTCTAGAACAGAATGGACATTTTTTGACTTCCAGCAAGACTGGGGAGAATGTTGGTAAGTGATGTCCATTAGAGATGCCGCGAATATTCGGCATTCGGCTACCGAATTTTCGGCGTAATGTCCAATTCGCGCCTAGCGGTCAACTACTCTATTCTTATTGCTGTTTCTTACAGATTTCTCACAAAGTTTTCGAATCGAATTGAAAAGCTTTACAGCGTAGGCCTTTCTGTTTGACATATTTTGTAATATATTATGTATACAGCACGTGTTTCATTTACAGATGAATTATTTCAAAAGATAGTCGACGATTGTGCAGCTGATGTTAAGTTAATGCGAGATGTAGAGGAGTTGCGTGTTCAGTTGCTTAAAGACGAAGCTGCTTTTAAAGGAAAAAATAAAGAGTACTGCCTTTGTTAAGGTACATGGAAGAGAGATATTGACAGTGAAGCTTTCTTTAAAAAATATAACTGAAAAAGACCGAAAATCATGGAAGAAGGAATCACAATCGTCTTGTATGTAATAAACGTAACTCATAACACTGTAATCACAGATGGCGCCATAAGTTCATTCTTGTTTTTATATATCGGGCCTCCCACTATAGGGGAACGGACAGTATACCCGTGACGCTTGTCAGGTTTGACACATCGGTTATCTCGATGTACAGGTTTCATCACGATGTTTTCTTCCACCGTTGTTAGCACGTGGTAATTGTAACAATATTAGTCCAGGATCCACTATCCATTTTTGCTATTGATTACTATCAAGCTAATTCGTGAGTAGCTCCATTTTGATGAGACGCCCAACTTTTTCTATTACAAACATTTTCGACTGTGGTAGCTATCAGGGGTAGGGTAGGGGTATGCACGGATGAAATATGTCGATTTGATGAGTCTCAAAAATATATATTACTAACCGGGTCTTTTTTTTGGTAAATCTCAAGTTAATAATCTGAATTATTCGAAAAAATATTTGTTCTACAAAATGTTTGATCAAAGAGTCCCCTCCTTGCAAACATGTATCGATAACGAGGTCATCAAAAATGATAAGTGACTAGCTAATTTGTTTTCTGTTGCTTAGTTCATATTTAAATAATTTAACGGCAACATTGTCCTACAAATTACGTGGTACGTTATAACAGTCCTACGTTCAAAATTCACGGATGCGTATTGAAGAAGACTATTTATTGGTGTAACCACTCTAACAATTATAATTTGCGTGACCCTTTTTGGTGTTACCAGTCTAAGGAATATAAATTGCGCAATCCTTTTAGTGTTGCCATTTAAATAATGGTTTTGTGCCATCTCGCGACACCTTGTCGTAGACATGAAGTTACTCACGGAAAATTAGCTTGATAGTAATCAGTAGCAAAAATGAACGCTGTATCCCTGACTATATGCACATTAGGTCGAAAAACTGCCTAAGTGGTGCATGCGTTCAGGCCAGGATTCGAACCCACTCCTTTTGAGTTTGAGAAAAGTGTGCTATCTAGTATTAATAGAATACTTCAATTAATCTGTAAGACGGAATCACTACTTTGTTGCCGAACTCGTCACACACGGCTCATTGGGAAGTCCCACTTTGTGGTAAAATACAGATAAGTGAAATGAACGTTGAACTGATGCTATCTCCCTCTAACTACATAGAATTTGTATTAGAATAAAAGAGACGACATAATTCTCTTGATTTTGGCGCGGCAATGTGGCAGGTGGCAGCTTGTGGAAAAAAATAATATTAAATTTGGCCCTTATAGAAGGTTAAAACTTAATTCACTCATAAATTGAAAGTGCCAACTCGCCGCTTTACAATTTTCTGGAATTAAATATTACTCGCAAATTGAAATGACGCGCGTTCGAATCGTGGAAATATCTTTGCCATAATTTAAAAAAAGGTCTTTAGTTGAATATCACTGAAGAATTTTCCTAAGTTTCCGCGACTAACACATATAATTGAAACTACTTTTTAACGGTTCTAAGTAGAGATGCCCCGAATAGTGGTTTGGCCGGATACCGAATACCGAATATTCGGCCACGCTCTCGGCCGAAGAGGATATTGAATCAAGAATTTGTGAAGTATTATTATCTGACGCTCTCGCGATTGATAGGTACACGTAATCAACATTGTTTTAATGTTCGGTTTTAAGCACGATTTTAAATGTTTTTTTATTCGATTCTGACATTTTAACTGGCTGAAAGGTAAGGTAATATAAAATGACAAAAATAATTAAAATCGCATTTGACAGTGTTAAAACATAGTATAAATATCACTTTTGATTGTCCGTGAAATCCTGATAACTCCTAACTAGCATTTTTGCGGAAGACTTTATTTTGATGCCATCTTTTGGCAAAGGTCAGAATCAATTAAATCTTATGCCGCTCCTGTACAATTTTGTTTGGAGTTCTCAAAAGTTCACGGACGATATATACAATTTTGAGCAACATGTACCGATTTTTTTCACGACTTGGTCGAATACCGAATTGCAGCCGAATATTCGTAGCATCTCTAGTTTTAAGCGGGGTAGTTAATTTGATTTTTATTCACTTGACATAAGTCTTCCGTGATCGCGACTACTGAAACGTGGCCGCAACGTCGAAATAAACATCAAATAGAATGCTGCGCTCAAAACTGTTATAAAGCAGTTTTGATCATAACATTGAAGAAGTATACTAGAAATGACACTTGCCCAGTATATTTTTTTAATTGCCGAAGTACAGCAAACAGATTGTTGGCTAACCTGATGGAAAGTGGTTACCGTCGCATATGGACGTTTGTAACACCCAAGGTGCTACCGGTCTGTGCCGACCTGAAGAGGAGACTGGAACCTGGACACTAATGCCAGAACATAAGGTGGTTATTTATTTTATTTTATTTGGGGTGCTAAAAGCTGTATTCTTACAAAATAATTTTGCAGAGGTAACTAAAGAATAGCATATATAGATAATCCCGTGGACTCTCCCCCCTCCCCCCTATTGGTGAAAAGGGTACCCTTCAGTGGTGCTCTAACTGAGAGCCAAGCGTAGGGGTGCTATAATATACATATATACATATTCTGCTGTGACGAAAGAGTGTTGTGGATTCAGTAGAATACAAATTTTTCACACAATCGCAATGGAATCGTAATTTGAATCAGGGCTTGAAAACGTTATCAATTACCTTTAAAAATATATTATGTACTTAGCAGTATTTTCGAAAAAGATACTGCCATACCGGTATATATTTTTACCGTTACTTGGTAACTTATGATATTAAAATTAAAAATAGTATCTATAACGTTATACGTATCGGTAATTTTTACGTTATTTCAACCGACGTTGCCATTTTTAAGAGTTGGCTTTATTCCGACTGCATGTTACCGAAACAATCGACAGACAAAATTCTAAATATTACGCGCGCTCTTAGCACAGTACTGTTTGACAATCTTTGCGAGTGAAAGAGAGCGACGATGATAACAAAACACAGTTATAACGGTAAAATTACCGATAAAATAGTATAAATCGCTTGAAGTTACGGTAAGTTTTATAACGATATTTATTTTTTACCGTTATCTGAAATTAGCATAAATAACGATTCCACATTTTTACCGGTATTTCAAACCCTGCTTTGAATATCTTTGCAACGAGAAGATATTGAAATAGCAGAATTAGGCCCCGGGGGTGGTGGCCATCCAGGCAACTGGCGGTAAAATGTCCTACCTGGTAAGCGTATGTTCCGCCTGGTGATGCAGACCTAGCGGGAGCATGAGCAGACTGGTACGTTCACGTTAAAAGAGGATGTGCCTGCTCCGGAGGGCGTCACTAGACATTCGGGTGGCGCTGGTGGAATCCTTACGAAAGGATTCTTCACCCACCACTAATGCTGACGAGATGGGGGCGCGCACTCACCTCTCCTCCCGTGGGGTGCGTCATATACCGCCTCACGCAAAGAGAAAGAGAGAATGAAGATGCCGGGAGCTTGGTTCTCTCCGGCAACAGATAGGAGTCGATAGGCCACCGCCTGTCAGGGCCTAGCGGAGTGGCTGGCCAGAAACTCGTGGCCCTGGTATAAAGGCGAAGGACGGAACACCGAGGGGCTTAGTAGGTGTCCCCGACTCGGGGGGCAATAGCAGTCCCTAGGGGTACTAGTGCTACCCCAGCATGTCGGATCGCACACGCCCACACCCCGTTATCTCCGCAGTGGTTTGTGCTCAAAAGGATTTCCTCTCCTAAAAAAATGGTGTTGCAGACCTCCATAGAGGACGGCAACGACTTTCTGTCGGGTGGGCCGTCTCGTCTGTTTGACCGCTTCAGGCAATAATTAATAGTTTCTGCATTACCTATCGCTAATGTCAGTGATATCTAGCGTACAAAGTAGAAGTACCAATAAGGGTATACATTATAGTACTGGCAGTACCGCTACAGCAATACATTACAGTACTGGCAGTACCATTAAGGCAATAAACTATATTCAAGTCATCATTATTATGTTAACAACCACAACGCCAAAAGTGACTACGCAGCCAAAGTATACAAAAAGATCGGTACACTCTAGAAAAATGAACTCTATTCTGAACGTGATTAGAGTCAAATCGAGATGATTTCATACTAAATCAAAATTGTATTTCGAATTATAATCATCATGTATTTGGCGTTGTGCGTGTACCGATATTTTTGGACAAGAAGGCTGATTCGAATTATTAGACGACCTTGGTTGTATCGATATTAATGATCACTTTCGATGTTCTTATCTATTTGACCATCTTGGCCGCTCCTTTCTATAAGACGTTGACTGTACATATCTACGTCGCTGTCTTCTAAATTTAAAATATTCAAGAATACATTGGCTAAACCAATAAGGCTATACATTATAGTACTGGCAGTACCACTACAGCAACAAATTACAGTACTGGCAGTACCGTTAAGGCGACACATAATAGTACTGGCAGTACCATTTAGGCAACACAATATAGTACTAGAAGCATTCACTCGCCTTACCATCGCTTGAATTCTGACATTACTTGTATGGAGCTTATGTTAAATTTTGACTGATAGTAAGGCAAATGAACGGTCGCTGAGATATAGGAAGATATATTACTAGCAGTACCAATAAAGTAACACATTATAGAACTGGGAATACGATTAGGTAACACATTTTAGTACTGGCAGGACCAGAAAGGCAACACATTATTGTCGCGGTAGTATCATTAGGCAACACATAGTACTGGCAATACCATTAAGGGAACGCTTTATACTACTGGCATTGTCATTCTAGTATCCTTCTTCCATTATAGTTATTTTGGATATAAGATAATTTGAGCCATGTTTAAGTGATATAAATACGTATTTTATTTAAATAGTCACAAATGTATTTTATTATGAAATAGAGGCTTTTTTATATTTAAAGAAATTGTTGTTTTATTGACCTCACTACTACTACTACTACTATTACTACTGCTACTTTTACTATTACTATTACTACTACCACTATTACTACTACTACTACTACTACTATCACTACTACTACTAGTATTACTACTACTACTATTACTACTAATACTACTATTACTACTACTACACTACTGTAAGTAAGGGATGAAAATTGCTTACCTTAGCACATTACTCACCACCGACTAAGGTTTGGTTATGTGAAAAGCTTCTTCTAGTACAGTATAGGGAACCGGTTCCTAATAGTAAATCGTTCTTGATCTACATAAGACTATTGCAGGTGATTGGCGCCCGTTCATTAATTACGTAAGGGTGATTTTGACGATTTTTGACCCTCCCCTACCCATGTAAGGATACATAAGATTTCTCGAACCGTCCTCCCTCTTCTTACGTAAGATTCAATCTCGTTTTTCCGAATAATAAAACATTAGAAAAGGGTTAGTTACACGGAAACTCCCAGTTAAACGTAAATCAAAAAATTTTATTGTAAAAACTGCTGACCCGGCGAATTTCGTACCGCCATATTTTCTGAATTCCTAAAAGACTTTGTTTCATGACACAAAAACAAAATCACCAAAATCGGTACAGGTGATTAGGAGGATTCTAGAACCCGATGTCAGCGCCACCCACCGGTTCTAATTATGAATCTAAACCATACGGGAACTCACTCCAACACACAAAAATAAAATCACCAAAATCGGTCCAGGTGATTAGGAGGATTCTAGAACCCGATCTCAGCGCCACCTACCGGTCCTAATTATGAATCTAAACCATACGGGAACTCACTCCAACACACAAAAATAAAATCACCAAAATCGCTCCAGGTGATTAGGAGGATTCTAGAACCCGATGTCAGCGCCACCCACCGGTTCTAATTATGAATCTAAACCATCCGGGAACCCAGTCAAACACACAAAAACAAAATCACCAAAATCGCTCCAGGTGATTAGGAGGATTCTAGAACCCGATCTCAGCGCCACCTACCGGTCCTAATTATGAATCTAAACCATACGGGAACTCACTCCAACACACAAAAATAAAATCACCAAAATCGGTCCAGGTGATTAGGTCGATTCTAGAACCTGATCTCAGCGCCACCTATCGGTTCCAATTGTGAATCTAAACCACCCGGGACCCATTCAATAACACAAAACAAATATCATCAAAATCGATAAAGTCGTTCTCAAGTTATGGGCATACATACATTTCTACGATTCATTTTATATATGTATAAGATAAGTAAAACAAAATGTAAATCGAAATACACATTATAAAATGAAGAAAACCATTTGGCATCCGAAATAGAACTAGATTACTAATATTAAATTTCGACTTGTAAAATATTATATAAGAACGGGCTTTATCCCTCTCGGGACCCTTGCGTAATTAACGAATGGCCCCTTGCAGGTCTTAAAATGAAACGAAATTTTTAATTTTATATTTCTTTATTTGCTTGTAATATACTTATAACTATATCATATGTGTGTATGACTATATATTACTATCATATAACTATATATAGGTACAGAATGTATAATTTTATAGGTTAAACGTTTTCAACCTTTTTTCATCATTTATGTATAATAGAAAAACAAAAAATTTCATAGTAACAGAGTAACTTAGCTCTTGAATTGAGAAAATGTTTTCAATTATTAAGATTATACCATTAAACTAGTTTACATTTCGGAATCGTGTACCCGAAAATGTAATTATGTTGACTTATTATGTAATTGTCATAATTACTTTTTCGGGTTGTAAGAAATTCCGTCTTAATTCGATTCATATGATATACGACGATGAAACGAATTTAAAAGGTTAGATTTGCGTAGATAAAGTTTTATCATCATTAAAATACACCCAAAAGTGTAATTATTAGTTTTTAACGCAGTGGTAGAGCCAGATGCAATATTATAACTATTTTAATGGTCGTACTTGTCGATAATATAATTAATTCGAGTCTTTCAGATATTATACTAGGACCTGAACGACTCGGAATTTGCAAATATTCATTTTCAAAATAGTTTTTATAATAAAAATTAATTAACAAAATTCAGTAGAAAAATGCTATATCTAAGAGAATAACAAGACAATTTTCTCAATTCAAAGACCATATTCAACGGCAATAGAACAACATAAGAACGAATAACTTTATAAAATTCAACAAAAAAGAGAAACGAGTTAATACATAACAATAAAATTACTTAACTTTTAAAAATCTTAACTATTCATTTAATTCTACTTACAGTTTTTAAAAAATGATACACAAATTAGAGAAGGGTTATTTAATTAAAAAATATTGGGCACACTCGTTAAGTTAATAAATTTTGGGTATATCTAAAAGGAGAA
The DNA here is from genome assembly GCA_039645545.1 of Dendrolimus houi. Lineage (NCBI taxonomy): Eukaryota > Metazoa > Arthropoda > Insecta > Lepidoptera > Lasiocampidae > Dendrolimus > Dendrolimus houi. The sequence continues at coordinate 2,615,489 of CM077146.1, forward strand.
CAGATTTTTCTAAATCAGATTTATTCTGTAAATTATTTACTCTGTCTTGATCAAAATTGATGGCGATAGCAAATCTTTGTACATTGATTGATTAATATTAATTAATTAAACATACAATCAAAATTAATTTAACAATAAATCAAAAATCAATACAATTTTTTATAGCATTAGTTCAGCAGACGGGCAGACGGCGCACTTGATGGAAAGCGGTTATCAGCGCCTATTGACATTTGTAAAAGCAGAGGTTCTTCCAATGTGCTGCCGCTCTCTAACGGCAGACTGGAACCTGATACTAATGCCGGAACAACTCAAGGTTACTACGGCGGCATACTCAAGACCAGGAGTGGTGGCCATCCAGACGGACAAATACCCTGTCACCTGGATGTGGGTTGTTTTGTCGCCTCTTACGACTGGTGGCCCGGCCACAGGAAATTGTATTCTTCATGAAACGCGCCAGTGACTTGTGACTTATAATCCATAATTGAAGGGTTTCCACAGCAAAGCAAGCATGGTAAGTGCTGGACCATTTTCGTTCTTTAGTATTCGTATTCCATTATTTAATAACGACAAACCTCATCGTTGAGTTAGGGTCTAGAATTGGGACAGCTTTTAGTGTTTAAAAACTCAAAGAGAAAATTAGGGGTAAGTACTTATGTAATTACATATATTTTTAGGTAATAGCGGTGGGTATCCAAATGAAATTCAAAATTCTCTTCTCCGTTTAATGGCAGTTCTTTCATAAAAAATAGCTTTTGTCTAATGGGCGAATGACTCATTAACCGACGGCTGACGGCTTTAATCGATAACCATTGTCTAGCTGGTGAGTTGAGGTCGACGGTTAACGGCTAGGCTGTAAACTTGTTAGTTGTCGGTTTAATCGACAACCATTAGTCAGTTATCGAATTTTTTAACAACTTTTGCCGTGGATATTTGGTAAACAACCGCCAATTAGCTGGCTTTTACACTAGCCACCCATCTCTAACTGTCAATTAGCTTCTAGTAATATTAGTTTTAAGGGGTACAAAATTCATCTCCTAAGCGAAAATGATTACGATGCTGATTACCACAACATAACGGTTGTTGAAATTGTTAACTAATACAGTTCACTAGGAAGTAATTTATACTGCCTAAAATTTATCATCACAATATTATTACTAGCATCTACACGCGACTTTGTCCACATTGAACAGGTAACAAAGATTACAGTCATTTTGTTACATATAAAACCGAAGGTTATTTTTAGCAGGGTAATGGATTTTTTTGTATAAAAATAAAGCTCGGAATAAGTAATGTTACTAACGGCATACATAAGTACAATTGTTTTACTAAAGATTTTATCGTTCAGTGAAAAATTCACATCGGAATTAATTTTTTTCGACGTGGCCACATTTAATCTCACCCAAGAAAATTCCTGTACGATTCTCGTGATTTAAAGAACCGCCGATTTTAAGTCCAGGAAATTACTACTAATCAGCGAAAACCGCATTGATATCGGCCCAGTAGTTTTTACGTGAATCCCGAACAAACAGACAAACATAAAAATTTAAGAAACAAAATACTACACTTTTATAATATTATTGATTAAAAGCAGGCAAACGGCAAATAGCCTACCTGATAGAAAGTGGTCACCGTCGCCCGTAGACTCACACCAACAGGGGAGTCGTCAAAACGTTGTTAGCAGCAAAGAGATTTTACGGAGTGTCAAGTAGAAAAAAATTGCAGCTTGTATAAAACAATTGCGTTATAAACTTTTTAAATTGTTATTTTACTTATCTATGATAACATTGTGTTAATTATATAAAATTAACCTGATTTAGAAAATTTATGTTCCCATCTAAAAATTGTAACCAACATAAATTATACAAGTAAAAAGTCAATATTGTAAAAAAAACGTTTTTTTTCTTTAAATTTACATAAAAGTATGGGGAGTTCATTTCACTAACTTTTCGTGGTCTTATAAGTTCATTTTTCATCACATTTCGAAAAAATAAAAGCTCAGAGTAATATCAGTATTTTTTTTATAATAGAAAATGATACTTTTAAGTGTGCGTTCAGTATTATAATGAAAAATCGTTGAAAATAAAAAAGGAAATAATTTATCCTATTTTCTACGACAACATTAATTGGACGGTCGAAATAAGTGGGAATTAAACAAAAACTAGGCTAAAACGTATTTTGAAAGCACTCAATCACGTATGAAGGATTCGGGCAAAATGGGCCCGAATTTAATAATGTTTGAATTTTAAATCGGGTATGACGTGCCCGAACCTAATAATGTGAGATTTTTAAACGAGCATATTGGATCCTAACTTAACGAACCACGTTCGAATTTTGTTAGATTCGGACAAATCGTGACAGAATGTAATTGTTTAAATTTTAAATCGGTCGTGCCCGATCTTAATGACGGTCGAATTCTTATTCGGGAATATTGGGTCCAATTGTAACGACGTTCGCTTGCTAATTCAGGCCAAATATGCCAAAATGTAATATGTTTGAATTTTAGTTCAGGCATGACGTACACGAAGAGAATGAATTTCGAATTTTGATTCGGGCATTACGTACCCGACTTAATAACGTTCAAATATTGTTCCGAGCATAACGTGACCACTGATCTCTATTGTCATCTCTAGATAGGATGCTGCAGAAATGACATGCATATTTTTGTGCTAGCTTGAAGCGCCGCTTGCGGCAGTCTCTAGTACTCAATGACGTAATAACATTTTAGTTCGTTGGAACTGCCGCACTCGGTGCCAATCAAATAGGCACTAAAATGACAGCAGCCTGTCCAGTAGTGATAATAGAATTAATAGGTCAGTGAATGTACCCGAACTTAAATTTGATTCAGTTTTGAATTGGGTTTGAATTTTGTTTCGGGTATGATGTGCCCGATTTTAATGATGTTCGAATCTTGAATTTAGATGTAAAGTACCTGATTTGTTCATAATTGGTCTATTGAGATTATGTTAAAGTGTATTAACACTTCTTACAGAATATAAAACAATACATTATTAGTTTTTAATTTGGTAAACAACAAAGAATATTGTATTGTAAATTGGCATAGAAATACACACAAGCTACTGATATGTGAAATCTGCTAAACTGCCTTAGGCGAACGCGGTGTTTACGATTTAATATTATAGTTGGCAATATATCTTTTGATATCATTTTGGTTAAGGGATACAGCTATGTGGTCATATTTTGCGAGTGATCATATTTGACCCAGGCGCCTTATTTGTTAATAAGATTTATTTGCTTTTATATATGGGCGCCTAAACACAGTCGCCCATCCGAAAATTTACATCTGAGACTTGTGCTTTACATTTGAGTACTTTCATAAATCCATTCTGGAATAACGCTTATAGTATAAACAAACATTTAGGGGGTAGGTTACACGCTATCGCGATTTTTAGTCGCACATAACACCGACACAAAAATCGCACACAGCTCAAAGCTGTACACACATAGACGAAAAAAAATAAAAAAATGCGAACTTTATTCAAAATACATCATTCAATCGCTTTATTCGTTTTAAGTATACTATATATTCTTGTGTAGTTCATGAACGATGTACTATTAGGAACCGGTTCCGTACACTACGTTCATGAACTGCACAAGACTCAGTCCGCCGACTGTCGCGCTGAGTGCTGACCGAGTGAACTAATAGACCGATTAATGTTTAGTAATGTGAACCGTTTCTTTTAGTACAGTGTAGGGAACCGGTTCCTAATAGTTCATCGTTCATGAACTACACAAGACTTGGATCGAAAAATATTGTAACTAACGCCTTTGCATTCCTTGGGATCATATTAATTTTAGTCACTGTGTCACGCAGATGTAGCCAAAGGTTTACGACGATAATGGCGTGAAACATTGACACTTAACGTACTTACGTATTATATATAGTTACACTAAAATTATTATAGGCAATACGTAACGTGTAATTTTTAACGTTTACCTCGCAATTGACCACAGTCACTAAAATTAACGATGCAGGTGCATAAAATAATCACGATGATTTAATCAACATTTTGTAAAATATATTGGTTTGCAAATACGTCACGTTCCCGAATTTCTTAACGTATATTAGACGGTTCATTTCTGTTTTTTAATTTAAATGGATCAACCAAAGTGATCATATACATTCAACTTGGTTGAACCGTGTAATATCGGCATTAGACGCATTTTGAATAAATTTCGCATTAAAAATGTTGACTAGCAGTACGAAAAATCAAAAGAGTTCTACTACACATCTATTGCGTATATATTATTGCTGTTATTTTCAGTTTATTAAGAATAAGAATCGTTTTTCAAACTCTATCAAAAATTAAAGTCTGCCCGTTCGGCCTTTATGTGCACGTTCCTCGTTTGTGTAATGTTGAAAAGTTATAAAGTCGTTATATGGCACTCGTGTCAAATTCTGAAAAGTAACCATTACTGTATAATAGATGGCGTGGTAGTCAAAAAGAAACTACTTCAAACGAATTAAAAAAACGTGTTCTTGTGCCAGTGTCAAATATTCATGATTTTTTTAATTCTGTTTATTTAGAGGCTTTTATTATTTACATAAAAAAATCTTTATGCAGCTAGGCACCAGACGAAACCTGGTATTTTATAGTCTCTAAGCCACAGCCCAATTAAAGCCTTTCACTGACGCCAAACAGCGGAGTTATAGTGTTACCCTTAAAAACATACGTAAAAACACATTATGAGTAACAACTATATAGACAACAGATGACACTGCAATTCCGTTTCAGAGCGTTGCCTTCGCGCTCAATGAGGTAAGTTGTAAGCAGGATATTAATTTGGCAAAAAGTCTGTTAAGTGATCTTTGCTTTATTGAAAATAGATAAAATGGAACTAAATGCAATGCTTTTTACATTTTTTATTATTGTAAACTTAATATATTTTATTGTAAATAACTTTTGTTTGATTGTAAATTTAGATTTAGATAGCTCCTACCTTATCTTGTTTTTTTAAAAGCAAATCTATATTATAAAATATCTTATTTAAAAACGATTTTTATTCTTAATAATGAATTGTTAATTTTAAGATATTGCTAGTATTTAGAACAAAACAATTATCAAATAAAAGTAATAGAGAATAAGTTTACTTTCAAAGGAAATATAATATATAAATCATTGGAAATAACTATGGTATTAAACTTTAAATTTATAACCGAGGATCAGGTTTCTTCAAATATTGCTTTATGAAACTTAAATATCGATGTTGTTTTTTTAACCGTTTCAATAGCAGACAAAGGATTTAAGTCCATACAGCCTTGTTAAATGTACTATTAGTATTATTTCAAACAAACTGAAGGTCAATTTTAAAAGTCATATTTAACCAAACAATTAAGAATTTTTATACAAACAATTCTTGCTTAAAAATAATTATTTAACAACCATTGTTAATTATTTACACAACCATTGATCTTTTTTGATCTTAATAATAATTATGTTTTCAAAATAAAACCTGCATTGCAAAACATCGCATCTCAAGGCTCATAAAAAATCTATATGCAAAGTCTTATAACTGTTGTTAATAAACAAAACATTATTCTTAAATTACTTTGTTGTTGTTTTTTAAATATAGCAACACATTTTGTAGATAATTTAAAATACTTCGATTTTTAATACCATAGCCATCCAAAATTGATTAAACAAAACAAAAACATACATAGAAAAATTGGTAACTCCATATTAGGTTACAATGCTCAAAAAATATTTAGTATTTTTCATTCTCTTCTTTTATCCTTCTCCAGTAAGTTTTCGTTATGCAAGAAATGATTATAAGAATTCCAGGAACCTCTGGTCATATTATTTTATACACCACAATTAATATATTATGTATATTGTATGTCATTGAAATTGATAATTAACACACATTGTTCGGTTTTCAGCCTATTATGAATATAATAAGTAAGTTGTAATTGTTATATTCAATTATATTACGCAGCAAATATGCCAGCATTGGAAATGTCGAAACTGTGGGTCCATTTGCTCCCGACACTGTATGCGAGACGCTGGTCTTTTAATGGTTGGTAGACGGTAGATGTCGCCCGTGACCAAAAGGCTGGCCTTTATTTATTTTTAACTTTATTTACTTTTTAAATAAAAATGTTATTGCACGTCAAAGACTTTTATAAACGAAAGTAATATATATTACGTATAAAATGGAGTAATATTAAAAGTGCTGAGACAGAATGTAGCATGCTACGTATTGTGACGATATTTCTATCTCTGGAGGCTTATTTACTGGTGGTAGCTTGGGCCTTAGATCTCGCTGCCCGGCCATAAATCAAGAATTTCTGTTTTTTTAATTGATATTTTATGTAAGATTTTCTTTTGTAAATTTATGAAATAATAAGATTAAAAAAAAAAATTGATTTCCGGGAGTTGTGTGGTTGCAAACCGAAGCACATATTATATCAATGTATTTTTATATTTTAATGACTTTGTTAAGGAAAATAGTAATTTGGACAACTTGAATGTATGCAATAAAACTACATTTTAACGGTTTTAAGCGCGGTATTTTGTTTTTTTTTTTTGATGTCTTTCGTTATTGTTTTTAATCAAATTGAAATGAGATTCATTAGGACTTACGATAGCTTCGATATGTTATGTGATACAATATATATTCAGTTAAGACATATAATATTAATAAAGATTTTATTAACGAAAAATTGTTTTATTGAAAAAACAAATTTTTGTTTTGCAGACATTTTTGCTGCCCCTAAACTTAACCGCCGCCGTAGGCACTTGCCTACCGTTCCTACCATCTCGACCCGCCTCTGTACAAAGTCACCTTAATAGTTTCGCAAGAAATTTTACTTATAAATATTCTTGCATAACGAACACTATGGGTTCACAGTCTTTCTTGATTCTGATGGTTCTTATATTTGTTATGTGCAAATTCGTACAGTACGCCTTTTATAAGCCATTTGTTTTGGATAACGAACATTCGAAGCAATTTCTTTGTAATACAGCCACGTTGATTATTATTCACTAATAATACTAACCTAACCAACTGTATTATTGCCGCAAGTAGGTGACGTTTGGGGAATTCTCGTGGTTGTTCTTCACAGTTTTACTATGTAAGCGTGTAAGTGTGTTTCTAGAAGAATATTGTGTTGGCGTCGGATGTTAATTCTATGAACAGCTCGCCAAAGGAAGAGCTCGAGATCGGAGATTACCAGAGGCTATCAGCAGAAGACGCCACGAATATTCGGTTACGCTCGGTATTCAGCCACTTTCTTAACTATTCGGTATTCGGCCACTTTCTTAACTATTCGGTATTCGTCCACTTTCTTAACTGCTCGGTATTGGGCCGATTATTGTGTAGTATTCTGCCAAGTCAAATATACTCGACATCTCTAGTTAAAAGTAGTAGTAGTAGTTTAACTATCAATTTGTGATTGAAATGTATAAATTTTTGAGTACCCAATATGTGCGTTTTTTACGATCTGGTATTCGATATTCGACCGAATATCGAATAGTTTAAAAAGTGGACGAATACCGAATAGAAGCCGAATATTCGTGGCATTTCTAATCAGCAGAATGTCGAGAATTGATACTGAATCTACTTTGGCCATATAGCCCGAAATAATCCAAATGCTATGGAGAGATTTGTAGTCATTGGGAAAGTTGTAACCAAAAGACCTCGTGGTAGGTGGATTGATCAGGTTGCCGACAAGCTGGGCATGTCAAATTGAGCGTTGGCTCAAAACGGATCTCGGTGGAGAAAAGCAATTATTCACCGCCATCAAAGTCACGATCCTCAGTAAGGCGGGAGGGAACGTCTTAGAAGGTTGTACTTATAAATAGAGCCCACTCGGACAGCAGGGCTCAGTTGAGTTTTAACCGCGATAAGAAGCATAACTAATAGTCGGTTCCTATATCTTATCGCCCGTTCAATTGTCCTAATATCGGTTAAAATTTGACATAAGCTCTATACAAGTAACGACAAAATTCAATCGATGGTAAGGTAAACGAATAGGAACCGGCCATAAGTGAATACGCAACGTGAATATTCTTACTACTGTGTGCGTGTTTTATAATATCTATTGATTACTAACAATATGGACTTGAGTGTTTGAGGGCCAGATCTGGGGAGGGCGGGGAATTCAATACACAACACATAATTAACGCATCTTTGACCACTGAGGCGTCTAGCACTTTAAGCATATACATTACTCTTCGCGGGGCGCGTAGGCATAGGTTAAAAATACAGAGGCGCGCGTGTCCATCAGTGGGCATCTGAAGGCTGAAATAATGATGATGATTAAGCTAAAAATATAGGCGAGCAGGGGCGGTATTTTTCAGTTTTTGCCCCCCTCGAAAAAAATCGAGTTCCGTGGCTGCCACTGGGTGTGAGTATGAGTTATGGATAAAGTTTGTGATCTATCGATTGTCATTTTTTTAGACCCCTGCCATACGTAATAACATCAGGCTATGAATCCATTGAGGTTATGAAGGACTGTGAACCCCATACTTCCTCAAAGCTGTTCTTTACACATACCTTGGGTACATTTAGACACTACGAAACACCAAAAATCTAGCATGTTCTAACAAAAAAACATCGAGATTCTACTAAATTGTATTCAGAAATATGCTATACATCTGTATTGCCATTCTTTAGCAAGTTGACAAAAGCAGAACCATATACCACATATAATTCTTTATGCTTTTCCGTTCTTCTATCTTATTATATCGCAGTAAACTAACTCTTAAAACTACTGGGTATATATATGAAAATTAGTTGGAACATATAATCAAGTATGTGTCTATACATATATGTATATATTTATTTATTTTGTTTTGTACTTATATGTACTATGTTTATTTATCATTCATCGTTATTTATTAACTGCACCGCCGTCAGTGTTAAAAATTTATCAATCCCTGCCAAGGGTTGCATGGAAGAGATCGCTTCTTAGCGATAAGGCCGCCCGTTGTCTCTCTTTTATCTTTTTCTACTTCTGATTGTTTATGCTTTGGTGTACAATAAAGAATTATCTATCTATCTATAATCTAAATGCCAGAGTACGCGGAGTTGGTTGAGCTTCCAAAACCCTGCAGCCCTTTTTTTAATGGTGTAATCCATCATGGACTTCCCACCGCTCGAAGATAGCAGTAGGATAGTGTTGGACTCCCGATGGCATGCTTGGACCTACCAACTAACCAATCCTATGTTCTATCTCATTGCTGTATGTCAGGACCTAGGGAACCAGAGATACATCCGACGGCCCTGACAGCGCTGGCTCAAAGAGCTCATCCTACCATAACAAGAGCGACTGTCTGTCTTTATACCGTTCTACTAGAGGTGCATTGAGCTCCTCCTGTCATAACTAGAGCGATTGTCCCTCTTTATACTGTCCCATTAGAGGTGAGGTCAGAAGTCCTATATGCGGGAACACAATGAAACTCTGGACCATTTGAACGATGAGATCCCCATGACATTGTTTATGGCCCATCTTGTTTTTGGAATGGAAGGAACTGGTGACTTTCCAGCTCGGGCATAAGGCGTAGGAAGGAACACCGAGGGGTTTTAAATCTGTAGCCCTAGGCTCCAGCCTATTCAGCCTATTGGTAAATACGCCATTGCCTATTGTATAGCGTTGTAGTGAAGTCGTGAAAAAGATAAATTAGAGACCGCCATATGTGTAACTGAATTTGAGTTTGCAAATACACTTTGTCCCAGGGTGGTCCGTTGTATACTCTACCCATAACACAAGCGTAACTAGCTATGCTTACGGATATACCATGTGTATTTGTCTCTTGAGTATTAAAAAAAAATTAATGACGATTTTTTCGGTGTACCGACTTAGATTGTGTAAGGTATTGTTAGTCAGATCTTGAAGAATCATGACGATATCCTTTAACGACGTTTTATTTAAGACAGTAGCGTGTTGTGGGTGACGTTAGGCAAATTGTTCTTTTTCACTTTTGACAGTTAATGCGATATACAATCATTTTCCAAACCTCATTGGACATTATTTTTAGAGTGATTCTTTAATTTGTTTATATTTATTGTCAATATGGATTCTTAATATTAAAATAATATGTATTTGTATTTTCATTTTCCTTTAATTTCTATAGCTTAAACACCAGTTTTTATACAATGATGATTTAAGATTTTATCTGCTCTTTAAATTTCAGGATCGCAATTTAAGAAATTAATTAGTAAATTAAATAAATTTACCAACTTTGTCAATGCGTTATTGTCTACTAATAAATTTAATTAAAAGACAATAGGAGTAGCGACTTATTTGATCCTGGGAAGTATTGCTACGATGGATGGTCGATATTTTTTATACAAAAATAATCTGTGAATTGTGTTTTAGGCATTTATAATGTTAAATAAAATTACAGAACATAATACTATTTATGCAAAATTTATTAGTATAAAATGCTTAAACTGATATTAGAATCGGAATCGTAGCGTCTACATGTCTGCTGTAGCCCTGGGGTCCAATTCTGCTATTTCAATATATTAGCATCGCTAACATATATTCAAAGTACAATTCTGTGATAGTTTTAATACTTCGTATTCTACTAAATTCACAAAATCGTCTCGATATTTTCACTGCAGAATATATTACAAAAAACTGATATTACCATTAGCAGAAATGACGTTAGCCGAAATGAATACTGAAAAGCTGCTAAAAATTTATAAAGATAGACTAGCACGCCACGTGCACTCCATTGCAATTAACAAAATACCGAAATTAGACAAACCTAAGATTGAGACGATAGTATCCGGCGATTTTGACGAGATAGTAGTAGCAGCTTTGGGCTCCTGTTCTCATTTAGAATCCGTTGAAACGGAATTGGATAATGTAACTTGTCTAGTAATATAATAATGACAGTTGTCACACACACCATGCTACAGCTCAAATAATATAAAAGCATTAGCTCCCAAAGTCGTATAAATTGAGTTGCCCTCTAACTGTTTACTAAAAACTTGAAAATTCTGAAAAAGCTGAGATGAACAATAATCCAAATTATTTGTGTCATAATATTTTAAAAGTTAGATGATAAGTTGTTATCATAATGTCTAATCTTTTAAATATATTTTTTAAATTATTACAACTCGCGTTGACCACCTTAATCCTTTCAAGTGTTTTTTTTATTGTATAGCATATTTCTGAACACTTATTCTAGATTGAAAACGAAAACATAAAGACATATAGCACGTAATATCTATGCACGTATAATCTATTATAATTTGCGGTTTTTGAAATGTTACTTCATAGGCTATTTGATCATTGTGTTGTGTAGACCGTCGGACCGTGGGGTCTTGAAGTCATCAGCCTCTTATGAAGAGACAAGGGTAGGGTTGTTGTTAAAATGTTTTTTTAGATGACGTAAAGTCAAATACACTATATGAAAAAAAAAATGACAAACAATTTTTTTTTGCATTTTGAATACATGTATTAGTTTTGAATACTTTATAAGCCTCAGTACATTAAAACTAAAACGTAAGTTAATGAGTTTTCTTTTAAGGTCACGTAGCTGTTTTGACACAAACTTAACCCTTGTGTTTTCGGTTTATTTTGTCACTTTAGCAAAAATGGAACCATTACATTTTCGTCTAGCCATTGTGGCAAGAAAATTAACCCCAAAAAATTTCATCATATATCGCTGTACAATTTTCTATTGAAATTAAAATTGAAAATTAGATGCAGGTGCTGCAAAAGGACCATATCAAACTACACTGTATGAAATTATTTTAATTATATTTACAAAGCTAAATAATTTATCTATCTAGACCCAAATAAAATGTCACAGGTCTATTAAGAAGTTTTCTAGGAAGGAAAAAGTAAAAACTGCACGAAATTACCCCACCTTCCCCTATGTATAACTGAAGGTTAAAAAAAATGTACAAAGTAATGTGATTTAGGGGCCATCTACAAATTACATCACACGAATTTCATGATTTTTTGACCCCTCCCACCCCTTGTCACCAATGTCACACTTCGTCGGACCCCAAAAGTGTGACGTAATTTATTGATGGACCCTTATACTTAGTGTATTTTACTTGACTTAAATTCTGAACTATTTCCTAAAATACATTTTTGATTATATATAAAAAAATATTTCAAAAACCGCAATACACGAATTTAGAATCGCCTTAAAGGAATAATTAACCATAAGTCTGCATTTGGTGTTCTCTTTTTTATACAAATACACGGGAATAGACGGTTATTAACGACAACACGACAAAAATAAACCACAACACTCAAAGAAAAACTAACTTAATTTGGCACTGTACATACATATGTGTTTTGGATGATATTTGCAGAAATTTCATTATGATATACACTTTTTCATCGATTTTATCGAGTGACTAAAAGGGTATTTCGTTCCAAATTCTAATATATAAATGAAGTAAAGAAGACCGGGTCTCAACAAACGTAGTGTAGGACGCCCTCCAGCCCGATGGACCGACGATCCACGGCGATCTGCGTAAGGTCGCTTTACTATGGTTTACTATGGTTACGCTTTACTATTTACTATGGTTTGGGTGTCTGAGATCGGCTCCAGAGTGGTCCGTTGTATATCACCCATAACACAAGCGTAACTTGCTTAATTTGGGGATATACAATCTGTGTTTAAAATTTAATTAATTTACAAATATAAATGTAAATCTAGACAATAAAAATGACTTCAAACTCTGTCAGGAAATTAAGATGTTAATTATAATTAAATATTAATAATTATTAAATAATAGGTAATAACGATTATATAATAATAATAATTGTTATTAAGTACATTAATAATCAGCACACACACATAAATTGTGTATCCCCAAACTAAGCAAGTTATGCTTGTATTGTGGTAATATGAGTATACAACGGATCACTCTGGGGTTGATTTCAGACACCCAGACCATAGCAAATAAAGGAAAATTTCGTATATCACCAAGTATTGTGCATCAAGCCTCTGCACGGTAGTGATGTAGGCCGGCAAAGGCTTAGCCCATTCAACCAACAGGCTAACATGTAGCCACATGTAAAATTAAATTTAAAAACACATAAAAACCTAATAATACATAAAAAGTATTTAATAACAATTAATTAACTTCATTTCTGATAATTATTAATGCCAGTTATAGCATCAACTTTATAAAGTTCTATATCAAAGTTTTGCAAATACCATCTTCCAACACACGTGACACTATTACATAACAAAAACCAAATTATTATATATTGTAATAGTCGAGAAACAGTAAGGCATATAAGTATATATAAGATCTTTCAAAAACTTTGATTTTTCTATATATATATATATATAGTATTATATATATTAGCCAATCTTACTCTTAAACATTTTCAAAGGATTTTTTTATAAAATTTGGTGTTATTCAGGACCTTAAAATATTCTTAATTTTAAATGGAATGAACGTAAATTAAATGAGGTTTACATTTAATTTTTTTAAATAAAATTCAAATAAAAAGTCACACTGAAATTTGAACGCCTATCTAATTACATCGATTTGCACAATAATGTTCATTTATTTTGTATATATAATAAACTTTTTTGCAATTTACCTAACTACAAATGTTCAGGTATGTTCAAATTGACAGACCCTAATAGCCATAAAAAATACATTTTCTTACATAACTTTAAAACTAGAATTCCAACGATATGTAGTGATAACTAGCAATACTACTAGATGGCGGTATAAACACATATTTGATTGAATTAGAAGGTTGCCTGTTCAAATTACGCCGGAGTCACCATTAATGACGGTTTGTTACGAATATACATATAAAAAAATCTTCAACATGTACAGCCAAAACAATGAACAAGTACCACACGATTAGGTTCTTGTGGATTTAAAAATATATTTTATATGATGATTTAATTTTCTCTTTCTATGCAAGTGATGGTTACCAAGCCACAATATGTGTAAAATTTTACTTACTAGCTAGTAAGCGAAGGCAGGCTTATTCATCACATAATAATAGAAAGGGGTCAATAGTAACACATATAATAAAAAAACTATTTAATAAGAATTATTACGAGTATTTTTCATTTTAATATTCGTAAACAAAATTAACAATGCACCAGCAGAAAATAGAAAGAAAGAAAGAATTATTTTATTTAGGACAAATAAACACTTTAAAAATACCGAGTAAAATAAATGCATGAATATAAGTCGTAAAATTGGACCCAGACTCAGCGTAATGCGTTCTTCCGCCTGGGACCAGCAGGTGGAGCCACGGAGGACAATACAACACAAATAATGTAACAAATCGGTTCAGTTTAATAATTATAAAAATAAAACGGGTTATTAGACAAATTTACATCGAAATAATAATAATAATAAACATATATTTAAATAGATATATAAACATAGTGAGATACGTGAGCAACAAAACAAGCAATAAAAATAAACAGATTATTGTTAATTTTATCATAGGTATTAGTAACATGGTCATAAAGCACTTGTATCGTGATATATATATATATATATATATATATACATATATAGTAGGAGGAGGTAAATAATATGAACTTTATTTTTTTGGTGTATTATTACAAATATGGAAGATTACAAACACAGTATCGAAATAGTAAATGACGCCAACGTATGTTATTTTCTCGTTTTTAACATATTGTTGTATATTATTGTTTTAACATATTGTTTGTACAGGGCAGATAAAAATCGAAAAGTAATTTACGAAATAACTTTTTTTTTCTAAATTAATACAACATCAAAATTGTATGTACGATAAGATGTAAGAATTATCATTAGCTCCATCTATTAATTAAGGATTTAGCTTTTATTAGGCGATTTATTTTTATATAAAAACGTTCCTACACTTCGGGATTTTTGCATATAAAAAAGAATTACACTCGGCATTCTACGTATATATTCCACGTGGAATACAGAACATAATATATTAGTTCCAATGTAATTTGTATAAATATAAATAAAATTTTAAATATTAAGACATCAAATAAAAATAATCAATATGAAAACCGTTGAAATGTATTTTGTAACATTTTCTCGGATCTGTCAATTTTAACATCTGTACAAATTATTATAATAACCTATAAATATTGGAGACAGCGAAGCCTTACTTATAGTTACTTATAACTAGCATTATTTTTATGAAGGAAGATTAGCAACAAGAGAAAGGCAACGACACGTCGTTTTCGTGGGAAATGATGGCTATTAACTACTACTGACGATTTTTATTAAGAAATTGCAGAGACTTAGAGCCTTTAACAAGCTTTCAATACGCTCGATTGACTCATTTGATCAAAGTACTTGTGCCAAACTGAGATAAATAATCACATTGGTGATTCAAGAAGCCAGCGTAGCTAACTTTTGGACCGTTACCCATAGAACCCTCTTCGATGGGCTAACGGCCTCTTTTATGGGCTAACAGCCTCTTCTATAGGCTAACGGCCTCTTATATGGGCTAACGGCCTCTTCTATGGGCTAACGGCTTCGGTATTCTACCTATACATATTTGTGGGGGACTATAAGTAGAATAAATTTTGATCGTTATATTTAATTATAATCCACATTAACGTAAATAATAACGATACCATCTAATCATAGTAGTATAATCATCATATAGGAAGTTTTAAAGTTGAATCTTTTTCTAGGCGAAAGGCTTCATGATTTGGAAAAGATTTACAATTTTTGAAAATTATATTTAATATCACTTAACGATTGGGACTGAAAAAATTATTTGGAAACTAATTCCAATTTTTTTTTAAATAATTTAGCAGCCATCTTTTCTCACGTCACAAAACACGGTCGGCAGAGTCCTATCAGTTAATACATTATAACATATCCTTAATTGTATGAGTATATATTGATATTATTCACTATATTTAAGCAAATAGGCATATATTATATGATGTTTCATCTAAAATCTAGCATTTATATGTTCTCCTAAACACTAAATTTGACTATCTATTTTCTTCATACATTTTAAAAGTTATATTTCTTGTATGATATTAAGTATATACTTTTAAGAGGTGTTACCTCATCATGTAATAATATTCATGAATTTTGAATGCTGCTTTAAGAAAATACTGCGGAAAATGAGTCAGTATATTGATTGAAAGAGTTGTAGCCCACTAGGCGTTTACGCACCTTATTTATGTAGAGTTACGTATGTTTAGTATTCTACTTATCCTCTTTAGGGATTATAAGTAGAATACAGAAAAAATATGCAAAAGTAATCTAACAAAACTGAATACATATGTATTAAGTTCTCTTGGATAACATTTTTTTTATATTGTTACTTTATGTTCGTGAATATATACCGCAAAATCGTGCCATATTTTGTATTAAACGCTTTTATTGAATATAAATATGCATATATTAAATATTTTTATATAATGCTTTGGGATATTTAGTTTTTTTTTCTTTTAAATAAAGTGTTTGCAATATACTTGAATTTTTCACACTGAGACAACATTCAAAATGCATGATCACACCCAAAAAAATGTTTTTCGATTGACAGCATTGACCAATTGACTTGACGTCACATTTTGAAATTTAACTATTATTTCATTTTTCAATATATTATATAGTTTATATCTTATATCTAATCTCTAACGATATGTCTTTCATTTTACTACTTGCATGAAACAAAAGAGAGCGCTAATCCTCCAAAAAATAAACAAACATAGAAACCAACTACAATAGTCGTTTGCGTGTACATGTTTTTTCAAAAATTATTTCAAAATGTTATTTTTGAGATTCTATACCTAATTTTGACGTAACATGTATGTCACAGATATTTTTTTAATTATTGATTCTATATGAATAAAATTTGGTAGCAAGCTGTTTTATATCGCTACTAAAGGGTGTTGTGATTTAAAAAAAAAAGTGTGTGAACCAATTTTTATAAACTACATGTTAATAATATGTAGCTGTTGGCAGGTTTTAAGAAATCATAACGATGTTTCTTATACATTTTTATCAAAGTGTCTTGTTCTCAATTTTTGAACTATGAAAAATACCTACTTTCGATGAAAATGTTAAAAAACCAGTTTGAACATGATTTGTTTAATTGTTTTGAAATGCGAGATTTTTTCAATTTTTAATGACTTAAAAAATGAAATCGTCTACTACTTTTTGAATTTATCTTTGGGAATTTTTCCAAAAAACATCGACACGCACGAAGTACTTATATAATGTATAAACACTTTTATACTTTATTATTTTACAAAAGATCAGGCGACGCACAATACCGTGGACAGACACGGATTTTTTCTCCTTATATATAAAGTTTTCAAAAAACGCATTACAAAAGTTGATTCGTTCAACTTTCCGTTCATAATTCTTAAACAATGCATCATTTTATATCAACAAGTTACATTTAAATTGTGAATAAATGTAAAATTAAAATACATCAAAACAAGAATATTACAAAGTTCTCTTCGTAAAGGACTGTATCATTAAAAAATTATTATTTTTGAAATATACATATTCAGTTTTAAAAATAAATAATTCTTTAAAAATCTATTATAGACCATTATTATTAATTAAAAATATAAGTGTTTATATTATATTTAAATTAAGCATTTATAAAGAAAAATTTAAGTTAAAGTTACCTTATAAAATAGCTCAAACAAAAATTCAACGAAAAATTACAAAACAGCTTACAGTAATATTTTGGTATTTTCCAAAATAAAAAAAGATGTTTTTAAACACTTTCATACATTCCCTAACTACAGTAAACGGTTATACATTATTTTGCTTATTTTTAAAGTTATTTTTTATTTAATATTAAGTATATTATGTATGTATGCGTAATAAATATTTTTTCTTATTCTTCACCACACTTATAATTTAGTTGTTTTTTTTTTCATTTTAATAACTACAAGTAAATATATTCTAATAATAATATATTTTTTACTACATTTCGGATTTTTCAAAGTTTTATTTTAATATACTACAGTACCTATAATTCGGGATAAGTAAAACTTATTACCGCTATGTCCTAAACGTGTTTAATGCACTGTATAAAAATTAAATTCGAATATATTGTTTATAACGCCATCTCGATTGAATCATGTAAACAATATTCCTCTTATTTTCGTAAGGGACATAACAATGTCAACATAAGTATTTAGTATATTATTAATTTTGTGTAAACACATTTCTGTAACATGAATCTCACTCGTGCGTGAATGAGATTCGCTATTTACAAAATTTTCACTAGTAAAAGCAAGACAGTGATGCATCATAGTCATGTTTTAAACTAGTGATGACTATATTAATTTGGTTATACTTGACAGACAAAGATTACGGAGATCTCGTAATTTTAATTTAATAGGATAATTAAAACAAAATTACGAATTAGAATATGTTAATTTAATACTTGTATCGCCTGAAACAATAGAAACTAGTTACTACTAAAATCAATAGAAGTATTTTCCCGTATATGACTTCCGTCCGGCAGTTAGTTATCGTTGTCTTAACCCCTGGTCCGGAAATTAATTTTCTAAGTTGCCGTGCACGTAGTAGTCTTTGAAATTCGGACCTGATAAGTGAAAATAGAAGTCGTACCACTTCATTTGGCATTATTAATACGGGAAAATATGACCCGTATCACAAATTGGGAAGTTTCGTTTTTGCGCTGTCGCAGTGAATATGTTAATACATTTTTTGTTTCACTTGCACTGATTTAACAACTTTATAAGAATAAAGGAGCTGTTATTCAGCTTATATATTAGCGCGGTTTCTATAGCTTTAGCCCTTTAGTTATTGTCCGGACGATATAGCATTCGAAGGAGTGGGACGATATTACAGATTAACAATCTTGTGTATAGTTCGTTTTGGAACTGTCAATGTCACTTTCTCGAAATATAGGAACTGTAGTTTATTGTATCCTTTTAATCATAGACACAACCTTCTTTTTTAAGTAGTATTTTTTTTCATTTTGTAAAAACAGATTTTTTGTTTTTGGCATTTATGCGTTTTGAAGAATTAAATAAAATTATCATATCGTATAGATTATTTTCGTTATTTTTTTAAACAAAGCCGAATAGTGTACAGTGTTTTATAGTAATTATTTTATGCTTGTAATGATAAATAGGAATTTCTTGACAAATACAACAATTATAACCTCAAACTGAGGTAGGTATATTTTTGAGGTTTTTTGAGACTTTGGTAATGTATCTATGCTTTCATTAATATTATTGGAAGAATTTTAAAATAATTCTTTAGATGTCATATCTTTGTTGCCTAACAAAGTAAAACGATTCATTTACCTACTTTGGATATTTCAAATAAGTGGTTATATGTATATTGTACACTGTCATATTGCAGATATAAAATGTGGATTAGCCAAAGTGACTGTTACAATATGGTACTGCAAATTCGACTTTTACAATACGATGCTGTAATAGTAACTGTTGTAATAAGTTACTCCAAAATCTACTATTGTCATACGGTTTTGTAAAAGTTATTTGCAATAGGGATACTTGCTGATACGCATGGCAATGGCATACCATTGATGAATATTTTAATTTTAATCAGACGAGTAATAAGAACTTAATATAATGAATTGACTAAATTATAAAAAAATGTTAATGACATTATCTTAATTTAATTGTTTTATAAATAATATATTAACTGAAAGAGACAAAATTGTATATTAAATATTTGTTGTAATTCTAAGATCATCATAATCAGTAATATAATCATAAAATGTATATGTAGCCATAAGGATTACAAACGGCTTGTAACCAAAACTACAAACATTTGTATGCCTGTCAAGGTGAAAGATGTAACTTGAGACTTAGCAAACATCTGCAAAAATGGCCATGTTTCAAACAAATAAATTACTTTGACTTTGACTTTGATTAGGGTAAGTACTGCAAAAACGATGACTATCGCAATACAGTAATGCATAATTATGTACAATGCACATATTACAAATACAGGTTTGCAAATTTATTACAAATTACAATGCAGTTTTGTAAAATATACTATTACAATACGGTACTGTAAAAAAGTCTTAGACCACAGAGAGATATTAAAAACTGTACACCATCCAACATCGAAGATTAACTTATATAAGATCTAGCTTTCTGCGAATAAAAAAAGAACATTATTTTTATTTATTACCATTTTAAAAAACTTCTCACTCAGCAATGTAACCCTCTATACTATTTACCTAGGTAAACATTTTTCAAAAAATCTACGTTTTTTTTTGTTTGTATTTACCACGTTAGCTTAGACTTGTGCTGTTGGTACCAATTTGACCACATCCAAGGAGGAGGGAACTTTCTTATAGATTAGTTTACGAAGTATGCAAGAGATAAATTGTAAAAATAAGATATTAGAAAGTATCTTGAAATCAATTATTAGCAATTTGATTCAAACCTCAACATAAAATAATAAAGATTTGATATCTCAAACAGTTATCTAATGATTTTATCTATCAGATAATTTATCTTCGTATCATCTAGGCTGCATCATTTTTAAATGGTCAAAAAAACTAAAGCTAAATTTAAATAATGTAATCTGATGATTTTATGTTTTGGGTAACTTATCTATTTAAAATCAAACAAGTGTTATTTGTAAATGTTACCAACATCACAAAAAATAAAATAAAATCAGAAACATAATTATCTGATGATATTGTGTTATCTGATGATCAAAGTGATCTATTGGGTAAGTAATCTATGTTGAAGCCAGCATTAGTTTTTCACATTTAATTACATCGCAGTCGTTAATAAAGTATGCATATTATTGGACAGTTTAACTGTAATTCGTTGATTATATTATTAAATACATTCTAAGTTAGCTGATGGAAAGTCTGTAAATAAAAGTTCCCTTCTCCTTTTTTTCCGAAAAAATCTTTTACAAGTAACATCGCAACCTTTTTTTTTAATTTTTGGCCCGCGTCTTGATAATTAAACTTAAGGATTATACTTAAAGTTACTTTATATTTTTTAACGACTAATATAGTTTCTAAAATTATTTTTTTAAATTATTATTTTACTTTTTTAAATTCATTAATATCTAATGCATTTGTCATGCGATCAAAAGCGGCTGTAAAACAAAGGGTTTTCGTAATTTTTTTGACTCACATTTTGAGTTTTACCGATGGAATTGTTTCAGTAGTATATATATTTCAGTAAAATATTTTTGAAACTATATATCAAAAATCCATTGACTGAGTATAAATGTCTAGTTTTTTTAAAAATAGATCTGCACGTATTGCGTAGCTAGCCAGTATCAATGTCAGCCAGTTTCAAATAACAACGAATATTTAAATTTAAAAAGTTTTCAAGCAAAAGCTTCAGTAAAATTGTAGGACTTTGATTAATGTCTAACGAAAGAGTTATTGTGGTAGCTTAAAATGACTTTCACTAAACAGTTGAGATTATTCAACACAAACACAATTTTTCGTTAAAATAGCAAATATCTTAAAATTATTGTTCATTTTAACCATTTTTTGAAAATAAAAGGGCACAGCAAAACATCACTTTTTTAAATTATGGCTACAATGCCTTTGGCATTGATTTTGCTTTACTTCGCGCCAAAAGTTGTGACATAGATACAATATTGTCAACAGTCGTTAAAGAAAAAGCTCTGTGTCGATTTCTAAAAGCGCTAAATTATATATTTCGAAAGAAAAAACCAATAAAACTACATTAAGAAATAAAAAATAAATTACATTATTATACATGTCTTTTGACATTTTGATACAAGTCGATATTTCATTGAAGAATAATATAGCATAAAAAGCGCTAAGCGTTAAATAATTTTTTGATTGTCAATCGATGCGAAAACACGTTAGATCTAGCGCTAAAAGTGCTAAATTGTTAAGAGTTGATAGTCATGGTTGGGTGTCACTTTGACAGTTGACATATTTGTGATACGATTTTGCAAATTGGCATTGAATTAAGCGTGTGTCTTTTTTAACCGAGAAATTTGGAAAACCAATGTTGACGGTGCCATAAGTTAAAAATGTATTTTTCCCCAAACATTTGAGACAATTAAATATGAATTTCTAAGAACCGATAACATGAGTTTTCTTTAATATACTCAATATCAATGGAAGAAAAAACCAAAAGCTAAGCAGCTCTCTTAAATTGGGTCTATAACAATCAATTTTTATATATAAAATATTTCACTGTAATATAGTACTTGTAATTGTTTTCTAATCATAATTGAAGGCTTGTAGCCTTTTGAGTATTTTTATTAATTTAATTCCGCCTAATATTTGCATTTGCTGCTTCGATTATTATTTTAAAATTAAAATTTATCAACTAAATTTTATTAAATATTAAACAAAATAATGATAAAAATGACTAGATTAAAAAACAACATATTTTCTATATAATTCGTTGGTTGTATAGATATTTTTTAATCAATTAATTAAACATAGTATATATAAAATGCATTCTCAATCGTTGGATCAATAGGCTGGCCAATTACAAGGCTTGGAACCGGTTTTAGTCAAATTATTCTTTCGGAGTGTAAACCTAAAAAAGAGTGTTGTGTAAAACCCAGATTAACCGGTTTTTTCTTAAGAATTACTTTTTCATAAACATGTGTTCGTGAGCGACTGACTTGCTGTACTATATGTCTGTGCATTGATGGTGTGTGGCACAACCGGTTTATGCAACAAAACCTATTCAACGAACTTTTGTTATCAGAAATCGTTGTACTTAGCAAGTAGGCGGTTCAACTTTTTCACCGGTTTCAAAGCCTCGAGCCAATTTGTATTACAGATATTATAGAGCGTAACTTCTGAGCGCATCATTCGCTGCAACCACGATCTATTAAAGTCCCATATTTTAAGAATTTATTCGATTCAATTGCCTCGTTGATGATAACGATGAGCATTGATCAGTGATATTGTAGCGAAAAATTATTAATCTGTTTATTTTTATTGTAAAGTTGGTGTAAACAGGTGACATAACAGAAAGTGGTGACCGTCACTTATAGACGTTGGCAACACCAAGGGCGAAGCCAACGCGATGCCAGCCTTTAGGATGGGGTAGAGGGAATTGGACTAGAGAGATGGGATAGGAGAGATGAGATAGGGTGGAAGGGATAAAGGAAGGGGGAAGTATGCTATCGAAACATCTAGCAAGAGTTTAAAAAAAAACGTGGTTGCAGATAATGCGGACACCCTCAGGATTTACGCCCAACAAGTAGTATATTCCAGTTAGAACTTAAATGAAAATTTACGAAGTTATTTATTTAATTAATACAGTATTTGGAAAATTAAACCCATTCCTTGTGAAGACAGCAGCAGGCAGGTTCCGGCGGGGC
This sequence comes from Dendrolimus houi, assembly GCA_039645545.1. Classification (NCBI taxonomy): domain Eukaryota; kingdom Metazoa; phylum Arthropoda; class Insecta; order Lepidoptera; family Lasiocampidae; genus Dendrolimus; species Dendrolimus houi. Next base: position 2,638,766 of record CM077146.1, read on the forward strand.
GCTCCTCTGGCCTCACACAAGCAAACTGGGGGCTAACCATTCCTCCTCACCAATCTGTAATATATTAATATCACCAGATATTACCAGACACTACCAGATATCATCAGATATTACCATATATCACCAGATATCACCAGATATTACCAGACACTACCAGATATCATCAGATATTACCATATATGACCAGGTATTACAGATATCATAAGATATTACCGTTTAGAGACGACAAATCCAGCCATAGCGAACAATTGTTAGTACTGAAGTTTCATAGTCTATTCTTATACATAAGTTATCAAAATTTTGATTAGAATCGAATTTTGGAAAAGAAAAGCCAAAAAACCTCTAACCCAAATAGTGATCCCATGTACCCCACGCTATTCGCATCCGGAAAACCTAGTTAATTTTATTTAGGAAACTATTCCATTTTAGATGAAAAATATCTTATATCCATTCTGCGTATTGATACTATATAATATATACTAAACTAGCTGTAACCGGGTCTTCGTACGCGTGGAATTTTTCTCGCGGTACCTTAAAAATAGTAGCCCGAGTTACTCCTTATAACATTAGCTATCTGCCTAAAAATAGTAGCCCGAGTTACTCCATATAACATTAGCTATCTGCCTAAAAATTGTAGCCTGAGTTACTCCTTATAACATTAGCTATCTGCCTAAAAATAGTAGCCCCAGTTACTCCTTATAACATTAGCTATCTGCCTAAAAATAGTAGCCTGAGTTACTCTTCATAACATTAGCCATCTGCCTAAAAATAGTAGCCCAAGTTACTCCTTATAACATTAGCTATCTGCCTAAAAATAGTAGCCCGAGTTACTCCTTATAACATTAGCTATCTGCTTAAAAATAGTAGCCCGAGTTACTCCATATAACATTAGCTATCTGCCTAAAAATTGTAGCCTGAGTTACTTCTCATAACATTAGCTATCTGCCTAAAAATAGTAGCCCGAGTTACTTCTTACAACATTAGCTATCTGTCTAAAAATAGTAGCCTGAGTTACTTTTCATAACATTAGCTATCTGTCTAAAAATAGTAGCCCAAGTTACTCCTTATAACATTAGCTATCTGCCTAAAAATAGTAGCCCAAGTTACTCCTTATAACATTAGCTATCTGCTTAAAAATAGTAGCCCGAGTTACTCCTTATAACATTAGCTATCTGCCTAAAAATTGTAGCCTGAGTTACTTCTCATAACATTAGCTATCTGCCTAAAAATAGTAGCCCGAGTTACTTCTTATAACATTAGCTATCTGTCTAAAAATAGTAGCCTGAGTTACTTTTCATAACATTAGCTATCTGCCTAAAAATAGTAGCCCAAGTTACTCCTTATAACATTAGCTATCTGCCTAAAAATAGTAGTCCGAGTTACTCCTTATAACATTAGCTATCTGCATAAAAATAGTAGCCTGAGTCACTCCTCATAACATTAGCTATCTGCCTAAAAGTAGTAGCTCGAGTTACTCCTTATAACATTAGCTATCTGCCTAAAAATAGTAGCCCGAGTTACTCCTTATAACATTAGCTATCTGCCTAAAAATAGTAGCCCAAGTTACTCCTTATAACATTAGCTATCTGCCTAAAAATAGTAGCCCGAGTTACTCCTTATAACATTAGCTATCTGCATAAAAATAGTAGCCTGAGTCACTCCTCATAACATTAGCTATCTGCCTAAAAGTAGTAGCTCGAGTTACTTCTTATAACATTAGCTATCTGCCTAAAAATAGTAGCCCGAGTTACTCCTTATAACATTAGCTATCTGCCTAAAAATAGTAGCCCGAGTTACTACTTATAACATTAGCTATCTGCCTAAAAATAATAGCTTGAGTTACTCCTTATAACATTAGCTATCTGCCTAAAAATAATAGCTTGAGTTACAACTTATAACATTAGCTATCTGCCTAAAAATAGTAGCCTGAGTCACTCATAACATTAGCTATCTGCCTAAAAGTAGTAGCTCGAGTTACTCCTTATAACATTAGCAATCTGCCTAAAAATAGTAGCCCGAGCTACTCCTTATAACATTAGCTATCTGCCTAAAAATAGTAGCTCGAGTTACTCCTTATAACATTAGCTACCTAATAAAGAAATTATTAAATTAAAACAGCAATTCCATAATTAGTTTTATTTCCGTTTAATATATTTTTTAATAATTTAAACACTACAAACATACACACACAGTCGTGGTAGCGTAATGGCTAGCGCACGCGTCCCAAACTCAAAGGGCGCGGGTTCGAATTCTAACCGGAACGCATGCAGTTCTTACGCGTTTTTCAACCTAATGTGCATATAATTACAATAATCACGTGCTAACAACGATGAAAGAAAACATCGTGATGAAACCTGCACATCGAGATAACTGACATGTCAAACCTGCCAAGGCACCTTGGACAAACGTGGCGGGTATACTGACCGTTCCCCCCTATAATGGGAGGCTCGAGCCCAGCAGTGGGATGCTTATGGGCTGTGATTGTTAATTTATACACTATGCTCATACAGATAGTGTTCGGTCCTTGCCTAGTATGAGGTAGGTAGAAAATCACTCCATCAATTTTGGTGTCTACCCTCTTTCTGTGTGAAGTGACGGCCAATGCATAGGAGGGTATATGCAGCCATTTTGGTCACTTACATCTGTCAAAGTTGTGACGAGATATCGCGCCGTGCGTTTATTCTTTTAAATATATTAAATACCAATTTTAATTACTGGCCGTGCCAAGAACTTATTGTGTGATACTGGTGTAAAGAAGTAACCACTCCAAAGTGAATTTGGTTTCGTGCGCTATTCCTCTGTGTGCTGCAACCAGAATCAAGCCGGGAGAGGTCGGATCTCAAGGTTGGTGGAGCTTCTACTGCTTTTAAAGTGCAAGGATCTAAGCCAGACATCTTTATTTCTCATACAATCCATTACTATAAATGCAGCGTTATTTTACCAAGAGCCACTACACCATATTACCCGTAGGCAACAGCGCCCCACAGATAGAGTTGGAGATATTTCAAAGTTTTTCGTTAATATTTAACATTTTGTGCTTAAATATATATATATATATATATATATATATATATATATATATATATATATACCTATATATATATACGTATATATATATATATATATATATATATATATATATATATATATATATATATATATAGGGGAAGGAGGAGGGTCCTAAATTTCGTGACTTCACACACATATATATATATTATGGATGGCCCCTAAAGGCAGGCAACGCGTTGGCTTCACCCCTAGTGTTGCAAACGAATATAGGCGACGGTAACAACTTTCCACGAACTGGGCCATCGGCTTGTTTCGCAATAAAAAAATCTAATTGGATTGTACTTACAGGTTGCACTTGGAAGTGCTGGACTGGGTAGTGGAGGACCTGCGGGGGCTGGGACATAGCTGCTACTCCTCCGACGCTACCAACACCCCCCACTCCTCCTAAAGCCCAGGGGAGCTGGACACCTCCCATCCTGAAAAAACCCAGTTGCGAAATCGATTTCTAAAGATAATGTGAAGTAACGCGAGACAAACCTGTCTTTGGCCATATTCGTGTATAGCATGGAAAGTATCCACGTGTTGAGCCAAGGTATAAGCTAGCTCTGTGTCGAGTTTCAGTACTTTTCACTTGATGCTCTAACATATCATAGATAGACAGACACAAGTACTAAAAATAGTTTATGTATTTATCAGGGTGAGCGAAGTGAGCCTTAACACTATCCCACAATCTATGCATTTTTGTGCTACTACTGAGCGAGCCCTAATACTATTCCACTATCTATGCATTTTTGTGGTACACTTTACTGAGCGAGCTCTAACACTCTCCCACAATCTATACTTTTTTGTGGTACACTTTACTGAGCGAGCCCTAACACTATCTCAGAATCTATACTTTTTGTGGTACACTTTACTGAGCGAACCTTAACACAATCTCACAATCTATGCATTTTTGTGGTACACTTTACTGAGCGAGCCCTAACACTCTCCCACAATCTATACTTTTTTGTGGTACACTTTACTGAGAAACTAATCAGACGTTCTGATTTGGGCTTTGACATAGTAATTTTAATTCATTTCTAGATGTGGTATCCATCATAAAAATATTATTTTATACACATAAAAAGATTGAAGATATAACAATTATTATTAATTACAATTTTATTGTATTCCTAACGCCATCTGTCGAAAATTATAAAACCAATAAGACATATGTAATATCAATTGAACTGGTTACTACTAATGCCATCTATTCGAAAAGTAAAGAACTAATATCGATGTAAACATGTAAACAGAATGTTGTTTAGTTAAAAATACGCCGGTAATAATCTTAAAAATTATTACCAGGTAGAAAACTTAGCGAGCCCTCCTAAAGCATCGCCTTTTGCTAATATATATTTAAAAATAGTATTAAAATAGTTTATTCAGAAACATGCATGTTCCACTTACCCCATATACTGTTGCTGGTAACCTGCAAACTGGCCAGCGTAGGAGTACCCTTGGACCCCCTGAACTCCTTGCAGGAACCCACCAAGTTGTTGAGGGTAAGTATTATACCAGTAGGACGCTGGCGGTACGCCGCCGGCCGTGTACGCCGCACCGAAAGGACTGTATGGTGTGCCACCGAGCTGTAAAATACGAAATATGTCCGGATTTTTATCTATCTATCAACAGCAGTCATAGTTTGGGTAGTCAAAAAAGTTAAAACTATCTAATATTTCCATCTGTTCTTGCAAGATTGTATACAGTCATGGTAGTATCGATAAAGCCTATAGGGAGAGAGGTAGAAGTGCGCATGGGTCTTGCGGGCGCCGACGTCAGTCGGGGGCCCGGAAGCGCAGATATGCGCATGATCTCCCTCCCTGAAATACCGCTGCAGGGGCCCTCTAGCATCTAGGGAGCAGAGGAGTCTTCACCCCTGTTGACGAAGTGAGTTTGCCTCTCCCGGGGCACTCTCAAGCACTTGTGCGCTAGGATCGGTGTGGGCGGAACTACGTTCTGTATCTCATGCCTTTCCTACTCACATGGGAGGCACATGGGAGGAGAGTGGTTTTAGTGGAGTATTGATTAGTCGAGTCTCGACACAAGCCGGTTGATTATTGTTTGGATTGCCTCAGTGGAAAGCCTCCATGATCAACAACGGTCTAATCCCTAGCAAAGGACCCGGTATGTGTGAAATAATTTACCCCACCTTGAAAAAAAAAAAGAAATGTATCGATAAAGCCAGGCGACGCTCGCGTCCCAAGCCCCAGTCTTCCCCGGCGTTGATCGGAGAAAGACGTGTATCTTAATATGGCGGCGGTAATAATAATAATAATTTAAAAAATAATAATAATGACCCGCAGGGGGGCTTTGTGGCGAAGCCTTAGGTGAGTAGCGACACTCGGACCCGACTCCGGAGGCCAAGACAAGGCCCCCACCTCCGTGTTTGCCTTAGCCAGCCGGCACGGAGTGGAGATCGCTAGAGTTAAGACTCAAGCTCCAGAGGTGTAAGTGATAAATGGCATCACGTCAGAAGTAGCTTCGGTGAACCTGCAGCTCACTTCTCTACACCCTTTAGCCACTCACACCCACGTTGCCCCTGTCTTCTATGGCATTTTTAGGGGCCCATGCAGGGAGTGGTGAGTCACCGTCTGCTAATTTTTCCATGTTCCCCGAACATTGCGACGAGCAGACGCCATAGTCCCCATATTCCCAGACCCCTTGTACCACTAGCAGTTCACCCCAATAGCCCGTGTGTTTTTTTTTCTTATTTCCCACAATAGTCCTACACTGGCCGGGGCTTGTCCTTTGGTGCATTATTATTATAGGCAGGGATAAACTCCTGTCAGTGTCACGTCATATTTAGATTAAATTTGTCTAAGAGGCCTCTACGTGTTGGCTTTCCTATGGCCCCACGCAAGCCTAGCCTTTTATGGCCAAACATTTTAATGGCCCGTTATCTTCAAAGACATACATTAATAATAATAATAATCGGCAGAGAAACACACATATTGTATATCTCCAAATTAACCAAGTTAACTCTTGTGTTATATAGGTAATAATATACAACGCACCACTCTGGGGCCGATCCCAGACTCCCAGACCATAGTAAATAACGGATACGGAACGGTTATGATGAAGACATTTGATAAACGTGATGTGTGTTATCCTATATGGTGTGATATCAGGCCAGTCGGTAGAGGACCCTCGAAAGCGCAGCATTGGTGAGTCGTTCTACGTTTGTTCTGTTATACAGATTGCAAAGGACACAAAAAACACCGACAAGCAAGGAGCCTACCTATATATACCTACAGTCCACTAGTACACTGAACACTGTGCAGGAAAGGATGAAGAATACAATTTCCCGCGTTGGGGCGGTCTGTCGTAAAAGGCGACAAAACAACCCACAGTCAGGTAGAAGTGTATTTGCCTAATTGGATGGCTACCACCCCTGGTGTAGAGTATGCTGCCACGACAACCTTGTCTTGTGTTCCGTCATCAGTGACCAGGTTCAAGTCTCCTTTAAGAGAGCAGCAGCGCATTTGTAGCACCTTTCGTGTTGCAAATGTCCATAGGTGACGGTAACCATTTTCCATCAAGTGGACCGTCTGCCTGTCGGCTGAACCCCAGCAATAAAAAAACCAGAAGTGGGTACATCAAATTTTGTCCATTTTACTTTAAAAATGATTTTCATATAAACTTTCGTCCTCTTTTTCACCAACTTGGGGCGGAATTTTCAAGAATCCTTTCTTGTTCTTGTAGAATCTTTTTATGTTTAGCGCGAGTCGCATGCTATATGTGATTTAGGAGGTGGGCACTAAAAATCAGCGCTGTGTCGGGCTACGTTTCGGCACAACAAAATGCTGAGTGCCAACCTCATTTCCAAATTGCGGCATACAATTTCTGTATAATTTTATCTATACTTTGTTATGTTAATACTATTTCGTGTTGTGTGTCGCTATTAGAAATAAATATTTTTCTTTCTTTCTTTTTTAGTGCGCACGTATACTGTAGTATAGAATGAGCCCGCTCATTTATAGAGGAAGGGACACCCGCCTCGCTTGTCCAAGGCGGATTGGCGTGTTTGACACATCGGTTATCTCGATGTGCATTCATCACGCTGTTTTCTTCTACCAACAAATAAACATTATATCATTTAGTTAAAAAAAAGAAGCATTGCATGTTTCGTATTCAGACGAAATAAATAGACGGAGTCAACGTGAACAAAAGTGTCAAATGAAGTGAAGTATGTTTTGGAAACTTGTGTGCGTAAATTTATGTAGTATACACGTGGTTTGCGTCTGTGTGGTTAATAGTAATGTATCAATTGGAAAGTATTCCACGTTTAGTCGTGATAATTCGAAGTGGTGATATAAAAAGAAATAAAAGACCATTTGACGAAACAGCAACATACTTACACTAATTACAAATCATAGTAAGAAGAAAGAAACAAGTTTTGAGAACACGTACGCCGCGTTTTCAGCAAATGAGGTTTGCACTGGGCTTATTGCTGTGCGGGAGTTTTATGCGGCACATCGCTGATTTTGAGTGCAAGCCTCTCTTCTGCCGCGATGCCAAAACGACCCAGCCAGGGTCTCCTGATTGAATTTACGAAAATTTCCCATCTCCGTTAAATAATTTCCCCAAAACTATATACTATTTCAGAAAAATGTCCTCATACATATTTTGGATGAAAGAATAGGACAAGCGCGTGTCGGTCCACGCAAAGTGTAGGATTTCGTGTTTTTTAGCCGGATTCAAAAAGGAAGGAGGAGGTTCTCAATTCGTCATATTAATATTGATTTTTTAATAATTTTTAAAAAACCAAATTTTACCAGCGCTGATAATTTGGTCCCACGAATCCCCAAAAATTCCCCAACCATAAAATTATTCCCCAAAATGGAGAAAAAATCCCACTCTGGGGACCCTGGACCCAGCTCTAAATTACATTTCACATCAATTCACATCATATTGTTTAAAATTAAATACAATTTCACTTAAGATCTTTAAACCATAGGGAATTGTCTAGATCTCAATCAAAATATTAATTAAACATAACGGCTAGTCATAAATATTATAGACCCTAATTTCTGCTTCAATTGATTCAATTAAGTAGTCTATTTAATTATTAAATTTGTTAATTAACAATGTGTTTAAATATTCCATTTGTAGATCGTCTTATAATTCACTAGGCCTTATCATTTGGTTTTGTTGCGAAAAATGTACAGCGAAACTAGCGCTTGAAACCGGTTGAAAATAAGTATTTACAATCGGTTTCGGTTCGACCGGTTATTTCTTAGTATTGTAAAATTGCTAAGGAACTCTTAACAAAAGATTAAACTTTGAACATATAATATAACATTTCTGAATCTTGTATAATATTTATGTGTGTGTGTATATCTATATTATTAATATTATAAAGAGGAAAGATTTGTATGTTTGTAACGAATAAACTCCAAAACTACTGGACCGGTTTCAAAAATTCTTTCACCAGTAGTAGGCTACGTTTTTCCAGATTAATATAGGCTATATTTATTACTAAATAAATTAGCGATCCCTACTAAAACTCCAATAATGTAACCCAAGGTGTAAAAATAATAGTGTTTGAGTAGATCCCTGGATGGTTTACGTTCACAATTAGACCCGGGAGGTGGCGCTGGAATCGGGTTCTACATTTTCATTTTTTCCGGGCAAGACAACGTTTGCCGGAACCGCTAGTATATAAATATATGTATGTGAATATTAGGTTGGGGAAAAAGTCTCTTCGCATTTTATATAAAAATTCAAAAGGTTTTTTTTTTAAGTTTATTTACATTTGACTAAAGTATGTAGGTGTCATTTTGTTGGATAACTTTTTGCCATCTTGTAGGTAGGGACGTGATTCCATTGCTATAAAAATGTTGGGGCTTCTGATCAAAAAACTGCGACAAGTGGTTTTGGCAGTCCTCTCGTGATGTTAACCTGACGCTGCCTAAGGAATTCTGCAGAGACCAAAACAGGTGAAAATCTGAAGGTGCAAGGCCAGGACTATACGGCGGATGCATTAACACTTCCCAGCCAAACTCTCGTAATTTTTGCTGAGTGGCTAAAGATGTGTGAGGTCTAGCGTTACCATGGTGAAAAACCACACCCCTTCTGTTGATTAATTTCTGCCGATTTCTCTCAACTTTTTGCTTTAATCTCACCAGTTGTTCGCAGTACAGTTCAGAATCGATGGTCCTGACTGGCGGTAACAGCTCATAATGAATAATGCCCTTCCAATCCCACCATACACACAGCATCACCTTGTTGCGAGTTAACCCGGGTTTCGCCACAGTCTGTGAAGCCTGACCGGCCTTTGACCACGATCTTTTTCGCACGTTCTTGTCGTACGTGATCCACTTTTCATCACCAGTTATCAGCTTCTTCAAAAATGGTTCGGTTTCATTACGTCGTCATAAAGAATCACAAATGAGTACACGGTTCATTACGTTTTTTTCAGTGAGCTCATGAGGCACCCAAATATCGAGCTTTTTTATGTACCCAGTTTTTTTCAAATGCGCCAAAACCGTTTTGTGGTCAATTCCTAGTTCTCCAGCTATATCGTAACTACTAATATGCCGATCTTGCTCCACTTTTTCAAAAATGGCATCAATTTTGTCCGTAACAGGGCGACCAGAGCGACGTGCATTTTTGATATCAAAATTTCCGGATTGAAAACGCTTAAACCAAATTTGCGCTACTCTCACAGATACTGCATTAGGTCCATAAACATCACAATTTTTTTTCGCGGCTTCCGTTGCATTTTTACCTTTTTTGTAGTAAAATTTTAAAATGTATCGAATTTCTTCATTAGATTCACTCATTTTAACAATAAGAAAAACAAATGAAAATCACGCATTTTCCAAATTTGAATTTGGAATTAAAATTAAAACTTTTAATGATACCAAAACCAGCCAGATACAAAAGGTATAGCCAAAGAGATCTTATTACAAGTTCATACATACTATATGCGAAAAGACTTTTTCCCCAACCTATTATATGTGTATGTATATATATATATATATATATATATATATATATATATATGTGTGTGTGTGTATGTGTGTATATGTGTATTTGGTACAATAAATTCAGAGAGAAAGTAATCGTACATATTACGTGTACCACCATCGCGATTACCATTTCAATTTTCAATAATCATATTATCTCACTCTTTGGCGGTGCGCAACAGAAAAGTTGAAGCGAAGTACTTCATTCGACTGGTAGTGTTTCCATCACGTAACGGTGGCGCAAGCCGGTGCGCTCTTTTTTATTTAGTTCTATCGCATGAGTTCAGCAGATAGGCAGACGTTCCACTTGCTGGAAAGCGGTTCCTAACGCTTATGGACTTGTGTAACACCGAAGGTGCTACCAATGTCCTGCCGCTCTCTAAAGGGAGACTGGAAGTTGCCCACCAATGCCAGAACACAACTCAAGGTTGTTACGGCGGCATACTGACATTAGGGTTGGTAGCCATCTAGAGAGGCAAATGCCATACCTTCTTTTTCCATTCCGGCCAGCGTCGTAGCGTGAGTGACGGCCGTCCGGGGCGGAAGACAATTTTGCCGCCTTTTTATTTAGGTATTTTAATTGAATGCATTATATATGTATACTAATATAATAAAGAGATAAAGTGCTGGTGACGTTGTAGGGGGTAATTTCTGAATCTACAGAACCGATTTCGAAAATTCTTTTTCTGTTAGAAAGCCCACATATTGAGGAATGTTATAGGCTATATAACATCACGCTAGGACCAATAGGAGCGGAGGGGTAATGAAAAATCTGCCCGTGTTGAGCCGGGTGAGTAAGTAATTAAAAATTCCGTGCTCTTTTCAATCGGTCCGAATGTGTAGTTGCGATAAAAATATGAAATGGTTCAAATATTTATATTATTTATTGTGAAATTTTGCCGCCCCCTAAAAAGTGCCGCCCCCGCTACGCTACGCCCCTGGTCCGGCTCGGATAGCGTTTGGTTGCCCTATGTCCTATGTGGGGGACATTTCTAAGTTGTGTGGTGCGTCGATGATGTTAACCCCGTTGGATGAGGGTGACGCACCACAGGCGAGAGCCCATGGCTCTATCGCCGCGAGAGCTAGGCTCGACCGCTTGAGAGGATAATACAAAATAAGACGACGAGTGTTGTACTCTAGATATAGTAATAATGATTGCTTTAATTAATTTAACATTAAACTTAAGACTATACATACAAAAATCTTAACTGCTACGTGAAAATATGTAAAACCCTAAACATATTCGTAGATGCATCTCCGAAGGTTACTGTTTTCTGTATCGACAGATTTTGGCACGTACATGGACTAAAGTCGTCGACGTACAGTCGCTAGTTTGTCGGTATTCTATAGGATACACTTCGGGGAGTGTGCCTTGGAATTACATGAATTGATTCCTCCCTCACCATTTTACCACCGGACAAGCAGACAAAGGGGACGAAACGCTATGCTTCCAATTTTCTCATACGCACCGCTGAAGAGTGGAACTCTTTACCGTCGTCTGTTTTTCCTCAAGAATACAATCTAGGTGTCTTCAAGTCTCGCGTGAATAGACTTAGCCTGCATTTCCACCTGACATCAGGCGCAATGTCAGTCAAACGCGAACCTATTCATCATAAAAAAAGACTACTCAGTTTTGACTTTGCTATTGTTACATGCCGTCAAAGATAAGCGCACAGCTGCCTGTTGTAAATTCTTTTGTGTTTTGAATTTGTAATTAAGGAAGACATGCTATTGTTTTTCTACTTGTTTTATAACCATCATTAGCGTCGAACTAATCCTTATTGTTATTGTTTTCGACTTTGTGGCCGTCCGCAGGTGTGCAAATTACTATTTCTCGGAAACTCAGTGTGCGCGGCCAATTTCTGTGTACTGTGTAGTGAGTATAAGACAATGCCCGAATGGAGGGGTGGGCAGTCAAGCGACGACTACGAGACGAGTAAGACGTTTGTAGTACTCCCGATTAGCGATATAGACGACGGACTTTACGCGTGTCGAATTGCATTGAATCGTGTAATGTGAACTGGTTGCATCCAGTTTTATTTGTGTTTATTTTATACGTATTTGTACATACAGTTCTAATAAATTCTATAGTAGTTCCAACGGCATTTTTTAATTCGAGTCCTGTAGCTCGTAACACTATTATGTAGCTAGCAATAAATCGTTCCATGTACGTGACGTAACATCCTATTTAAGTATTTGTCACTGTTGTCTCAATAATATAATTACTCATTAAGAAGATTAATAGTTTCGTGTTACTTCGCCTTAGGTTCAAGCGGAAGATCAGCGTTGGTCTAACAGGTCGGCATTTTTGCTGAGCTTGATCTAATTTTTAGGACTTTATGTGTTCTTATACTTCTGTGGTTGTTTTTCTCTTTGTACTGTTACTTTGTTACTTTTAAATGATTTTTGACAGCCTCTGTGGTTGAGCGGGCTAAGCCTTTGCCGGCTTACCTCACTGCAACGCAGAGGCTCCGGGTTCGATTCCTGGTTATAGTAAATTTCGGAAACGTATTTTCTCCATTATTTACTATGTTCTGGGTGTCTGGGATCGGCCCCAGAATGGTCCGTTGTATGTTACCCATAACACAAGTGTAACTTGCTTAATTTGGGGATATACAGTGTGTGTGCTTGTCTGCCGATTTTTTTTTAAATGTGTTTGTCTTCGCGGCCAGAATAGTCACTACGGCAGTCCATAGAAACCGGTCAGTAAATAACCCAGTAAGTGTATATTAATCATACACAGCCTCTTGCGTTGGCATATTAGGTAGTAATAAAGTGTAGTCTAAATCTAGCCGATAGTAAATGTCGCGTATGTTATATTAAATAGTAAGAAAATAGTCCTACTAATATTATAAAAGCGAAAGTTTGTAAGAATGTATGGATGTTGTATGTTTGTTACTCTTTCACGCAAATACTACTGAATGGATTTTGATGAAACTTTACAATAATATATCTCACACATCAGAATAACACATAGATTATAATTTAAAAGGATATAGTGTGAATTATCTAAAATACAACGATATTCTATCACCACACGGGTGAAACCGCGGGGCGCAGCTAGAAGATTATAAATGTAATGGATATAAGAAGAAATGTATAAGAAATTAAGCATTTATAGAAGAAAGATGAGAACAAGAAAGAAAGATACAAGAGGAAAGGAATACCCTCTATCTTAACTCTTGATGGGGGAGGAGATGAATTATAAAAGAAAATATGTTTAACCTGTTTCTTTCTCTCTTTCTTTTTAAAATGGGATTGGGGGAACCAGCTTGTGCGACTCACCTGTCCTTGAGTTTGTGCATTATTGGGATCTCCCGACTCCTTCCCCCAGGAGCACTTGACTGGTTGGCCGTTGACCTCTGTATTGTGGACCGCTACGATCGCGTGGGTGGCGCTCTCCTTCGTCGAAAACCTGAAAAGTTTTTTATAAATTAGCTGACAAAACGCTAAATCCACTCTTGAGATGATCAGAAGGCTGGTTTCCACCTCGAACAGAGGCAAGGTGCCGTTGCCAGCCTTCTGAGCACCTTAATCATAGAATACAGTGCCATAGGTTCAGTATTCTACTTATAGTTATAAGGAATTGTAGGTAGAATACAATATACTTAAGTTTGTCGGTTTTCTTTCATCTTCTTCTTATCATTTAGGGTCGGCACACGGTCATATGAAAAGATTTCCGAACACTAGTTCTATCCTCTAAGTTCCATATTTTGCGTTCCATGCTCTTCTATTCTGGTAGACGTCCTCTGTCTCATCATAAATCATCATGTCATCTGTCGCACGATCCGTCAGTCTCCTTTTTGGTCTACCTTTACATTTTTACTCATCAAACTTCCCTTATAACATTTTTTTGTCACGTGACTTTCATCCCTCCTCATATGCCCAAGCCACTTAGACTTCCACCTCTCTATTTTTTAGTCGCGGGTGCTATTTTCAAAGGCTCCCTTATATAGTTATAATGTCATTATATTTAAAAAAAATGATGGCAGAATATTACTCTTAACACAAGCGTAACTTGCTTAATTTGCGGATATATAATATGTGTGTTTGCACACAAGCGTAAGCAGCGTAAGGTGCTTAATTTGGGGATATACAATATGTGTGTTCGCAAACACACATATTGTATATCCCCAGATTCAGCAAGTTAGGCTTGTGTTATGGGTACTATACAACGGCTTACTCTGGGGCCGATCCCAGACACCCAGACCATAGCGAATAACGGAGAAAATTCTTTTCCGAAATTTACCATACCAGGAATCGATCTCGGAGCCACTGCGTTGCAGTGACGTAATACGCGAAATGTTTGGTTACAGTGGTTACCTGATAAAAGCATATCCTTTATCCTTGAAGACCCTGATCTCCTGTATGGTTCCGAAGGGTTGGAAGGTCTTCTGCATGAGTTCCTCCGTGAGACCGGTAGTCAGTCCGCCACAGTATACCGTGCAGTTCGTTGGCGAACTCTGGTTGTATACGTCATCGAAGGTTAACGGTTTGGAGTTCACTGAAAAGAAATACATTCTTTATTAAATACAATATTTATTAGATTCTACCTACATATAAATTGACTTTCTGAACTTCCAACCCCCCTTATCTCATCACTTCTTCTTCGTCTTATCTACTGCATTATAAATGTAAGCTATCCTCAAAATGGTAATATAGAAAGTTGTGTCAATAAATAAATAAAAGAAGAAATGCGTGTAATTTCGTTAAACGGATAAATTAAACAAGAAAGATTAAGTATTAGATATAAGACATAAAACCACAATGTATTAGAATAGAAAATAAGTCCACAATAAGACACAGAAATATAGTAGCAATAAGAGAATTGTAATAGTTTTAAGCTTTTGATATGAAAAGAGAGAAAAGAATGGAAAAAAAAGAAAGGAAATTAAAAATTATTTATCCCAAGAAAACAATATAAAAGACAAGAAAAGAACAATCTCTGTCTTCTTAGCCTATGACGGAGAAAGGCATAAAAAAATAAAAATAATCCCTCAAGACTACAAGTAAAATACTGAGCCTAGGTCACCGTTTTCTACGGGTAAGGTGCCCAGAAGGCTGGCTGTGTTACCTCGCCATACTGATCCGTTGCCCGAGGTAGGCACCAGCTCTCTAGTCACTAGACGACTCGTTTTGATAGCTCTATGTGGAGGCAATTAATTTTATTTTATTTGAAGGGCTAACAGTTGTAATCTTAAAAACTAGGGTACATATATATATAAACAAGTTGAAGCCATTGATAAGCCTCCACAGTGGCAGAAAAAAATGAATATTTAAAATAAGGTTAAAAGGAAAATTATAAACTAAAAATATCTATAATTGTCGAGCAAGAAACTAATTGTTATCAGTACAGAGATTGATTAATTTTTAATTATAGATGCTAGACTATTTATTTTATTTTAGGAAGTCTTACAGTTTAATACATACAAAATATAGTAACAATAATATTGTTACGTGCGAGCGGGGTACGCACTTAGGATTGGAAGAAAACACCAGTTTTTAACTAACGCTTTTATTGACTTACACAGCCGTGCGTGATGTCACTCTGCAGGGTTGCCCCTACACACACAACGAAAGACGCACTGTACCGACGATAAGATGTCTCACTCACAATACCGTCGCCGATATTGCGTAGACACACCTTCTGCTGCTGCAGTGTTCACCACAGAATTTACCACGCGTAGCTCGCCTCTGGACCTCCTTTTAAACTACGCGAAACTCCTCCTTCACTAAACTGTCCACTACACTTCTCACTAAATTCACCACTAAATTCGTCACTGTCTTCTATTAAACTCTTCTTCCAACTCTTTCGTATCGCACTTGTCGCTTCGCTTTCTTGAACTGAACTCAACTCTAAACTGCCCAGTAGGCGCGCCTTACGCTGCTTATATACCCGGAAGAATCTTCTGGAACCCATAATTTTGTTATTATTTTATTTACTATCTGTCCTTTTCTAAACATCTATCTCTGTCTTTTCCTTCCCGAACTTTCTATTCTAGAATTTTCGTTCATCGTCTATCCCTTTCTAAAATATATCCGTCCTTGTCTTTTCTTTCCAGAATCTTCTACCTTTTTCTAAGTCTTGAGACCGGCTAACTCTAGCGGAAAGTTCTACCCTCGGTCGCCATAATATTTTTAAAAAAATATGCTGATAATAAGCCTCCACTTATTGGTAAAGAAAACATATACATACACGATATCGAGGGATATTAATATAACAAAATTGTAGCTGTCAAATTTTTTGAAGCCATATTATATTATAGTTAGATTTGAGTCCACTACTATTTGATTAAAAGAATTTTATTTATTTATTTCTTATTTAATTTGTTTGGGAAACATACAATAGTTAATATTCTTAAATATAAAATACAGAATTAATACATATATCAATCAAGTTTCCACTAAAAAATAATTTATATGTCGCAGATTGCGATATAATTGTAAAAAATTCGTAAAGTAACGACTTTAAATTGAGGGTACTTATGTTTTTCTCAAAGTACCTGCACTTGATTTTATTAAGTGGTGTTTTAGTTTAATAAAAACTGGGTTGTATTTATATGATGGGATTTATATTGTTGAGCACTTTATGTTTTTAGGATTTTTAATAACCTTTGTAATAAGTTTCAGTTTACCAGATTACTAAAGGGTACTCGCTGTGTTGTTGGTTCGACAATATAAAACGAGGTGAAATCGCCTAAATATATAATATAAATATGACATATATAAAAAAAAAAAAATTGGTTCAAATAGTTACGAATTAAAAAAAAATATACGAAAATTACATAAAATGTCTATTTAATTTACATTATGTTAGATTAGGTCAATATTGAACAAAAGCGAAACAAACAATAAACAAAATTTGAACTTCGTATGAGAAATGCGTTTTGTTTTTTGTTAAATTATTAATTAAGAATTAAGAAGAAGGAAGATGATAAATTCATATTTGCAAGAGACTCTGATGCCAACGAATAAGCATCGCCATAGGGCACGGCAGTGCAGCCAGCCTTCTGGGGCCCGATTCTACTATTACTATGTCGTCAAAATCACCTGACACTATCGTCTCATTTGTAGGTTTGTCTGATTTTGGTATTCTAATCATTCCAGAGCACGCCAACTCTATTTTTGTAAATATTTCTAAGCGAAAACTCGCGAAATAGATGTTAAAATTTTTGGTAACTTTTCAATATGACGGCCTCTGTGGTTGAGCGGGCTAAGCCTTTGCTGACCTACCTCACTGCAACTTCGTTCGTTCGATTCCTGGTATAGTAAATTTCGGAAACTTATTTTCTCCGTTATTTGCTACGGTCTGGGTGTCTGGGATCGGCCCGAAAGTAGTACGTTGTATTAATATACCCATAACAAAAGCGTAACTTGCTTAATTTGGGGATATTCAATATGTGTGTTTGTCTGTCGATTATTATATAAAAAAAATATATATATTTATTTCGGGTAAGGCTATTTCTGCTAATGGTAATTTCATTTTTTTCTACTATTATTCTACCGCGACGTTATAGAGATATTGTGGATTTAGTAGAATACGAATTTTTGACATTATCGCAATGGAATCGCGTACTTTGAACATCTTCGCAACGCCAAGATATTAAAATAGCAGGATTGGGCCCTAGGTGATATAGCTGTCAAATGCGAATCTATATCGTAATAAAAAAATAAACAAGATACTTTTTATCCCGATAAATGGCGTCGTTTCCGCGGGATAGATAATAATTAGAGGTACTGAGTTTTCGTATTTACGAAATAGATGCGCATTTATGCGAAAATTTTGATATAAATGCGATAAATGCGAATGTAAAAAAAATGAGTATTTTCCGCGAAATACACAATAACAATAATTGTAGATGATTTTGATATGAGAGGATTTAAAAGCATCACTTGAACGCCACCACCAAGGTTATGAAAAAACATCACGTTTAATCAATGAGTACGAAGTAATTGATGCAACACTAAAAGAAATGCTAATAAAAGCAAACGAAAAAAGTTTCAATAAACTTGCTCTTCACGTGACATTAAACGAGACAAACGAGGCTTTCTTTCACATTGGACAATTATTTAACCCATCTGTAGCTGCAAGTTTGGCTTTAAGCCCGGAAGTACTTTTAGAGAGGTTTTCTAAAAATCCTTTTTTCAGAACACTCGGAAAAAATGAGCAAGTAGATAGATATACCCACTTTCAAAGGGTAATCCTTCAAACAATACACAGAAACGATGATCCTGATGTGAAACACATTTTGCTCGCTGCACAATGCTGCTTTCCATCATCATTTGCTACAGAGCGTCTGAGTCCAACCAACATTACAGAGCGTTCTTCAGAGTCACAAACGTAACAGACCGAAGAACAGTTCTTAGCACGGAATTTTCTTCATGTTCATTTAATTCAAATTCAAATTCAAATTCAAAAATGTTAATATAGTGTTCCTTTCGAAAATATACGTATTTTTTGTTATTACGATAGGTAAAAAAATGCGAAATTGTTGCGATATTTCTTTATCATTAAAAAATAAATGCGAAATTCATGTTTTTTATTTACGAAAATTCCGTACCTCTAATAATAACATCGAAAAAGATGGCGCTGTGATCTTATCCTTTTTGAAAACTACTGAACGTATATGAATGAAACTTGACATAGTGCTGGCTTATAATACCCGATAAATGACGTCGTTTCCTTGAATGAACGGATTAGCCAAAAAATCGCGTTTTTCAATTCATTAACAAATACCTACGTTGCCATAAATAATATGTCATTCATTGTATCACTTCAAATCAGATTGGCTTCGACTCACCTCTATATTTTGCCGGACAATTGTCTAGACGATTATGGTCTTAGATTATTTGTTATTATTGTAAGTAAAAAACCGAATTATGTTTTTATGTAGGTAAAATAAAGTTACTGCCTGGGTTTAACAAATGGCGTAGGCGCGGGGCAAACTCTATATTATATAAAACTGTTTACCAAATAACAGCCTTCAAATTAAAAAAAAACCTCTATCGTAAATTCGTTTCTTGGTTTTTTAAGGCAATCACGATTCACCCCGCCTTATATTTACCCACGCGCAATTAGACCTGAACTAATTTCCTTGGAAAGGAATCAAAGGATCTTGAGGAAAATTCCATTTTACTCTATAGTTTCCGTTCCGCTAGCATTTAATTTAATCAAGCTGTTATAGCGTTGATTATATATAGGTATGCTTGTACAAACTGCTGTCATTTCCGTCCTCTTTCTAACACCCCAACGACAATACACTGCTTGATAGTAAAATATCATATTGTTTTACAATGCATTTACACATCCCCTCGGACCATCGGGGATTGGTCTACAAGGGGTATGTGGGACTCACAGGAGCCTTGCTCTATACACTCCTTCCATTAGGAAGGAGACAAAAGTAACTCTTCGCAGGGATTGAAATATTTATAATACTAATAGTGCTGCAGTTAATAAATTATGATGAATGAGAAAAATAATAAAAATATATACATAAGTATACACACACACCTATATATGTATATATATATATATATATATATATATATATATATATATGACTATATCAGTATTAAGAATTATTATACACAATAGAAAAGTAACGCATCTCTGATTGTTCTGATTGTGGAGTTGTGAGATGGCAGCAGTAGCTACCAGCACCCCTCTGCATCTTTGTGGGGCGACATGGGTGATAATAAAATATCAAGTTCAACATTAGGCGACTTCATGGTCCAACGCAAAACTATACTAACTATATATACTGTATCTTTAAGAAGTTCGTTCCTACAGTTTGCTGTACCACGATCCACATAAATTTCAAATTCGGGACTCACTCCTAGGCTGTCATAACGGTAAACGATCAATTTGGTCAAAATATGTATTTAGGTTAGGTTTTGCTGTCTTAGTTTTCCTGTTTAAGTCTTCTCTGAAAAAACAAACACGATTTTACCCCAAAAATCAGCCACTATCACTAAATAGATTTTATATAATTTGTGTTGTACTTTCTTCTGTGACTCCACCTGTGCTGATCTGAGGCGGAAGAAACGCGCTGGTCGTAATGGCCATCATTAAGCTGAGTTTGGGTCCAATTTTAGGACTTAGTTGTTTCCTGTTGTAATAATAATAAATAAATGACTATGATAATAATGATAAATTTAATAATATAATTATGACGAATGCAAATAAATGTGATATTTCATTTAATAATTATGAAGTCAGGAAATAATGTAGTCGGTGTCGATAGTAATTGTATATGGTAGTCTGGAGGAGATCGCCTTTGGCGATAAGACCGCCAATTGTACTTTAATATATGTGCAATAAAGTTATTCATTTCATTTCCTTTATTTTATTTTTCCGAGTATTGTTGAAGGGTGTATTTGTCCTAAATAAAACAATACTTCTTTTAGTTCCAAGAAAATAAAATGTTGCTAAAATCTCACGTGGTTAAGGAACGACCCGTAAGGTATTGTCGTCTGCAGTACACTCCAATGTATTTAATTCGAACACATTTATTTCATGCTTCCGTTCCATTACACTGCCGCCATATTTATTCCTACACTTCAATTTACTTAGTATTATAAGCTAACCTTAAAAGAGTAGGCGGCTTTCATGTCCGTGACTTACTTACTGACATAGCTTGCTGCAAGAGAGTCACCTACGTTGGCATAATATATACTAAGATATGCCCACGACTTCGTCCACGCTTGACTTGAATTTCCCGCGGGATTCCCGGGGCACAAAATACCGCAGCATTTATAAAATAATGTAAACTATCCTTTTAGAGAAAACTGTGGCGGAATAAGTTGTTTTATGCACCCGAATAACTTTGAACCACTCCCGGGAAAATACCCGCGGGATTCCCAAGATAAAAAGTGTCACATATGTGTTTGACACAAACAATTTGCTATCGGTCAGTGAAAAAATCTCATTTGAATTCGAACTTCTTTCCAATCATTTTTTTATATTTATTAAGTATATATTTTATTTATTTAATTATTGAATTTTCCATGTAATAATCATAATTCTTTATTGAAGTTTCTGCCTTAACTTTAGATACATTGGTGGTGGGAATCTTCTTGTAAGTATGAAATACCTGTGTCAGAAGATTCCACTCTTCATGTTATGACAAGCAACTGCTATCAGAAATTTAAACTATTACAAGGAAATCTATTACATGGAAATATGTTTACAATATTCGAGTATTAGAGAGGAATTAATCAACATTTTTATTTCATCATATGTTTTAAGTTTTAGCCATTTAAAACAGCCATTTTACAATTATAGTAGTTCATGGGATATATGTTTAGTTTGTTGTGTATTCTTTTATATATAAGTTTAGATTGTCGTTCGTACTGACGAGAAGCAAATATAGTTTTTGTAATATGAGTTAGGATTCTAAAATTTCTTCTACCTGTAGTGAGAAAATCGTCATAATCGGTCTTTTTATGTTCTTTCAAAGTAATATATAAAACATATCACTTTCTAACACTAAGAACGTCAGTAATGAATGGAATATAACATTTAAGTAGAAAATCTGTAGTGTTTAAAGAGCATTACTTTAAGACGGGAGCGTTGCGCTCTTTCGATATCAATGAATTTTGATTTGATGGCGCCACCCCACACTGGTATACAGTAAGTGATCACAGATTGGCAAAGAGCTACATAGATTTTAAGTAACAGGTCTTTTGAAGTAACTTGTCTCAACATTCTAAAAGTCCAAGTTAATTTACGAATGCGATTAGCTAGAGTGTCCACTTGAGTATGCCAAGAAAGGCGTTGGTCAATCGTGACCCCTAGATACTTGCAACTGGTAACTTTCTCAATGGAAGAACTTGCACAGTTAGTGTTAACATTGCCACTACAGTTGTGAATTTTTATATCGAAATTACTTTCTGGTTGTAAATTGTTATAGATGGAAAAACATATATAGTTAGTTTTTTGAGCATTTAGCGTGAGAAGATTAGCTTTAAGCCAGTTAGCTACTTCAGAAAGTCCGAGTTCAGTAGTACATTTTACGTCCTCCCAAGAATTACCGGTAAACACCAGTGCTGTGTCATCTGCGTAGGAGAAAACTTGACCGTCTCTTAGTTCCATGTTACATAAGCTATTTATGTACACCAAGAAAAGCGTTGGGCCAAGCACACTCCCTTGCGGAATTCCGTAAGAAATACTAGTATTAGAACTTATACGTAATCCAATTTTAACAGACTGTGACCTATTATTTAAATAATCTTTTAATAAATCTAGTGGAACACCTCTTATACCAATCTGCTCCAGTTTTTGCTCAAGAATGGGTATAGAAACGGTATCAAATGCTTTTTTTAAGTCTAGAAAAACCGTTAGACACTTCTTGCTTTTGTCAAGCTGGTCTACTAATTTAAAGATGTTAGAGAAGTTACTGCGTCTTGTGTAGATATACCACTTCTAAACCCAAATTGTGATCTAGATATAATAGAAAAAAATTCTAAGTATTTTAAGATTCTCTTATTAATCAATTTCTCAATTATTTTTGAAATAGCTGGTAAAACGGAAATCGGCCGGTAGTTATTAATATCTTTTCTATCGCTATTCTTGTACACCGGAGTAATAATAGCTTGTTTTAAAGGAACCGGAAAAACACCTTTACTGAAACACAAGTTCGCTAAGTGAGTGATGACAGGCACAACATGAGGGTTTGCAAATTTTAAGAAACTGTTATTAATATTATCGTAACCCGGAGAGCTACTAGATTTAAGGCTCATTAGGGTGATGTGAACTTCTTCTGGGTCAGTATCAAGTAATACAAATAAAGTAGGTAAGGATTGCGCAGAAACCGTTCTTTCATGACGAATAGAGGTGCTGTTTAAGATATTTTCAGCTAATTTTTTTCCTATATTGGCAAAGTAATTGTTTATGTAATTGATAGAGCAGTTAGTTGTTTCTTTTAAATTCAGTAGCTCTGTATTGTCTGTTTTATGTTTAGTTAAATTAGTAATATTTTTTGTAGCCTTCCATAAGCATTTGGGGTTATTACTAGATTTTTCAAGAAATTTTCTTTGATAATCTCTTTTTAATTTTTTAATTAAGTTATTACAATAATTCCGATAGCGTTTATATGTGGCAACTGCGATTTCGTTATGTGGGTCAGTTTTTACTTTTTTTTGCATACTGTTTCTATTTTTTATACAACGCATTATGCCGAGTGTAATCCATGGCTTAATGTTTCGTTTCTGCTTAGGGATATTTACAATTTTAGTGTTTTCATTTATGGACTCTTGTATTTTATCCTTAAGCTGCGTAGTTACAAATTCAGGGTTCTCACTACTAAGTAAGCAAGTTAAGTTCTTGGTAGCGAGAGATTTTAATGCAGATGTGTAATCGATAACTGATTTGGTTTTAGAACTGTGGTTTTTAGGTTTCATATCGGTCAAGTTTAAGATTATCATAAGATGGTCCGTTACAGATATATTTAGAACAGCTATATTACTTACAGTAGCTTTATATTGTAGTTTTAGCATAAAATGATCTAAACAGTTATCGCCTCTAGTTGGGAGTACATGGCCCGGTAATAATCCGTGTATCGCAAGCATATTTAGATATTTGGTCCTGTTATTACGCTCATATATATTTTCAGTTGATTTTGTAATAAGATTTATATTGATGTCCCCAGTTATAATTATGTTTCTATGTGTTGTAAGTGTATACAAATGAGTACATAAGGAGTTTATAAACTGTCCAGCGTCATTGTTACATGGGGAGCGGTATATACCTAACACAGTAGTATGACCAATTTCTACTAGCAAAGAGCTTGCGTGCACTAATTTCACTTCTGTAGCATTCATTTTAACAGACTTATTGACATGGGCTACTATACCATCGTTCTGATTGAGATGGTGTGCGGTACTATGCGCGTTATAGTTATTTATGAGAGGTAAAGATTTATCCATGTTTAAGCGGTACTCGGTCAATATTAAAACATCTGGCACAAAATGGAAGTTAAATAGGGTAATGTCTAAGTCATCAATATTACTATATATGCTTCTAATGTTTTGACTTACAATCTTGAGGTCATTCTCTCTTATTTGTATGTATTTATGTATATCTTCAATATTACTTTGAAATGAACGGGTTGTTTCAATTTGATCTATAGTATTTACATTAAAAAGTTGGCTGGTATTCATGATTAGTACTGTATGAAAATTTGTATAGCATTAGTATTATTATATCCGGTTCGTAAAGAGGTTGAGAATAAATTATAAATATATAAACAAATTAATAGTTAAATGTCTTATTACTATATGATTTCATTAAAAAGTATTGATAGTAGATTTGTTTGATACGATACATAAACCCAAAGAATGTGGGTAGATTTATTATTTTGCCGTAGTATAAAGCTATTTTAAAATGAATGTATGTGTGGGTTCGTGTTGTGTAATGTTTAGTATATGTGTTATTTATTTGAATAGTATAATATGTAGTACGTGTATTATAAAACAGAAAAATATAAAATAATATTTCAATTCGACAATATAAAGACTAAAAATATTTGATAGAGGAAACAAAAGATAGATATTTTACTCGTAAATAATATAAGCGCTGAGTCAAATTTAAAGATAAGTAGTCATTTTTGCATCAGTTCTTGTATCTGAGCTTCAGTGTTTAGTAGAAATATTGGACTATTCTCGTCTTTTCAAACATAAACCTTTACAAAAGAAGACCAACAAAACTTATATTGTTTTGACTTCGCCAGATCACGCTCTAAAAAGTGGAGACGGGAACCTTTTATTGTTAATTGTTCGACCACAAAGATGGGGATGTCTTCATCTCTACGCAATCCCAAATGAATAGCATGTAGCTTAGTTTTGTTTATAATATTTTACGTTTTGCACAGTTTCAGCAAATCCATTTTTGAGGTACAAGTAGATTTTGCTTTTACTTTTACTGTAAATGTCCTTTATATCATTTTTGACCAAGCTACCGCCAACAGTTTTTGACAAGGTTATAATCATTTCGATTAAGTTTGCTTTAGTTTCATTGTTTTGTTTTGGGACATTTCTTATTTCAAAGTTACTTTTACGACTAGACTTTTGCATTTCCTCCATACGGTCTTCTAAAATAGACATCTTCTTTAATCTGTCCTTCTAAAATGTTAATTTTCTTCTTAAATTCGTCCAGTTGAAGTGACAAGTTCGCAATGAAATTTTCAATCACTATATTCGTCTTTTGTATTTCTTTTTGAGTGGAACTAATATTTTGAAGTTCTTTTTGCTGGGATAAAAACATAGAGGACATCATCTCTTTCATTTCGTTTTTAAAAACTTCAAAATCTATTTTTGAAACATGCACTATTGGTTTTTTGATGCGCGCCGATACGAAATTTGGCGGGATTATATCTTTTTGTACGTTTATGCATTCGTCGGAATCTGAATAACTTTTATTTGCCATGTCGCTATTACAGTGCAGAATTTATTGAAACGATTATACAATTCAAGTAATACGTAGATGTAAGTTTATTCGTGCAAGTGACGGGTTAACACGAATTAGGCACAAGCACCTACAATTTTACACTGAACTAAGATCGTACGCGCCAACACACAGCACGTCTGCACTTTACAGCGATGCGAACGGAAGAGGATGTGTATTTATTTATTATTACTACGTTTGCTTTGGCCAGCAAAAATCTTTACTTTTTAAAATAACCATAAAAATTTGAATAAGACAAAGTGATGAAAATTATAATCGGCTAAAATATAGTACGTTACTATATATTTATAGTACGGTTGGTAACCCTACACTCATTCCTTAGTTGTGTACAAGAGAGACAAATAATAACAAAAGAAAACAAGAACTCCCTCTTGAACAAAGACGGAGGAGGTGGCATTAAAGAAATCCGTCGCTACCTCATCCCTCTATCCCAATTCCATATCCCATCCTACTGTCTGATTCATTTATCCATCCTTTTATTTTAACGAGGGGAAACCCGATTGAGGGCCATCAGCCGCGCAGTGAGGTGGGGAAAATGCGGCCGGTGTGTGGGATTCACCAGGTCGGGGTGGCACTAGCACCTCTAGCCGGAACTAAAGATGCTATTGCTACATCACAACTCCTCGGTATTCCGTCCTTCGCCTTTAATGCCAGCGCCACGGGTAAATGGCCTAGCGTCTCTGCTGACCCTGGCAGGTGGTAGCCTAACGGCCTCATTCACTGCCGGAGAACTTCTTGTCTCCCAGCGATATCAAGCTCTCATTGACGCGCCCCATGGGAGGAGGGGTGCGCGCGCGGAATACGTCGCACTTCTATCTCGACGGCATATCAGCGGGTGAGAACTCTATCTACAAGGGAAAGCTTACGGTGGTCGAAGGTCGAAGGTCGTTCGGAGCAAAGACACCCTCACGCTCCCGCTTCGCCTCCTCCTTTGCAAGCATGACATGCTCGCAAAAGGAGGAGACGGCGTCCCATCCGGTAGGGTTCCCCGCTATGGTGCAAACCACGGCCGGAAGCGAGAGATCATGTCCGGTAAAGGCGACGAGGTCTCGGCGCTGTTCTGTTCAAGGGGGGCACACCTGTAGGGTGTGCAACGCCGTATCCTCATCGCCTGATTCATCTATCTATCCTATCCCATCCTAAAGGCGTAGGCGTAGCAACGCGTTGTTTTCGCCGTTGGTGTTGTAAACGCCTACAGGCGACATTAACCACTTTCCATGAGATGGCCTGTCTTTGCCAGCTACGCACTAAAGAAACATTATTCCAGATGTAGCAGTAAAATAAGAATAACAAGGTGTAATTATTTGACAATAAACAAAATGAAAATTGTCATTTAAAAATAAAACAATTCCTTTTAAGGACATTAGCTTTCTCATTTTGTGTTTGGTGTCGGCGCCGCCTTTGATCTGCGATGACGCCGCACATCAAAGGCACCGCCCGGGGCACCCGGAATTAACTACCGCCCTTTGTTGTTTTAACTAATTACCGTAAAATTTAAACACTTTTTCAAAGTAAATAAAATAGATAAACCAAAGTGATGGCCTAACTCAGTGCATTGGATGTGCTCATTTTGTTAGGAAAGTTGGGATTCATACACAATTGCACAAGCCTTTATGATCTTGTCACATTTTGTAGAAAATTTAAATAATTATATCACGTATGACGGAGGAGGAACCTCCGTGGTGTTTATAGAAGGTGTAACGTCAACAATGCCCATGTCACGATCGTTGGCTTCTTGGTGACGACCCATATTTGAATCCTCGAAATAAAATTTCAAGAGTACTCGTTATCGTTTATTCCAAGAGCGTTACGACTTCCCAGTAAAGTCCATCCCATTCGGCGGCTCGAACAATAATGATTGAGTTTTTTTATTTTATTGGACTTGGCTTTATGTTGTTGGTCTGAAGACCTCACAACTTTACCGGGGTTTGCGGGGCGAGTGCCTTTGCGAAGCGAAGGCGCTCGAGCCCGGGGGGCAACTTGCTCGAGGGGGCTCCCTAGGGATTTTCACCTCGGCTGGACTGTTGCCATGAGAGGGGGATGAATCTAATGATGCCCACCATAGGGCGTACTAATATAAATAATAATAAAATAATGATTGAGTACCGACAGTGCGGCCGTATTTATAGGGCTCGGCGCAAGTGTCGGTGCACGGGATCACAATTTTTAGGTTAATTATTGAAATTACAATAAAAATTATGTGTTGTAATGAAATCAATTATTATTGTTTTCGTAATACGTTAATTGTTGTATTTGCGACGACATATATCTAAATATTTCTTAGAAAAACAAATTAAAAATAACAAAGTTACATCGTTCAAAACTAGATTACGCTATTCTTTATTAACACACTGCCTTTCTAGCTCGTGCTTCTATAGATTAAATATATTTTGTTTTTGGAAGGTTTGCTTTCTGTGGCATCATAAGTGTCAGTATATGGACCGCGTATGTTTAGGTTCTGGAGGAAATTATTTCAACATATGGAATAGAACATATTTATTGCGTAATGCATGTAGGTACAGAGATGTTACGGGTTTTATAGTATTCTATACTATAGCAGTAGTAGCCTTCTGCCCATAATTGGGCGTGCAAAATTATTATTACAATATTGATTTATAAATATGACAGCAATGTGACTGGTAGAGTCGGTGCCGGTAGACCGAGACGTATTCACCATCAAATTGAAGATATTTTGAAGAAAGGTCAGATAAAAGTAGTTTAAATAAGCGTGTATGTATGAAAAGATTAATGAAAGTTGATGAAGCGAAAAGTGTTTGTCAGGATCGTAGCAGGTGGAGATCCATCGTCTCTGCCTACTCCAATGGGAAACAGGCGTGACAATATGCATGTATGTATGATTTCATTATATATATATATATATATATATATATATATATATATATATATATATATATATATATATATATATATATATATATATATATATTATATATATATATATATATTAGTTATATTCACAAGTTAGTAGATAATAACAATCCTAGAAAAGTTTGGAAGTTTCTTAAATCACTGGGAGTCGGTAAAAGCACGTCTGTTTCAAATTCTAATAACTTAAACATAGATCTTCTGAATCAGCATTTCGCTGCCACATCTGATTTCAATTTGACTATTAAGTCAAAAACACTTAATTCGATATCTTCTCTTCCCACTCCACAGTATTCTTCCTTTTGTTTTAATCAATTTTCGGTTTGTGATGTTGAGAAAGCTATAAAATCAATTACTTCTAACGCAGTCGGCAGTGACGGAATTAGTCGAAACATGATACTCCCCATAATTGATATCGTCAGTCCTACCATTTCTAATATAGTCAACAGCTCCATATCAACTGGTATATTTCCTACTGTGTGGAAAGAAGCCCAGGTTATTCCTTTACCTAAGAAACCTAATCCCTCAACCTTTTCAGAGTACCGTCCCATATCTATCGTTCCTTTCTCTCTAAAGTCTTAGAACGTTTAGTACACGAACAACTTAGCATATTTCTCAACACACAATCCCTTATGAATCCTCATCAATCTGGGTTTCGCCCGGGCCACAGTACAACCACTGCACTGATTAAAATCACTGACGATATACGCCAAGGCATGGACCAAGGTTTGGTGACTATTCTGTCACTGCTAGACTTCAGTAGTGCATTTAATCACGTAGACTCTGACATACTTACTGAAATTCTCCGCTCTCTCAACATATCTCCATCCGCAATTGATTGGTTTCATAGTTATCTGATTAAACGCCGGCAACGTGTTCGTATCGATGATATGTTGTCATCATGGCAAAATCTCTCTGCCGGCGTTCCTCAGGGCGGCGATTTATCTCCTCTTCTATTTTCTATTTTTATAAATTCTATCTCGAAAAATTTATCTTCTTCCTACCATCTCTATGCAGACGATTTGCAGATTTATACTCAAGCGCCTAAAGACAACTTACATAACGCTATTAAGCTTATCAATGATGATCTGAACCGCATATACAACTGGAGTACATGGACTTAGAGTCAATCCCAATAAAACTCAGGCCATCATAATTGGTAGCTCGCGAGCCATAGCTAAAATAGATTTTTCACTGCTTCCCGATGTGATCTTTCATGATACGCCTATTCCTATCAGTGAGAAAGTCAAGAATCTTGGCGTAATAATGGACAAGGAGTTCTGTTGGCGACCCCACATTACTGAATTAAGCCGCAAGATTTTTGCATCCTATGCATCGCTTAGGAGACTGAAAAATTTCCTTCCGACTGCCACTAGAATTTCGCTTGCTCAATCAATTCTACTACCCATCCTCGACTATGCTGATGCTTGCTATCTTAATCTCACTCAAGAGCAACTTATTAAGCTCGAGCGTCTTCAAAATGTTTGCATAAGGTTCATATTTGGTTTAAAAAAATATGACCACGTTTCTGTATTTCGCAAAAAGCTCGAATGGTTGCCTATCTCACTTCGCTGGAATGCTCATCTTCTCAAATTACTATATCGTATACTGTTTATACCTTATACCCCTCCTTATCTCAAGGAATGTTTCAACTTCCTTCACACGTCACATACACTCAATTTGCGCTCCACTAATAATCTTCTATTAATGGCACCTGCACACTCTTCAACATTTTATTCCAACTCCTTCGCCATGCAGGCTGTCTTACTTTGGAACTCTTTGCCCACTGACGTCAGAAAAGCTAAATCTTTTGCCATATTCAAAAATTCACTTAGGAATCATTATGTAAGTCTTACGCAATGATGTATGTGCTAATTTAAAATAGACTGTAATCTGCTGTCCATGTATGTCTTTTTTTATTTTTTATTTTCATTTTACTGCGTTGCATAATAATTATAGATAATTTAAGAATTTCATCTGAGTCAGGTTGCCTGGAAGAGATCGCTTTTAGTGATAAGGCCGCCTTTTGTTTTACCAAGTAACTATTGTCTTGTACTTTTTTTGTAATTTTTGATTTGGTGAACAATAAAGTGTTGTCTATGTCTATGTCTATGTCTATGATTTATAAACAATAATTTCATACAATCAATCAATACAATTAAACATGCAAAATATATTTCTTAATCATTAAAATAATAGTTTATACCCATAAGCTTTGTGGCGAAGCCTTAGGCGAGTAACGACACCTCGGACTTGACTCCGAGGGCCAAAGTATGGCCCCTGCCTTCGTGCTTGCCTTAGCCAGCCAGCACGGTGTTGAGATCGCTAGAGCTAAGACTCAAGCTCCTGGAGTGGAAGTGATAAATGGCATAACGTCAGAAGTTGCTTCGGTGAACCTACAGTTTACCTCTCTACACTTCGTAGCCACTCACACCCATATTGCCCCTGTCTTCTTTGAAATTTTTGAGGCCCATGCAGGGAGTGGCGAGTCACCGTCTGCCCATTTTTACATGTTCCCTGAACATTGCGACGTGCAGACGCCACAGTCCCCATATTCTCAGACCCCTACTACCACTAGCAGTACACTCCAATAGCCCGGTACTTTTTGTGCTATCTAATCGCCGGTCAGTGTCACGCCACATTTACATTAAATTCGTCAAGGGGCCCTCTACGTGTTGGCCTTCCTATGGCCCCCCAAAAGTCCTGGCCTGTCTTCAAAGACATACAAAAATAATAATAATCTATAAGTAATCCATCTAAATAGTAAACCACCTACTATTACAGCATGTCAAATATATTTATGTCAATTGATAAGGTTTTATCTATACATTACATATAATAAAAATGGTAAGGTCGAAATTCTGTACAACGAAAAAAAATGCTAAAAACCGAGTCAGGGGGATGTAAGAAGTGAAATAGAACTAATTTAGTATACCACTATGTGGTAGAATGTACTGTTCATCTACAATTGTATAACACCTGTATAAACTACATTCTTGCAAATAAAGGTATTGAGTGATCGATTACATTTTTTTCAAATTTTTGTTTCTCTGTTTGTCTGTTTATCTGCTTGTCTGTCTGTTTGTACCGAATAATCTCCGAAACGACTGGACCGATTTAAATGAAAGTTTGTATGGTGGAAGCTTATATCCCTGGTCAACATATAGG
Source organism: Dendrolimus houi (assembly GCA_039645545.1). Classification (NCBI taxonomy): domain Eukaryota; kingdom Metazoa; phylum Arthropoda; class Insecta; order Lepidoptera; family Lasiocampidae; genus Dendrolimus; species Dendrolimus houi. The sequence goes on from CM077146.1 coordinate 2,670,305, forward strand.
ATACTTTTGATACCGAAAACTTAAAGAGTTCCCGTGGGATAGTTAAAAAACTTTCCACGCGGACGAAGTCGCGGGCAAAAGCTAGTCGTCCATAAATAAACATGTTTATATTATAGTAACATTAAGTGGTCAGTAGCGAATTTTTTTTAATAGTGTACATGGCAGCTGCCTAAGACACATCGGAAGCTTGTTGTATACGACAACATACAACAATAATTGTCGTGATTGAATATTGAACTAAAGAGTTGATATATTATTTTCATTACTTATAGAATAAAACGTAAAAATTGGTGCAAGCTATACTCTCATTTCTAATTACCTGGACTAAAATGACAGCTGCGATCGACCTATTTTTTTTTATTAATAAGTGAGTTGTGGGAGTTGAATCGACAACTCACCATTATGTGTAAAAGTCCTACAGAAATTCTAAGTTACGATATGGGCTATTAAAACCCTAAAAGTCAAGATACGATCCATCAATGTTGATAGTGGACAATAAAAGTATGTAATTGTAATTTCTATGCTGGGTTAGAAAAAAAACTATAATTGTATGGTGGTAAACCAGGCATCAACCATTTAATCATGATCATATCATATCATTCCCCATAGCAACAAACCGAAGGCGGCCCTGCGGCGAGTACGGTCCTGTGGAGCGATGACTCAACTACACGGACCACCTGCGTCGTCAATAATAACCCAATCCTAAGGCTCTACTCACACTGGCGCAGAGTCGAAGCTACGCGACGTGTCATATTGTTCCGCCTAAAGCATATTCATCTCTATTGTTCTATTATTTAAGTACAAATTAGTGATATGTAAATATAGAAGCGCGCGTCGACGCACGTACTCGGGCGCAGTGACGCGTCAGACGCCGACCACAACGGACGGACGACAGTGTTTTGAATTCGCCAAGTATATGTCTTTTCTTCCATAATTCGTGAACCCAAAATTTTCGTTTTATTTTTCTATTCTCAGCTTCTGATATATTTTTTTTATTGAAGGAGTTCAGCAAACAGGCAGACGGCCCACTTGATGGAAAGCGGTTATCATCGCCTATGAACATTTGCAACACCAAAGGTGCTACAAATGCGCTGCTGCTCTCTGAAGGGAGACTGGAACCTGATCACTAATGCCGGAACACAACTCAAGGTGTTATGGCGACATACTTTAGACCAGGGGTGGGAGGCATCCAGTCGGGCAAATGCCCTACCACCTGGCTGTGGGTTGTTTGGCCGCCTCTTACGACAGGCCGCCCGGCCGCAGGAAATTGTATTCTTTCTCCGTTCCTGCACGGATTATATAAATATAAATTCACTTTCTTCCTCTTCAGTTTCTGATATTAGCGCAATCATGATAAGATCGATATCAACCATCATATACTGTCGAGCGAGCAGCATTCACGAATGTTCGAAAGTCACTGAACTGGTTCCGGCACAGACGCGCGTCGCCGCGCGAAGGCGCGCGTCGCTGTGCAAAACATGACGCGTCGCGTCGCTCCCACTCTGCGCCAGTATGAGTTGAACCTAAGGGCGCCCGCGGCAGGCAGGAAGAGACGCTCAAGATCACCATCGAGCCCACACGCTACTCAGTATTCACGATATCCAGCGGCTGCAGTCTGCCCGTTGAGGTTCTTCAAATCAAAGCCATTCTCTATTTTAAACTGTATACCTTGGGTAACGTTAGAATCAATGAATATCAAAATATTGTAAACATCAGTAATAAATTAATCCACGTATATGATTGAACCTGGTACTGTTGAATAAGAAGACGCTTGTTACAACCACGACACAGGTAAGTGTATCATCACGCTGACAGACATGCGTGTGGGTGTGATCAGAGGTTCCATACTTACATAATAACTCTGGTCACCCTACAAACTGGTGACCCCGACGTGATGATACACTTAGCTGTATAGTGGTTGTAAAAAGCGTCTTCTTATTCAACAGTACCAGGTATAATCATAGACGTGAATTAATTGAATACAGAAATTATTACTGATATTTACAATTTGATCACTGGTCACCCCTACAATTTTACTATTGGTACCACCATATAAACCTGCTTTCGACCTATACAATCTTTTCTTCTAAAATATTTAAATTCTTCCTTTAAATCTGACGGCGCATTGCCCTTTCGCACGCATGTCAGTCGTTCATTGTCATCTCATCAATAAAACTAAATTAAAATCGCTCCACATTGTAAATATATATAAAATAACATAAAATATATCACGCCCGCAACATACCATAAATGTTTATACTTTGTTGTGGAATAAATACTTATTTGTGTAAATATTATAATGCTGGCCGCTCGGTTTTAATATTGTTATAATTAAAAGTAAATCGTTCGAACGTAAGAAAAAAATGGTGTTTGATATTGTTTAGTCCCATTTTGCCTCGTTCGGGTCCATCATATACTTTACAATTGACTCGCTCCGCACCGCAAATATAAAATATATAAAAATAAAATATTGTAAATATAAAACTGAAGTTGTACGAGCCAATATTGCTCGTACAGCGTATTTTACATATAAATACGCAACAAATAATATACTAAGACAGACGTATTAAAATCACCATCACTTGCGGCACTTGTGCACTGCAAGTTGTGCGTCTCAGGTCATCAGACGACCTTAATAAACAACATACAACAACTCGACGTGGTTTGGCTTGGCAACACACTTCAAACGGGGCCCATCGTTAACGACGATTAAGCCCAGCATCTTTGAAAGTGTACAAAACGTACACGAGTGAAGTGAAAGGGACTAAGGAGCAGAGGAGCTGCATTTCATGCCCATTAACCAGGTAAGTGCGTGCTCATTCTCAAATTCCCGTCCAAATTGTCCCCCACTTCTTTTCCTGTAAAATTGACACAGTTCGCTTATCATAAATCCAGCGCCGCCGCAATAACTATAACAATATAATATTTTAGACAAACTTTATTGAGACATAGCGAAACGCCTGGTAGACGTCTCACGTCACCAAAAGACTGTACCTCGGACAACGCATTAGCGTTGCAATACAGCGAGGTAATGTGGCCAGTCTTTTGGGCACGTTTCCAACTGACAGCGGTCTGGCACTAGATTTTATAATTTAATTTTAATTTGTACATATAATTATTTATAAGATAGATTATATTATATTATATGTTAATTATGTAATAAAGGCGAATAAAAAAATATTTTAGAGAGATATTTGGTTGAGGTACATCCGATTTTAGGGTGGACCCAAAATGAGCATTCTCCTTTCATCCATATCCCTTCAGCCGTTCTGGCGTGAATGAACAACAATTGGTTGTATGTAACGAAACTTTCGCAATTATGATAGTAGTAAGATATAAATATGTTGGGAGTGTCGAGTTTGTGTGATACAATTATAGTTATCCGTGCAGGAACGGAGAAAGAACACAATTCCTGCGGCTGAGAGGCCTGTCGTAAGAGGCGACAAAACAACCCACAGCCAGGGGGTAGGGCATTTGCCCGACTGGATGGCTACCAGCCCTGGTCGAAAGTATGTCGCCATAACATCTTTGAGTTGTGTTCAGGCGTTAGTGATCAGGTTCCAGTCTCCCATAAGAGAGCAGCAGCGCATTTGTAGCACCTTTGGTGTTGCACATGTCCATAGGCGATGGTAACCGCTTTCCATCAAGTGGGCTGTCTGCCTGTCTGCTGAACTCATGCAAAAAAAAAGTCAAGGTGGCTAAATCTGTCAATGGGGTTCATATATTCGCCACTTTGACTATAATTTAAAAATGAGAAAAAAATGCGGGAATTATGCCATGTTCCTATATATTACCGTCCGTTCATTTACCTGACTAACGGTTAAAATTTGTCATAAGCTCCATATAAGTAATGTCAAAATTCAACCAATGCTAAGGCAATTGAATGAATAGTACGACGCAGGAACCGGCCATTAGCGAGCTTTCTGACCTAATGTGCATATCTTTATACTCAGGATTCCTCTGGGATAATGTTATAGTTATTGACTGTGGCAAAATTATTTATAGCATTAAAAATAACGTCGTTAACGGATATCTACATTAGTGTATGTACTGTAACGATTAAGCTCCTTATCATAACGACTACGATATTGTTACGAGCTACAGGACTCGAATTAAAAAAAATGCCGTTGGAACAACTATGGAATTTTTTAGAACTGTACAAACACGTATAAAACAAATACAAATAAAACTAGATGCAACCAGTTCACACTGCACGATTCAATACAATTCGATACGCGCAGTCCGTCGTCTATATCGCTAATCGGGAGTACTAGAAAACGTCTTACTCGCTTCGTAGCCGTCGCTTGACTGCCCGCCCCTCCATTCGAACATCGTCTTATACTAACTACACAGTACAAAGAATTTGGCCGCGCACACTGAGTTTCCGGGAAATAGTAATTTGCATACCTGCGAACGGCCACAAAGTCGAAAACAATAACAATAAGGATTAGTTCGACGCTAATGATGGTTATAAATCAAGTAAAAAGACAATAGCATGTTTTTCTTAATTACAAATTCAAAAGACAAAAGAATTCCTAATCCGGGAAGACAATAGACTGCGCTTACAATAAGCAGCTGTGCGCTTATCTTTGACGGCATGTAACAATATATTAAGAAACATAATTTATTTAAATTTAATCGAAGAATGCCTCCCAAAACAAGAGAAGACAGTATTGTCTCGGGCCACGAGCAGAACACATCTCATGTGAAAGTGTCGCACTTGCAAATATAAATTCATATCCTAAACCAGTCTCTCATTTCTTATTCTCATGTGTCGAACTATGTTTCGGCACAGCATAAATTGAGTGCCAACCTCATTTCGCAAATTGCGGCACACATTTTCATTGTTATCGTTATTATTATATATAAATAAATAAATAAATCGGCAGACATACACACACACTGTATATTCCCAAATTAAGCATGTTACGCTTTTGTTATGGGTAATATACAACGGATCATTCTGGGGCCGATTCCAGACACCCAGACCATAGTAAATAACGGAGAAAATACGTTCCAGAAATTTACTATACCAGGAATCGAAGCCGCAGCCTCTGCGTTGCAGTGAGGTAAGCCGTCAAAGGCTTAGCCCGCTCAACCACAGATGCCGTCAAATTATAAAATATAAACATAAATAAAATAATATATAAAAAAATTATATTTATTGTTAAGTGTCGCATTTTCAGAAATAAATATTTTCTTTCTTTCTTTCATTCGAAGATAGAGATCCCCGTCAGCTCGAAATCGTTGGCCGTTACATTACATATGTTATATGTCGATATTTTACGTAATTAACAATTAATATTATTATTTTTATGTATTTTATGTTTATCTATATACGTGAAGCAAAAACTTTGTACCCCTTTTTACGACAATTGCGCGGACGGAGGAGTATGAAATTTCGCACACTTATATTCTATATAGAGAAGAAGCGAGGAATGCTAATTTTTTTTTTAATTGTGCGTAAAAAATACTGTTACATGCCGTCAAAGATAAGCCGCACAGCCTATTGTAAGCTCAGCTTATTGTCCTCCCGGATTAGGGACTCCTTTGTTTTGAATTTGCAACTAAGAAAAACATGCTATTGTTTTTCTATTTGTTTTATAACCATCATTAGCGTCGAACTAATCCTTACTGTTATTGTTTTCGACTTTGTGGACGTTCGCAGGTGTGCAAATTAATATTTCTTAGAAACTCAGTGTGCGCCTCCAATTTCTTTGTATTGTGTAGTTAGTGTAAGACGATGCCCGAATGGAGGGGCGAAGGCAGTCAAGCGATGACTACGAAGCGACTAAGACGTTATCTAGTACTCTCGATTAGCGATATAAACGGCGGACTTTGCGCGGTCGAATTGTATTGAATCGTGCAGTGTGAACTGGTTGCATCCAGTTTTATTTGTATTTGTTTTATACGTGTTTGTACAGTTCTAATAAATTCTATAGTAATTCCAACGGCATTTTTAATTCGAGTCCTCTAGCTCGTAACAATACATTAAATCAATAAAAAAGACATTACAGACACTCATATATTTGACACACACTCGGATATAAGTATGCTCTTTTGTTTATTGTTGTCTTGGCGAAATCTGTGATTATGGAAGTATAGTCTTTGACATAATTATTATGGTCGAATTTCCACCACGGGCGACCACTAATATATTAATTATAATATTAATAGGTGCATTTATATATGTCTATTAAGTATAAATCTTACTTATATAATATTTTACATACTTATATGTTTATTATTGAATAAAATATAATGTAAATAATTTCATATCGTATGATATGTATGCATACCACTTATGACAATTGGATCTGTTTTATTCCTACCAGGGGTTGTCTGAAAGAGATCGCTTCTTAGCGACAAGACCGCCCATTGTCCAAATTTAGAATATTTTTAGGCTATAAGTTTTTCTGTGTTTTCTGTAATGGTGTACAATAAAGTGTTATCTCTCTGTATTAAGAAAATCGCATCACAAACAACGCAGTAAAACCATCGCTACATCTACATGAAACGGTGAATGATTATAACATTATCCTAGATGAAGTAGTAGCATTACAATTACCAAGTGCTGACGATGAAGGTGCACGTGATAGAAAATGCACAACAAGGTAACCAATGCTTGAAACCCGCCAACCCGCCTTGAAAAAAGTGTCGGGCATAGATAGATAACACTTTGTTATACACCAATACAAAAATGAAATTCAAGACTAAAATTATATCTAATTATGTACAAAGAGCGGCCTTATTAAAAAAAACGTGATCTCTTTCAGACAACCTGTAGTGTACAGTGGCCACCCTCTCCCCTCGAGCCAGTAATAAAGTTGTTCTCTATGCAAACGGTCGTATCATTTATCCGCTTAATACTCTTCATTGGCGACGATGATGGGATTTATAAGTTCACATATTATTTTATAGGTCGTCAGAATAACATGGGAGGAGTGTAGTGTACAGTGGCCGCCCTGCCCCCTTGTTTGACTCGATGCTCACCGGCGGTGTCGACGAAGGAATGTGCCGCGCGAGCGCATGCTGCTTGTTCTGCTATTTCTATGGCTTTGGGCAGGGTGAGAGACGCTAATTCTTGTTCAAATAAGCGATCTCTTTCTGGACCTGCCTTCAGTCCCAACACAAAGCTGTCTCTGAGCACTGTATCTAATTCAGCAGCACTAAAGTTGTAATATATCGCCAATACTCTGAGTCGTGCCGCCCAATCTGGTTAATACACTTCACTTGGTATACGTAACATATAGTACGAACTACTATATTGTTACGTGCGAGCGGGATATGCACTTAGGATTGGAAGAAAACACCAGTTTTTAACTAACGCTTTTATTGACTTACACAGCCGTGCGTGATTCCACTCTGCAGCGTTGCCCCTACACACACAACGAAAGACGCACTGTACCGGCGATAAGATGTCTCACTCACAATACCGTCGCCGATATTGCGTAGACACACCTTCTGCTGCTGCAGTGTTCACCACGTAAACAACCGCGCGTAGCTCGCCTCTGGACCTCCTTTTAAACTACGCGAAACTCCTCCTTCACTAAACTGCCCACTACACTTTTCACTAACTTCACCACTAAACTCGTCACTGTCTTCTATTAAACTCTTCTTCCAACTCTTTCGTATCGCCTTGTCGTTTCACTGTCTTGAACTGAACTCAACTTTAAACTGCCCGGTACGCGCGCCTTACGCTGCTTATATACCCGAAAGAATCTTCTGGAACCCATAATTTCGTTATTCTTATATTTACCATCTATCCCTTTCTAACATCTATCTATCTCTTTCTAAAAGTTCTTAAACTAACTAGATGGTTCCACCATCATTCGCCACAATATATGTACTAGTATGTTGTGAAGACTTACATTCGTTCTTGGGCGCCGGCGGTTTCCTCGTCGCCCAGTTAGTCCGGATTGATCTCGAGCCAAGCCACTGGCCGTTCATCGAAGTGATAGCGGACTCGGCTTCCTGTCAACATAGAGTATCACATGATATATATAATTTTAGCTCCGTAGTTCTTTCGTCGTTTTGGTATCACGCCAAGGAAGGTTTGCACTGAAAATAAGCGTCGTCTCGGATATAAGGCTACATGTCCATTGAAGAGGAGCGAGGCTGCGAAGCGGAGAAATATTAATTAAACTCGTTGAATAAACAACTCGATGTACAAGCCTTATTTATTTATTTATTACATATGTTTTTATGTTTTGTGAATATTTTTTTTTTGTTTTTGTGTAAAATTTATTGTCATGTGTTTTTACGTATAGCGTCGTCTTTTTTAAATCAATAAAACTTTTTCTTTCTTTCTTTCTAATAGGATTGACCATCGATAGTATTATATGGGATTGACTGCCTGTCCATTGACGAATTTTTATGCAATCCTATTGTATAATATTTCTCCGTTTCTTCGCTCCGCAGCCTCGCTCCGCTTTAATGTACAGGTAGCCTAATTCCAGCACCGCAATAGGGTGAGAGCAAACGTTGTTTGAAAGAAAAAATAAACATTAATTTGGTTTTCATAAAACATGGCGAACATATTTAAAAATATTAAAAACACTATATAACAAAACAATATGTCGCGCGTGGTATCAATTGGTTAAATAAATAAACACCAAATACAAAATGCTGAAAATGCGGGTGTATCGTAAGAATTTTTGGTTGTATCGATGCTCATATGTTGTGGCTCTATAGCAATGTCGAGACATCAATTTTTTGACTGTCAGCACTAACAAATTGATTGAAGCGGAGAGTGGCAACACCAGTGCAAAAACGACACCCGAACGATACACACAACAGAAAACACGCGCAGAAACTCGAGTGATATTCTGCCAGAATAATAATATAATAATAATAATCGGCAGCCAAACGCACACATTGTATGTCCCCAAATTAAGCAAGTTACGCTTGTATTATGGGTAATATACAGCGTACCACTCTGGGGCCGATCCCAGAGACCCAGACCATAGTAAATAACGGAGAAAATACGTTTCCGAAATTTACTATATCAGGAATCGAACCCGGAGCCTCTGCGTTGCAGTAAGGTAGGCCCGCAACGGCTTAGCCCGCTCAACCACAGAGGCCGTCAATAATATCGATATCCAGCAGGCCAGGTGCCAGCTGCAGGCTCTCAGGTACGTTCAGTGCTCATATTATTGTTGCTGGATCTAAGACCTCGAGCGTCAAAGCAATTTCAAATGTACCCAGAGTGGCATCCGACCGCCATTGTATGGAAATCGGATGCTACAGCGGGACACAAATTTTGAAAATGTTATTTCTTTAAGTCTTTAAGTAAGCAACACAAATACGTCGTTGTTTCTTTAAATAAATATTTTCTCTCTTTCTTTGTCTAAACGCGTGTATTTATGACAAAATATTGGATTAATCGCTAGTTTCTATCTTTACCTTACAATTCATTCACGTGCCTTGCCATCGGTTGAATTTTGACACTACTTGAATGGCGCTTATGTTAGGCTATAACCGATAGTATAGCAAATGAAAACGGTTGGTAAGATATAGGAACCGGCCAGTAGTCACCAACCGTACTATAATATATAGTATCGTACTGTTACGACCTACACGCCGACGAAAGTAGATTCACACTTGCATACCATAAAAGCACACTTTATTACCTTTCCGCATTTGGATTTCTTTTGTTTACTTTGTATTTAAAACTTGTATTTAGAAAACAGCCCATTGTGTATTGTAATCTTTTATGGCAGTCACTAACCAGGTGTGTCGAACTGGTTCTAAGAAATTCGGTCTACGCAGTCGGGCAGCCATATTGTATCGGTGCAGTATAAAGCAATGGCCCAATGGAGAGATCGGCAGTCTAGTGATAGCCACAAGCGAAGCAAGACGTTAGTGACGGACTTTGCGTGTGTGATTGAATCGTGCATTACGTTTGGACTGGTTGTGTAGAGTTATATTTGTATCCGTGTTATACGTGTTTGTATAATTCTAATAGATTCTATAAATAATTCCAACGTCCTTTTAATTCGAGTCCTGCAACTCGTAACAGTAATATATTATAGCCAATTGTACTATATATTATAGAAAAATAATATATAGTCAAGGTGGCGAAGTCCGTCAAAGGGGTAAGTTCATGCACCGCTCGTTTTTAACTTTTTAAACGGATCTTAACGCCAATTACAATTCGAAGACAGAAATCAATGGTGTTTTAGCTTCTCTGACTGATTTGTTGTCATCGTAACTATTCAAACACAGAAATAATGAGAGGTGTATTGAGTTACCCCACTGACGGACTTCACCACCTTGACTATATATTAAATATAGTACGATATGTACTATATTTTCATTGCTAATTCAATTGTCGCGGTCTTTGTTCAGATTCTTAAGATTATTTTACAAATAATAGATATTTGCTGGGCCGAGCAAAAAGTAGTAATAAATACACATGGAAAATTCAATAATTCAACAAGTTACTCTTTTTTCCTCTAAAATATCCAAAAGTACTATATTTTTATAGTTTAAAAACAAAAATACTATATTTTCTTCAAAAAAAGGTAGCAACCCTATTCTAAAGTTGGATATCAAAGTAGAAAATAATCTAAATTAACAATTAAAAAATAATAAAAATTATCGGCATATTATTACAGGTAATTTAAACGTATTTGTATTCAAAAAATTAATTTCACATCTGTACTTACTGTTTTCTTTAAAAAAGAGACGAATCCATAGCCCTTTGATTTTAATGTCTGTGGATCTCGAACGACTCTGCAGTCTCTGAAACAAAAAAGGAGAAAAGTTTATGATGGTCAACGTCAAAAAAATATTGTTACGACCTAGACGCCGAGAAAAACAAATTCACACCTGCATAGCTGTAAAAACACATTTTATTACCTTAAGGCATTTGGACTTCTTTTGTTTACTTTGTGTTTAAAATTTGTGATTAGAAAACAGCCCATTGTGTATTGTAATCTTTTATGGCAGTCATTAGCCAGGTATGTCATCCGACAGGTTGTACTTTAAATCCTTAAAGTACAAACTGATTCTAGGAAATTCGGTCCACGCGGCCGGGCAGACATATTGCATCTATGCAATATAAAGCAATGCCCCGATTGATGGACGCGCAGTTGAGGAATAACCACGAGCGAAGCAAGACTTGTGTACATTCGGTAATCTATTTAGTGACGGACTTTGCGCGTGTTCTGGAATTACGACCTTCTGCATTACGTTTGGACTTGTTGTGTTCGGTTATATTTGTGTTTGTATAGTTCTAATAAACTCTATAATAATTCCAACGGCATTTTAATTCGACTCCTGCAACTCGTAACATTATTTTATCCGTCTAGCACCTCTGGGCCCAATTCTGCTATTTCAATGTCTTGAAGTCGCGAAGTGTTATAGTTTGATATCAAAGTAGTATTGGCTATGTAAATATGTAATAATAATGAAAAGTACATGATGTCACATTTAAGAAAAGAAAAAAGAAAGAAACACTTTATTCTAACAAATAGCGACGTAATTACATTCGTTATACATTATTATACACAGAGCATATTTTGAGAATTTGTACGCCGCATTTTCAACGAACAAGGTTTGCACTCAGCATATTGCTGTGCCGGAATTATATCCGACACAACGCTGATTTTCAGTGTAAACCTTCCTTTAAGCGTAAAACCAAAACGACCCAAATTTGTTAATTAAATAATTAATAATAATAATAATTTATAAAACTAACTCTACTTATATAATATTTAATTAGTAAAAATAAATAAATACATTTGAATAAAACCAACAATAAATACGTTACTTCTAAATTTAAATTAAAATAAATCATCATGTAACAAGCTTGTATCGAATCATTTATTCAAATACAATTCGCTGGAGTGCTTGCCGAGTATTACCAAATTTAAAATTATTTTTCAATTATTATGTTCCAGTTGAAGTCCCTCGATATTAATCAAAACTATCAATTATTGTCTATCCGTGCAGGAACGGAGAAAGAATACAATTCCCTGCGGCCGGGCGGCCTGTCGTAAGAGGGGACAAAACAACCCACAGCCAGGTGTTAGGGCATTTGCCCGACTAGATGGCTAACACCCCTGATCTAAAGTATGTCGCCATAACAACCTTGAGACCAGATTCCAGTCTCCCTTAGCCTTTTACGCGCCCTATACGAGCTTCTATAACTGCGCCCTTATTTTTTTAGATATTATAGGTACCCTACCTAGAGCAATGCTATGTATAGGCCTACTTTATTTCATTCAGGGTGATAAAATAACGCACAAGGACCTTGGTGCTGGTGGGCCAATTATCTAATATTTTGGAAGAAAAATGAATGAAAACTCTTCATTGTTCACCATAACTTAAGCCTAGACATTTAATATAAATACATTTCCATAAATAAATTTTGCCATAAATAAATAAATTTAGGGCGACCCGTATAAAGTGGAGGAGCGAGATGGTACGCTCCTCCGTCTCAAAGGAATATCTTCCAGCGAGGTGATTATTATGCCTCGCAGGCATAGGCCCATTTATTATTGTTGGAAATTTGTATATATTATTTGTAAGTGTCGGGAATCATTTGCGACATCAATTATTGCATAGCGCCATCTATTGGCTTGTAAGTGTTCCACTTCATAAAGAACTTAAACAAGAAAATCCGGATTTTTCCGGTTACGGAAAATTAAAAATAAGTACTCGTAAATAGTATTCGGACAAAATCCGAATAAAGTGACTGAACTAAATTGTATTCATGCGCTTTCGAGAAGCTTTTTTTAGTTCTACCCTACATTTTGCCAAGCTAATAATTTCTCGGAGCGCATCACAGTGCGATAGTTTCGTCTGATGAAAAGCCTCCAAGAATCTCGCATGAGATGGTCGGCTGCGGTCCGACTGATAGCGATTAATAACCAACAGAAAGGAATAAAGCTCCGAATATTGGACCGATAAAGTGATAGACCTAAAACATCTCCACTTAGATGATATAAGAATCTTGAGATGTATGTAAGAGAATAGGTAAGGTAAGGTTGTCAGTATTCCATTACATGAGAAATTAGTACATAAGGGGTAATCTTTGTAAGTTGCACATGTGATTGAAAAATTGGGAGAAAGAATACTAAGGCGGTATTGGGCATGTAATGAGGAATAAAATGTAATATATAAGATGTAGTGTAATGTAAAAGAATGCTAAACTGGAAGATTCATGAAAACAAATATTACAACTTATTGTTCAACAACTTATAAATGTTCTCATAGTTTAAGTGAATTGTAAAAATTCTTTTATAAGAAATAAAGTTCTTTGACCCGAAATATAAAGGTAGAACAAAAAAGAGATGGATGGATTAAGTGAAGGACGACATGGTGATTTGTGGTATAACAGATGAAGTATGCGAGAATAGAGGAGTATGGAAGGAAAAGACGTATTGTGCGGACCCCAAATAATAGGGTGGATGGCAATCAAATCAACTGAATTACGTTTCATAGAATAGAATAGAATAATGTTTATTGCACGTAATGCTATAAAATAAATTCATACACAAAATTGTAACGATAAGTACAATGGGTCTTGTTGCTGGGAGTGATTTCTCCAGACAACCTTTAGATGGACAGAAACTCGGTACGGAAGAGGTTAGGAATGCAATACACATAAGATGGTGATAAATACAATAAGTTTTTCTCTTGTGGTGACACAGGTCTTCTGTCAGCAGTTTTGCGCTCTGGTAACTACGGCGCGCGTTCGGTAGTCTTACCCGAATATTGCGACAGACCAGTCTTGTCTTGCGGAGCACATCGGTTCACTCCATAGGACTTAGCGTGTGTAGTAATTATATATGTACATTTTGTGTGTGAACAATATAACAGTTATAATTATAGTTAAAACCAAAAACTTAGTTTGATTTCTCTCACACCTCAAAAACTCTGATAAGCAATCTTCTAATCAAATACCACCACAGGGAAAAACCACCACATCATCTTACCAAACGCCAAAAGCATCTAGATTTTGTACGAGCGTTGCAAGTTATGACGTCATTTTTATAACGAGGGAATTAGCAAATTAATTATAGTTTGAACAGTTATCAAAATTATTTCTACCATGATCTTTATGTTCTAATGATGACGTGGTATTTGAACTGCCGCTCCTTTATATGAACATTGAATTTATTGGGAAATGAGTCAACTACCCCATTGGGAGAAGAGGAACACTAATTTTTGAAAAAAATAATAGTATAAATTTTAGAAAATAGAACGCAACAATTCTTATCAGGTTTCAAATTCAAATTTTAATATTCAAGCGTTTGAAAAAGGAACAAGTAAATTTATTAACATAACCGTCCCGCTATCAGATGCACCGCAACCTCTTGGCAATACTCCAAATAGGGACTCTTACATATTGTTTATTGACATATATAAGAGATTGTCCCAGTATTTTTATTAAAGCATAAATAGTCGCAACATTGTCTATTGTATGACTTTTCTGTTCATCTCGCGTTATTCCTAGTCGCTACTTATATTAAGGCTGATTTACATTGAGTCAATGTCAGTCAGTCCCGGCTTCTAAGCAGTAAAACCAAAATCAGGATTTATAAAACCGTCATACGGCCTATCCTAATTAATGTACAATTGTGAAACCTGGACGCTTTCCCTCAAGGAAGAGAACCATCTGTTAGTGGCGGAAAGAAAGATTCTTCGTAAAATTTTGCACCCAACAAGGCGAGACGACGGTAGCTGGAGGGTCCGAACCAACGTTGAAATTGAAAATCTCGTCGACGAGCTAAACATAATAGGAGAGATAAAATCTCATCGCCTCCGTTGGCTCGGTCACGTTGAACGGATGGGCGAGAATCGAAGCGTGAAGAGGGCCTATTTGGGACGACTGGATGGGTGACGTCCGGTCGCTCGCCCCAAGTACCGGTGAAGGGACAGACTAAAGGTAGACCTGTGTGGGCTTCAAACGTATAACTGGCAAGAAATCGCACGGGACAGAAACAGGTGGCGTGGCCTCGTTTCGGAGGCCGAGATACATTTTGGGTGGATGAGCCAACGGAGTTACCGACTTCAATAAATTGATTTGAAGTCAGTACAGCGCTGTTGAGCCTGTGCTGGATTAAATGTTCCTGATTGAATATTTTGGAGTCATTCTGCTGCCCTGG
This sequence comes from Dendrolimus houi, assembly GCA_039645545.1. NCBI lineage: Eukaryota > Metazoa > Arthropoda > Insecta > Lepidoptera > Lasiocampidae > Dendrolimus > Dendrolimus houi. Next base: position 2,685,424 of record CM077146.1, read on the forward strand.
TATCCACGCCAACGATAATTTACTATATATAAACTTGAGCTTCTCTAGAATAAAATATCGAAACATTCGCCACCTCACCCGATAGATGGTATCTCAACCTGCATTATATTCCTAGATGGCGTTTAAATTGATAATTCTATAAATTCCATTAGATGGTACTTTTAACTTATTCTAATAATAAAGACAGAATAAAATTATAGTTCAAAAGACGAAAACAAAACACTTGATAATTTATACCAAAAGTACAAAAAAATGGTTCACAATTCTTTTTTTATTGCGTGAGTTCAGCAGAAAGGCAGTCGGCCCACCTTATGGAAAGCGGTTACCATCGCCTATGGACATTTGCAACACCAAAGGTGCTATAAATGCGCTGCTGTTCTCTTAAGGGAGACTGGAAACTAGTCACTAATACAACTCAAGGTTGTTATGGCGGCATATTCTAAACCAGGGGTGGTAGCCATCCAGACGGGCAAATGTCCTACCTGACTGTGGGTTGTTTTGTCGCGTCTTACGACAAATTGTACAGTTTCATTGTAAACGAAATTCTATTCTTTCTCTGTTCCTGCACGGATAACTTTAATGTAAGACGTGTGAGTGATACATCAAATAAAACCATTACTTGTGGTTTACGTCTTGCTTTCAAGATCTCGTCAATATTTAACGACATGTATAGCACCATCTTATGTGCACTGAATGGAAACTACTTATAATTTTTGTTACCCTTATCAAAGGTGTATGATGGCGCTAGTTTCCATAAAAAAATCGATTTTGAAGGGGAGTGCCACTGGGATGCTTCAGTCGCTGACACTATAGATAATAATACACTATAGCTGATATTACCTTGACTGGTAATTTCGCGTCATATCAGAATTTCAAGCAGCCGAGATTCAAACAGATTACATCGTGTCATATTTTTATCTAAGTGCAAATCGACCTGGAATATTTCTGACTATCCCGATAACGGCCCATGACTATCTATATGTTACTAATCGTTCATGTGCCTTAATATCGGTTAAAATTTGACATAAGCTCTATACAGTCCGTAATGTCGTAAGAGGCAACAAACCAACCCATAGCTAGGTGGTAGGGCATTCGCCTGGCTGGATGGCTAACACCGAGAGCATATTACTATCTAGAGCATACCACCATAACAACCTTGAGTTGTGTTGCGAATGTCCATAGGTGAAGGTAACCGCTTTCCACCAGTAGGTAGTCCGCCTGTCTGCTGAACTCATGCAATAAACAAAAATACAAATCTCAAAATTCGACTGACGGTAAGGCAAGCGAATGAGTAGTTACTACCCCATTTTCTGGGATAAAAGTATACTGTCCATTCTCAGTATTGGGACCACATATATACCAAAGTCGTATAGTTTTTCTATGAAAGAGTAACACGCAGATAGAATTACTTTTGCATTTTGTAATATTAGTAAGTATGTATATTGGTGGAATGAAAAAGTTCGCCAGTTTTCAAATTGATTCACTTAACGTTCGGCGAACACATGTTACCTTTTCAAACTAAGTCACCGAACAGACTGTTCCACAGAAAATTATGTTTAACTACATAATTGACAATAAAGTTTAAAATTACTTAGATCAAAGTTGTTTGATTTTCTATCTTGTCTAAGAAGATTGTTTAGAGATGTAAAACCTTTTTATTGGTTGTAAAATTTATGTTAATTTGTTCTTAATCATAATAATAATGGGATAAAAAGTATCCTAAGTATTGATTCGGGATATAAGCCATCTCTGTGACGAGTTTCTTTCATATACGTTCTTTAGTTTTCAAAAAGGATGCGATCGCAACGCCATCTCTTACCATATTTTCATCTATCTCGCGGAAATGACGTCATTTATGGGATAAAAAGTATCCTTAGTGTTGATTCTGGATATAAGCCATCTCTGTGACGAGTTTCCTTCATATACGTTCTTTAGTTTTCAAAAAGGATGCCATCACAACGCCATCTCTTTCCATATTTTCATCTATCCCGCGGAAATAACGTCATTTATCGGGATAAAAAGTATCTAAGTGACGCCCCGGGATATGAGTTTGCTCTGTGTCGAGTTGCATTTAAATCCGATCAATAGTTTTCACGTGATGCTCTAGATATAAGATTAACTTACGATATTTCTCCAAACGGTGCAAACGCGTCCCTGAGGCTTTGGGTCTCTATTTCTGGACTCAAATCGCCAACGAAAATGTGGTAGTGCTCTGAAACAAAAGGAAGTTGAATCCAATAAATAAAACATCTTTGTAAAACACTTCTATTAAGTGAACTGTAACGATTTTATTCATATTGAGTTAGAGTAAGTTCGTATAGCCTTCTTTAAGAACCTTAAAGAAGCCTATAAACTTACTGTAACTCAATAACCTCCGTAATTGTAACATTTGTATATCTGTTATCATTAGTATTAGTTATTACATTAATATCTATCAAGTATGTACTATTAACTACTAAACTATGTTCTATAATATTAACTGCATATATATGTGTATAAGCCGCGTGTAGAAGGTTTGCCGATAACTACTTACTATTATTGTATTGTATTACTTACTATTATTTTATATGCTAATGTAAAATATATTCTGTTACAACCTAGTCGATGACAAAGACAAATTCACACCTGCATACCTGTAATAGTTGTAACAACCTGCAATAAGTTGTAACAATATAAAACATACAAAATATATGAAATAAGTAAATAAAAATTTTATTATATGCTATACAAACATATCATAATACATATAGAATAAGCAGCACTATTATACCTGAGAGGACCAAAACTAATTAGAAACCATGATTTTAAAAAAGGATACTGACTTAGCTTGTCTGATGTTGAGTGGCATTGAGTTCCATAAACGGTGCCTATACTGTGAAGGAGTTGTCAACGAAGGAAGAAGTGTGTAGATGTGTCTTTAAGGAGAGATTATTATTAGAGCGAAATAACAGGAATGAGAAAGATTTAGGAAATCCAAACGTTCCTTTAAATAAGGAGGAGTACGAGGATCAAAAAGGATGTTGTACAAAAGAAAGATCAAGTGAACATTCCGAGAAAGGCGAATAGGTAAATAGTGTATTTCATTGCAAAAGTGCTGTTTGTAATATATAAAAATTATCTAAGTTACAATGTATACCTACATTCCTAATGTTCTATGATGAATCTACAGTATAATTCATCCCTATATTTATTTGGCACTCTGATTATCATATAAAATCAAGTTTGTCTGTCGTTTTGCGTAATTTTATGTATCGAGGTCGCCACCTGATGTTGTGTCGTGATGATACATTATGCATTAGTGTTGGAATTTGCATGTTTTGTGTTGGGCGGAGTCGCGGTGATTTGCTATGTCACGCCTCATTAGTTCCGCTAGTTATTTTTACGGTTCCGTAGCAATTTGGATAAGAACGGAAAACTTACAAACACATGTCAATCGACAAATTTTACGCCATGGCACAAAAAAATGACATCAAATATACCATTTCCAACAGCGCGTCCCATTAGTAGCTCACAACGCCCTAAATGCTCCGTTAGCCGTTCTACAACGCGACCGCGTTCGTTGTGGTCGTGGCGAAAACGTCACTAATGACGTCATCATTTTCGATCACACAACGCTCACAACGACCCATGTCAAGAGGTGGGTCGAATAACCGTTCCACTTGGGTTTGCGATTGTAACGCCGGCAAGCAAGTAGAACGGGCAAAATCGCGGTTGTCAACGTGGTCGTTGTGAGTCCCTAATGGAACGTAGCCCAACAGCGCGTTCCATTAGTAGCTCACAATGCCCAAAATGCTCCGTTAGCCGTTCCACAAGGCGACCGCGGTCGTTATGGTCGGGCGAAAACGTCATTAATGACGTCATCATTTTCGATCACACAACGCTCACAACGACCCATGTCAAGAGGTGAGTCGAATAACCGTTCCACTTGGGTTTGCGATTGTAACGCCGGCAAGCAAGTAGAACGGGCAAAATCGCGGTTGTCAACGTGGTCGTTGTGAGTCCCTAATGGAACGTAGCCCAACAGCGCGTTCCATTAGTAGCTCACAATGCCCAAAATGCTCCGTTAGCTGTTCCACAAGGCGACCGCGGTCGTTGTGGTCGTGGCGAAAACGTCATTAATGACGTCATCATTTTCGATCACACAACGCTCACAACGACCCATGTCAAGAGGTGAGTCGAATAACCGTTCCACTCGGGTTTGCGATTGTAACGCCGGAAAGCAAGTGGAATGGACACAATCGCGGTTGTGAACGTGGTCGTTGTGAGTCCCTGATGGAACGTAGCCCAAGCATTTATTTTACTTTTGACAGCTCGATGACGGATAAATTAATAATGTCCTGATACGTTACCGACTCCATCTGTCATAAAAATCGACTTCATTTATAAATAAGTTTTAATCTTTTTAACTTAAGTATATATTTTTGTTAATTATAGTACTAATATATCGGGTAATAAATACACCTACATTTCAATGAACATATTTTACATATATTAAATAAGCCATTATTGTAATAAAAAAAAAAATATAAAGTTAGAATATTTATTAAATCGATTACTCTCGATTTATGTCGATATGTGTCGATGGTATAATAGTCTGTGCGTTACATGACTCGCCGAACATCACTATTACGTCACCCACAACAATAAAGTACGACAATTATGACATTTATTTCATAATGGCTTTACTGTCCAAATATTGTAACTTGATCAACGTGCAAACTTGAAAAGTAAAATCAACGCTTGGAAACAGTATACATATATAAATACAGCTAAACAAACTTGAAGACCAGAATTTTTCTATATATAAAAATTAAAATAAAACTAATACATACAAGTCGCGGGCACAGATTGTATTTAGTAAATATGTTTGTATGAACATTTAATTAATTAATAATCGCCACACAACCACACATATTGTATATCGCCAAATTAAGTAAGTTACGCTTGTGTTATGGTTGATATACAACGATCTGCTCTAGGGCCGATCCCAAATTTAGTAACAATAGGACCATCTCAGTAGCATACCCTTTCGAATAAAGAAAAAGAAATGGTAATCGGTCTACAATTGACGGATAAATCGCGTAACAAACATACAAAAAAAAACAATAACATTCAGTCAAATTGAGAACCTCCTGCTTTTTGAAGTCGGTTAAAAATACAGTGAAATTAGTTTAGTTTTTATTACCTATACTAATATAAAGAGGAAATATGAATGAATGAATGAAAACACTTTATTGTTCACCAAAATTAAAATAACGTTCTTAAAAACTAGATACAATAAATGATGAAAAAAAGGGCGGCCTTATCGCTTAAAGCGATCTCTTCCAGGCAACCCCTTAAACTAAGGAAAATATTAAAACATGACAGTGGCGATGTAGACAATAAGTAATATAAAAATATATGAAATAAGTAAAAGTATAAAAATAAAATAAAATATTTATTATATACTATATAAACACAGTACATATCATAATACATACACTACTATTATTCCTGAGAGGACCAAAAATAATTAAAACCATGTTTTTTTTTAAATATTTGTATTTTTGTATGTTTCTAACGAATAAACTCGAATGCTACATTAGCCCTGATTAATATAGCCTATATAAAAATTAGAGATCCCAACTAAAACTTCAATAATGTAACCCACCAATCTAAACAAAATACTTGGCGCTGCAAACAGGTTCTGCGATTTTGATGAAATTTTACGTGTGTTTGAGTGGGATGGTTTAGATTAGGTATGGGCAACCTTTGACATGTTGAGGGCCAAACTTTAGCGTGCAAATACGTTCGCGGGCCACGTTTAAAAGTAGTTAGTGCATTTTAAAGTAGTGATAATATTTTTAAATAAACTAGTTAGAATAATTGAGAAGCAATCAATCTTTTGATGTGTCGGCCGTGAGGCGGCAAACTTCAAAGAATTTGAGCAAGCCGAGTGGCGGCGATTATCAAAGTGTGAGGCGGCAAACATCAAATCCTTTGATGTTTGCAGACCGCTAGTATTGTACCTAGCTAGCTATACGGCAAACACTGTCCTACCCTTTATAGGAGTCCTGCCCGTAGGAGTTCAGCGGCACCACCTATCAGGTCCAATTGTGAATCTAAACCATCCCGGGACCCATTTGAAAACACAAAACATTTCATCTAATTGAGTTCAAACATTTAGAAAAGCAATAGTAATAAATAATATAGCATAGTTGATACTATATATATATTAATCGTATATATTTTCATAGAGTCTGCATTAATAGTGTTACGAGTTTGCGGAACTCGAATTAAAATGCCTTTAGAATTATTATAGAGTTTATTAGAACTATACAAACACGTATAACACAGTTACAAATATAACCGAACACAACAAATCCAAACGTAATGCAGAAGGTCGTAATTCAATAAAACGCGCAAAGTCCGTCAATATTAGATTCCCGATAAGGTACACACGTCACGCCTACATCGTAGTTGTAGCTCAACTGACCCCTCTCTCAATCAGGCCATCGTTTTATACTGCTCAAATGCAAATGTGCCCGCCCGGCAACGTTGACACAATTCCTAGAATTAGCTTGTACTTATAATCCGCAACACGTGGCTAATGATGGTCCTGAACGGCCGTAAACGAGTACAATAGGACAATAGGCTGTTCTCCCCAATAACTAGAAACGTATACCAACAAAAATGAGTGAACAAAAGAAGACGATCATAAAAGGATTACAATTCGTTCAAATGCCGACAGGTAATAAAATGTGCTTTTACAGATCCGTACGTGGAATTTGTTTTTGTCGGAGCCTAAGTTGTAAACAATAGTATAGATAAATATATTAGCAATAATACAAACACAGAAAGAATAAGTTGTTACATATATACTATAAGGATATGATGTTAGGTATAGTCGATCTGCGTTTTAGAAAATAAACAATTATTATATTATTTATATAATAATATTTATATATGTATATAATCTGATATAAATACAAATCGTGTATTTATTATATGAAATAATATAAAATATGTAAAATTTTACGCATGGTAATGTAAAAGAAATATTATTTGTATAATCTTCTAGATCCATAGTCCCCTCTTTAATGAACATAATGACTGAATGAAATAATGAATGATATACACGCAAACAGAAGAATGTTTTTTGTATATGAAGATTTTTGGACCAGAAACCCTCCTGGGCGTACTCAGAACACTTTACCAAAGTTTTATCACAATCTGAACAACGGTTTAGGAACGCATATCGGACAAACATACAAACTTTGATTTTTATTTATATAGATTTTTTTGAGCTAGAAACCTTTTCGGGATTCCTCATGACACCCTACCAAGATTTCATCACAATCTGACTATAGTCTCGGAGTGCATCGAGAACAAGCATACAGAACATTGATTTTATTGTGAGGTCGGTGCGTGGTTGTTAAAAATTGGCTCTTTTGAATAAAACAGATCTTCTTCGAATAAACACTTTCATCTTCTTTAAATTGTACATCTTAGAAAACATTTTAAAATCAGCTTCGCCTTAACATTCATTCAATCTATACTTGTGTTCCGTTGCACAACTAAGTAGGGATGTTCATACAAAAAAATATCGATATTTTTTCGATATAATATATCATAGTGTTGTATCGATACTTAGCGATATATCGTAGAAATATATCGAAATCTTCGATATATCGTAAGAAAATATATTTTTCGTATTTAGTTAGTCTATAATATGAAGAAAGTAAAGAAACAAATCAAGTTTATTTATTTATAATTCTCAATATTTTTTCTCTACTCCTTGCATAAACAAAATTTTATTTAAACTGTACAAAACGGATAATAATTTTATTGCACAGCTTGCTTCTTCTATGCAATTGAATTGTAGCCGTTTTTATATATCGTATTATTTATTTTTATTAGTTAGTTTTATATAACTTTTTTTCGTAAACTGTATCAAGCAAAACACTGAAAACAGACAACTTTTATTTGTAGGTTATTTTGTACTGAGACCGAAGCGAATAACCACAGACATAGATTATACTATTTAATACTAGTGCTGCCCTTGCGAAGAGTAGGAGTAGCATGTTGTTTAGCGGGGGGCGATTATGACTAATGTTATAATCGAATTATTTTCGAATACTAATACTGAAAATCGATTATGAAATGAGTAGCTTACTTATTTTCATAATCGAATGATTTCATTAGTATATATCTCATAATCGGCCACCGATGAAATCTACTAAAAAATAAAATCGAGAGTTTATTCGAGTGACTTGGGAGTCGCTCTTTAGCCGTTGAGACGAATATACATTGTAGGTTAGGTATGTAGTGGAATTTGATTTCAAGTTATTTAGATTATTTTGTTAACAATGAAACTTTCGTTACTGCGAAGGCTAGTTTTCAATAATTCAGGCTTTTACGTTTTATTTTTACTCAAGTTGCCAACCATAAATCAGTAAAAAAAAGTAAAAGTATGTTCTTTTTTTTTACTGCAGATAATAGTCATTTACATATACAATCGAATACAATGCAAGAAAACTTAACTTATTCGTATTACATTCTACTCATAGTTCCTCAATACTATAAGTAGAATACTGAGCCCAGATCACCGTCTTCTATGGGTAAGGTGCCCAGAAGGCTGGCCACGTTTCCTCGCTGGATCGCCACACTGATCCGTTGGCCGAGGTAAGCACCAGCCCTCTGATCACCTGAAGAGTCAATGAGTCGTTTCGATAAATTTTGGACCCCACGGTCCAAGCGTCTCGACAGCAAACGGCACAAATATATAACTCTCACTGAGGGTTGCATACTTGCGCCGCTTGAGTGATTCGGCTGTTTCCGTCCCTGAACCGGCTGATCTAGACGTGTTTGGTAAATGGGATGCGGCCAACGTGTCTACGCAAGTCGCATCCCACACCAAAGGCTTGCCACGCTGCCAGGGAATTAGAGTCATTCCGTCAGGACGCCTACCATCGTCACGTGCAATAACGTTCGGCTCCAATAAAGCCGGCACGTTGGCGGTGGCAAGCGCCCTCCGTAAGACATCATTCAAGGCAGCGTGGCGTGACCATCTGCCGGCACTGCGGCGGCAAGAAAGACCGCGGTATCCCGGGTCGATTATCTCTGTTCCACAGACGCATGTGTGTAGTGCACATATGTACGTTCTTTAATTTCTAACGCTATTTGGTATATCGGATAAAATGTATCGATTGTACATATCGATACTAGATTATACGATAATATCGGGTGGAAGCGATATATCGTGTGCATATATCGATATTTTATGAAATATCGATCTATATCGTGCACTCCTACATCAAACCATTTTTAACATCCCTACATTTATAAGACAAGGCAGAATTTGTTATAACTTGTGTCATCCGAATTATCAAACACGACCCGTAGACGGCAAGTCATTTCAATACAAAGCTTACAATTAAAAAGCAACCTCCAAGTATATCGATTTTCCCTTACTTCTGACACATTCGTGTCACATAATGCTTATTAATCGCGTGCTGACTTCACTTTTTTTTAATTAATTATTAAAGCGACAAAAGGCCGCCGGTTTGAATTATGTTATTTTCCCTAGAGAAACGCTAGACTGTTTTGTTTAACTATACTTGCAGTTGAGGAGCGTCTGAGTACCTACAAATCGATATAATAAAAAAAAACACATGTGAATAATATTCAATATCAAGCACATAAATAAGAATAGTAAGCATAAGCTATAAATAAATTAAAATTTATAAATTTTTCGACATATAGATAAACTATCGTCCGCGTGAACCCCCTGATTTTGACACATTCTTCATTGGTGCTCCGCTCCTATTGGTCTTAGCGTGATGATATATAACCTATAGCCTTCCTCGATAAATGGGCTATCTAACACTGAAAGAATTTTTCAAATCAGACCCGTAGTTTCTGAGATTAGCGCGTTCAAGCAAACAAACAAAGTCTTCAGCTTTATAAATTAGTATAAGATGAGGAGGTTGGGGCCTCGAGGTTTTTCCTCTTTACCCCGGCTGCAACTCAGTGGGCAACTACCCACCGGTAACTGGCTTCGCAGCAGCTCTCGTTAGCCAATCTGCGGCGTTCGGTGGCCATATCGGGCTTAATTGAGACTTTATCTTGCGGACTGACATGACCCGATGCGTCCTTTTAGGTCTGACTTAAAAGTGCTTCACTTTACTGGCATTACTCGGGTTTTAAGCTTATTAATTCTAGTTTTTTACCTATTTATTTAAAAAAACAAATTCCAATGAGCAGTCTTAATACTTTAAAACAATCTCTTCCTAGCAGCCGAATATTTTCACGAAGTAAAAAAAATGTTTAAAATAGATTCACAAAAAGGTATATTTTTTTAATTGCTCTTCAAATATTTTACGTAAGGCCCTTAATCCGTGAAGGATTTAAGCTGGCTTTAGGATAAACATCCACCAAAGCAGAACCATGCGATAAAGCGGTTAGCTGTGCTGATTTATTTTCAAATAGTAGAAACAGCTAAACTTCTTTCGCGTTGCCATGAAGAATGCATATTTGTTAGTAAGTTGCAACGGCGACACCAAGAGAAAACGAGACAGCAGCACCACCTTTTTCGCTATATTCTTCTTTCCCATGGAAACGACGTTATTTATCGGGATAAAAAGGATCCTAAGTGTTGACTCGGAATATATATATATCTTTGTTGAGTTTCATTCATATCCGTTCAGTAGTTTTCACGGAAAAACAGAGTGGAGGCTGACCTGTTGGAATTACGAGCCAATAATTGGCAAGAAACTGCGCAAGACAGAAAAAAATGGTATGCTCTCGTTTCGGAGGCCAAGACCCACTTTGGGTCGCTGAGCCAACGGAGTAAGTAAGTAGTTTTCAGGTGATGATCTGCCAAACAGACAAACAGAAATTCTAAAAGTTGCATTTTTGGAATTTACTGGTCTATATTAGGCCAGTTTTTTTTTAATTCATCATATAAACTCGAACCTTCTACAGATTTATTCTATCATACATATCTTATACTAATATATAAAGCAAAAGAGTTTGTTTGTTTGTTGCTTGAACGCGCTAATCTCAGGAACTGCTGGTCTGATTTGAAAAATTCTTTCAGTGTTAGGTGGCCCGCAATGGCCACCGAATGCCGCAGATTGGCTAACGAGAGCTGCTGCGAAGCCATCGTCAAGCGGAGAAGACTCCAGCAGCTCCAAACCCAGTTACCGGTGGGTAGTTGCCCACTGAGTTGTAGCCGGGGTAAAGAGGTAAAACCTCGAGGCTCCAACCTCCTTATCTTATACTAATTTATAAAGCTGAAGACTTTGTTTGTTTGCTTGAACGCGCTAATCTCGGAAATAACGGATCTGATTTGAAAAATTCTTCAGTGTTAGATAGCCCATTTATCGAGGAAGGCTATAGGTTATATATCATCACGCTAAGATGAATAGGAGCGGAGTACCAATGAAGAATGTTTCAAAATCGGGAGATTTTGTAACTTAATTTTTTTTAACTATTCCACGTGGATGAAGTCGCGGGCAGAAGCTAGAATATAGATAAAAACCAACTCCCTTGTTCAAAGAAATTTTTGTTTATGAACTGTATTTGATCATTTTTGTTGAATTAGATTCAGGAAAGCTTCAGAAAAGTTTCACATAAATTTCATTGTAATTAGATACCATATACGTAACTTACTAGTGAAAAATAACAGTTTTCTAGCAAATAAGATACCGACTTCAAGAGTAACTACAAAACATAAAATAAATATTTTGTACAACGTCTTGAAGTTGGTGCCAAGTAAAACATAAACAAACAACAACAAATTTGCAAAGTACACCGACTTTAAGATGTAGTATATAAATTACTTTCTGACCGACCACCTGTCATTTTTACACAGTCACTCCAACATTGCCAAATTCAACGCACATTACAGTGTTGAAACCACCGCGAAACAAAATAGAATACAATAAAATAGAAAATATTTATTTTATACTTTTTTTTATTGTTGGAGTACAGCAGACAGACTGACAGCCTCACTGTGATGGAAAGTGGTTACCGTCCCTTATAAACATTTGGAACACTAGGTATTACCAATGTGCTGCCGTACTCGTAGATAGAACTGGAAACTAGCCGCTAATGCCTTATGGCGGCGTACTTTAGACCAGGGGTGGTAGTCATCCAGATGGGCAAATATGCTACCACCTGGCTGTGGGTTGTTTTGTAGCCTCTTACGACAGGCCGCCTGGCCGCAGGAATTAGTATTATTTCTCCGTTCTGCACGGATATAACCTAATAATTTTGAAGTCGGTTTCTTTATAAAACTTTTTATAGCATCATATATCTTGAATTTTGATGGATGCTATACATTAATGCTTTCTACAGAGAAATCTTCGTCTGCCGAAATCTGTCGTCGTATTAACCGATGTAGTCCATTTTCGAGATGGATTTATGAGACTTTTCGAGTAAGGCTGTCACTTGGATTTAAGTCTCTTAATGGGTTTGTTGTCTGACTGTTTGGAGTTCCATAACCACATTAATAGAGACACCTTTTTTGATAACACAGGGGGAATGTCTTTGGAAACCATCCTCGGATCCTTCGGGGGAAGGGCTAGAAAGCAGGCATAAGGCCTGCATCGACGGTGTGTGGGACTCTTAGCAACCGGTTCTCTGATGATAGTAAATAAATAAAAATAATAATATCAGCCCATAAATGACCCACTGCTGGGCTCGGGCCTCCCATTATTGGAGGATCGGACAATTTACCCGCCACGCTTGTCCAAGGTGGCTTGGCAGGCTTGACACATCGCTTATCTCGATGTGCAGGTTGCTTCACCGTTGTTAGCACCTGGTAATTGTAACAATATGCACATTAGGTCAGAAAACTGGCTAAGTGGTGCATGCGTTCCGGCCAGGATCGAACCCGCGCCCTTTGACGTTTGGGACGCTAGCCATTACGCTACCACAACTTCAATTCAACTTCGATAGTAATTAATTTGCTCAAATTTATGTAAATTAAATAATAATTTAGTGAAAAGTTAATAATAGTAATCATAAATTGGCAGACAAACACACACACTGTGTATCCCCAAATTAACCAAGTTACGCTTGTGTTATGGGTAATATACAACGGATCACTCTGGGGCCGATCCCAGACACCCAGGCCATAGTAAATAACGGAGAAAATACGTTTCCGAAATTTACTATACCCGGAATCGAACCCGGAGCCTCTGCATTGCAGTGAGGTAAGCCGGCAAAGACTTAGCCCGCTCAACCACAGAGGCCGTCTAAAGAAATTTATAAGTATAAAAAGATGGTACAAAATTCTTGATTTTTTTTGTTACAACCTATGCCGTAATTTAACAGTGGCTGTAAAAAAGTTGGTACATGAGTCGCATGTATTGTTTATGGTTCGTAGTTTTCAAAAAATTTTGACAGCAGGAAGAATCGCTTCCCAGAGACGGAAAGTGCTGTTTCCATCCCTTTGATTAGGCAACTCCAAGCGTACTTTTGAATATAAGAAATGAGAATGTTATTTATACTATTGTTACAATTTAGCCAAAATTCCACGAAGCACGCCGACTAATGAGAATGCACACCTACCGGCCATAAAGCACGGTTTATTACCTGCCCCCATTTGGACTTCTTTTGTTTACTTTGTGTTTAATATTTGTAATTAGAAAAGCCGCCTATTGTGTATTGTAATCCTTTATGGTAGGCAGTGGCCAGGTGTGATTCTAGGAAATCATGGTTTACCCGGTCATGACATATTGTAAGCTGAGTATAAAATAATGCCCGAACGGAGAGACCGGCAGTCAAGCGACAATTACGATACGAGCAAAACGTGTACATTCGATAAGCTATATAGTGCCGGACTTTGCGCGCGTTATTAAATCTTGCAGTTTGTACTGATTGTGTTCAGTTATATTTGTACCTGTGTTATACGTGTTTGTATAGTTCTATATAAATTCTATAGTAATTTCAAACGGCATTTTAATTCGAGTCCCGTAACTTGTAACACTATTTAACAGACATAGAAAACGGCCGGAGATCTAAAGCGAATCTAAAAGCAAATAAAACAATAAAGTAATTTTCCCAAACCCCAAAGGCATATATGCAATAAAAGAATAAAACGGCTTGACAAATAAACAGATAATATGCTTATATACTGTGAAATTTCCCAAAAGTGTAGAATCCGTCTAGACGGTAGATTACTAGTCTATAATTTGAATTTTTAGTATTTGTAAGGTGGGAGAGCCGTACTGAAATCATATGTGTTTACTAGGATATGCCTGCGACGTTTGAATACAAATTCCCGCGGGATTCGCAAGGCACAAAATACCGTAGCATTTAATAAAGAATGTGAACTATCGTTTTAGTGAAAACTGTGTTGGAATAAGCTAATTTTTATGCATCCGAACAACTTCGAACCACTCGCGGGAAAATTCCTGCGGGATTCTCGAGATAAAGATAAATCACAAATTTTATTAAATTTTTGCTATCGAGCAATCAAAAACTCGCATTGGAATTAGATTTTTTTTAATCTGGCCATTTTAAATAATTCCCAAAAAAAATCCCGCGGGATTCCCAGGATCAAAAGTAGCGCAGATTTTCCATCTAAGAATTTGCTGTCTGTCAGCGAATTCAGTATCGAAATTGGCCCAGCAGTTTTTATGTGAATTCCTAACAAACAGACAAGAAATCTAAAAAAAATATTCTGTTCGCCGTTGTTTTTAGAGTATATTCCCATTGTTTTCTTTAAATAGCTTCAATGTACAGACACTGCATGTTTAGAATTTTATGATATTATAGATTACAGCTCTTAGGCCGCAATAAGAATGGCTTTTTCATAATTGAACATAATTATGAAAAAGCCATTCTTTTTGTTGGAAGCAGAGTACTGACTTAAAACTCTTTGCTATTTATACTTCAGCAATAAATAAAAACATTTTTCTGTCAAAAATTCCGTGGATAGCTCGCCGGGCGAATGCGTCCATACTGAAAGAGCTAAGCATTGGAGATCTAATAGAATAGTTGTACAATGTTATTATAACTTATTGTACAATAAAATTTGTGAAACGATACACAAGAACATTATAATTAAGTACAAATGGCGGCCTTATAGTTGGCAGCGATCTCTTCCAGGCAACCTTGGGATGGAGTGAGAAAAATGGCACAAAAGCTAGGGCAACGTTTTGATGCACAAAATTAAAAAAAAAATTATCGCGTATGTGTAGTTCACATGCAGTAGAAGTGAAACAAAGTGTGACAGGCGGTGGGAGGGATTCTAAATTTCGTGCCGTCACATTTCATATATTTTTATTTTTTTAATATTTATGTTAACTACTCTACGGACTCGAGTTCCGTACCCTTTTTTACAACTTAATTTCTATGAAAGTTTTTAGGTTCATACACGCTTATTGTTTATTTTGTTATTGTGTGTGACATTAATTTAGTGATTTTTATGTTGTAATGTACCTTAAGAATAACTTATAATATTATTTTTTTCTATTTTTAATAATGAACTTATACTAATGTAGAGTGTATCTGTTACATGCTGGTGTTGTGAGGAAGTGCATGTGCAGTGTGTGCCTTATGTCCATACCTATATATATATATATCTTAACTAGTGCCATTTGTGTTGCTTTTTCTTTCTGTGCCTAGGGTATTCATTTTTAGGCTCTTTGTATGTCTTGGTTTGTTTGTAAAGTGTGCGTGTAATGCAATGCGGTGGTAGTGCGCGTTGGTGTGAGTATGTGTGAGTTTTGTCATTTCATATATTATATCGTTATAACACATTTAAGTTTTAAACCACGAAATTTGAAGAATTAACGAAAAACTTCAAAACATTTCCAACTCTATGTGTTCTGAGCAGTGTTTAAGTTATTAAATATAATGTATTCTATCTCATTCTCTCGCAGGCTTAGTCCTATATATTAATATGTTTATCTCTTTTTAGTATCGCTTTTTCGTTTCATCGAATTTCAAATCACAACGACTCTAAAGAAGTTTCACTTCAATATTTAAAAATACATGTAAATTAGGGATGGGCCGAATGTGGTTTGAACCGAATACGAACTTCGGCCGAATATTCGGTTAAAACAAAAAATTCGGCTGAACTTCGGTTTAATTTCGCCATGCTTTCTCGAAAGCGACACGTCGTTACTTGTTGATATCGTGAATTGATAACCCCGACTCTTTGGCGTTTTTACACCATAACCTGCCTCTGGTAAATTTTAAGTACGAGTAGGTAGGTAAAAGTATAGATTTTTAGACCTTTGATTGAAAAAAAACATCATATTATAAATCTAAATTCTTAATGTTTAGTTCGTAAAAAAGTTATTTCAATCAAAATTAAAGTTGTAATTCCTGATGTCTCTTAGAATTGTTTTTTGATATTTTATTCAAGTTACGCATTATATTTAAGCAGTTACACTACTTATGTTTGTTAGAGGAATAATAAGTTTGTAGGACAACCTTTTTATACGTTTATTTTTCTATACATTTTTACATATGATTGACATTGTCATTCTAATGTTAGCCATCGAAATTATTTTCTGTATTATATTGAAAAAACTTGAAAGTAAATAATTCGTCTTTAAACAAAGCCTATCTTCTTCATTGCACCAATCCGCCACATATTGGTGACCTTATCGATAATGGAGCACGAAAATAAAGGTAATTACACACCTCCCGATTTATGCCGAGTCGGAGTGCGACTACCACCTTTTTGGGCTGCGGAACCAGCGGTATGGTTTGCGCAAATAGAAGGCAGCTTTGCTCTTTCTGGTATTAAAGACGATAATACCAAATACTTTCACGTCACGGCGCAACTTGAACATCGTTTTGCTGCAGAAGTCAAAGACATTATAATTAACCCTCCACCGACTGGCAAATACGAGTTTTTGAAAAATGAATTCATCAAACGCCTTTCAGCTTCGCGAGAAAAAGAACTAACACAACTTCTCATGCATGAAGAACTCGGTGACAAAAGGCCTTCACAGTTTTTGAGACACTTACGCCATCTAGCGGGCAAGGATGTTTCGGATAATTTTATTCGAACCGTATGGACCAGCCGATTGCCGACCAGCTTGCAAGCAATTATCGCATCGCAACCTCAGTCTACACTGGAAGCGCTCGCGGATCTCGCCGATAAAGTCCATGACTTAGTGCCGTTATCACCACAAGTTGCATCAACTGACGCACCTAGATTATATTTCGACAAGCTTACTAGAGAAATAGCAGAGCTCAAACTAGAAGTTCAAGAACTCTCTAAGAGGAACACCAGGGATAGACATCGCTCTCATAGCACAAGCAATCGTCGCAGTAAAAGTCGTACCAGGTCTCTCTCAAGTTACCGTAAGTTTCCCAATTGCTTTTATCACCATAGATACGGCGATAAAGCCAGGATATGTTTGAAACCTTGCGACTATCAGCAGGGAAACGAGAGGGGCGCTCATTGATGGCGACAAATGACTGCCCAAGTTCCTCAGGTCGCCTTTTGTAACGGATCGTAAGTCAAAGACGCAGTTCCTGGTCGATACAGGTAGCGACCTCTGTGTCTTTCCACTTTCCGCTGCCAAACCCAGACGACCAAGAACGAGCTATAATCTTTTGCTGCGAATGGAACACCTATTCATACATACGGCTTCGCTCAATTACAACTTGACTTAGGCCTCCGTCGCGCATTTTCATGGCGTTTTATCGTTGCGGACGTTAGTAAGGCAATAATTGGCGCCGACTTTCTTTCGCATTATGGCTTGATTGTCGACTGTCGGAACCGCCGCCTTATTGACAATATGACGACGCTCACATCCTCTGCATCTCCAGCTCCTACATCAGATTCAATTTCATCAGTTAAAACTGTCTTTGGCAAATCTGAGTATATTAACCTCCTTCGAGAATTTCCAGAGATAACTCGACCAGCGGGTACCGAACGGGTTATTAACCATAGCACAGTCCATTTCATCAGGACTACACCTGGACCACCTGTTCACTGCACGCCAAGACGACTATCGGCGGAAATGCTGAAGATTGCCAAACAGGAGTTTAGTGAGATGATCAAAAACGGAACTGCCAGGCCATCGGAGAGCCCGTGGTCGTCACCATTGCATCTCGCTCCTAAAAAAGATCATGGTTGGCGTCCATGCGGAGACTATCGTATGTTGAACGCTCGCACAATACCCGACCGCTATCCGGTCAGGCATATTCAAGATTTTACGCATTGTATATCTGGTTGTACCATCTTTTCTAAAATTGATCTCGTTAAGGCATACAACCAGATTCCAGTAAACCCTGAAGATATTCCAAAACGGCGATTACCACACCTTTTGGGATGTATGAATTTCCGTATATGTCATTTGGCTTACGTAACGCAGGTCAGACATTTCAGAGATTTGTGGATGAAATGACCAGAGATTTCGATTTTTGCTACTGTTATCTTGATGATTTTTAATATTTTCACCAGATTCCACCACTCACTTTCAACATCTACGTGAAATTTTCGCTAGATTGCAAGAATATGGCATGGTCATTAACACTAGCAAATGCGTTTTTGGAGCCTCAGAAGTCACTTTTCTTGGCTGTAATGTTTCAGTAGCTGGCATCAAACCCACTGGCGAAAGCATCGAAGCCATTAAGAATTTTCCTCCTCCAAAGACTGTTAAGGAGTTGAGATGTTTCTTAGGAATGCTCAACTTTTATCGTCGGTTTCTCAAAGATGCCGCTAAATTACAAGCTCCACTTCACGATCTGCTTACCGGCTCTGTGAAAGGCTCACATCCCGTGACTTTGTCCGGAGAGACACTAGAGGCATTTGAAGCGTGCAAACAAAGCCTATGCAACGCAACACTTTTAGCACACCCGGATATCGACGCAAAACTAGCCTTAGTGACAGATGCATCGGACGTTGCCATCGGTGGCGTATTAGAGCAGCATCGTAATGGCGAAACGCAGCCATTAGCTTTCTTCAGTCGTAAGCTCAGCTTGACGCAGAAGAATTACTCACCTTACGATCGAGAACTGCTAGCCATTTATGAAGCCATTCGTCACTTTCGACATTTCGTCGAAGCTCGTCATTTCACTGTGTTTACTGATCATAAACCTCTCTGCTTTGCATTTCAACAACGCAAAGACAAATGCTCTCCACGCCAATTCCGACATCTGGATTTTATTTCGCAATTCACGACGGATATCCAGCATATATCGGGAAAAACAATATCGTCGCTGATCTTCTCTCCAGGATCGAGGAGATAGCTCAGCCTGTCGATCTTAACATCTTGGCGGAATCTCAGCAAACCGACACTGAGCTTCAGACAATTTTACAAGGCAATACAGCCCTAGATCTCGTCAAGGTTAATATACCAGGCACACGGACGGAGTTATACTGCGATCAGAAGATGCAGTCACCTCGCCCGTATGTTTCAGCTGATTTAAGGAGACAAGTTTTTAACAGCTTACATTCCCTCAGCCATCCAGGCGCTAACACCACCTTGAAATTAGTGGCACAGCGTTATGTTTGGCCAGGAATGAACAAAGACTGTCGTGAGTGGGCCAGAGCCTGTCAGTCATGTCAACGGACCAAAGTCTCAAGACACGTTTCACCACCGCTGGGCAATTTTAAACTACCTCGCGGAAGATTTCAGGTCGTTCATATTGACTTAATCGGGCCTTTGCCTATATCAGACAGTTTCCGCTACTGCCTCACCGCCGTCGATAGATTCACGCGCTGGCCTGAGGCGATAGCTTTACAAGATATTAGCGCCGAAACTGTAGCAAAAGCGTTCGTCACTCACTGGATCGCTCGTTATGGATGCCCACAGCAGATTGTGACGGATCGTGGTAAACAGTTCGAGTCTGCGCTTATGAAGCGGTTGTCAGAACTTGCAGGCTTTCAACGTTGCAGGACTACGGCATATCATCCAGCCAGTAATGGTTTAGTTGAAAGAATGCACCGCCAGTTAAAAACGGCAATTGTATGTCATGATAACCAAAGATGGACTGAGAGCTTACCACTCGTCTTATTGGGCATGAGGACGGCCTTCAAAGACGATATTCAAGCGTCACCTGCCGAACTTGTTTATGGCGAGACACTTCGCTTGCCTGGTGAGTTCCTACAACCAGACAACACTCTTCATTCCACCTTTGATGTGACTAATTTCACAGTGCGCCTGCGCGCCATTTTAAATAACATTCGTCCTACACCAACTTCAAGGCATTGTAACAGGAACATTTTCATCTTCAGAGACTTGCCTACTGCATCGCATGTCTACGTCAGAGATGACACCGTGCGCGGAGCTCTTCAGCCAGCCTATTCAGGTCCTTACAAAGTTCTAGATAGGACCGACAAGATTTACAAGCTGAATATGAAAGGTAAAGAGCAAACAGTGACTATAGAAAGGCTGAAGCCAGCTTATATGGTTGCTGACGGATACCGCACCTCTGACGTCACGCCGTCACAGCAAAAGAATGAACCTGGGACAAGAATGCGATCGGGAAGGAGAATTTTGTTCCCTAACTATTATCGCCCATCCTAGGATGGTCTCTGGGGGGGAGCCCTGTAGGACAACCTTTTTATACGTTTATTTTTCTATACATTTTTACATATGATTGACATTGTCATTCTAATGTTAGCCATCGAAATTATTTTCTGTATTATATTGAAAAAACTTGAAAGTAAATAATTCGTCTTTAAACAAAGCCTATCTTCTTCATTGCACCAATCCGCCACAAGTTTATTACAATATTTGTTTTAATTCGATGTCTATTTAATTAAGCAAAGACTCTTTAATTAGCATCGACGCCGGTTTGCTAGTCTATCGGTTTTTTTATAGGATTCATTTTGGAGAGTGTGCGGTTGAACTAACTTTTCGACCTGATTCCCCACACCATTCCATCTTCGGAGCACAAGGCGCTCTGGTCTGCTCCATCGTTTCACAGTGGAAACGCTACCAGTGCGTACTAAATGTTTCGCCTCCACGTTCCTTCTACGTACGGTAGAATTATGGAATGCACTACCAGAGTACGTGTTTCTCGAAAAGTACAATCCGGGTATCTTCAAGTTTCGTGTGAATATGTACTATCTAGATAAGCGTACTTCATCTTCGACCGCATCATCGTCCGACGTTGGACGTGATTGTGGTCAAACGCAAACCATTTAATAAAAAAAAGAACAAACAAACAATTAAAAAGAACTAATTTTATTTACTTTTTATCACATCAGTTAATGTTTACATGTTCCGAACTAAAATAAATGATCATGAGTATATGAAGGCTTATTATATTTTACGGTTATGGTAGGATATAATTTCTATTTCAGTTAAAATAGTGCAAGTAGGTATTTCATATTTTCTTGCAGGGAATGTTTCGGTATTGAAACCGAATTTTTAGGCCGAATGCCGTAGTTCGGCTCAAGCTGCCAAATTTCGGTCTAACCGAATGTAAAACGAATTACGACCCATCCCTAATGTAAATATTATTATAAAGTATATATACATAAAGCATAGCAATATAATATAAACATACGTACATACATATAAACCGAAATATACATTATACTTTAGGATAGTAATTTTTAACGAGTGTACTGATTTGGGTTGTCTCAGTTCTAGTGGAGCATGTTCCACAATTGAACAGCTTGTACACTGAATGATTCTTTATAACACTTGGTTGTATTGAGCAGTGTTTCTAGTCTCATGTTCACTGATGATCTGGGGAATTACTTCTGATTCAATTTGAAAAATTGGAAAGGTTCTTTAATATAAGGAGGGGGGACTTGGGACTAAACAATATACATTATACAGAGAAGTGACATACTTTTAATAAAAGATATTGTTACAAGTTGGGCCACCTGCCTACCTATTGTCACATACTGAAAAAGAAATGCTGCGCATCTTGTTTATTGCCCCTCCCGCATTCGGAGTTCTTTTTATTACTTCGTATTTAACATTTTCAATTAGACAATAGCCTATTGTTATTGTTTTCGACTTTGTTGGCCGTTCGCAGGAATAGATAACCGGGTGTGCAAATTACTATTTCTCGGAAACTAAGTGCGCGCAGCCGATTTTTTTTTGTACTGTATATTTAGTGTAAAACAATGCCCGAATGGGGGGGTGGGGCAGTCAAGCGACGACTACGATACGAGTAAGACGTTTGTGGTACTCTCGATTAGCGATATAGACGACGGACTTTGCGCATGTCGAATTGTATTGAATCATGCAGTGTGAACTGGTTGCATCCAGTTTTATTTGTATTTGTTTTATACGTGTTTTTACAGTTCTAATAAATTCTATAGTAGTTCCAACGGCATTTTTAATTCGAGTCCTGTAGCTCGTAACAATATTTTAATGTCTTCAGTGGTCTTATTTTACAGTATAATATCTACTCAGGGACGCTTCACTTTTTTTTAGGCGTGGGAAATGCATTTCGCTCACTACCGGGTCCTTTACTGGGGATTAGACCAAAGCTACGAGAGGTGAGAGCACGAATGTGCACCAGAGTCAATTGCCGGCTTGTGTGGAGACTCGACTAATCAATACTCCACTAAAATCTCCCTCCTCCCATGTGCCCCGCGCTTATGGCAGGAAGAGCGTGAGACTTAGAACGTAGTTACGCCCACGCTGATCCTAGCGCATGCTTGAGAGTGCCCTGGGAAGGAGGACAAACTCACTTCGTCAACAGGGGGATGACTCCTCCGCTCCCTAAATGCTGGAGGGCCCCTGCAGCGGTATTACGGGAGGAGATCTTGCGCATATCTGCACCTTCGGGACCCCGATTGACGTCGGTACCCGCGACACGCATGCGCACCTCTATCCCTTTCTCGTCCTTAATATATGTCACGGTTGACGCGCCTGTCAAACTCTACGCTGCTAATGAAGTTGACAGGCGCCTTCCGTTTCTATTACAGGATATGCGTATTTTGGCGAAGGCGGATAGGTACCCATTTGAGCTTTGGAAAATTCGGATATGTGATCATATCATCAGAGGTTACCAGCAGTTTACCGACAACGGATACTGTTGTGCTTTGGCCACATAGCCCGCAAGAACCCAGATAACACGAAGAGACTTGTAGTCATGGGGAAAGTTGAAGACAAAAGACGTCGTGGTAGATCGCCAAACTGGTGGATCGATCAGGTTGCTGACCAGCTGGACACTTTCGGCCCTTCATCGTGCTCAAAACCGATCTCGATGGAGGAGAGTACTTATTCACTACTATTAAAGTCACGATCGTCAGCAGTAAAGGTACGACTTAGAAGAAGAAGAAGAAGGTTATTTTTTAACCAACTTCCAAAAGGAGGAGGTTCTCAATTCAACTGAATTGTTTTTGTATGTTTATTACGTGATTTCTCCTCCAATTGTGGACCGATTTTCATTTTTTTTCTTTATTCGAAAGAGCATACTTACTCTTGAGGTGGTATCATTGTCATCATCATTGTCAAGTTCTCATCGTAATATTTATTATATGACCCTAGTACTTGGCACTATAATGTCGCTCAGACATACACCGCCGCCCGACTCTCGCCAGCCATCAGTCACTGAAAAGGCACCAACAATGGGTACAAACATAGAGGGAAATATTGCTTTGAATCCATCTATCCTTTCAATGCAACATGCCTCTTCGGAACCGGAACTGAGTTTCACACCTAAATTACCCGATATGGCGAATTTCAAACCACATTTTGTTCAGCCACTTAGACGAAAACGAAGAGATTGCGTGGAGGAAGATTTATCTGATTTTATGACACAAGTTAAAAGTATGTTTTGTGACATAAAGGCATGTCAGTCCGTGCAAGACACAAACATGGAAAAAATCTGCTCAGCCGTCGAGGATATCAAAGCTCAAAATTCGTCTATCAAAACTTCTATGGAATTTTTATCCGAAAAATATGAGTCGTTGAAAACTCAACTAGAGAAGTCGGATTTAGAGAATAAAAAGAATCTACAGCATATTAAGGCTTTGGAACAAAAATTAGACAGATACGAACGCAGTTCACGCTCCTCCTGTATTGAAATTAAAAACGTTCCTCCTGTCACTGGGGAGTCTAAGCGAGATCTTTTATTAAAAGTATCTTCTATTGCTAAGCAAGTAAACTCCGTCATCGAACAATGTGATGTAAAGGATATTTATCGTATTAACACAAAAGTACCTTCTAATAAAATAATTATCGTTGATTTTGTGAGCGTTATCAAAAAAGAAGACTTAATTTATAAATATAAACATTTTAACAGAGGTAACATAAAATTGAACACGGATATGTTTAACTACAACTATACCAGACAGCCAATATTTATTTCAGAGAATTTATCACAGCAAATGAAACGTCTATATTATTTAGCGCGGGATTATGCGAAGTCTAATGATTATAAATACTGCTGGGTAACAAACGGAAAGATTTTCCTACGAAAAATTGAAGGTGCACCACTTAACTGGATTCGTAATGAAACTGACCTAAAAAACTTATCAGCTCCACTGTGACTATCATTATCGTACTATGATGGAATCTTGTATTGTTATTTTTCTATAGTAGATAGTTTTTCTTTTCTTTATTTAATTGATTTTGTACTTAAAATGATTTATACACATTACATACTCACTCCATTTTACACCTCATTCATACCTTTTACAAAGATTACACACACTTACTAATACACAATAACAAACATTTGACTTCTATTCACAACCGACAAATGGCTTGCGTCCGGCTACAGGCAGCTGTAACAGAGCTAGGCGAATGGTTTCGCAAATGGAGGATAGAGGTAAACCCGGAGAAAAGCGCAGCAATGTTCTTTTCCCCGGGCACGCTTCGCTCTCCCAAACGCGCTTGCCTTCGCTTAAAAGCCATCTCGCTCTACGAACAGGAGATCCCCTGGGCAAAGTACACCAAATACCTGGGTGTCACCCTAGATCAGAACTTGCGCTTCAACGAGCATATCACTATAGTCCGGAATAGAGCGCGATTTGTGATGGGTCGTCTAGCACCCATGATAGATAAACGAAGCAAAATGTCCCTCAGACACAAGCTTACTCTATATAAAACATGCATCCGCCCGATCATGACATACGCGAGTGTGGTATTCGGCCATGCCAAGCCTTCCCTTTTAAAGAAACTGCAAATCGTTCAGAATAAATTCAGGCGCAGAGCCGTCGGTGCTCCCCTCTATATGCGTAACGTCGACATCCACCGCGATCTGGAGCTTCCCTCCATCAAAAACTACATTACGTCGCTCTCGCGTAAGTATTTCGATGTTTACGCCGCACCATCGAAATCCCCTCGTCGTGTCCGCGTCCGATTATAAGCCTCGACGAAAGGCTCTCGTGCGATGATCGCGTAACATCCTCACAGATAAGGTCGACGATATCACAAAACGGCTGGTTCGGATCAGCCCGCCCGCGGTTAGGACGGCAGGCTGGCAGGCCCCGACAGACAGACACAGACGGCGGCGTCGACGCCGCCAATCACGATCTCTCCACGTCCCCGCGAGGGACGCCAGGAGACACAGCCCCCCCATAGGATAGACTAGGCGTGTTGCTGGGAAGTTTCTTTCGCCGTTTCTTCTCTCCCAACCATAACACGTTGCGAAACGGCAGTAAGATAGTATAGGCCACCGCGAACCGCCGATCCCGGTCCGCCGGGATCCTTCCTCTCGGGCCTTATATTACCCGTCGCCCGCTCTCAATTAGTGCATTGTGTCGCCCTATGGTGGGCATCATTAGATTCATCCCCCTCTCATGGCAACAGTCCAGCCGAGGTGAAACTCCCTAGGGAGCCCCCTCGAGCAAGTTGCCCCCCGGGCTCGAGCGCCTTCGCTTCGTAAAGGCACTCGCCCCGAAAACCCCGGTAAAGTTGTGAGGTCTTCGGACCAACATAATAAAGTCAAGTCCAATAAAAAAAAAATAAAAAAAATTGACTTCTATACATCTCAGTTGTATACCTTTTCATTTGCATAATTTTTCTCCACAATATAACATCGGTCTTCACTTTTTTTCTGTCACTAAAATTATTAAATTATATTTATTCTGGATTCTTTAAACGTTGCTAAAGAAATAGAGGACGTATCTATCTCTAAAAGTTATCTTTGTTCACCTGAAAATTGCAATGACTATGTCTCCTCTCAAGCTGATTATTTAAAGATTTTTCATGTTAACATTAGGAGCATTGGAGGAAATTTTAATGAGTTAATTGTGTTATTAAAACGAACAAATGTAAATTTTGATGTCATACTATTATCAGAATGTTGGCTTAGCAAATGTCCGTTTTTACCCAAGTTACCGGGATACTATATTTTGGAAACAGAGCATACAAATCAAAACGATGGTTTAGTTGCTTATGTGAGAAATAATTTGCCATGTACATTTGAAAATCCGACGTCTTTAGAGGCTAATTGCCTTATTCTTAAATTTGGCAAGGATATTGCTATTATTGCTATCTATCGCTCCCCATCTTACAAAAATATAACTAACTTTAATACTTCCCTTAGTGACATACTGAAGTCGCTCAGTAAATTTAAAACAATAGCATTAATTGGTGACATTAATATAAATATATCTCAAAATAGTAACAATCCCGATAGCGACTACTATTTAAACTTGACTGCATCACATGGGTTATTACCTGCTCATTTGTACCCAACTCGTTACGATAACTGCATTGATCATATATTATTAAAAACCAACTTGTCTGCTATATCTCTTGTACTTGATACACTGATAACTGATCATACGCCGTTGATACTATTTTGCAGTCGGAAGCCTCATGTACACAAATCTTCTCGTAATCAACATTATTTTAATGAATCTGCTTGTATCAAAGACATTGAAAATATAGACTTCACTCCTGTCATTACTTGTGATGACCCAGAAGAAGCGGCTTATAAATTTATTCATTCTTTAATGGAAACCGTAAAATCACATAGTATTGTCTCTGTTATCCCAAATAGTAAGAGAATAATCAAGCTTTGGATTACACCCGGCCTTTTACGCTGTATCCGAAATCGAGATAAACTCTATAAGAACTCAAAAAGGGATCCTGATAATCTTATACTTAAAACTACATATATGAGATATAAATTTTTTTGTAATAACCTCTTAAAAAAGATCAAAAATAATTATGAGAGTCTAGAGTTTGAAAAGGCTAAAGGTAATCCAAAAGCTACTTGGAAGCTAATAAAAAGCATTACTAATCTTAAACCAAATACTGAGTTACCTACTGAGTTGTTGTTAATCTCATCTAACGCAAACTATTCTGTAGACATGGTCAATAGTTTCTTTGGGAATATAGGTGCTTCTCTAGCTTCTAAAATTATCCCTCCTATAAACCCGAGCGACACAAAATCTAATGATAATAATTTATGTTACTCACAACTTCATTCTATGGCTCTTTTAAATACGGATAATGCTGAGGTTGAACGAATTATCTTAGAGTTAAAAGACTGTGCTCCTGGTTGGGATTTAATTTCATCTTCTTTCGTTAAAGCCACACGCCATGTTCTGGTTCCTATTATTACGTATATTATCAATTTATCTTTTGCTTCAGGAGTTTTCCCTAAAGTTTTCAAGAAGGCGGTTATTTATCCCATTCACAAGGGTGGTGCTAGAGATAGTGTTAACAATTATAGACCTATTGCAATTCTATCAACTTTTTCGAAAATTATGGAAAAAATCCTGAACAGCAGACTCATGGAGTTCCTGAGTTTTAACAACATTCTTGCCCAAAACCAATATGGCTTTCGAAAGGGTTGTTCAACTGAAGATGCTGTTTTGAAACTCTGTGATTCTGTTGTTAAAGAACTAAATTTGAAGCGCAAATCAATTGGAATATTTTTGGATTTATCCAAAGCTTTTGACAGTGTCTCTGTTGCTATACTCGTGAATAAACTTAACTTAATTGGCGTTAGAGGATTAGTTCTGGAAATCTTCAAAAGTT
This sequence comes from Dendrolimus houi, assembly GCA_039645545.1. NCBI lineage: Eukaryota > Metazoa > Arthropoda > Insecta > Lepidoptera > Lasiocampidae > Dendrolimus > Dendrolimus houi. The sequence continues at coordinate 2,713,302 of CM077146.1, forward strand.
ATTTAAGCTCTAGGTCTTAGTATGTCAAAATTGGTGATTATGTTAGCTAAGATTTACAAATTAATTTTGGCGTACCTCAAGGCAGTGTCCTTGGACCCACACTATTTTTAATATATGTAAACAACCTCTGTCTATTAAATATACCTGACTGCAAAATTTTAAGTTATGCGGACGACACGGCTTTATTAATTAGTGGCAGCTCTTGGGATGAAGTTGCTAAGAATGCCGAGACTGCTATGCATACTGTCATGCTGTGGCTTTCAAATAACTTACTCACATTAAATATTGACAAAACTAAATTTGTACCTTTTTCCCCTAACATCTCTTTATTGCCTCCTGTGTCCTTAACAATTCTTGCTCATAATTGTAAGCTTGATCGGTCTGTTATTTGTACGTGTGCCCCATTAAGCCGTGTAGATTATATAAGGTACCTAGGTATTTTAATTGACAACACATTGACTTGGAAACCTCAAATACAAGTGTTAATTTCTCTTGTGCGTAAATTGATTTATGTTTTCAAATCACTTAGGAATGTTGTTGGTATGCAAATTTTAAAAACAGTCTATTATACTCTGGGACAATCTATTTTATCCTATTGCATTACAGCCTGGGGTGGAGCGGCTAAATCAACTCTCTTAAGACTTGAAAGAGCTCAACGAGCAGTTCTTAAAGTGATTTTGTTTAAGCCAATACGATTTCCGACTTCCGATCTATACATTCTGTGCAAGGTTCTTTCTGTAAGGAAACTATTTATTATGCAGTTAGTACTTCATAAGCACCGTATTTTACCGTTTGATCCTATTATATATAATAAAAGAAGATACGATTATTTTGTACACTTGTACCATGCCGACTTCGATTAGCTGACCGACATGCTTACTTTCTTAGTCCCAAAATTTACAACAGAGTTAATAAGTTACTAAATATATACTCTCTTACTCATCGCGAATGTAAATCAAAGTTATTCAACTGGCTAATAGAACTCTCTTATGACGACACCGAGAAATTACTAAACTGACTGCACTAGTTTACTAAGACACACACACTCACTCGTTCACTTGTACACACATCACACACATACACACTACACACATATACACATACATACATATTCACAGCCATTCACACATCTATACATTTAAAATATAAACACGAAAAATTTCCAAATGTATAAACTTCAATATAATTTTCTTTTTATAATGTATAACAAATGAATTGTCTGGAAGTGGGCGCTAACAACTGCAACACAGTATTATACTACAGCAGTTGTTTGCGACACCAAATTGTTTCTGTACACTATGTTAATGGTTTCGAATAAATTCTTTAATTCTTTAATTGTCACTAAGTCAGGATCGAAGGGAAATCGAGAGCAACCTTGTTGAAGAGTGCCAAGATACAGATCGCCATAATACAATACGCAGAGAAGCTCGATGTGCCGCTTACATCCTTTGAAAAAAAGTTATGTTTAAAAATAAAAATTAGGATTTTCATTGTTACTAGAAGAAATCTGGAATGGCTTAGATGCCAACGCAATACATTGTGCTTAAAAAAAATTACAAAGTATTTTATAAAATTAGTAGGGTAGAAAGTTTTTTTAAGTGAACTTCTCGGGTTTTAGCGATAAAATTGTTATCCGCGTCCCGCTTAACGGTCCAAAGTTGGTTTTATGGGGGCTTTGGGCTATCTCGATGCGGGCTAGGGATGGGACAGTGTGGATATTTTCAAACGATATCGATATTCATAAGAATTTAGTTTCCCTTTTCTGTCCCCGTAAAACTCGAAAATTAGTCGATGGATGAACTTGAAATGTTTAAATAACTTTGTAACTTAAATAGTATAATTCATTGTAAAAATCCTGTTTGAAATGTTCGAAAATGGACTTCTAAAGACAAACAGTGTATAGAAGTTACATTTTTGGTATCTACTTGTCCAAATGAGCCTCCCTACGTATTTTCCTATTTTTAAATTTATTATACAGCCTCAACAGATATCAACTCGATACCCCCAACAGATTTATAAATACGTATATAACAAGGTTCTTAAGAAATATATATAAATAAATAAAAGTCTATTTGTAATGACAAACTAAAAAAGTAAAAAAATCAGGAGGAATAATTCAGACCAAGAAATTCCGAGAATGCAATTTTTAGAATTTTTGTCTGTCTCTTTAGATGTTCCCATTAATCTCTGAAACGACTGGGCCGATTTTGACGGAACTTTCACTGGCAGATATCTGATGTTATAAGGAGTAACTTAAGCTATTTTTTTTGGATTCCGGGAAAAAAATCCACGCGGACAAAGCCGCGAGCACAGCTAGTACATAATATAAAGTTCTTAGGTAAATCTTGGGCCCAACAAAAAGAAGGCATGTTAGCTGAAGAGTCCGAAATAATTCGTGGTCAAGCCTAACATAATTGGAGATATAAGCGCTCACTGTCTCCGCTGGCTTGGTCACGTAGAACGGGTGGAGGAGGATCGGGGTGGGAGAAAATAAGAAATTGGGTCGACAGTCGGTCGGCGACCAGTTCGCCCTTTTAAGCCGACCTGATCGAACTTCAAGCCCACAACCGGCAAGACATTGTGCAGGACAGAGGAAAGTGGCGTGCTCTCGTTTCGGAGGGCAAGACTCACTTTGGGTCGCTGAGCCAACGAAGTTAAATAGCTATCTTTATATATGTTACGGGTAATCTGATAAATCCGGTCACTATGAATAATGACCGGTCTGTATATATAATGCCCGTATCAAGTGGGCAGTATTAATAAAACTGCATTAGTAATCACTTTTCACGGTCAGTGTGAATAATGACAACCTTATCTTGGATAACGTTATAAAAAACAGATGAACTGTAGTTTTTTATCCATTGAATTAGGTAAGGGTATATATATATGGCACTTTTTTATTATCTTTGTTTATTATTTGAGATATAAAGTGGATTTTGGGTGGTTAAAAAAAAATAAGCACGAAGGCTAAGGCCGGAGCTCCGCTTCGGTTCGCTCCCGCCCTAACTTTCTAACCTGTGGTAAAAAATCAGATCTGTTCATAATAAATAAAAGTGCCGTATAACTATACCCCACCCTTAAATGAATGAAACGTACATAATTCTTATGGAAAGGTAACCGAATTTATCATTTAGTCTGGCTAGAAGTAGGGTAGTATTCATACTGCCCGGTCTAAGTGATAAATTGAACTTCAATCTCAAACCATGTTTTTTTTTAAACGAACCACGGGCCGTTGTTCGTGTTATACTAATATATAAAGATGAAGAGTTTATTTGTGTGTTTGATTGAACGCGTTAATCTCAGGAACTACTAGTCTGATTTGAAAATTATTTCAGTTTTAGATAGCCCATTTATCGAGGAAGGCTATAGGCTATATATCATAACACTAAGACCAATAGGAGCGGAGCACCATTGAAGAATGTTTCAAAATAGGAGGGTTTTGAAAACAAATTCCACGCGGACGACGTCGCGGGCACAGCTAGTTATTAATATAAGCCGGCCAAAGTAATAAATTTATCGACGACGCTTTATTCGGGATTTTTATTTTCAGAGCAGGACAACGCCTGCCGGGCCAGCTAATATAATAGTAAGAGGCAAATGGCAATAATAATAATTATTATTATTCTTTATTTACTCTCACACTAATAATAATTAAATTAGTAACAATTTTTCTTATAAACTAAAACGGTGAGAGCCTGGTGGTGTGGTAGTAAAAGGTATAAACCTGTGTGACTGATCACAAGCCTCATTCTCCCCGGAAAAACCAGCTAAACAAATTGTGATAGATATTGTGTATTGGGTGTAATTATGTGTAACTCTGTGACTATGTCCGTGCAGGAACGGAGACTATCCGTGCAGGAACGGAGAAAGAATACAATTTCCTGCGGCCGGGCGGCCTGTCGTAAGAGGCGACTAAACAACCCACAGCCAGGTGGTAGGGTATTTGCTCGACTGGATGGCGACCACCCCTGGTCTAGAGTATGCCGCCATAACAACCTTGTGTTGTGTTCCGGCATTAGGGACCAGGTTCCAGTCTACTTTAAGAGAGCAGCAGCGCATTTGTAGCGCCTTTGGTGTTGCAAATGTCCATAGGCGACGGTAACCACTTTCCATCAAGTGGGCCGTCTGCCTGTCTGCTGAACTCCTGCAATAAAAAAAAAATAAAAAAAATGTCCGCGTATATAATAGATGTAGAATAGTAAAAGGTGTTTATAAAATATGACAGATAGATGGCACTTTAATGTACACAATTACAGATAACTTCCGAACTAGTATTATTCTAATCGTGTACAAAGGGCGGTCTTATCGCAAAAAGTGATCTCTTCCAGACAACCCGTTGCAAGAATATTGCTAATTAGGAGGAAATATGAAATACATATAAGTTAGACGACAATGAACTACGACTAAATTTTAAGTATAATCAAATATATGTAATATAATTATTGTACATTTTAATGTAATAAATAAATAAATAATAATATATGTTGTTTTTTCCCCCAGAACTTTTAATGATGCGTAGAAAAACAGGCGATTAATTGATTTTATTTATTTTGTCGATAAACCCTTACCACATCACTACCGTCTATTCTTTAAGAGAGTATTCGGAAGAGGCATTCCATAGCTCGTTGTTGAAATTAACAACGCCCAAGCGTTTCTTGCAGGGCAGGACATAAAAGGCATTTCCATCCGAAAACCATCTCGCTGGTAAGAAAATTCGGAACCATTGTCGTCTAGTCGTTTAGTATTCTTCGCTATTTTAGGGTTCTATAGCCAAATAATAATAAAAAATTAGCAACAATTAAATTAAGCGCCTATAGAAAATATAATACGTACACGCGTGTATAAACTTTTTTTTGCCAAGAATATAGGCGCTCGGCGTTCCTTACTTTTTAAAAAAAAATATTGGAGGAGTTCAGCAGACAAGCAGACGGCCTACTTGATGGAAAGTGGTTACCGTCGCCTATGGACATTTACAACACCGAAGGTGCTACAAATGCGCTGCTGCTCTCTTAAAGGAGACTAGAACCTGGTCACTGATGCCGGAACACAACACAAGGTTGTTATGGCGGCATACTCTAGACCAGGGGTGGTCGCCATCCAGTCGAGCAAATACCCTACCACCTTACTAAGGGTTATTCTCAATTTCCCTGGAATCCACTTACCAGACCTTGGTTTGGTGGCCATGGGACCACCTAGGGAGTATACACTTACGAATAAAGAAAAAAAAATGAAAATCGCTTCACAATTGACGGAGATATGTTATAACAAATAAGTCGGTTAACAATTTTTGAAGGTTCTCTCGATTTCCCTAGGATCTACTCAGCAGATCCTAACATAGTATCTATGGGACCAATTCGGAAGTATACCCTTTCGATAAAAATAAAAATTTTGAAAATCGGTTCACAATTGACGGAGGAATCGTGTAACGATCATACAAAAAAAAAAACAGACGAATTTAGAATCTCCTCCTTTTTGCAGACGGTTAAAAATATTTCTCTACATATTGAAGTCGATGCAGAGTAAAATCCAAAACAGCCCGGGTCTTGAATGTTTTCGTGGTGGGGGAGCCATAAACTGAAAAATGCCGCCCCCGCTCGCCTATGTTTTTACGTCGATTGTCGTCATCAGACGCCCACTGATGGGCACGCGTGCGTCTGTGATTTTTAACCTATGCCTACGCGAAATGTAATTTAAATGCTTGAAGTACTGGACGTCTCAATGGTCAAAGTTGCGTTAGTGATGAGTTGTGTATTTGTCTACGAAATTTGAATTTGAAAATTACCATAGAAAGAAAGGAAGACAAACTTTATTTGAAGGAATAGCGACGTACTTACATTCCTTATACATTGTTATACACAGAGCATATTTTGAGAATTTGTACGCCGCATTTTCAGCAAACAAGGTTTGCACTCAGCATATTGCTGTGCCGGAATTATATCCGACACAACGCTGAATTTTAGTGCAAACCTTCCTTTTGGCGTAAGACCAAAACGACCTAATTTTGTTAAATAATAAATAATAATAATTAATAGAACTAATTCTACTTATGGAATATTTAATTAGTAAATCAAATAAATAAATTTTATTAAAACCAACAATAAAATACTTTGTTACTTCAAAATTAAAATAAAATACTCGTGTAATAACTTTTATCTATTCGAATACAATTAGATGGAGTGCTTGCCGAGTATTGCTACATTCTGTGTGCTACGTCACTGACATGAGGCAGCAATTGACATTTTACTTCAGAACCTACAAATATTTAGTGTGTTATTTTACTGCAAAGATATGAAGTGTTTAATATATTTTATTTCCCTACTCTATATACTATATAGGCCGTACACAGGAGTGCCATAGAGTACAATGCGTAAAGAATCCAAACCGTGGTAGCTTAGTAGTTGGCGCACGCGTCCAAACTCAAAGGACGCGGGTTCGTATTCCGGCTGAAAAGCAGTGCACCTATCTATACTACAGATTTTTATAATTACCACGTGCTAGCGGTGAAGGAAAACATTGTGATGAAACCTGCACATCGAGATAACCGATGTGTCAAACCCGCCGATCCGTCTTAAATAATAATGGCGGATACACTGTCCGTTCTTCTATAAAATAATTGGGATCACAGCAACAACTTTGTACCCCTTTTTACGAAAATTGTGCGGACGAAGGAGTATGAAATTTCGCACACTTATAGTTTATATAGAGAAGGAGTGCAGAATATAATTTTTTTTTTTAAATTATGCACAAAAATCCATTAAATCAATAAGAAAACATTACACACACTATCATGTATTTGACACACACAAGCATTTATACTCTTTTGTTTATTGTTAAAGGCAAATAAACAGTGTATTCTTGGCGAAATCTGTGATTATAGAAGTAGTCTTTGACCACAGAATCTTAATATCCGTGCAGAAATGGAGAAAGAATACAATTACCAGCGGCCGGGCGGCCTGTCATAAGAGGCGACAAAACAACCCACAGCCAGGTGGTAGGGTATTTGCCCGACTGGATGGTTACCACCCCAGGTAAACGTCTATAGGCGATGGTAACCACTTTCCATCAAGTGGGCCGTCTGCTTGTCTGCTGAACTCCTGCAATAAAAAATAAATAAAAAGAAATATAGTTTTTTTATAGCTGGAGTAGGTACAGCAGACAGGCTGACGGCCCACCTGATGGAAAGCGGTTACCGTCGCCTATGGACGTTTGCAACACCAGAGATGTCACCAACACGCTGCCGGCCTCGAAGAATTTTTATGACACCCTTTTTGAAAAACCCCATATCTGGGAGCTCATTCCAAATCCCCACGGTACACAAGAGAAAGTCCTACTGAACCGTTGCGTACACGAGCGAAGCGGCTCGAGGAAGTGGGGAGGAACTCCCAACTGATGGCGAGCGGTGCGATAGTAGAAAGAGGACGAAGGCACCATTCTAAACAGTTCCTCAGAATACTCACCGTTATACAGTCGGAAGAATATGCAGAGAGACACGAAGTCTCTCCTAAGGTCAAGCGTATCTATACCGTCTGTGAATATGGGACCACCAACAATGCGAACGGTTCGAAGTTGAATATTGTCCAGGAGATTAAACTGGTAGCCAGGTTCTCTAGCCCAAAAGTGTGAGCTGTACTCCATATGCGGCCTCAATTAACCTCATAACACGTTGCGAAATGGCAGGAAGATAGTGTAGGCCGCCTTGAACCGCCGATCCCGCTCCGCCGGGATCCTTCCCCTTGGGCTTTATATTACCCGTCGCCATTTCTCAATTAGTACATTGTGTTGCCCTTTAGTCGGCATTGTTGGATTCATCTTCCTCTCATGGCAACAGTGCAGCCGAGGTAAAGTCCCCTAGGGAGCTCTCTCGAGCAAGTTACCTCTCGGGCTCGCCCCGAAAACCCCGGTAAACTTGTGAGGTCTTCGGGCCAACAATATAAAGTCCAGTACAATACAAAAAACGCTAGCCAGTAGTTCGATGTCCACTGAGATGACTAGACGTATGTAGGTCCCATAATAGGATTCGCCCGCGACTTCGTCCACGATGTACAGGTACCAAAGATAACAGATTTTATGATAGATAATTTGGTAATTGATCTGTGTAAACACTTTTAAGCCGCTCTCAAGAAAATTCCTGCGGGATTCTCCTAATATAAAGTTCCGGAGATTTTAAGTCGGAGAATTTGCTATCGATCAGCGAAAAACGCATCCAAATTGCCCCAGTAGTTTTTGCATGAATCCGAAACAAACAGACAAACACGAAAAAATTACAAAAGATAAGACTTACACTCTTACAATGTTATAGTATTATAGATAAACTAGCGGGCCCGGCAGACGTTGTCCTGTCCTGAGAAAAAAAATTAGAACCTTAATGCAGCGCCACCTACCGGGGCCATTTGTGAATCTAAACCATCCTCGAATCCACTTGAACACATACAAAAAAACCATTCAAATCGGTCCAGCCGTTTAGGAGTTCACTGTCAACACACCTACGGAAGAATTATATATATATATGTATAATAATTATTATGAATCTATTTCAAGTGCACGCCAACGCTATCTTTGCATTTAGATCTTGTCCGTACAAAGGTTGTCTGGAAGAGATTGCTTTAAGCAATACGGCCACCCATTGTACTACCTTATTTAAGCTTATTGTGTATTTTTTCTCTGTCATGTTTGTGTACAATAAAAAGTGTGAATGCATGAATGAATGAATGAAAATTCTTTATTTTTCACAATAACTTAAACCTAGACATTTAAAGTATTGGATTGTATGTGCTTTCGATAAAGAGAATGAACGTAATTTTCCTCTCAGAAAATGCGCATATTTCTCCAGAACGTGAAGCCACTCGGAAAACTTTATTTTATGAAAAAACATTAGAACACGCGAAATCTGAACAATTCCAATAAAAATACATGCTTGAAATCAAGACAGCTGTCTCTTTCCAATACGTCTTATCTCTTTTACACGCGTCTAGAATTTTTCCCTTTCATCTCAAACAAGAGATTCAGAGATACATTAAAAAAACAAAAGCATTAAAAAGAAGCGAATGAGATCCCCGTAGACATGGCTCAATGGGTTTTTGTGGTCCAAGTCAAAAGATAACGCCTACCATTTTTATTTAATTTCTTAATGGATAGATATTTGTTGCGTTCGCTGTCGAAACTCTAGGGCATAGGGTCCCCAAGTCTATAGGTGCCACAAGTCTATAAGCTCACACATAACGTGACGCGTCCGGCGGACGTATCTGAACAATGTGAACACCAGAACCGTAACACACTCTCCAGATTGTTTTAAGACGCAAATGCTCAAGGTCACGTCCGCGACTTACGACATATAATATGCAAACTTCAATGGACTTTTCTTATCCACATACGTTGTAAGCGACGCCCCTTAGCGGCGTCCATCAGCCGTGACTTATATATACACACCTTATCGGTTTTATCAAGACCTATCATCTCTTATAATAGAGGTCTCACGTGACCAAAAGGCTGGCCTGTACTACACATGCGCAGAAGATTTGCCGATAGCCTCACGATGTCACGCGTTGGATGGTCAGTAGGGTTGACAAAAAAGGTTACATAAATAGTTGTTGCAATAAATGTATTTGTTTAATTTATTATTGTATATACTTTACAAAAGTATATACAATAATAGTAAGTAATACAATGCAATAATAGGGAGTAGTCATCGGCAGACCTTCTGCGCGCGGTTCATACTTTGGGCTACGCATTGTACAATAATAATGTTATTTAGATATAATATGCTTGAGATGCTGTTGTTCCACGACACACAACGTAAATGTACAAATAATATGTATGTTTATATTGTAATTTAAGTAAGTTTAAGTATAAATTCCTTATAATTATTATTATTTTTCTTTATATTTATGTATATGCATATTGGTATATTATATCTATTGCATACCTACCCCCATCCATACTGAGTTTCTGTACATCCAAAGGTTGTCTGGAAGAAATCGCTCCAAGCAATAAGACCGGCCATTGCACTTATTATTACGATTGTATATATGAATTTATTTTGTAACATTGTTTGAATTTATTTTGTAAAGAATATTCTATTCTATTCTTAATCTGTAAATAAGGATGATTTTAAACTACGCTACCCTCTTAGATTTTAGACCATACGTCACTAAGATATCCAAGTCAAATACCCGGAGTGCGGCCGAAGGCTGTGGGGGATAGGGAGGAGGGTTAAGATATAGAAAAAGTAATTGAAATAATTCCGTACTGTAACGAAACAGACACATGTTTGACAACTGATTATATACATTTCATACGTTTAAGAATTAATCAAGAAATCACTCTTTGCCCTTAAGGGGTTTTCTAAATGGAGTTCGTATCGTATCTCATTCGCGTATTACCACATTTTCCAAGATATAAATTGACAGAACTTACTTACAACAATCTGTATTCAACAATAATATTATGAACTAGAATATGGCCGCAACGTCGTCTCCGTTTGATTTAGAAAATTTCAAACACAAATTATTGCAGCATTCAAGATAGAATGTAAGCTATTATTTAAGTGAGAAATGTGTCGGAATAAGATACTTTTTATGCACCCGAACAACTTCAAAGCGCTCCCGGGAAAAATCCCAAAATAAAAAGTATCACACATTTTATTACAAAAAATTTGCTATCGATCAATGAAAAATCCTTCATAATTGGTGTAATGCACACATTGAAAATAAAACTGCACAGCAAAACTTCACCCTCCAACTTCCTACCATTCTCGTCGTTTTAAATATATATTATATTGTCTAAATGCAAAAACGCTGCGAAGTCGTTAACATAAGAAAATAACCCATTCAATCCGTGAGTAGTATTCGGCGGAATCCATTTGAAATTTTCGAAAATGGAACAATAACAGGAACTGTCGAAGCGGAATACAATCATGTGATTGGTCGATTTGAGCCGAAGGGAGGTTGAATATGGAACTCATTTCTTTTTATAGTCGCGAGATAGGCTCTTCATTTGGATTTGCTTGCAATTTTAATAAAGCAAAATAAAAAAGTTAAGATTACAATAATATTTTTTCATCTTGAAAGTGATACAAAGGAGTAATAAATGAATCATTTACTAGAATTTGCCCGCGAAACTTCGTTCGCGTTGGTACGACGTATTTTTTAGTGATATAAAACGGCGGAGCCGAAGTAACGTAACAGCAGCGGTACTTTGTCGCTATATTCGTCTATCCTACGGAAACAGCGTCATTGATCGGGATAAAAAGTATAGTAAGTTCTGACCCGAGATGTAACCTTTTTATAGTTGAAATATTGCAGGCTAGCGGACCTAATGGAAAGCGGTTATGTCGCTTCTATATGTTTGCAACACCACAGGTGTCTAACATATTTCGTTAATCAACAAACTCAACTCACTCACCCAACCATAAAATAGGACAAGAAAAAAAATTGAGAACATTTCTTCCGAACGTCCCCCGCCGTCAAAATACAGGCCTGTCCTAGTTTAGGGGCAAATTGTAAAAAAAGGCGTTTCCAATTTGCTGCTACCCCGAAGAAGGAGAACCTGGCCACTAAGCACAGAACACAATTCAAGGGCAAATATACAATCACCTGACTGTGGGTTGTATTGTTGTCTGTTACGACAGGCCACCCGGCCGCAGGAAATTGTATTCTTTCTACGTTCCTGCACGTTTCATATAAAGATAAATATAGAGTGAAGAAAATAAAAGAAGTACCACAGTGATAAATAATAAAAAGTAATCTATCTAAAAAGGTTGATTCCAGCAGATGGAAAAGACGGATCAGATAGGAGGATTGTAACAAAGGTTTTGGATAGGCAGTTGCTACGGTGAGTGGGGGAGCCTGAGCGCACGTTTTTGTTCCGCTCCCGCCAGAGGAGGACGCGTCGGCACCGGAGGGCCACCGTAGACCTTTAGCCACCCTAAAGGGGCGGCGGGGCTGAGACCCTGTAGAAAGGGTTCTCACCCGCTGTTATGCTGTCAAGATGGGGGCGCAACGTATTCCGCGCGCGCTCACTTTGCCACCCATGGGGCGCGATACAGACCGCCCCACGCATTGAGAGCATAAAGATGTGGGGGGACAAAAGTAGTTCCCCCGGCAGTGGATGAGGCTGTTGGTCTACCGCCTGCCAGGACCAGCGGAGAGGGCTAGGCCACATACTCGTGGCCCTGGCATTTAGGGCAAAGGACAAAATACCGAGGGGTTTTAGTGGGTATCCCTAACTGTGGTGTAGCAATAGCATCTTTAATTCTGCCTAGAGGTGCTAGTGCCACCCCGACCTGGCGAATGCCACACACCGGCTGCGATTTTCCCCTATTGCGCGGCAGATGGCCCTAAATCGGGTTTCCCCTCATTAAAAAAAGAAGGTTGCTACGACAGCATACTCTGGATAAGGTGGTCCTCCAGACGGGCAAATGCCCTACCACATGGCTATGGGTTGTTTTGTCCCCTCTGACAATAGACTACTGGCAGGAATTAGAGTTCTTTCTCAGTTCTCGATAGTATTGGTCTAATAACACCGTGGTAATGTAAGGTATTGTGGTTTTATATTTATTAGGCCACTTGCACACGGGTTAAACTTGGCTTGAAACCAGCCGCGTGAAAGGCGCGGCTAACAGACGACCGGTGGTTCCATGTGAAAGAAGTAGCGATTATGCTCCCATTTACATTCATCCACTGCCTTATACTTCTGTGTGGCAGCGTCGTAAGCATTGAGTGCTGGCAGGTTTCTTTTAAAAAGCGATTTAACTTTTTTTTATTGCATGAATTGAGTCACAAATTCCGCTCTCTAAAGGGAGACTGGAACCTGGCCACTTTAGCCGGAACACAACTCAAGGTTGTTACGGCGACATTAGGGGTGGTAGCCATCCAGACGGACAAATACTTTTACCCAACGCGTTGCCAGCTTTTAGGATGGAATAGAGAGTATGGAATAAGAGGATGGATAGGGAAGATGGGATAGCAGGAGAGGGAAATTGGATATCGGAACTCTCATATATCGCACTAAACACGAAGGCGCGATTCCACCTATATATTGTGGCGACTGAGGGTGAAACTTACTAGCAGCGTAAGCCGCTCTAAAGATTTTTAGAATAAGGTAGATGATTCTCGAAGTAAAATACAAGGACAGATACATTTTAGAAAGGAAAGATAGATGAAAATCGAAATTCTAGAACAAAAGGTTCAGGAAGGAAAGAACATACATAGATAGATGTTTAGTAAGGGACAGAAAGTAAATAAAAGAATAACGAAAAGAAGTTCGAAATTATGGGTTCCAAAGATTCTTCCGGGTAAATAGGCAGCGTAAGACGCGTCTACAGAGGAGTTCAATTGAAGACAGCGAAGCGAGAAGTGCGATACGGGAGAGTTGGAAGAAGAGTTTAGTAGAAATCAGTGACGAGTTTAGTGAAGAGTTTAGTGAAAAGTTTAGTGGACAGTTGAGTGAAGGAGGAGTTTAGAATAGTTTAAAAAGAGATTTAGAAGCGATCTACGCACGATAAATTCGGAGGCGAATACCGCAGCAGGAGGAGGTGGTGTACGCAATATCGGCGACGGTATTGTGAGTGAGACATCTTATCGTCGGGACAGTGCGATGTTAGTTTTGCGTGTAGGGGCAACGCTGCTGAAAAGACTCACGAAGAGCTGTGTAAGTTAATAAAATTCCAATCCCAAGTGCGTACCCCGCTCGCGCGCAACAACATTTTTCAAATAGGCAGTTTTGTGAAAGACTATTCATTAATTTTTGATCAAAATTCTGATAGCATTAGTTCTAGATTTAAATTTAGAGATCCTAACACCTAACTGCAACACTACACTCAGTCAAAAGACTGCCAGGTTATGACCACTATTAATTCTTTAAGACTATTAGAGAATTGCCAAAAAGAAAATTTCAATTAAATTCTAGTCCTCCCTTCGAAACCTGGAGCACACTGGTAGCACCGCTGGTGATGCAGATTTATAGACGATAGTAACCAGTTTCCATAAATTAGGCCTTCAGCCCATTTGCTTGTTGTAATACCAGCAAATGGGCTGAAATGATGGGCCATAAAAAAATTGTGCACAAATAAAATAAATACAGTCAACTATTGATAACTTGACTCTCGTTAATTTGAATCTCTCGATAAGACTTGTCGGCAACCAAATCCTCCTTTAAATAAAAATTCGATAAATATACAGAATTTGACATGCTGAATTTAAAACTGGTTTTAGTTTTTGCTATCACGTTTATATTTTCCTCCTAACTAAATATTTTTTATTCAAAACTTTTTTTCTTCTTATCATGCTCCAAAATACCATCATGTCAGTAGATTTAATTTTCTGTTCCGCAAATCTTTAAGCAATATCTTATGAATGTGCTGAAAGATTCTAGCAAGATATATTACATGTAAAGAAACGATACGAACGGTAAATGCTCAGAATTATTACTTGGAAATGTATGTTGCTTGATGCGCCATGAAATTACAATAGAATAGATGAAAATTGAGAAAACCACTAAGTGGAATGAGGTTATCAATAATGTGACATATAATTTTGATGATTTTAAATATTTTCGGAGGAATTAAATCAGCTATTGTCATAATAATTAAATATGCGTTTTGTATGTAAAGCAAAAAACGCTTAATTTAAAACATCAATTACAAAAAAAATGGAAGTGATACAAAACTTTTAATACTATATTTATATTCACAAGTGTCGAAATTATAAAAAAAATCGCAATGATTTGAAGGAATGAATTTTTATATTTTTATGGCGGTTTGTATTTCGAATTTTTCCCCAGTCTTTTGAAAAACAGTCTATAAATGGAATAAAATCAATATTAATTGCTCCCCTCGATAATTTGAAGTTGAAGGAATAGGATCTTGCTCACCAACATGCAATAATTTGAATTCTGTGCTTCCCTGCTCTCTATAATATGAAGCGTTTAACATGTACAGACCTATCGTTTGTTTTGTTTCTTCTCAGCTGTCACCACTATCGAAAATTCATTGGACAATGATAGACTGAAGTCACTCACTCAACAAAAATTACGGACTTCTTTTCAAAATTAACATTTGTTAATGTACAAATGTTTAAAATATTGCATCACGAATTTTGATCAAACTCTTGTATACTTGATTTTTTGTAATTTGAAATTTTTGCCTGGTCCCTTGAGTGTCAAATTATCGAGAGTCGACTGTATTATAATTAGCACTCCATTAAACGCTACATCCTATGACTCAGGTCGCTATCGACATGCCGCAAATGGATCGGCTAACGAACCGAAAGGCAGGGAGGGGTTATGTTGCTATAATTTACATAAAACACATATACATGCGATCGAATATACAAAAAGCCTGTACAATGTTGATATTAAAACGAGAATATTTTGGTATCTTCT
The DNA here is from genome assembly GCA_039645545.1 of Dendrolimus houi. Lineage (NCBI taxonomy): Eukaryota > Metazoa > Arthropoda > Insecta > Lepidoptera > Lasiocampidae > Dendrolimus > Dendrolimus houi. The sequence continues at coordinate 2,728,680 of CM077146.1, forward strand.
CTCACACGAAGTATTGAGCTTGCCAAGCCGTTTTTTTGAGGCAGGGGGAAATACGTTTCGTACACTATGAGATTAGACCAAAGCAATGAGAGTTATCCACTGAAGATAGCGCAGATAACAGAGTCAATTGCCGGCTTGTGTGGAGACTCAGCAAGGTACCCCTATTAAAGAGGTAACTCATAGGTTAATACTCCACTAAAACCCCCTTCGTCCCATGTGCACCGCGCTCATGGTAGAAAAAGCATGAGACTTAGAACGTAGTTACGCCCACGCTGATCCTGCGCATCATTGCTTGAGAATGCCCCGGGAGAAGTAAACTCATTTCGTCGACAGGGGTTTGATCCTCCGCTCCTCAGATGCTGGAGGACCCCTATAGCGGAATTACGGGAGGAGATCTTGCGCATATCTGCGTCTCTAGGGCCCCGACTGACGTCGGTACCCACGGGATGCATGCGCACCTCTCTCTCTAAGCTCGCCAAGCCCTGGTAACTGAGCGGTTAACGCTCTCGTGTCCTAAACTCAAAGGACGCGGGCTCAGACTCTAACCGGATAAAGCATACACCTCTTAGGTAGTTTTTTAACCGACTTTAAAATAAAGGAGACAATGGTGATGATGACGAAGTAATTCGTGGTGTATGTATTCATAATAGTGCCAAATATAAATTTCCCGTCAAAAAAGAAACCGACTTTAAGAGTAAGTAAAAAGCAATTAATAAACATTTCTACAACATCTTGAAGTCGGTGCGAAGAAAAACTTTTATTTTAGGTTTATGGCTTGGCAGCTAGGCCTTTAAGCCAGATCCTAGATTATAATGTAGTTTATTCATTTTCTTAAGCCTATGTGTATTAAGGCTGAACTGTAGGTTATCAGCTGGTGCCATTCAACGAAGTTCTTGTGACAACTCAAAGGGCCACATTTGACTATACAGTTCACATTTCTCACAAAACACATAGTTACTACTCAAAAACTATCAATATCCTACAACTATTGTTCATTTTAGAGTAATTTTACACATTTTTAGAAAATAAAACTGCACAGCAGAACATCTCCTTTCAGTTCACGCCAAAAACTCCACCTAAAAATTATATACACAGAAAATATAGAGAAAACTTTTGAAGAATCAGTCTATTATTTCATCTACAAGATTCCGGTCAGCTCTACCCCAGCTGACGTCACAGTACCTACATTATATCATATTATTTTTTAAAAACATTTACCTCATAAAACCAAATTAATGCTCTATAATGCCTTAGGCGAATCGTTTATACAGTATGGCTTAACCAGCTATGGTTGTACATATAGCACTTACATTAAACAAATTTATAAACTTCAATTAAAAATACTGAAACAATTAGTTTCACCAACAATAAAAAAACAATATTGTAACGATGAAAATGGTCTCTTTAAACACTGTAAAGTTCTACCTGTAGAAAACCAGTTTAAGAAAATGATGCTTAAAGAACAATTTTTTAACAAAGACCTACAAACGCTAGTAAAACACTGTATATACGAGAGCCATCGCCCAAAACCGGTTTGTCACGAGTCGGGCAAACAAACATGTACGGTAAGCTCACAACTGCATATTTAGGTCTGCGTTTGTTAAATGAATTACCTGTTGAGTTTAAGGAAAGCATTACATCAATAAATATTAAAAATAAACTTAACATGCACTTTTTAAACCAAATGTAATTAAAAAAGTTAAAATTGTTAAATGCTACGGACGTAGATATCCATAGCACTAATATAAATCCCAGAGGTTTTCTATGCTATGTATAATTCAACAAGTTGTAATCATTTTGTTATCTTGTTAAATAAATGAAAATAAATAAAATAATATTGTTACGATCTACAGGACTCGAATTAAAAATGCCGTTGGAACTACTATAGAATTTATTAGAACTGTACAAACACGTATAAAACAAATATAAATAAAACTGGATGCAAACAGTTCACACTGCACGATTCAATACAATTCGAACGCGCAAAGTCCGTCGTTTATATCGCTAATCGAGAGTACTAGAAAACGTCTTACTCGCTACGTAGTCGTCGCTTGACTGCCCCCGCCCCCCCATTCGGACATCGTCTTATACTAACTACACAGTACAAAGAAATAGGAGGCGCACACTGAGTTTCTAAGAAATATTAATTTGCACGCTTGCGAACGTCCACAAAGTCGAAAACAATAACAATAGGGATTAGTTCGACGCTAATGATGGTTATAAAACAAGTAAAAAGACAATAGCATGTTTTTCTTAACTACAAATTCAATAGACAAAAGAGTTCCTTAATCCGGGAGGACAATAAGCTGCGCTTACAATAGGCTGTGCGGCTTATCTTTGACGGCATGTAACAATATATTTAATATCAAACCCTGCCATGGTGACCTTAACTACCATAGTCGCTAGTTAAGTCGTGCGGCAGGAGTGCCGGCAGAATACTACGCCGTGTTGCACGAAATGACATTATTCACCAGGATCTTAACATCGCCGGGGTGCTAGCCACCTTGGAACCGAATGGACTGTTCACGACGATGACTAGATACCAGATTGGATGCTTGGTGCCCTGGAAATTGGGAAGAGTCCCATTCCGTCGTCATCTTCCAGACACGGCTTACGCTACATATTTGTGGCTTCTGGCGTCGAAACTCTGGAGTTATAGGGTCTAGAAGCTCATCGCTTTTATCGAGATCTATCTATTATATGTACATTTTAATCTTGTCGTTTTTTAAATGTGACTGTAAAATTTAAATCTAAAATAAAAGAGATGTCTTTTTTTAAACGAAAACTCACGCTTTTTATGTAGGAAGAAAGAAAGAAAAATTTTATTTGAAGAAATAGTGACGTAATTACATTCTTTATACATTACTATACACAGAGCATATTCTGAGAATTTGTACGCCGCATTTTCAACGAACAAGGTTTGCACTCAGCATATTGCTGTGCCGGAATTATATCCGACACAACGCTGATTTTCAGTGCAAACATTCCTTTTGGCGTAAGACCAAAACGACCCAATTTTGTTAAACTAATTCTACTTATGTAATATTTAATTAGTAAATCAAATAAATAAAATTAAATAAAACCAACAATAAAATACTTTATTTCTTTAAATGAAAATAAATACATAACCATATAATTACTTAAATCTATTGGCACATCCCTAAGTGTATATCCGTGTAACAACTTGTATCGAATAATCGGTATCATCATTTATGTAAAATAATCATCATCTTAATATTTTCTTAAGGTTTCGCGAATAGTATACATAATACAATACAATACTCTTTATTGTACACCAACATTACATAGAAAAAATACACAATAAACTTACTAAAAGTTAGTACAATGGGCCTTATTGCTAAAAGCAATCTCTTCCAGCAACCTTTGGATGAACAAGATCTAATTGCATAGATAGCGTTGGCGTGCAGTTGAAATTAATAATAAAATAATTATAATACATATAATATAGTTATAAAAATATATACGTACATAGATACAAAACCTTAACCGTAAGGTAGTTACGTTAGTTTACGTTAGTAAACAGGTAGTTTTCGCGTAACTACCTGTTACGCGAAAACTACCTGTTTGGGATCCGATCATCAATACTATCAAGACCCAAACCCAGCAAAAACCAACTACCAGACCTCCTGACACTGCGAGCTCTTTCTGCGTGCACCGGAACACAAACCAAATTGACTGATAATTTCTTTTATTTTTCCTTCCACCCATTTTAATATTATATAAAAATACTAGAGCTAGGCATGTTTGCTGAAGAGTTTCTTGCGCCGCTTCTCTTCAAGCCATAACATGTTGCGAAGCGGTGGTAAATTAGATTAGGCTCCCATAGAGTAAACAATAACCATAAACAAAATTAAAACTAAATAATTAAAATGAACAAGTTGACACTTGATATATTTGTCTTCCGTGATCACGGCTACTGAAAAGTGGCCGAAACGTCGGAATAATAAAAATAAAATTAATTATCGCGCTTAAAACCGTTAAAACTTAGTTTTATTATAATCATCATCTTATATGACGATTATTTTACATAAATCCACCTCCGTAACACCCCCAGTATAATTATATGGTACGCTTACATGCTCTTTGCTTATTACACTTAAATGGTATCATTAAAGTATTGGCTTTAGTTAACTACACAATATACTTGTAAGCACATTATCATAAAATATATTGTAAGGAAATACTCATAAGTAACTTAATATTTTAAACGAAGTATTTGTGTAATGGTGCTTCGACACCGGGAGCATTCCCCTGTAATATAACATTTATCTTTATTACATAGCCATTAGAACATTATTGTGTTACAATAGTAAAAGGTACAAAAAAATACAGAATTTTCAAAGAAACGCAAGCTCAGGTGGCTGCCAAGACCCTGCACTAGGAACAAACCTGTGTTACAGTTAGCATCGGCAGCCATCCGACTGCAATGTTACATACACTCAGAATTCTGAATTCTAAACTAGTTAAACTGTCAAATGTTAGGATTCAGATGATATTTTATTTATATTTAAGTGTCTGTATGGTATAGGGTGTGTGTGTACATATGGGGTATGTGTGCCTGTGTGTGTGTGTGTGTGTTGTGTGATTGCGTGTGTGTGTGTGTGTGTGTGTCTACATGGGTACATTTGTAACATAACACAACATCGTCCATACAGGAACGGAGAAAGAATACAATTTCCTGTGTTGGGGCGACCTGTCGTAAGAGGTGACAAAACAACCCACAGGTGGTAGGGAATTTGCCCAAGTGGATGGCTACTCCTGATCTAGAGTATGCCGCCGTAACAACCTAAAGTTGTGTTCCGTTTGTGCATTAGTGGCCAGTCTCCCTTAAGAAAGCAGACCATTTTTTTAAATTGCATGATTTCAGCAGACAGGCAGACGGTAATATCAACACTCCTTATACTCTTTCCAAGGTGTTCTCCTGCTTTCTTAGCGAAACTTAGGATACGCGATCACTCTTTTTTGCGAATGTGGTTTGACGAAGGAACAGTGGAACATATATTCTTTCATTGCCTCGATATTACTTCCCAAACCCAAATTTATGACATTGTTACATGCCGTCAAACATAAACGCACAGCTGCCTGTCGTAAGCGCAGTTTATTGTCTCCCCGGATTTAGGAATTCTTTTGTGTTTTGAATTATAATTAAGAAAAACATGCTATTGTTTTCCGTTCGCAGGTGTGCAAATGACTATTACTCGGAAGCTCAGTGTGTGCGGCCAATTTATTTGTACTATGTAGTTAGTATAAGACAATGCCCGAATGGAGGGGTGGGGAGTCAAGCGACGACTACGAAACGAGTAAGACGTTTTGTAGTACTCTCGATTAGCGATATAGACGACGGACTTTGCGCGTGTCGAATTGCATTAAATCGTGCAGTGTGAACTGGTTGCATCCAGTTTTATTTGTATTTGTTTTATACGTGTTTGTACAGTTCTAATAAATTCTATAGTAGTTCCAACGGCATTTTTAATTCGAGTCCTGTAGCTCGTAACAATATTTTACCCTCAGATTGTGATCATCCTGTGAATGTCAATCACCTACTAACTCTTGTCTATACTAAATTCACATCATCCGCGGAGCTCTTGTCAGCGTCGGCGTACCGACCATTCTAGAACCGTAAGGCCTGGTACGTGACAATGGCAAGATACCGGACGCAATGTCACTCGTCCCTTGGAAGATGGGGCGGCCGCTAGTGTGGGATCCGACCTGTGTTGACACACTGGCCCCATCACGTCTTCCAATGTCTGAGTCAGGGGCTGACAATACTGCTTCAGCTGAAGACGTCAAACGGCGCAAATATGGAGCCTTAGGAAAAGGTTACATATTTGTACCGTTTGGACTTGAAACATCAGGGTCCGTCGGAAAAGAGTTTCTTTAAAGACATATGTAGAAACTCTTTGACACTACCCGTGATCAGAAGGCTAGCTAATATTTCGCACAACAAATTACTATTGCGACACAGCGTGGCAATACAGCCAGCCTTCTCCGGGCACGCTCCCCGTTGGCAGTTATCTGCTACATACAGCGCGTTCCATGAGAAGCTCACAACGCTCAAAATGATCCGTTTGCCGTTCCACAAGGCAGACGCGGTCGTGGCAAAAACGTCAGTAGTGACGTTATCATTTTCGATCACAACGCTCACAACGACCCATGTTAAGAGCTGGGTCGAATAACCGTTCCACTTGGGTATACGATTGTAACGCCGGCAAGCAAGTGGAACGGGAAAAATCGCGGTCGTGACCGTGTATTTTAGTTTCATTATCTTAATTACAAAATTAGCTTATTCCGATACAGCTTCTAATCAATTTGTATACGCTTTATATAATTTTTTATCAATCAATAATATTTATTTGTAATGTAGGTAGTTGAATATAATTATTGTTTATGCTGTCCTTGGGTCATTAGAAAACGGTACCATTATAGCACCGTTCGGATACTTTTATTATAAAATTGTTTTTTTTTTTTTATATACTACACCTGTCACATTTACATAGTTACTCTGACATTGGCAAAATCAATGCAAAAAGCGTTGAAGCCATCGCCGAATAAGAATTGAACAGAATACCCTTTCCAAGCATTTATTTTACTTTTGAAACCTCGATGACGGGTCAATTAGTAATGTCCTAATGCGTTACCGACTCGATTTGTTAAATAAATCGACTTCATTTATAAAGAAAATTTTAATCAATTTAACTTATCTATATATTTTTGCTAAAAATCCTGCATATATCGTGTCATAAATATACCCACATTTCAATGAACATATTTTACATATATTAAATAAGGAAAATAAAACGGCACTACAAACAATTGCGGTATTATTTTAATTTAAAGAATAACATTTTTTTTTTCAAATCGATTACATTCAATCATTTACGTATATCATCAATGGTTTAATAGTCTGTGCATTACATGACTCACAGAACATCACTTTTATGTCACCCACAACAATAAAGTACGACAATAATTATGTCATTTGTTTCATACGGGCTTTACTGTCAAAAAATATGTCACTTGATAAATGTGCAAACGTCAAAAGTTAAATAAAGACTTGGAAACAGTAAAGCGGAATGGCCAGTGAGCGTAAGAGCTTTTATACGCTACATATTTTTTTTAAACCTATTTCGACACTCCTCGGAAAGAAATTAGTTCAAGAGAACACCTTCTTGCGCTAAAATATTAAATTAAAATAGTTAGTTTTATAAAATTAGTTATTCTATCCATCTCTTTTTTAATTTCTAATTAACACCACTAACCAGGCGGGTGAAAGTGGGTTAGTTATAATTAGTTGAATTTATGACCCTCTCTTGGGGAGAGTGGGGTGAGAGGGTTGACATAGGGTTGGTATGGGGGTTTGGACACACACCCTGTTTAAAGTCGATATTACAGCTCATATAGCAACTGTTTTAAGTGAGTAATTTTTATGGATATTTTCTTGATTTTAGGTAAGGTAAGGTGAGGCAACCCTTTATTGTACAACAGAGCATAGACAAACAGAAGTCGTACAATACAAAAGATAGTACAACGGGCGGCCTTATTCCTAAAAAGCGATCTCTTCCAGCCAACCCTTGGGAGGGATTAATGGATTTTTAAAACTGACTGTGGTGCAGACTATAAATAATGAGGATTAGAAGTATACATAGTGCATATAAGTACAAAAACAATATAACTATATATACATATGTATGTCGAAGGAAGCTATGAGTCGGGTTGATTGTTGTTTGCATGTATAACGCACAATATTATTTGTTTACATTTTAATTACTTTTAAAATTCTTAATTTAATTTAATTTGTTAAATATTTCTATAACTTAAAAATCATCCTAACCTAATAAAAGTTATGAATATTGTAATTTAACAAGCGACCAATCAGAGCAGAGCTGGTGCCTCGAGCGGGGTCGTGGCGCCATCTGTACTTAAGGGATGCGGACGAGTTTTTGTGACAGATTGGAGCGATAGCAACGGATCGAGTTGGATCGTTGAGAATTTAAAGGGAAAGGGTTAAAGTAAGATCGGTGTCCTGAACCCGCTGCTCGGTCTTAACTGTGACGATAGATTGTTTAAATCTAAATTAAAAGTGTATAAACCGTGACTATTGTGTTTTGTGCTCGCATTTTATCCTGATAATGCCCACTGAGCCCGCAACCACTAACGACGATGTCACCGAGAACTATGTTTCTCCGACATATATATACATATACGTATACACACACGTAACACAGGGTTCCCTCATCAACAATGACACCAGCTGGTTCGGCGGCAGAAACTGCTGAACTCAAGCGACACAAATATATAACCCTCAGTGAAAGTTATTTATTTGTTCCGTTTGCTGTTGAGATCTTGGGCCGTGGGGTCCTGAGGCCATCAGCCTTTTTTTATTGCATGAGTTCTGCAGACAGCAGACGGCCCACCTGATGGAAAGCGGTTAACATCACCTATGGATAATTAGCAATTTGCTAAGGCTCGCTAAAGGGAGACTGGAACCTGACCACTAATGCCAGAACACAACTCCAGGTTGTTATGGCGACATACTTTAGACCAGGGATGGTAGATATCCAGACGGGCAAATACCGCACCACCTGGCTGTGGGTTTATCTTTAAAATGTGGAAAATATGTATAAATTAATTACGATTTGTTTAAACTTTTCGATTATTCATCAATCTCCAGGTCACATCACTAATATTTAAGAATAATAAGTATTGACAAACATAACGTTGTCATGTGTTACGATTTACGTCTAAAACTTTATAAAGAAATAAATAAGCTAATTATGGCGTTTTAATTTGATATAAACTAGCAAAAAGCGGTGCTTTATGAGGGCTCGCGAAGTTTTCTACTTAATAATATTAATAATTAAGCACTGATTATTTATTTGTACTTAACCAAAAAAATGCGGCGTATTTTTAACTAAACAACAGACTCATTATATGTTAAAATCGATATTAGTACTTTACTTTTCTAACATATGGTATTAGTAGTAACAATCTAGGTTATCTTATTCGTTTTATAATTTCCGACAGATGGCGTTAAGAATACAATAAAATTGTTATATCTTCAATTTATTTATATCTATAAAATAATATTTTTATGATAGATAACACATCTAGAAACAAATTGAAATTACTAGTTAGTTCGTCAATATTCGTATGAAACTTCGAATGTGGCTTCTTTGAACGGCTCAACTATAGTAATTTATTATTAATTAAATTTATATATAAATTATATTTAATTTATGAAAAGATGTCGTCATTTAACAATTTCTTAATAAACATTGTTTTTTGTTAATAAGTTTAATTCGTTTTCGTTTTCGTTCAAATTCAAATTCAAAGTTTTTTATTCAAAATAAGTTTCACTGGAGAACACTTTTTGAAGGTCATATATATAAGTTAAAATTTAATTTTTCTTCCTATTCTATGTACACCGCTTCGCAACGTGTTATTGCTGTTAAGGAGAAGAAGCGGCAAGAAACTCCCCAGCAACACGTCTAGATAAATATTGTTTTTCTTTAAGTTTCTTATTCTATTTATATCTCAAGTTCTCTTTTTTTAATAAGTATGTTACAGAATTACTTTTTGAAGAATTAATGGAGTTGTAGCAAACAGTGCATACTCAATAAGACCAAGACACAATAAGAGGAAATAAAAATATTATGAAAGCTATAATAATGACATGACGTACTAAAATGTTATGCTGCAATATATCTCCATAAATCCCTTACAAGCTTGGCAAGATAACGTTATACAAAATATAGTATAAGATGTTAGAGCGAGGTGCTATGTAAATGAATTTTTGTCATTTAAGTATTCTTCAATAGTGTAGTATCCCTTTTTTAGCAAGATACTTTTTAATTTGGTTTTGAATTTAGTTTCGTTGTTATTATATCACCTGTAGAAAGCTACCTTATTCCTGAGGAACATAAGCTATATTTGATTGTGAAATTGTATTAATATTTAATTTACCAAGCCAAAACTAGATGGCGCTGTACATTTTTGAAATGCATTATGTTTTAACGAATTGTATAATTCAATTGTTATGTTATTTGCATTAATAGAATTCTATTCCAGGAGCATCTGTCACGTTTGACGTTTGTGTAATTTCGCTTAGTGTAGAGTTGGGTGACATGATTTTAAAATGAGTTTGTAAGTGTAACATGACATTTTGTATTGAACCAGTACAATGTACCACTTCAAATATGGCTAGGAGATTTGTATGGTTTGTACCGCGGCAGTACATTTGAAGTGATTTGAGGCCGGTGAGGCGGTGAGCGTCATTCCCTCATTAGTCCGATACAAAAGTTCTAGTTCGGACGTGTTCGTTAAGAATCGGATGTGATCGACTTCGATCACCTCATTTTACAAGCAGTCATACATGTAATGGTGTCCCTCTTTATCATGTGAATCCGTGGAGGCTTTATTATACTGTTGTCTTCGTTCCGTCGTTCCTTTGAGTCGTGAGTGGACGAAAATTTAGAAGTAGTACATTTTCAAATTTTGAGCCGTACAAATTTATTGTTACGAGCTACAGGACTCTAATTAAAAATGCCGTTGGAACTACTATAGAATTTATTAGAACTGTACAAACACGTATAAAACAAATACAAATAAAAATAGATGCAACCAGTTCACACTGCACGATTCAATACAATGCAAACCCGCAAAATCCGTCGTCTTTATCGCCAATCGAGAGTATTAGAGAACGTCTTACTCGTTTCGTAGTCGTCGCTTGATTGCCCACGCCCCTCCATTCGGGCATCGTCTTATACTAACTACACAGTACAAAGAAATTGGAGGCGCACACTGAGTTTCTAAGAAATATTAATTTACACACCTGCGAACGTCCACAAAGTCGAGAACAATAACAATAGGGATTAGTTCGACGCTAATGATGGTTATAAAACAAGTAGAAAAACAATAGCATGTTACAAATTCAAAACACAAAGGATTCCCTAATCCGGGACGACAATAAGCTGCGTTTACAATAGGCTGTGCGGCTTATCTTTGACGGCATGTAACAGTATTATTTATGCACAATTTAAAAAAAATATTAGTATTCGTCGCTTCTTCTCTATATAAACTATAAGTGTGCGAAATTTCATACTCCGCCGTCCGCGCAAATTTTCGTAAAAAGGGGTACAAAGTTTTTTGCTTCACGTATATAGATAAACATAAATATAATGATATTGATGGTTATAAAACAAGTAAAAAGACAATAGCATGTTTTTCTTAACTACAAGTTCAAAAGACAAAAGATTTCCTTAATCCGAGAGGACAATAAGCTGCGCTTACAATAGGCTGTGCGGCTTATCTTTGACGGCATGTAACAGTATTTTATACGGGACAAATGGACTCACACGTGTACTCATCACTACTTCACTGGGAGTTTTTGGAACATTTGTACAATACACCCAGCAAAATGAGCACGGTTCAGCTAGTTATTTACGTTTTTTTGTATACTTATACATACATACATACACACAGTCTATCATTCCAATTTTTGAGAAAGTAATTTTTAACCATTTTTTTATAAAAATTGTTTTAGGATAGCCAGTAATGGATAAGACATATATCTGCTTCAAGAGCTGGCAATACAACCGGCATAAAGGTAAAATTGATTTCGAGAAACTATAATTTTCATAAGAGCATTTTAGCACAAAAATCAACAAGCATAATAAAATGCTTGACAAGCCATAAAATAACGCCATATTGTCTTTTATAGCCACCATTAAAAGTCAGGTAAATATGATATATAACTTAATGGTATAAAAAGACACGAGGACGTGGACTATAGGGTTGCTAATACTGCATACACTAATATAATATTACAGAGGTTAAGTTTGTAGGAAGTATTTGAGTTATGAGTTGTTTCATCGAGCTATCATTTCCGCATTTTAGAAGCTAGCTTACTATAACGAGCAAAAAATAAACTGTCTTTTTTTAAATCATTTAATTGCATTAGTTCAGCAGACAGACAGACGGCCCACTTGATGGAAAGCGGTTACCATCGCCTATGGACATTTGCAACGCCAAACGTGCTACAAATGCGCTGCTGCTCTCTGAAGGGAGACTGGAACCTAGTCACTAAGGCCGGAACACAACTCAAGGCTGTTATGGCGACATGGCGACATACTCTAGACCAGGGGTGGTAGCCATCCAGTCGGGCAAATGCCCTACCACCTGGCTGTGGGTTGTTTTGTCGCCTCTTACGACAGGCCACCTGGCCGCAGGTAATTGTATTCTTTCCCCGTTCCTGCACGGATAAATAGACTTCCAAGAGTATCTAAAACGCGAAAATATTTGAAATCTTTATTTATTTATTTAAGGCACACCAACAGCACACACATTATTATGTTACATTACAAATCGTTTAAAATAGAAGTTCTGATGTGTGAACCCATTAAATGAGTACACATGACTTACAATTCAAGTGTCAATATACTAATAATTTAATTAATCAATGTGAATATTATGCGTATGTCAAGTACGAATATAGTTAAACATAAATGAATAAATAATGTTGTCAAAATTAATAAGGTGAAGCAATTTTTTTTAAGTTTCTGGCTTGACAGCTAGACCTTTCAGTCAAATCTTAGATTACAATGTAGTTTCTTCATTTTCTTAAGCCTATGTGTAGCACAGCCGAACTGTAGGTTATCAGCTGGTGCCATTCAACGGAGTTCTTGTGACAACTCAAAAGGCCACATTTTTCACAAAATACATAATGACTACTTAAAAACTATCAATATCCTTCAACTATTGTTCATTTCAGAGTAATTTTACACATTTTTAGAAAATAAAACTGCACAGCACAGCATCTCCTTTCAGTTCCCGCCAAAACTCTCAGTAAAATGACATTTGTTGCCTCATGTCAGTGACGTGGCACACAGAATGTGGTAATACTCGATAAGCACTCTAGCGAATTGTATTCGAATAAATGATTCGATACAACTTGTTAGAGTATTTATTTTAATTTTGAAGTAACGTATTTATTGTGGTTTTATTAAAATTTATTTATTTGTTTTACTAATTAAATATTATATAAGTAGAATTAGTTTTATTATTTATTATTTAACAAAATTAGGTCGTTTTTGTCTTACGCCAAAAGGAATGTTTGCACTGAAAGTCAGCGTTGTGTCGGATATAATTCCGGCACAGCAATATGCTGAGTGCAAACCTTGTTCGTTGAAAATGCGGCGTACAAAATTTCAAAATATGCTCTGTGTATAATAATGTATAAGGAATGTAATTACGCTATTTCTTCGAATAAAGTTTTTCTTTCTTTCTTTCAAATAAAATGCAAAAAGAATTAAATTAAAAATAAATAACTTGTACAAGTGGAAACATGAATGGCCTATCAATTATTTTATAGTCACAGCTGACGTCAACATTTTATTTTTAAACCAATTATATTGTTACTAGTTGCGGGACTCGAATTAAAATGCCGTTAAAATTATTATAGAGTTTATTAGAACTATACAAACACGTATAACACAGGTACAAATATAACCGAACACAACAAGTCCAAACGTAATGCAGAAGGTCGTAATTCAATAAACCGCGCAAAGTCCGTCACTAATAGATTCCCGAATGTACACACGTCTCGCCTTGATCGTGGTTCTCGCTCGACTGCGCCCTCTCCCCACCAGGTCATCGTTTTATATCTCACAAATACAAATGTGCCGGTACCGTAGTCGACGTAATCCGCAACACAACAAACAGTACAATAAAACAATGGGCTGTCCTCTAGAAACGTATGCCAATAAATAAGTAAACAAAAGAATACGATCACAATTAGTTCAAATGCCGACAGGTAATAAAATGTGTTTTTACAGATATGCAGGTGGAATTTGTTTTTTGTCGGAACTTAAGTTGTAACAATATGTTTTGTGAAAAATATCGAGATCGTCTAATTTTGAGTTTAGACTGTTGTATGTATTATTGTATATATATGACTATGTATGTATGTATGTATTTGTATATTTATTTCTTAAATTAATTTGAGTATTTATGTATCTATTGCCTATTTCCTGCACCACCTATATCGCCTGATTCAAATTTCTTTGATTTAAGTTGCCTGGAAGAGATCTCTCTGAGCGTTAAGGCCGCCTATTGTATTGCCTAGAAAATATTATAAATATGGTCTGTTTTTGTAATAGTATATTTTGGTGTGCAATAAAGTGTTATCTCTCTCTGTCTCTCTCTCTCTCTATGTATTGCATATTCTTGTGATAGGGCTGCTGAGGCCTAGGTTGGTTTTAACCGGGGGAATGTAGAAGATTTTCGTAATAGCGTGTCGTGGAATCTGATGAGGCACACTTATGTCTTGGATAACATTCGTACACATTATACTATTTTTGAGGAGTTTTGACATCTTGAAGTGGGTGCCAAGTAAAACGTTAAAATGACTACACATTGTTCTAACAAGATAAAATTTTAATAAGACTGGCTTACTTTAGATATGGCTTAAGTTGTTTAAGATATTCGAACATCATTCAGTAGTGTATGTAATTGATTGCAAAAATCTTCTTTGTAATCTACGTAAATGATCTAAGAAAAACACAAAGCAGGTACTTGTGCAGCGTACTTTACATATAAATACGCAACAAACAGGCCAGTAAATAACTAGACCAGAAAGAACTTTTTTAACTTACTTTTATTTAAACTATTCCACGTGGACGAAGTCGCGGGCAGAAGCTAGTGTACAATAATAGGGGTACTATTTGGAACAAATGATATTAATAGTACCTACAGATATAGAATGCAACATACCGAGTTTATTGTTGCTGTGCTGATGTTGATGATGGTGTGGCTGTGGCTGCGGTTGATGAGGCAGTTGCTGCATCAAAGGGTGCGGCAGTTGCAGCAACTTCGGCTCTAACTTCGTCGTTGCAGCAACAGGTATGGGACCAGCGTTCGTCATCGTCGTCATAGTTGCAGCGGGCATCATTAGCGTTGACATTGTTAACATTTTGAATTTAAAACAATTTTTTTTATTTTTTTGTTTTGTTTTATACCCAAACAATTGTTTTCACTCACTGATACATTGCACTTTTGTTTTTTTTTTCGGCTTCTTACATTCACATGTTTTTGTTTGTTAGTTTTAAATAACTTAAGATGAAAACATATTTGTTTTATTTTGTAAACTAAACTACGAAGGCGGCTGTAAGTGTATTTGGAATAATTCAATTACAATTTTTTGTCGAATCGCGTTGTATTTTAGTTTAATCATTTAATTGAGGTATTTATTAGAAATAATGAATAATTGAATTATATTTTTTATTGTCGAATTGCGTTTTATTTTAATTGAGATTTGCATAAAAAATTGTATTATACTTTTCGTCGAATTGAGTTGTTTTTAATTGAATTATTTCTTTGATATGTATATTTAAAATTGTGACCTTTTTTATGTATGTTCATCTATACTAATCTATATAAATAAAAATGAATGATAGAAATGTATGTACGCGCATAACTGGAGAACGACTTTACCGATTTTGATGAAATTATTGTGTGTGTTTGAGTGGGTCCTTTGATTATTTAAGAACCGGTAGATGGCGCTGGGATCGGGTCCTAGATTGTTATTTTTCAGGACAGGACAACATCTGCCGGGACCTCTAGTATGTATATAAATTACAAAACTGTATTTGTTTATACCTTTTCTATGGTTCCGCAATCACTTGGGCAAAACTGTAAAATCGTCAAGTTTATCCGTCAGTCTGTTTGTACGTTGCAGACTTTTTCCGAACACTACTAGGTGTAATACTAATTCCTGCGGCCGGGCGGCCGATCGTAATGAGTCACAGAACTACATAACCGGGTTCAGCCTTTGCCCTGAATACATAGTTATCCTCTCCGGTCCAGAGTATGCCTCCATAACAACCTTGAGTTGTGTTCTGGCATCAGTACCAGTCCCCCATTAAACTCATTTATTCGTAACTATGTTGTACGTTGTAGGGTTATATATACATTATTACTAAATTTTCACTTATTAAGATTTACATTATTTGTCATCAATCTTTATAATCCACGAATTCCATCAAGCTATAGAGGGTATACCCGATTAACCACTTCTTAAGCCGGCAAGTAAATGCAAGTGTTATTTTGTTCGGTAGTTTATTATATTATATAGTAGGACCCAAAGCATGCGTTAGTATGTTGTTAGTATTCCAATCACCTCGGCAATGATACAATCCTCTCTCTGTTCCGTGTCCGATATGATTGTATGTCGGTATGCTTTACATACTTTTTAGAGAGCGTCAGCACATTGGTGTTACAAATGTCCATAGGCGATGGTAATCGCTTTCCATTAGGTGAGACGTCTGCCTATCTGCTGAACTCATGCTATAGAAAAAGAACTTCACATTAAGTTTTGATATAAAAAATTACATGGCTTACGTCTGTAATCAAAGGTAGTGATTTTAAATTTATTTATTTTTTCTTCTTAATTACATCCGTACGAAGCCGGTGCGTGTCGATAGACAGTAATCTATACATATAATAAAACTGTAGAGGTTGAATTTCTGTACAATGAATAAAAATGCTAAAAACCGAGTCAGGGGGATGCAAGTAGTGAAATAGAACCAATTTAGATTTTTTCAAATTTTTTGTTTCTCTGTTTGTCTGTCTGTCTGTCTGTTTGTACCGGCTAATCTCCGAAACGACTGGACCGATTTAAATGTAATTTTGTATGGTGGAAGCTTATATCCCTGGTCAACATATGGGACACTTTTGATCCCGAAATATTAAAGAGTTCCCGTGGGATAGTTAAAAAACCTTTCCACGAGAACGAAGTCGCGGGCAGAAGCTCGTATAATAATCGGCAAACAAACATACATATTGTATATCCGCAAATTATAATAATATTTTTCTTTCCTTTTATTGTGTCTTTGTCTTGCTGAGTATGCACTGTTTGTTACAACTCCATAAATTCTTCGAAAATTAATTCTGTAATATACTTCTGTATAAAACTTATTTACAATAAAAAAAAAGTTTGAGTTAATCAATTTTTAGCTACACGTGTTGCTGGGGAGTCTCTTGCCGCTTCTTCTCCTTAACAGCAATAACACGTTGCGAAGCGATGTACATAGAATAGGAAGTAAAATTAAATTTTAACTTATATGTATTGACCTTCAAAAAGTGTTCTCCAATGGAACTTACTTTGAATAAAGACTTTTGAATTTGAATTTGAAACAACGCTTGTGTTATGTGTAATATTATTATTATACTGTATGTCTTTGAAGACAACGGGCCATAAAAATGGCACGGAATTTTGGAGGGCTTGCGCGGGGCCATGGGAAGGCCAACACGTAGAGGCCCTTTGAGAAATTTAATGTAAATGTGGCGTGACACTGACCGGCGATTATCCCTGTCTACACCATATAGTAATATGCACATAAGGGCAAGCCCCGGCCAGTGTAGGACTATTATGGGATGAGAACAAAAAGTACCGGGCTATTGGGGTGATCTGTTAGTGATATTAGGGGTTTGGGAATATGGGGACTATGGCGTCTGCCCGTCGCGGTTCTCGTAGAACATGGAAAAATGGGCAAACGGTGACTCGCCACTCCCTGCATGAACCCCCAAAAATGCCATAGAAGATAGGGGCAACATGGGTGTGAGTGGCTAAGGGGTGTAGAGAGATGGGCTGCAGGTTCACCGAAGCTACTTTTGACGTGATGCCATTTATCACTTCCACCCTTGTAGCTTGAGGAGGCTGGCTAAGGCAAGCACGAAGGCGGGGGCCTTGCCTTGGCCCCCGGAGTCAGGTACGAGGTGTCGCTACTCACCTAAGGTTTCGCCACAAAGCCCCCGTGCGGCTTTTATTATTATTATTAATATATAACGGACTGCTCTGGGCCGATCCCAGACACCCAGCCCATAGTAAATAACGGATAAAATTCGTTTTCGAAATTTACCATACCGGGAATTGAACCCGGAGCCTCTGCATGGCACGGTGAGTCGTCAAAGGCTAAGCCCGCTCAACCACAGAGGCAGTTAAAGTAGTATAAAAACGCGCGGAACGTGCTAGTTGAATTTAAAAGACTATTTAAACTACACGCTGGAATGACCTAGATACTTTTTCTCTACAAGAGTATGCACTTAATTCATTTAACCCCCGTGGTTAGCACTTTCTTAAGGGAGCTACCTAATGGGGCCGCTATCTCGCTCACGCGTTAACACACTTGAAGTGAAACTTCCTTAGAATCGTTCAATCAATCAATAACTCTTTATTGTACACCAATACAAAAAAAGAGCTTGCAAGACTTAAACTATGTCTAATTATGCACAAAGGGCGGTCTTGTCGCTAAAAAGCGAATTTAATATTATATAAAATTATTAGAGCTAGGCATGTTTGCTGAAGAGTTGCTTGCGCCGCTTCTTCTCTTCAAGCCGCAACATGTTGCGAAGCGGTGGTAAATTAGATTAGGCTCCCATAGAGTAAATAATAACCATAAACAAAATAAAAACTAAATAATTAAAATGAACACGTTGGCGGTAGACTAAATAAAACTTTAACAATACTTGTTGACACTTGACATCTTTATCTTCCGTGATAAAGTGGCCGAAACATCGGAATAACAAAAATTAAATAAATTACCGCGCTTAAAACCGTTCAAACGTAGTTTTATTATGTATAGAAGCCGCGGAAACTTAAGAATACTTAATATACGTAACATTTAAATATCATCATATTCCAAAGACGGGTAATATTTTCTAATCATTGTTTTAAATATCGGTAGTGATTTTGCTTGTCTGATAGCAACTGGCAGCGCGTTCCAAATCTTTATAGCCTTGATCGTTGTGATTTGAAACTCGATGAAACGAAAAAGCGACACTAAGAGGCGATAAACACATAAATCTATAGGACTTTGCATGCGAGAGAATGAGATAGAATACATTATATTTAATAAATTAAACACTAAGCACATGCAGATAGAGTTGGAAATGTTCTTTTGTCGTTAATACTTCAAATTTCGTGTTTTAAAGCTTAAATATATTACAACGATATAATATATGAAATGTGACGCCATCAAATTTAGACTTCCTCCCAATTCTTCTTGTCACACTTTGTTTCATTTCTACTGCGTGTGAAGTGCACACACACACACACACACACGCACACAGACACACAAAATTATTTAAAATATTAATTGACAGAATTTAATTAAGTTACGTATTTAATTTTCCCATTTCGGAAACGTATAAAATATAACGTCCTATTTCTGGGCTCGGGTCTGCCACCATAAGGAAATGGACAGTATACCCGTCATACCCGCTTGTCTAAGACGGCTTGGCGGGTTTGACACATCGGTTATCTCAATGTGCAGGTTTCATCACGATTTTCCTTCACCGTTATTAGGACGTGGTAATTGTAATTTTAATAATAATATGCACATAAGTCAGAAAACTACCTAAGTTCATTTGTCTGTTTGTTCGGAATTCACGTAAAAACGAATGGGCCGATTTCGATGCGGTTTTCGTTGATCGACAGAAAATTTTTAGACTTAAAATCAGCGCTACTTTTTATACCGAGAATCCAGCGGGAATTTATCTGGGAATGATTTAAAATGACCAGATTAAAAAAAACGTATTCCAACGTGATTTTTCACTGATCGATACCAAATTTAACGTAATAAAATATGTTTTTTTTTATCGCTGGAATCCTGAGGGAATTTTCTCGGGAGCGGTTTGTAGTTGTTCGGGTGCATAAAAATTAGCTTATTCCGATACAGTTTTCACTAAAACGATGCTTAAATACTTTTTTAATGCTGGGGTACTCTGTGTCCCGGGAATTCAGCGGGAATTTCAAGTCAAGCGTGGACCCAGTCACTGGCGTAGTTGGTAATATAAAATGAACCGTTCTGAAGCCAATCCCAGACCAGACTAAGTAATGGAAAGTTCGTTGACGAGATTTATCTAGCCAAGAATCGAAATCGGAGCCTCTGGTTTAGCCCGCTCAACCACAGAGTTCTAATAAAAATATGTATACTCTTTAAATAATAATGTTTTCTGATCCTACTTAGGTAATAGAGTACAAAACAGGTAATAAAGTACAAAGTAGGTTAAACAAAGTACAAATTCATGTATTCCTAATGCTTTTGTATTCTTTAATTTAAGCAGCGTAGCAGATATATTGCTACGGACCGCTACGGCGTAGCGGACGCTACGCCACGCAAGGTTTTTATATTCGACTAGGATATGCCCGTGACTTCGTCCACGATTGATCTGAAATTCCCGCGGGATTCCCGGAATATAAAAATTGCAGCATTTAATAAAGAATAGAATATAAGTTATCGTTTGAATGGAAACTGTGACGGATAAATTTTTACACACCCGAAGAAGTACAAACCGATCCCGGGAAAGTTTCTCGCGGAATTCCCGGAATAAATAGTAGCGTAGATATTAAGTCTAAGAATTTGCTATCGATCAGTGAAAACCGCTTTAAAATCGGCCGTGTAGTTTTTACGTGAATCCCGAACAAACAGACAAGAAATCTAAAAAAAATGCATCGATTGTATAAAGTATAGAGGGTTCCAGTTCTTTTTTAAATAGCTTTAATGTACAGAGACGGTAGTTTTAGAATTTTATAATATTGTAGATTTACTTGTACAGAGGTGTAAAGTAGAATGGAGAGAAAATTTCCGACTTTAGTCTCATCTTGATTTTTAATTATTGATATATTAGGCTATACATGTCTGTATTTCACTTGGAGTAAAGCAACCAAAGTGACTCATGAATACATAAACAATCGTTCAATGGTGTTGAATAGCGACTTGTCCTTTCAGTTAAGTGGATGTTAGACGGTTTAACAAAAAAGAATCAATATTTTCTTAAGTTTTCGCGACTAGTATAAACGAAGTTTTATTATGTATTTATTTTTCCTCCCACTCATTATAATATTATATAAAATTATTCGAGCAGGCATGTTTGCTTAAGAGTTTCTTGCGCCGCTTCTGCTCTTCAAGCCGCAACATGTTACGAAGCGATGGTAAATAAGACTAGGCTCCCATAGAGTAAATAATAACCATAAACAAAATTAAAACTAAATAATTAAAATGAACAAGTTGGCGGTAGGCTACATAAAACTAACAATACTCGTCGACACTTGACATCTATGTCTTCCGTGATCACGCCTACTTAAAAGTGGCCGAAACGTTGGAATAATGATAATCAAATAAATTACCGCGCTTAAAACGTAGTTTTATTACAGAATGAATCAATTTCGTTGAAACCTACAGAACTGGAAGATCATTGAACGATCCAAATTTATGTATACATGGAACACTTTGATTGATTCGTCCTCATTGAAAGATATAAATGAACAATCTAATATTGGCTTACCAAACAAATTGTAATAGTTTCAGATAGTAAATAAGTTATGATAAAGAAAAGAACTTCTAAGCCATAAATTTTTCCATTTATTGGTTTTTTTATTAATATCAATCAATTCTATTACTAGAAATTAAACACTTTTTTATTTATTGCTGGAGTTCAGCAGACAAGCAGACGGCCCACTTGATGGTAAGCGGTTACCATCGCCTATGGACATTTGCAACACCAATGGTGCTACAAATGCGCTGCTGCTCTCTTAAGGGAGCCTGGAACCTGGTCACTAATGCCGGAACACAACTCAAGGCTGTTATGGCGACATACTTTAGACCAGGGGTGATAACCATCTAGTCGGGCAAATGCCCTACCACCTGGCTGTGGGTTGTTTTGTCGCCTCTTACGACAGGCCGCCCCAACGCGGGAAATTGTATTCTTTCTCTGTTCCTGCACGGATAAAACTAACCTATATATACGGGCTAGCAACAGCCGTACATTGCCGTGTCAACGTTTTACGCCGACACGTGCATTTTAATATATTGTTACGAGCTACAGGACTGGAATTAAAAATGTCGTTGGAACTACTATAGAATTTATTAGAACTGTACAAACACGTATAAAACAAATACAAATAAAACTGGATGCAACCAATTCACACGGCACTATTCAATACAATTCGAACGCGCAAAGTCCGTCGTCTTTATCGCTAATCGAGAGTACTAGAAAACGTCTTACTCGTTTCGTAGTCGTCGCTTGACTGCCCGCGCCCCTTCATTGGGGCATCGTCTTATACTAACTACACAGTAGAAAGAAATTGGAGGCGCACACTGAGTTTCTAAGAAATATTAATTTGCACACCTTCGAACGTCCACAAAGTCGAAAACAATAACAATAGGGATTAGTTCGACGCTAATGATGGTTATAAAACAAGTAAAAAGACAATAGCATGTTTTTCTTAACTACAAATTCAAAAGACAAAAGAGTTCCTTAATCCGGGAGGACAATAAGCTGCACTTACAATAGGCTGTGCGGCTTATCTTTGACGGCATGTAACAATATCATTCGCATCAGTACTCATTTAGCAATAAACATTTTACATCTACAAACCTCTATCATTAACATCCTATGTAGGAAAACCCCCTACATACATTTTTGTTGCCTAAGTTGCTAGCCCGTACATTATAAATAAACCTAACTAAACGTTAGCGAACGTTTAGTAGACCTCTCACGCGACCAAAAGGCTGGCGTCTATTTTGCTCAAAAGTTAAGCGTTGCTAATCAACGTGGTAACGCAGCCAGCCTTTTGGGAACGTTCCCGTTAAGTGACAATAGTTTGAGACCAATATTTTTTCTATAATTATGCCTTTTTTATTTAGTTCTAGTATTTAATTTTAGTTATCTTTTTTAAAGTGTAGTTTAATTTTTGAAATAATTTTAGTATTTATAGTAATATTCATTTTAATTATATTGTTACGAGTCGCGAGACTCAAATTAAAATGACGTTAGAATGATTATAGAGTTTATTAGAACTATACAAACGCGCATAACACAGGTACAAATATAACCGAACACAACAAGTTCAAATGTAATGCAGAAGGTCGTAACTCAATAAAACGCGCAAAGTCCGTTACTTATTAGATTCCCCATTGTAGTACACACGTCTTGCTTCGCTCGACTGCCTGCTCCCTCAGTCAGGCCATTGCTTTATACTGTACAAATGCAATATGTCTAACTGGCAGCGTGGACCGAATTTCCTAGAATCGTAATCCGCACACCTGGCTAATTATGCCCGCAAGCGGCCATAAACAAGTACAATAGGCTGTTCTCCACAACAACCAATAAATAAGTGAACAAAAGAAGACAATCATAAAAGGATTACAATTAGTTCAAATGCCGACGGGTAATAAAATGTGTTTTTATAGATATGCAGGTGGAATTTGTTTTCGTCGGAACTTAAGTTGTAACATAAATAAATAAAAAAATAAAAACCTATATTAAGGCCAATCCAGCCCGACTATACCACTGTCGCTGAGTATCGTACCTTGAAGGCTGGCAGCATTACGTTGCTGGATACAAAGGTTAATCCTTTGAGCGAGGTAAGCTCCAGCCTTCCGGTCTCCTGTTGTATGGTGTGTATTCAACATATTATTTTTTTGTCTTTACTATATTTTTGTATCTTTCATTCATATAATAATAGTTTAAGAGACGCTGAGGATCGGCATTCACCCATCTGATAAACCAGATGAGACATATGTTTTATCAAATTAGTCTTACGACCTAGACGCTGACAAGAACTAATTCACACCTGCATACTTGTGAAAGAACATTTTATCACCTTTCGGCATTTGGACTTCTTTTGTTTACTTTGTGATTAGAAAACAGCCCATTGTATATCTTTTATGCTGATCATTAGCCAGGTGTGCGGATTACGATTCTAGGAAGTTATCGCTCGACTTCCTCAATCGGGCCATTGCTTTATCCTGCACCGATACAATATGGTTGCCCACCCGCGTAAATTGAGTTTCTTAGAATCAGTTCGAGACACCTGTCTAATGACTGCCATAAAAGATTACAATACACAATGGGCTGTTTTTTTAAACACAAGGTAAACAAAAGAAGACAGTCATAAATAGTTTCAATGTTATTAGCTCAAACGCCGGCGGGTAATAAATGTGCTTTGTTTACGAATATGCAGGCCCTAATTGTAACAATATATACCGGCGTGCCAGGTAGCCATGAACAGAAATAAGTACGCAAGCCTATTAAGATATATTCTCCATGTTAAAAACTATCAGTTGAAATTAAATGTTCAGTTATCAAAAGAGTTGAAGGTTATAGAAATAATTGAGTAAAATTTATTGAATTAAAAATAGCCATGAACACTTTTCGATTGACAAGCGAATATAGGGGTGTTTATAAATTAATATAATTTGATAAAATTCATTATGTAAAAATTTGATAAAATAATATGTCACGTCTGCTTATCAAATGGGTAAATCGATCTTCATCGTCGCCTCTACTAATAATAATGATTTGCTTGTTTCTGTTCCAAAAGTACATACAAAAGTTTTGGAGTTCGGACCTCCTATCAAATATTCATATATATACAAATATTTTTTATGTATTGAGCAACTATATCTGTGTGTATGTATGTTATAAAATTGTAAAAGTGTAGACTTGTTTTTTAGATATTTTTGTGTTAGACTGTTTGTTCGGGATTCACATAAAAACTATTGGGTCGATTTCGATGCGGTTTTTGTTGATGGATAGCAAATTCCCGAACTTACAATCTGCGTTACTTTATATCTCGGGAATCCCGCGGGATTTTTTCCGGAAGCGATTTAAACTTGTTAATGGCATATAAACATTAGCTTATTCCGACACAAAATGCTCATATTCTTTTTTAAATAATGCGACACTTTAAATACATACCGGGACTCACGCGAAATTTGCCTTAAGGTGGTTTCAAGTAATCAGGGTGCATAAAAGTTGGCTTATTCAAATACGATTGGTTACTAGTCTAACGTGGATGACGTCGCGGGCGAATAGCCTAGTCAATTTATAAAAACGGTAAATTCTATGCTGAGAGACCACAACCCTTCACTTGTTTAGAAATTTATTTAATATTTTTTTCCTTATCTTACAACTCATCCTTGCAATATATCATTTGTACTAACAGTGGTATTCTATTTAATCTGTAAAATACAAACGTCATTGTCATTAATGTCAATCAATCATGACAAGAGACAGATCATTGAGATCCTCGCTCCCTTCTAATGGTTGAATTGAACACGGCCATGAGCACTTATCCTAAAATATACTTGTTTGTTTGTAATAATAATAAGAGCTCATGTAAACTACATAAAAATAAAGTATAAGAAGATTATAATTGGTGTTTTTAATATCAAGAAACGAAACAAGACAAAATTAATAATTTCTTTTTTAGATTTAAGTAATGAATTATTATTATATTATTAGAGATGCCACAAATAGTGGTTTGACCGAAAACGGATTACCGAATATTCGGCCACGCTTTCGGCCGAAGCGCCAAATATTCGGCTGCTGAACGTTGTGCGTTACACACACGCAAATGTTGTCGCAAATGATAGGTACATATAATTAAAACTATGTTGTAACACTTTTAAGCGCGATTTTAAATGATTTTTTTATTTGTGACATTTATTTTAAAATCTTATGTCTTTCAAGACCACGGGCCATAAAAATGGCCCGGACTTTAGGAGGGTTTGCGTGGGGCCCTGGGAAGGCCAACACGTAGAGGCCCCTTGACAAATTTGATGTAAATGTGGCGTGACACTGACCGGCGATTATTCTTGTCTACACCATATAATAATGCGCCCAAAGAGAAGCCCCGGCCAGTGTAGGACTATTGTGGGAAATGAGAACAAAAAGTACCGGACTATCGGGGTGAACTGCTAGTGGTACGAGGTGTCTGGGAATATGGGGACTATGGCGTCTGCCCATCGTAATGTTCAAGGAACATGGAAAAATGGGCAGACGGTGACTCGCCACTCCCTGCATGGGTCCCTAAAAATGCCATAAAAGACAGGGGCAACATGGGTGTGAGTGGCTAAGGGGTGTCGAGAGGTGGGCTGCAGGTTCACCGAGGCTATTTCTAACGTTATTTGTAATTAATTTAATTTTGTAATATTGATGTAATAACATTAATACCAAATAGATAAGAATTATTAATAATAATAATAGCCACAAACAACTATTTGCACGCACTAGAGGCAAAAACGTGTGAACTTATGGAATATTCCTACCGTCTTTTTTTATGTACCATGTTTTATGCAATAAGCATGGTACATAAAAACCATGTACCACCATACACCAATAACATTTCTGACGTTTTGAAAACTAGCCTAAACGTATTACTAAAATCGCATTTAACACTGGTAAAACGTAGTTTAATTCTCATTTTTTGATGGAAATATATAGAATGTTGAGTAACGTGTGCGTTTTATGTTCGCGATTTGGTATTCGATATTCGGCCGAGTACCGAATAGTTAAAAAAGTGGCTGAATAGGCCGAATACCGAATATCAGCCGAATATTCATGGCATCTCTAATTATTATTACTGACATTATTATTATAATTTTGTATACAAAAATGTAATTTTAACAATCATCTATCAGTACGTTTCTAGACTTAATAAATTATCCAAACTATGTGATTGTTAATTAATTGTAGTTTGATATTCCAGATCTATACTATTGTTACGAGTTACGGTACTCGAATTAAAATGCCGTTGGAATTATTATAGAGTTTATTAGAACTATACAAACACGTATAACACAGGTACAAATATAACCGAACACAACAAGTCCAAACGTAATAAAGAAGGTCGTAATTCAATAACACGCGCAAAGTCCGTCGCTAAATAGATTACCGAATGTACACAAGTCTTGCTTCGCTCGTGGTTATCGCTCGACAGCCGCGACCCTCAATCGGGGCATTGCTGTATACTGCACGTATGCAATATGTGTGTCTGGCCGCGTGGAGCGAATTTCCTAGAATCAGTTTGTACTTTAAATCCGACCCACCTGGCTAATGACTGCCATAAAAAATTACAATACACAATGGGCTGTTTTCTAATAACAAATTTTAAACACAAAGTAAACAAAAGAAGTCCAAATGCCGAAAGGTAATAAAATGTGTTTTTACAGGTATGTAGGTGTGAATTTGTTTTTGTCGGTGTCTAGGTCATAACACTATAATAAATCCTTAAATGGTTCGAGTTTGTACAATGCGTTTAAGAATGTGAAAAAATCGGGGGGTATAATTCAAACCAGAATATTCCGAAAATACAATTTTTAAGAATTTTTGTCTTTCTGTCTGTTATAGTATCACGTGAAAACTACTGAGCGGTTTTGAATGAAACTCGATATAGAGCTAGCTCTTATCCCGGGGTGTAACTTAGGATACTATTTATCCCGATAATTGACGTCGTTTCCGTAGGATAGAAGAAGATAGCGAAAAAGATGGCGCTGCGAACCTTTTTTTTTGGAAACTACTGAACGTATGTGAAAGAAATTCTACATAGTGCTAGCTTATAATCCAAGTTAACATTTAAGATACATTTTATTGCGATAAAATATAACACAGATTCCTTAGAATAGACGGATTAGCAAAATAGATGGCGCTACAATCGCGTTTTTCAACTCACTAACAAACACCTAAGTTGTCATAAACAACATGCCATTCATTGTATCACTTCAAATCAGGTTGTTTTTGACTCGCCTTTATGTTTTACTGGGCAATTGTTTAGACTATATTGGGCTTAGTTTCTTTGTTATTATTGTTAGGACCGACAAAGACAAATTCACACCTGTTTTGCACATTTTATTACCTTTCGGCATTTTGACTTCTTTTGTTTACTTTGTGTTTAAAATTTGTGATTACAAAAACAGCCCATTGTGTATTGTAATCTTTTATGACAGTCATTAGCCGCGTGTGATTCTAGGAAATTCGGTCCACGCGACCGAGTAGACATATTGCATTTGTGCAGTATAAAGTATTGCCCCAATTGAGAGATGGAGCAGTGGAGCGATAAACACAAGTGAAGCAAGACTTGCATATATTCGGTAATCTATTTAGTGACGGACTTTACGCGTGTTATTGAATCGTGCATTACGTTTGGACTGGTTGTATTCAGTTATATTTGTACCTGTGTTATACGTGTTTGTATAGTTCTAATAAATTCTATAATAATTTCAACAGCATTTTAATTCGAGTCCTGCAACTCGTAACATTAGTCATAAACCGAATGAAGTTTTTATGTAAGTAAAATAAAGCTACCGCCCACGGTTTCACGCGCGACGTAGCCACAGAGTAAACTCTAGTAAATAACAACAGACTTCATTTTTATTATTATTTTCTTAAGTTTTCGGGACTAGAGCAGTAATTTATTAGATTTTCATTATTCCGACGTTTCGGCCACTTTTCAGTAGCCGTGATCACTCACGGAAGACAAAGATGTCAAGTGTCAATGAGTGTTGTTAAAGTTTTATTTAGCCTACCGCCAACTTGTTTATTTTAATTATTTAGTTTTAATTTTGTTTATGGTTATTATTTACTCCATGGGACCCTAATCTAATTTACTACCGCTTCGCAACATGTTGCGGCTTGAAGAGAAGAAGCGACGCAAGAAACTCTTCAGCAACATGCATGGCATTAATAATTTTATATAATATTCAAATGGGTGGGAGGTGAAATAAAAAGAAATTATGCACGCTGAAAGAGCTTAGAGTGTCTTGAGGTCTGTCACTTGATTTTTCCTGGGTTTGGGTCTTAATAGTTTGATGATCGGATTCCAAACAGGTGGTACTTGCCAACAATCTTCTCTATAGAAATTTGGGTGGTGTTTTATTTGATTTAATATTGAAACCAAATGAGCACTCGAATGACTGCCTAAATAGGTCTTTCACCCGACATCAACACATTGCTTTTCATTTCGTATAAGAGGAAAAAATAAATAAAAAGTGATTAATTAAACAAACTCATTTACTACGTCACATATGATACGTCAAGCCTCATATTCTGAAAGTACGCTTGGAGTTGTCTAATCACAAAGCTGAAAACAGCACTTTTCGTCCTTGGGAAGCGATTCTTTATTTATTCTGAAGAGGGTGCCCCGTATTGGGTGGAGGATAGGCTTGTGTAGTACATGTACTATGTACTAAAAAGAATAAATTCTCGACACTGAATTGAACAAACTATTCCTTCTCCGTTTTAGGACATCGTTCATTTAAAACTTCGTCGTTCGTGATCGTACAGAACAGTCTGAATTCGCGATGTATTCTTTGTCACTGGTACTATACTACGAACTGTCGCACAACAAATACGGAACGCGGCTGACTCACTGAACGAGCGACAACGATATGGTATCAGTGCATGAAAGAGTGAGATGCATGATAATATTCATTTGTCAACTTTCATCTCTGATAACTCTGATTCATGAAGCTATTTTGAACTTTATGCTCATATAACTACTGCTTATTTTAGTTTTTATTATTGAATAAGCATTTCGCGAAATGCTTTATTTAAAAAAAAAATATTTCAAATATGTTTCTGATTACCGAGCTGGGACCAAATTGGACCATAAGATTGTAAATCCTCTAAAATTTTGATATCTTATATAATGCATTAAGAAACAAACATCACAGATATTTTAATATCTAAATAACTTATGTAAAAAATAAACGGGTATTGATTAGAATGACAGTCCTAAGCCTGCAAAGTATGAAGGAAAATCAAAATATAATTCACTATTCATTCAGTGTACTAAACTGTACTAAATGCACTAAAATATTGATTAGAATGACAGTCCTAAGCCTGCAAAGTATGAAGGAAAATCAAAATATAATTCTTATTCGTTCAGTGCACTAAACTGTACAAAATGTACCAAAAGACCGAATTAGGACATCTGATAAATTGTACTAGTACGCTCCGTTCAGTGACCGAGCAAGAACAAGCCTAGTGGAGGAGCGAGATGGAATGCTCCTCCGTCTCAAAGGAAGATCTTCCAGCGAGGCCAGTGTTGTTCCTCGTAGGCCTAGGACCATGTGTTATAGTTGAAAATTTGTATATATTCTTTGTATGTTTCGGGAACGTTTGTGACCTCAATTATTTCACAGCGCCATCTGTTGGCTTGTACGTGTTCCACTACAATTCGTTAACGATTATTCTCCCTGCTGTCAAAAAATTTAGAAAACTATGCGAATCATAGATAATATATGCGACTCATGTCTCAACTTTTTTACAGCCACTGTTATATCGCGGCTTAAAATGTAATAAAAATGTCTCAACAATTTTGTAACATCATTTCCTGGCGGGGACTCTACAGGGGAAGCTAATAAAAGCGTATTAAAAAAGGAAAAAGTAACAAAAATACAAAAAGCAACTTACTAACAACGTAAGATCAGGAAGGATGATTTAAAAACGTAGTGTTGAAGCGAAATTAATATACTTAAACTCAGTCTCGTGTGAGCGAAGCGTTGGGCGGAGCTAGTTTAAAACACGATACGAGACTGCTATTTACTTTTAATTACGCGCAATGTTTAAAATATCAAACATATTATCCTAATAAACCGAGCGATGGATTCAAAAATAATATTTTTACAAGAACCGACCCGTTCTGGACCGCGATTCAACAATATTGAAGAGCAGATTTTTCCCAACAGTTTTTATAAAATTCTTGTTTTATTTATCCATGAAGGAACCCATTGCCAGGTGGTAGGGCACTTGCTCGACTGGCCCCTGACCCCTGGTCTAGAGTGTGCAGCCAAAACAACCTTGAGTTGTTTTCATTAGTGGCCAGGTTCTAGTCCCATCTACGAGTCCGGCAGTACAATGGTAGTACCTTTAGTGTTGCAAATGTTCATAGGCGACGGTAACCACTTTCCATCACAGTTGGGCAGTCAGATGTCTGCTGTATTCCAGCAATTTTTTTAAATTAAACTTTAATATTATATACAAATGTATAGGTAGACCAAAAAAGAGATGGATAGAATGTGTGAAGGATATGATGATTTGTGCTGTGAGAGAGGACGTATGTCAGAATAGAGGAGTACGAAAGGAGAAGACATATTGTGCTAACCCCAAATAATTGGGAAAAGGTGAAAGAAAATAGATTAAACTAAAATATTATATCTAAATATATAAAACAAAGTCGTGTTAGTTACACCATTATAACTGAAGAATGGCTGGACCAATTTTTATGATTTTTGTGTTTTTAGAATTGTCTTTGTTTGGAATAGGATAATAAGTATTAAAATATGATATTTATCAATAAAAATTATCATTAAAAAAATACCAATCTAGCCATTCGGTTGTTATGATTTTTGAGGCCGATTTCGGCAATGGTGACTGCATTTAAACTCATTTTCATTTGTCTGATTTAGGTTAATTATTTTTGTGTGTGTTCAAGTGGGTCCCGAGATGGTTTAAATTTATGATTGGACCCGGTAGGTGGCGCCGCTGAACACCTCTTTAACGGTGGGACCGATTTGAATGAAGTTTTTTATTTTTTAAAGGCAAGACAACGTCTGCCGGGTAAACCTAGTTATGTAATAAAGAAAAATTAAATATATATAACAAACAAAGGTATACGTAAACCGAAAACTTTAAACATCTAATAAAACTACGTTTTAACGGTTTTAAGCGCGTTAATTTATTTGATTTTTATTATTCCGACGTTTCGGCTATTTTTCAGTCGCTGAGATCACGAAATACGAAGATGTCAAGTGTCAATAAGTGTTGTTAAAGATTTTATTTAGCCTACCGACAACTTTTTCATTTTAAGTATTTACTTTTATTTTTTATTTATGGTTATTATTTATTCTATGGAAGCCTCCATCTAATTTGAAGGAGTTTTTGGCGGGAACTCAAAGGAGATGTTGTGCTGTGCAGTTTTATTTTCTAAAAATGTGTAACATTACTCTAAAACGAACAATAGTTGTAGGATATTGATAGTTTTTGAGTAGTAATTATGTGTTTTGTGAGACATGTGAACTGTATAGCCAAATGTGGCCTTTCGAGTTTTCACAAGAACTCCGTTGGATGGCGTTGATTGTAGCCTAATAAAACTGCGCCTGGCTTAAAGACCTATTTGCCAAGCCATAAACATAAAAAAAGATTTCTAAATGACGGGACGAACATCAAATGTTTGACAGATAGGAATAGTTTTTAAGGGAAAGCGAAATTGTTGTTTTTACTATATTCCAAGCATTTTTTTTCATATTTACTCACCTTTTAAACCTTCCCTGGACTTCCAGGAATAATTTAAAACCAAAATTAGCCAAATCAGTTCAGCCGCAGCAGTTTTAACGAGACTAACGAACAGCAATTGAAATATAATATATATATATATATATATATATATGTATGTATGTATAAATAATGTTACGAGCTACAGGACTCGAATTAAAAATGCCGTTGGAACTACTATAGAATTTATTAGAACTGTACAAACACGTATAAAACAAATACAAATAAAACTGGATGCAACCAGTTCACACTGCACGATTCAATGCAATTCGACAAGCGCAAAGTCCGTCGTCTATATCGCTAATCGAGAGTACTACAAACGTCTTACTCGCCTCGTAGTCGTCGCTTGACTGCCCCACCCCTCCATTCGGGCATTGTCTTATACTAACTACACAGTACAAAAAAATTGGACGCGCGCACTGAGGTTCCGAGAAATAGTAATTTGTACACCTGTTTATCTATTCCTGCGAACGGCTAACAAAGCCGAAAACAATAACAATAGGCTATTGTCTAATTGCAAAATTAAATACGAAGTAATAAAAAGAACTCCGAATGCGGAAGGGGCAATAAACGAGATGCGCAGCATTTCTTTGTCGGTATGTGACAATAGGTATGCAGGTGGCCCAACTTGTAACAATAATATTAAAATTTATTGTAACAAATCTCCGCATCTTTATTATCTAAAAAAAAACGCCTTAGAAACACAAATTATACTTTAAAAAGAAGTGAAAAATTAATATGTTAACAAACAAATCCATTTACATCACAAGGAATATGCAAATGTCGCAGAGTGCTTTCTGCCTTCCAAAGATGATACTTTCAAAACGCAAATTGTTAAAAGTTTCTTTTGGGTTCCCAGTTGTTTTGGAAAATCGCTTTTATACAAGTAAGACACCTATGCTAAATAAATAAAAGAAATAATCGGCAAGTCGTGGTAGGTAGTAAACCGTGGTAGAGGTACAGCGCACGCGTCCCAAACTCAAAGGGCGCGGGTTCGATCCTGGCCGGAACGCATGCAGTTTCTGATCTAATGTGCATATTGTTACAATTACCACATGCTAACAACGGTGAAGGAAAACATCGTGATGCAACCTGCACATCGAAATAACTCTAATTATATTATAATTATATAAATAATCGGCAGACAAACACACACTTTGTATAACCCCAACCTAAGCCAGTTACCGATCCCAGACACCCAGGCCATAGTAAATAACAGAGTTCGTTTATGAAATTTACCATACCCTGAATCGAATTCGGAGCGTGTTGTGAGGTCAGTCAGACTTAGCCCGCTCAACCACAACAACACTTACAAAACAACATAATAATAGTAGAGAAACCAGGGCTTGAAATACCGGTAAGAATGTGGTATCGTTATTTATGCTAATTTCATATAACGGTAAAAAATAAAACTTACCGTTATTTCTAGCCATTTTACCGGTAAAAAATATAACGTTAATACTTAATATGTTTATTGGTATTATTACCGTTATAACTGTGTTTTGTTACCGCCGTCGCTCTCTTTCACACGCAAAGATTATCAAACAGCACTCTGCTAAGAACGCGCGTAATATTTACAGTTGTGTTTGTCGATTGTTTCGGTAACATGCAGTCGTAATAAAGCCAATTCTTAAAAAAGGCAACGTCGCTTGAAATAACGTAAAAATTACCGATACGTTGACGTTATACATACAATTTTTAGCGTTATATTATAATGATGAAATTATAAAGTTACCTATTAACGGTAAAACAATATACCGGTATGGCAGTATCTTTTTCGAAAATACCGGTAATTACCTATAATTTTAAAGGTAATTTTGATAATGTTTTCCAGCGCTGGAGGAAACGCTAAAGATCGACCTTCACCCATCTGATAAGCAGACGAGGCGTAGTTTTTATTAAATTATATTGATTTATAAACACGCATATGATATTATGCCTTGATAGGCTTGCCTACTTATTTCTGTTCATGCCTACCTGGCAAGCAGGTAAGAACAGGTAAGTCAATGTAGATAATTACACCGTTCTATTAACCAATAAAAGTTGGTATCATAAGAAAATGATTTAATTACAAAAATAGCCGTATAGGCTTGCCTGCAAAAAACAGTTCATGGTATATTGTTGCCATGCATTGAAGACTTCAAAAATAGCCATGAACACTTTTAGATTGGCGAGCTATCATAGGCGTGTATACAAATCAATATAATATAAAAAAATATGTCTCATCTGGTTATCAAATGGGTGAAGGTCAATCTTCAGCCTCTCTGAGAGATATAAGATAAGACCTGGAGGGGGGACACCCCGTACAACTCGCACAGCGTCCGCACTGTCTTTTTAGAACGAAATTCTTAACCGCGGATTAATAGCCACCCCATACATGCTACCTATCGTCCAATCGGTATGACGTTGCCGATTGCATCAACTAGGACCGACCATGTGTAGAATTGGCATGACAATGACAATTCCACTTACAGCGGTTTGCTGACGCTGCGACCTACTTTAGGCTATTGTAATATTACTATACATAATGCTCAGAAATACTTTGTAATTCGAGTTGCTATTAAATCGCTACAAGTTGCTATTACATCGCTACAAGTTACTATTACACCGCTACAAGTTGCTATGACATCGCTACAAGTTGCTATTACACCGCTACAAGTTGCTATAACATCGCTACAAGTTGCTATCACATCGCTACAAGTTGCTATCACATCGCTACAAGTTGCAATCACATCGCTACAAGTTGCTATTACATCGCTGCAAGTTGCTATCACATCGCTACAAGTTGCTATCACATCGCTACAAGTTGCTAAAAACAGCCACGAGTTGTTATCAAAAATTTGAACCCAGGGATCAGCATCCAAGCTCAACTACTACAAGAATAAATCCCTGTTAGCAACAAGGTGAATTTTGTTCACCCTACTACTAGAAAGCATCAGCACTTTTTTTTTCAGGCGGGGGAAATGCATTTCGCACACACCGGGTCCTTTGCTAGGGATTAGACCGTTGTCGATCATGAATCCACTGAGGCAATTTCGACTGGCTTGTGTGGAGACTGAACCCATGGGCAAATCAAAACTAATAACCCACTAAAACCACCCCCTGGCTTGTGTGGTAGGAAAGGCATGAGACTTAGAACATGGACAAAGTGCCAAGGGTGAAGATAGACCCCCAACTATTTCAAACCATGCGCATATGTGCGCCCCTCCCATAACGTCGGCGCCCGCGAGACGCATGCGCTTATATCTCTCTCCTATCTCGTTCCGCGGCCTCCTTTTGAGACATGACAGTCTCGCAGAAATTATATGATCATCGAGCATGGCTTGCACCAAACTGCCCAGCGAATCGATCGGACCTACTATTGTCTCGAGTTCAAACCTCTGGGGTGCCCATGCTGCGCACTCGACTAGCGTATGAAACGCCGTGTCTTGTGCGCCACACTGGTGGCTGGGGTGAAGGCAAGCAGCCCGCAATCTGACACAGATACTTATCGAAGCAACCGTGCCCGGTAAGTATCTGCTTCATTCTGAAGGTCAGAGTCCCGCGTTTCCGCGAGAGCCATCGCAACAGCTGCGGTCGAACCGCTTCCACAGTATCAATGCCAGCGACAGTGTTTTCCAACTCTACCGACCAAGATTAAATCATGGCCGTGGTTTCCCGCATCCTGATCGCCTGCAACTCGGCCAGGCCGAACACCTGGCCACGTGCGAGAGCATCCTGCCGGGAGCGCCGAACTTTGGGAATTACGTCCGCTTGGAGAGGCCAGGGCGGATCGCCCGCCAAGAGTATCGACGCCGTCCACGACACTGTACGGTATCCTCGGATAGCCCTCACCGCCAGGACCCGTTGTGCGCGGCACAACAAAGTCCTATTGTGGCGGTGAAGTGCAACGGACTATACGGGTGCACCGTGCAGGGCCATACTCCTAAGAATGCCCATAGAAAGCACCAGCACTCCACCAACTATTGCCAGCACCCACCAGTACGAGCAAGAGCAAGTGTACAAACTGTACACAGCTAGATCATGCCAACTGGACGGTGTATGGCCGGCGTTAGAGGAATCATTTTAATGACAGAAGTTTTATGTAAGTTTCTTCATTCATTCGTAAATAATTACGATAATCTTTTGGCGTAATCCTCTTTTTTTTATTAAATTTGTATGAGAAAACTGATTCATTGTCAATAACGACTGTTTGCACCACGCCGCACGATCTTTTGTTTGTTTTTTTATGATAATAACAGCCCATACAGGTCCCACTGCTGGGTTCGGGCCTCCTACTACAGGGGAACGGACTGTATACCCGCCCCGCTTGTCCAAGGCGGCTTGTCAGGTTTGACACATCGGTCATCTCGATGTGAAGGTTTTATCACGATGTTTTCCTTCACCGTTGTTAGCACTTGGTAATTTTAACTATTGCGTCATGTTTCATCCACCAATTTATTGATGTATAATATAGCAAATTTGCACATTAGGTCAGAAAACTGCCTAAGTGGGTCCATGCGTTTCGATAAGGATTCGAAGCTATCCATTACGCTACCACGACGGCAAGAGAAGGCAACCCAAGACGGCTAAACATCGTCGTCCGTCACTGTCGATGCCATGGCTTCAACTGCCGATTGGACAGTTTAAATTGATCGTATATGGCGTTTATGAATGAATTGTAGATTGTATCAAGTCTGCAGCGTCATGCCGATTGGACGATAGGCAGCATGGTGTGTGACCGCCATTACAGGAGGGTGAACTGGCAGAAATCATCACGTAAGGAAAAAGCGTTACGCTCTCTCCGAGCAACCTTTAACGTAAGGAACATCTTTCCCGACGGAGTTTACCCGCCCGCACAATTTGAGTTTATGAAGTGAAAGTTCTTTATGTGATTTGAACCTCGAAGAAACGAAAAAAAAGACATTAAAAAAGAAAAGAAAGAAAATATTTATTTCTAAAAATGCCACACAGCAATAATTAATAATAATAACAATAATTATTAATTGTTGTTATTATTATTGCCTCCCCCTCCCGCTTTGTGGTGAAGCCTTAGGTGAGTAGCCACACCTCGTACCTGACTCCGGGGGCCAAGGCAGGCCCCCCGCCTTCGTGCTTGCCTTCGCCAGCCTCCTCAAGCTCCAGGGGTGGAAGTGATAAATGGCATCAGGTCAGAAGTAGCTTCGGTGAACCTGCAGCCCACCACTCACACCCATGTTGCCCCTGACTTCTATGGCATTTTTTGGGGCCCATGCAGGGAGTGGTGAATCACCGTCTGCCTATTTTTCCATGTTCCCCGAACGTTGCGACGGGCAGACGCCATAGTCCCCATAGCCCGGTACTTTCTATTCTCATTCCCCTATCACAATAGTCCTACACTGGCCGGGGCTTGTCTTTGAGTGCATTATTATATGGTGTAGACAAGGACAATTAGCGGTCAGTGTCACGCCACATTTAGATTAATTTTGTCAAAGGGCATCTACCTGTTGGCCTTCCCATGGCTCCACGCAAGCCCTCTAAAAGTCCAGGCCATTTCTATGGCCCGTGGTCTCTAGAGACATACAATATATATTTTAATATTTATTTATGTAAGTGTATTTTATAATATTATATTTACGTATATCGTATTAGTATAATTTTTATTAATGTACGTATATTATATCATTATGTATAT
The DNA here is from genome assembly GCA_039645545.1 of Dendrolimus houi. Lineage (NCBI taxonomy): Eukaryota > Metazoa > Arthropoda > Insecta > Lepidoptera > Lasiocampidae > Dendrolimus > Dendrolimus houi. The sequence continues at coordinate 2,766,469 of CM077146.1, forward strand.
ATTTATAAGATACTGATTCGGTGGTGAGAATAATGCAACATACCTCTGTTCTTATCAAATCTTTTGTCCATCCGAAGGTTGTCTGGAAGAAATCGCTACTAGCGATAAGACCGCCTATTGTATTGTAAAATTGTATTTCTGTTAACTGTATATTTTAAACTACAATAAAGCATATTCATTCATTCATTCATTCAATATAATAACAATTATAATGAAAATTTAGGGCGCAATTTGCGATTCCTTTTCTTATCGGCAGACAAGCACACACACTGTATATTCCCAAATTAAGCAAGTTGCGCTTATATTATGGGTAATATACAACGGACCACTCTGGGGCCGATCCCAGACACTCAGACAGTAAATAAAGGAGAAAATACGTTTTCAGAAATGAGGTTGGCATTCAGTATTTTTTGCTCTGCCGAATCATAGTCCGACACCACTGATTTTCAGTGTCCACCTCCTTAATCACAAAAGTCATGCGACCCACGGTGGAAACAAGCAAAATTAAATTATAATCAACGTATACGTGAAAGGAATAATAACAAAGAAAAAATAATGAAAACAGAAAAAGAGATATTTAGTCATTTAAACGCTATGACCATCAAGATAAAGTTGGAAATATTTTGAAGTTTGGAAGTTCATAAATCAAATTGAAACTAGAGCATTTTTTCCTATTTTAGTTATCATAAGCCTCTCGTGTCATTTGTTCAAAGTGAAATACATGATATCTGAATAATATGTGTTATACCTTATATATGAAATGTAATATTTTTCATTAAAATATAAAATAATTTTTGAGCTTTGCTTTATAATAAGCTTTATAATATTATAAAAATAATTAACCTTATAATTATCATAGTACTCCTGATACACTATATTTATCTCATTCTCTCGTAGGCTATTTTTTTGAAGTTTCACTTCTGCCGTGGGTGAATTGCACACAGACTCTTTATTTATAACCATAAGCAAGACATTTCGTGTTTCTTACTTTAAAAAATACGAATTTTCATACAATCTTTCATCCACCTTTTCAGTCCTTTAGGGGTTGAATATTCAAAATTCCTTTCTAAATGCGCATATACAGTATATACAGAACCCGCATGCATATTTTCACGGTCTTAGCTCCATTAATTTGGTCTGTGCGTTGTTATGTCAGTCAGTCAGTGAGGTCAAGTAATTATCTATACTGTCCATACTAGTATTATAATAGATAGAGATCCCAGTCACCCCAGACTTACGTGATTTTAGGTAAGATAAAATTTTTAGGAACGGTAATTTAATATAAACTTAGAAAGGAATGGATACTCCCTAAGCTGAAAGCGGGGCCGTTTTTCAGGTAGTAGCTATCAAAGGTGGAAAATAACCATGGGAAGATGTCAGATTTGTCTGGCTCATTGGAAAATATTTTAAAATATTATACTTGATAACATATATAAAATTCAGCCTTCCTAACATGACGTCAGTTCCCATTTTTTTTAAAGTGTCTATCAAAAGTCATGGCCTACAGGAAGTGTCTGGCAATTGTATATCTTCGTTTATAACAATATCATATATGACATATGTCAAAACTAGCCTTGATACTTTGACGTAAGTTAGCATGGTTATTTTACACCTTTGATACCTGCTACCTGAAAAACGGCCCCACTTTCAGCTTAGCGAGTAGATTCCTTTCTAAGTTTATTTTAAATTACCGATACTGAAAATTTCATCTTTCCTAAAATCACGTAAGTATGGGGTGACTGGGATCTCAATCTATAAAGAGAAAATATTTGTATTTTTGTGTGTTTGTAACGAATGAACTCAAAAACTACTGGACTGATTTCAAGAATTTCTCCACCATTCGAATGCTACGTTATCCCTGATTATTATACGGCTATGTAACAATTAAGGATCCCTACTAAAACTTTAATAACGTAACCCATCGATCTAAACAAAATACTTGGTGTAGCATACACATCCAAAAGGACGGTAGCTATATTATGGGAAGATACGTCAATTCTTGTTTTCCAAATATTTTTTGGAATCGACCGTTGTTTGTAGTCTTGGCTTAGCAGTAAAGATATAAGCAAGTACTCACCGGATGATGCTAACACGTCTAGATTCTAGTAGTATTATTTTAATAGATTTGGCGGGAATTATCGTTCAGTTGCACACGCGTGTAGTATGATTTTGTAGTATCCAACGAATGACTCGCAGCTCTCGACTTTGACGGATAAGAACGTGCTAGACAACCAAAAAATTGGTCTCTTCGATACCGCTAGAGCTGCGACACTCGAACATCGATTATTCGAATAATAGTAAGCTTTAGCAAACGAAACACTTGGTGCTGGAATCGGGTTCTATGATTTTGATGAAATTTTATGTGTTGGAGTGGCTCCCGGGGTGGTTTTGATTCACAATTAGACCCGGTAGGTGACGCTGGAATCGGGTTCGAGATTTTTATTTTTTCAGGGCAGGGCAGCGCTTGTAGATGTATAAATTACTCATTGGAAGTAATAACATATTATTATAATTTCAGGTTCAAGGCATTTGAATCTAAGGGTTTCATTATATATTGGTAATTATAATTTCAATGCTTCCATGACTTGCCTATGTAAACTAGCCTAACATTATTCATTACCTTATTAGGGATGATACATGGAAGCTTAAACGAAGTATCGATGTCGATAAAAGTCAGTAGAAAAGCATTATGTGATTCTGGTGAGAGTGGAAATATTTGTTTAGTACATGCATGAATGAATCTAAATTTATTAATTTATTTCTATATCTTTGTTTCTAGGCCTTATAGTTGCCATATAGCCATTTGTAATGACAAATTTTATAACCACTGTGTTTAAATTGAAAGCATTGTTACGAATTTGTGGGATTTAAAATTAAATATCGAATGAATGTACATACACAAACTATGAGAAGTACACATAAGTATTTCACAGATCTTACAATCACAACCAAAGACAATAGTTCTAAAGTGTAGAGCAGAAGATCGTAATAACATAAAAACTTGCAAAGTACCTCGATATGAGCTTCTTTTTTGAAAGTCTTAGTAACGCCTCCATCGCAGTTGAAACTCGACTAATTCTGTCTCAATAGGTCAACCTTATGTTTCACCCCTCCCCCAGCAACATGAAATTCATTGAATTGGAATTCTTGAACTTGTAAGCTTAATCCAAAACAACATGACTTCTAAGAATCTGCGGCGTAATTTAAACAATAAAAACAGTTTATGATGTCTTATTGGAAGGCAAACACACAAGGATTGCCCAGTGACAACAGACGGTTACGTTACAATACTTAACAAGATTGTTGAACACAAGTGACAGTGAACAGTTAAGACAACTATTATTTAATTTAGGCTTCTTTAACAGTATTCTGGCATCACCGCGATCCGATGAAGCCAGAATGCTGTTTAAAATTATTTGTTTAAATTTAAGTAGTAGATATTAATTATTAATGTTCCTTTTATATATTTTTGTAAGCAATAACGGGAGTGACATTTTCTTTTTGAAGAAACCCTCATAAATAAATAAATAAAGATTTAAAAAAAAGACAACTATTAACAAGAATTATAAATAAATTCAAATTTCAAGGGGTAATAAAACACATGAGTTTATATCGCGACTACTAAAAGACAAATAATAGTAATGACAATCCGCCTCCAAAAACCGTGGGTCTTTTTTTTTTAAATTTATTATCCAATATGCTTACACTCATATACATTAGAAACACATTTGAACTGTGGCACAGAAACCTCATGGGTTTATTCATGCCGCAAGGAGTTGAGTACAATATTGGTGGCAGTTGCTTCTCGTTTGGAAATTAAAACTCGGTGTAATGGACTGTATGATTATTATTATTATTTAACTTTTTACATGAATAGAATAAGTATAAATTATGCAAGAGAGTCATCGTTAAAATGTGAAGAATTACGAAATGAATGAGCAAAAGAGATTGTTGAGTTGTTAGTTGAGTTGTGATTGAATTTGCCTCCAAGGCTGGCCCTATATCCCGCATCCCATCCGACGCCTAGTTGCTAATTGTGCTAGCTATGGGCGTCGGCGGTATGCGGGGCGCGGAGAGTAGGTGTGCTCCGGCGGGCGGGTCAGGGGGGTGCTCTCTGTCCGCAACATACCCAATATTGTTATATCAAAAATAGGAGCAGAGGCGAGTAATTTTTATCATCATTCTAGTGTTTAGTTCTGATTTAATAATAATAGCGGAGTATCATCATTCTAATATATGGTTCTCATTTTAGTCCCAGGTCTGCACATGTGAGTATGATGGTCCGCTTTGGGAATCAATATAGAATCTTTTTAGATTATATTTGACTGATTTGTGGTTATTTTTGTACTTGGATTGTAGGTCCTCTGGGAGATCATTTATAATGAAGAGTATAAGAATATTCTGAAGAGCTCCTAAACACTAAGTGACACAACAAGCCCTCTTCTCTCGCTTCTTGACGTACAACAAATTAACACATTTTTGTTATTAATGACATTTGTTTCCACATTAGGCTGGCTTATTATGTAAGTCACCAATATTTTATTGAATAAATGAATAATATGCTTGATTGCGTGTTAAAAGATACGGTAAATAGAAGTGACAGTTAACAATTCTTATACAATAGGCAGTTTTATTGCTATAGTAGTTTGATAAGAATAGTTGTGTGTTGCACTATTTTCACTTTGCCGATTTGCTATTTTGTATTGAATAAATAGATAAATATACTGTATTGTATTATCAGATATAAAATTACAAATTGAAAATTTTGTGATGATTGATTTAAAATCTTGGAACTGATGTGGGTGCCCTGTGTAGGGTGGAGGAGCGAGATGGAATGCTCCTCCGTCTCAAAATGAAAATCTTCCAACGAGGCTATTGTTGTTTCTCGCAAGCCCATTTATTACTGTTGGAAATTTCGATTATATTCTTTGTACGTTTCTGGAAACGTTTGCGACCTCAATTACTGTACAGCGCCATCTATTGGCTTGTAAGTGTTCCACTACAGAACACATGGGTCAAAAATTGTCTTTTTAATTTTTGACTTGAAATGACACAAACTCATAAACGTCCCACCCTACCCTATTTTTAGGGAAGGCACATTTTTCTCTGTGCCCACATGGTTCAGCAGTAAATATAAAAGATATAAGAGAGAGAGAGAGAGAGAGAGAGATAACAATTTATTGCACACCAAAATATACAATTACAAAAGAGACCATGTTTACAATATTTTCTAGCCAATACAATAGGCGGCCTTATCGCTCAAAGCGATCTTCCAGGCAACCTAAATCAAATAAATTTGAATCAGGCGATACAGGTGGTGCAGGACAAAGGCGATAGATACATAAATAATTAAATTTCTTTAAGAATTAAATATACAAATACATACATATATACGTAGTCATATATATATGTATATATATACAATAATATATTTCAAAATACATAAGTTATTTTAATAAATGTATTAGATTGATTATATTATGTTTTCTGAATATCTTACGATATAATTATTATTCATTATCCTTTTGATAATCGATAAGTACGTTAATAAAATCGATACATGTGTCGATTAATCGTTAAATCTCATCGACATGCCGCCATCCCGTCCACCCTAATTAGCCGGTTGTAAGGCAGCGGGCACATAATTAAATTTCCAACACAAACAATGCCCTCTGGGGTCAAATGGGTAAATGGGTTACATTCCGGACCTATTTTACGGCCTTAAAATGGCACTTGGTAAATTGTTTCATTGAATTAATATTCTGAATCCACCCCATAACACCCTTTGCCGTATATAAAAGTTTCTGGAGGCGAGTATTTATACGGTTGAAAAGCTAGAATGCAACTTCTATGTAGGTAAGTTATTTTTCAACACATTTGCTCAAAACATGCATGCATTTACGAAGCCTGTATACATTGTTCGAAAGTTAAAATTTACGCACCACACTATAGAACATGCGGTAAAATAGGTACTTAGGTGAAAAAAAAAATAAGAATTCCACCAAGGAGTTTCGGATTACGAAAATAAATAACCTGAATAATTGAACCTCCTTGGAAGCGCTTTTGATTAATACATTTGTCTCACTTTAATACTATAAAGAAAATGAGACGAAAGATGTAGTTCTAAATTAGACCACGCGCACGTGACGCCATTTGCAAATGCGCACCATTTTCATATTAGAACGTCAAAAATTATAGCAACTTTACGAATGAATTTACGTTTGTTTCATTACGTATTGTATTGTTTTCTCGCAGATGTGTCGAAAATTCATGTATAACACACGTGCGGTTGTTGGTTTTTACAAACGCGTAAATTCGTCTGTTCATTTGTAAAAACCAACTTACCACACTAGTACCATAAATAACTATTTTGTAACTTGTTTCCATTAAAAGCGCTATACACATCAATACAATAGGACCATTTCCAAATGTGTAACCCTAGAAATAGTAAATATTAAATAGTTAAAAAAATAAAATAGATATGTATATATATATATATATATATATATATATATATATATATATATACAAGGTTACCTAGTTAGTAAGAAAAGCAATAAATGTTAAGGTAGAATAGAAAACAAACTATGTATAAATTAGGAAAATTAGAAACTGTATTTAGTAAATAAGAATTTACAAAAGAAAAGAAAAAATAAGGAAAGATAAGATAAAAGAAAATAAATAAAAAAAACCTTCCCCCCTTTATTTTCCCAAATTAGTATATAATAAAGTAGATTAAAAGAGACTAGAGAAAAAAACAACCCTGTCTTGGCATATGACGGAGGATGATGGTGCTATAAAAAAAATAAAAAATAGGACCATTTCCTTGTAACTGACGTCAGTACAGTATTGTTACATGATCCGGGATACGAATTTAAATGCCACTTTGGTAGATCACAACCTTCATTACTTATTACCTTTTTTAATTGCATTAGTCCAGCAGACGGGCAGATGGCCCACCTGATGGAAAGCGGATATTTGCAACACGAAAGGTGCTATCGATGTGTTGCCGCTCTCTAAAGGGATACTGGAACCTGGCCACTAATTCCGGAACACAACTCAAGGTTGTTATGGCGGCCAACTAACCAGGGGTGGTGGTCATCTAGTCCGGCAAATACCCCACCATCGGGCAGTGGGTTGTTTCGTCGCCTCCTACAACATGCCGTCCCAATGCAGAAAATTGTATTTTATCTCTGTCCCTGCATGGATAAGAACTGTACCCAGCATGCATTGCAATGCCACGTAAAGTAAAAAATTGTTTAGTTTTATATTATGTTAATTGAAGTGCTTTTTTATACACAATAACTATTAATTTAATTTTTATTTGTATACATTTTTTGGGCCAGAAACCTTCGCGGGCGTCCTCGGAACACCCTACCAAAGTTTCATTACAATCCAGTCAATAGTTTAGGAATGCATAGAGGACACACATACAATCATTTACGTAGATAGAAGATTTTTTGGACCAGAAACCTTTGCAAATGTTGTCAGAACATCCTATCAAAATTTCATTACAATCCGATCAACAGTTTAGGAATGCAAGAGGGCAAACATACAATCATTTATTATCATTTATGTAGATAGAAGATTTTTAGTCTAGAAATCTTCGCGAATGTCGTCAGAACACACTACCAAAGTTTCAACACAATCCGATCAATTGTTTAGGAATGCATAGAGGACAAACATACAAGCATATATTTTTATTTTTATAGATAAGCCATGACCCTAAGGGTCCGTCTCACATAGCCACTTGTTTTAAAATAGTTTTAATAACAAGTTCATCGTCTTAAAAATATCCACTATATAAAATTCAGCTTCTGAAAGATCCTTATTTTGATAAAATTGATGAAACACGTTCGTTGAATTAATAAGATTTGTTTTTCAAAACAGGGTCAGTAAATTCAATTTGCTGGCGTGGATATCGGGGATTTTGCTTCGGATATTAGACACTTGCTACTCGCCTTGAAGTCTCTTTTCTTTCAGCATCTACCAATTATTTAAGTGAAATTTTTTTAGACTCGTTGTGATTCATAACTCGTTGAAAGGACATAGTAACACTAAACAGAGATAAATACATACACCTATAGGACTACGCCTGCGTGAGAATGAGATTCGTGTTTTACATTGTGCAGCACAGATTAGTAGAGATTCAATAAGACCGATGATTAAACATAGGTCCAATTTGGACTGAAATAAAACGGATAATAATATTTTTTAGATAAAAACAGTGAAAAATTGAGTGATACTTAAGAAGTTTATTTTGAATTATAATATGTTAAAGGAATTATATTTATAATAACAAAAGTTAGAGGAGAGTTATCTGTGAGTATATTCTCTGAAGTTTCACTTCTACTAAGTGTGAACTTTACGCACACAGACAAACACACAATTTTTTTAAATGTTTTGTTTTGCATGAGTTGAACAGACAGAGGGCCCCACTTGATGGAAAGCGGTTACCATCGCCTACGGACTTTAACACCAAAGGTGTAACCAGTGTGCTGCCGCTCTCTAAAGGGAGACTGGAACCTGGCCACTAATGCCGGAACAACTCAAGGTTGTTATGGCGGCATACTCTAGACCAGGGATCTTTTAAAATTTGACTCGCACTGGCATGGTTTCTTTTCTGAAAGTTACAGACTAATAGGCCTGTTTGCCAACTTCGCAATTATAAAGAGGAAGAACGTACACGAGCAAAGCTATTGTGACCCCAGGTGTAAAGTGAACCTGGGAATTTTTGTACACAAAACTTTTCCACTTGACATAAAAGTAAATGTTTGTACTTAAGTAATTTTCACTTTTAGAAGTAATTTTTGTCAAAGTTATTGTATAAAAGAAGCTACCTTGTGAAATTACGCCAGACCTAAACACTTCACTTATTTAAGGCCCCCAGTATTGAGGGTGTGTGATAAGAACGAATCCTTCAAAATTGCAATAACGTAAGCCTAGGCCCAACTAAGAAAGAAAGAAAGAAAGAAAAACGTTTATTTGTCAAAGGCGACACACGCACAAAATACATATTAATTTAATGAAGCAAACAATAGAGTTGCATGCCGCAATTGAACAAATGAGGTTGGCACTCAGTATATTGCTGTGCCGAAAATTAATCCGGCACAGCACTGATTTTTAGTGCCTACCTCTTTATTACTCTACTCATATCGTTACAAGTTGGGCCATCTGCATACCCATTCTCACATACCGAGAAAGAAATGCTGCGCATCTCGTTTATTGCCCCTCCCGCATTCGGAGTTCTTTTTATTACTTCGTATTTAAATTTGCAATTAGACAATAGCCTATAGTTATTGTTTTCAGCTTTGTTGGCCGTTCGCAGGAATAGATAACTAGGTGTGCAAATTACTATTTCTCGGAAACTCAGTGCGCACGGCCGATTTTTTTTGTACTATATAATTAGTATAAGACAATGCCCGAACGGAGGGGTTGGGCAGTCAAGCGACGACTACGAGACTAGTAGGACGTTTGTAGTACTCTCGATTAGCGATATAGACGGCGGACTTTGCGCGTGTCGAATTGCATTGAATCGTGCAGTGTGAACTGGTTGCATCCAGTTTTATTTGTATCTGTTTTATACGTGTTCGTACAGTTCTAATAAACTCTATAGTAATTCTAACGGCATTTTAATTCGAGTCTCGCACTCGTAACAATATTCTTTTTCCGTTCCTGCACAGAATCTAATTCCTAAACCTAGAAGATAATAGAAGTGGATCTAACTCAATCTACGAGATTCCACCTTTGATTAAATATTACACAAGTAGAATTAGTTTTATTAATTATTATTATTCATATTATTGTATGTCTTTAAAGGCCACGGGCCATAAAAATGCCCCGGACTTTTGAAGGGCTCGCGTGGGGCCAAGGGGAGGCCAACACGTAGAGGTCCCTTGACATATTTAATCTAAATGTCGTGTGACATTGACTGACGGCTATCCCTGTCTAGACCATATAATAATGCACTCAAGGACAAGTCCCGGCCAGTGTAGGACTATTATGGGATGAAAACAAAAAGTACCGGGCTATTGGGGTGATCTGCTAGTGATATTAGGGGTTTGAGAACATGGGGACTATGGCGTCTGCCCGTCGCAATGTTCGGGGAACATGGAAAAATAGGCAGACGGTGACTCGCCACTCCCTGCATAGGCCCCAAAAAATGCCATAGAAGACAGGGGCAACATGGGTGTGAGTGGCTAAAGGGTGTAGAGAGGTGGGCTGCAGGTTCACCGAAGCTACTTCTGACGTGATGCCATTTATCATTTCCACCCCTGGAGCTTGAGTCTTAGCTCTAGCGATCTCCACTCCGTGCCCGCTGGCTAAGGCAAGAACAAAGGTGAGGGCCTTGTCTTGGTACAATAATGTATAAAGGAAAGTAATTACGTCGCTATTTCTTCAAATAAAGTTTTTCTTTCTTTGTTTGTTTATTTTTGTTTCTTAACGAGGTGAAGCCTGATTGAGGGCCGGCACTTTATTCTGTCCTTAGCCCTTAATGCCAGGGCCTTGGCAGACAAGCTTGGATCTTAACTAATAAACATTACAAGTCAAGTTAAATCTCGTAGTAATAAAAATCAGAAACTTAGGGCTGGAGCTTTCTTTCAATAGGACTGTGGGGTATCGTTAGGCAGTCGCAAAAAATCGTAATGATGTTGCTCTAGTGACTTTAAAGGGCTCGGTAGCCGCTATGACGAGAACGCCACCATTGCCCCTGGAGTGCTGGACATTTCTTCGTAAAATGAGGCAAACAATACAACAAAATCTATATTCAATAATATATATAACCTTTGTTATAACTTATGTATTTTGAGGTGTATTATTGTTTACGTGTATATATATATATGACTATGTGTAATTTGGTTTATTTATTTCTTAAATTAGTTTAAGTATTTATGTATCTATTGCCTTTCTCCTGCACCATCAACATCGCCTGATTCAAATTTCTTTGATTTAGGTTGCCTGGAAGAGATCGCTTTGAGCGATAAGGCCGCCTATTGCATTGCCTAGAAAGTATTGTAAATATGGTCTGTTTTTATAATAGTATATTTTGGTGTGCAATAAAGTGTTATCTCTCTATCTATATATATGAATATATAGAGAGAGACATTCTATACAGATATATAAAATTGAAATGTCTCTTTGCAATGTCAAAATAAACTGTTGCTAGAGTGCCCAGCATACGACCAGCCTAGGTGCGACCTCGACTTATACAAATACTAAGATCATCGAGGAAACAATTTTTGATTTGATGTCGGGTAAAGACTCAAGGCCGCACCTGGAGCGGTTTTGCACACAGTAAGGGAGGCGCTAAAACGCAACAGTGCGCGTTGGTATACATATATGGCCTCTTTTTGTCACTTCTTTCTTGAGGGCACGCTTGTTCTCGAATTTTTTAAGTCTATAATTTTTGTACGCGCAAACGCCCCACCTCTCCCCATTTAAGTTTTCTGATTAGCACTCATTAGACTTCTTACTTATCACGATTTTGCAAATCTAAGTTCACTTAGCTCTTGAAAAGCATCGCACATTTCGTATGAGGCGAGGCGGTATCTATTCAAGAAAGATAGATTAGATTTTGTATTTGCATAATTTTAACCAACTAAAAAAAAACAATTTTTATTTTAAGATTACCAAAATTTATGTTTTTTTTCTTTTTTTCAGTTTTTATGGCAATATTTCGATATTTTCGAAATTTCCTTCAAGGGCACTGCGTGCCTCCACAAAAAAGCCCTGCATATGTGTATATATATATCTAAATACAAAGTCGTGCTAGTTACACCATTTATAACTCAAGGACGGCTGCACAAATTGTTATGATTTTTGTGTTTCTAGAATTGTCTTCGTCCGGAATAGGATAATAGGTATTAAAATATGATATTCATCAATAACAAAAATTATCATTAAAAAACATCAATCACAACATCAGTCTAGCCATTCAGTTGTTATGTTCTCTCCGGGCCGCTTTCGGCAATGGTGGCTGCATTTAAACTCATTTTCATTTGTCTGATTTAGGTGAATTATTTTTGTGTGTGTTCAAGTGGATCTCGGGATGGTTTAGATTCACGACTGGACCCGGTAGGTGGCGCCGCTGAACACCTCTTTAACGGTGGGACCAACTTTGATGATTTTTTTGTTTTTTCAAGTAGATTTGAGAATGGTTTAGATGAACAATTGGTCCCGGTTGATGGCGCTGCCATCGGTTTTTAGATTTTTATGGGTAAGACAACGTCTGCCAGGTACAGCTAGTATATATATATATATATATATATATATATATTGTTACATGCTGTCAAAGATAAGCGCACAGCTGCCTATTGTAAACGCAGTCTATTGTCCTCCGGGGGATTAAGGAATTCTTTGTGTTTTGATTTTGCAATTAAGAAAAACATGCTATTGTTTTTAACCATCATTAGCGTCGAACTAATCCTTATTGTTATTGTTTTCGACTTTGTGGCCGTTCGCAGGTGTGCAAATTACTATTTCCCAGAAACTCAGTGTGCGCGGCCAATTTCTTTGTACTGTGTAGTTAGTATAAGACGATACCCGAGTGGAGGGGTGGGCAGTGAAACGACGACTACGAGACGAGTAAGACGTTTGTAGTGCTCTCGATTAGCGATATAGACGACGGACTTTGCGCGTGTCGAATTACATTGAATCATGTAGTGTGAGCTGGTTGCATCCAGTCTTATTTTTATTTGTTTTATACGTGTTTGTACAGTTCTAATAAATTCTATAGTAGTTCCAATAATTCGAGTCCTGTAGCGCGTAACAATATAATACCGAGATGTAAGGTCTGACTTGAAATAAGTACAAATATGTAAATAATATAAATTGAGAAGATGAGCATTCCGACGAAGTGAGATAGGCAACCACTTTGCGGTATTCAGAAATGTGATCAAATTTTTTAAAAGCGAATATGAACCTTATTCAAACATTTGGAAGATTACTTGTGTGGAGCTTATGTCAAATTTTAAGCGATAGTAAAGCAAATGAACGGTCGGTAAGGTATAAGAAGAGACCATTAATGATTGTTCAATTACGCTACAATGGCAAGCAAAGAAACTAAATTCATACACCTTTGTTAAATGTAATTGACATTTAACAAAACAAATTGTACTGAATTATTTAAATGGCTGTTCTTTATATGTTGTAATTCATTATTTCAGTGTTATAATATATATATATATATATATATATATATATGAAACTAGCTGTAGCCGGCAGACGTGGTCCTGCCTTAAAAAATAAAAATCTATAAACCGAATGCAGCGCCGTCTACCAGGATCAAATCTTAATCTAAACTTTCCTCGAATCCATTTGAACAAAAGTCCCACCGCTTAGGAGGAATTTAGCGGCACCACCTACCTTCCGGTAGATGGCGCTGCAATCGATTTTAATTTTTAAGACAGGACAACGTCTACCGGTTACAGCTGCTGTTTGACAGCTAGTTTGTATGTAAAAAGAAAAGTGTTGTTTTTACTTTTGTCCACGCATTTTTTTTTTTTTATAAAATTTTCAACGTGCCTTAAGCAACATCGAAAAAAAAATTAGCCGAATTGGTCAAGCCTTTCTCGAGTTTTGCGCTTAGCAAAATTCATTTTTATTTATATACTAGCTGATGCCCGCGACTTCGTCCGCGTGGTGCGCTTTTTTAACCATCCCACGGGAACCCTTTAATTTTTCCGGATCAAAAGTATCCTATATGTTGACCAGGGATATAAGCTACCACCATAGAAAATTTCATTTAAATCGGTCCAGTCGTTTCAGAGATTAGCCGGTACAAATAGACAGACAAACAGAGACACATAAAATTTAAAAAAAAATCTAAATTAATTCTATTTCACTTCTTACATTCCCTTGGCTCGTTTTTAGCATTTTTTTGCATTGTACAGAAATTCGACCTCTACAGTTTTATTATATGTATTATATATGTAGATAGAAGATGATAATATAGAGTAAATACAATTTTTAATTTACTAGTACAGTGAAGGAAACTTAGCTTATATTATATTCTAGCTATAATCTCTAAAGACGGTAATGTTCCTAGAATGCTGGCTACGTTACCTCGCTGGGTCGCTATACTAATCCCTTGTCTGAGGTAGAAACCAGTCCTCTGATCTCCCGAAGAGTCATTAAGTCGTTTATTGTTACTTTATTTTCAATGTTGTTATTACGTTCTGAACGTACGTATATTGTTGCAAGACGATACAAATCTTTTGCAGGTGTCTTATTATCCTTTGAATTTGAGTGATCTATTGTTCGCGCTATTCACTTTGTTCACATCGCCGTAAGATGTGACAAAACTTTCTTTCCACTGTTGGTATTTCATGCCAATTCTTGGAAGCCGTTAAGCTGAGTATTTAACGATTTCAAGAACCACTGGGTGACATGTTGCTAAGAGGTCATGTATAATTCACAAATGGATGAGGGTTGGTGAGTCGGGAAATGCGCCACTCGTGTTCTGACTGCAAAAGAGGCGTTACCTAGTGCACTTTCGGGGCGAGTGTCTTATAACGACGAACTTTGCGCGTTTTATGTGATAACGATTTTCTGCGCTACGGTTTGGTTTTGTTGTATTCGGCTATACTTGTAAGAACTGTGAATTACAAGTGTGTACTTCTAATAAACTTATCGTAACGTATTAGGGTAGACGGAACCGTTATATGACGGCAGATTACTATTGGTCTCTACAAAGGCAATTTTCCCCAAAAATAATATACAAGAAAATCTTATAGGTGTTTCTCTGAAGTAAAAGATAGATTCCACCAGATGTTCTATCTTTTTACGTCTATATACATTATCTATATAAATAAAAATGAATGATAGAAATGTAAGTACGCCTGTAATTTCAGAACTACTTCAACGATTTTGATGAAATTTTTTGTGTGTATTTGAGTGGGTTTCCCGAATGCTTTAGATTCACAATTGGAACTGGTATATTTTTATTTTATCAGGATAGCCAACGTCTGCCGGGAGCTCTAAACTAAAATATCTTTGTTTTGTTTTATTTCATACTTACTGGTTTTTAGTGTCATTTGAAAATGAAAATGAAAAAAAGACTAGCCAATATGCCAGGATCATTCATAGTTTCATGTTGGGATAAAAAGATTCAAAGTTATTCCAACCCAGGGCAACAAATCCAGTGTTTTTTTTATTTTTTATTAACTACTCTACGGACTCGAGTTCCGTACCCTTTTTTACAACTTAATTACTATTAAAGTTTTTAGGTTTATACACGCTTATTGTTTATTTTGTTGTTGTGTGTGCCTAGGTTTTTGACTTTTAGGCTCTTTTATGTCTTGGTTTGTTCGTAAAGTGTGCGTGTAATGCAAAGCAAAGCCAATGTTTGACTAGTTTAATTGGGAGATGGTGAAAAAAAGAGAGAGAGAAGAATAGTGGGATAGAGATGTTTTTTACGCCTTCTCCTCCGTCATAGTTCAGGACAGAGACTTGTCTTTTTCATGTCTTACTTTTCTTTCCTTTTTTTATACAAATCTTATATACTACTCGCTTGTGCCCGCGACTTCGTCCGCGTGGAATTGTTTAAAAAATGTAAGTTAAAAAAACCCTCCCGAGTTTAAAACATTCTTCATTGGTGCTCCGCTCTTAGCGTAACGATATATAGCCTATTTCTTTTTTAATGTTTTTATTTTTATTATATGAGTTCAGCAGACAGGCAGACGGCCCACTTGATGGAAAGCGGTTACCATAGCCTATGGACATTTGCAACACCAAAGGTGCTACAAATGCGCTGCTGCTCTCTTAAGGGAGACTGGAACCTGGTCACTAGTGCCGGAACACAACTCAAGGTTATTATGGCGGCATACTCTAGACCAGGGGTGGTAGCCATCCAGTAGGGCAAATGCCCTACCACCTGGCTGTGGGTTGTTTAGTCGCCTCTTACGACAGGCCGCCGGGCCGCAGGAAATTGTATTCTTTCTCCGTTCCTGCACAGATAAAATGTATAAATTGTTTTATTGTATGATGATGATACCGGCAATATCAATACTTAATTAGGTGCATAAGTTGTATAATAAGCTGTTTAAACAATTAAAGTTTTTTAACTATCCCGCGGAAACTCTTTAATTTTTCGGGATCAAAAGTATCCTATATGTTGACCAGGGATATAAGCTACCACCATACAAAATTTCATTTAAATCGGTCCAGTCGTTTCGGACATTAGCCGGTACAAACAGACAGACAAACAGAAAAAAATATTGAAAAATACCTAAATTAGTTCTATTTCAATTCTTACATCCCTCTGACTCTCGGTTTTTAGCATTTTATTTTCATTGTACAGAAATTTGACCTCTACAATTTTATTATATTGTTATGAGTTACGGGACTCGTATTAAAATGCCGTTTGGAATTACTACAGAATTTATTAGACTCAACTTGAGTGAATGAATGAAAACTCTTTATTTTTCACCATTGAGTGACCCGGTGTCCAAGGATTACAAGGAGGACATTACAAGAAAAATTAAATAATATTTGGTGGTTTAACTGAATTAATACTAATTCAATGGGACCATGGGGGCCTGAGGCGCACAAGCTATATCGAGACATAGCCAAACGTCTGGTGGATGTCTCACGTGACCAAAAGACTGGTTTGGACTTCGGGCAATGCATTAGTGTTGGCATTCAGCGAGGCAACGTGGCCAGTGTTTTGGGCACGTTTCGGACTGACAGCGGTCTGGTACTAGATTTCATAGCTTAATTTTAGTTTGTATATATAGTTTATTTTTAGTTTAATTTGTAATAATCTTGTTCAAAGAAACTACACATTATATTTACCTACAATTACTTTAACTTACACCATTATTTTATTCAATCGTAATTAAAGAAAAAACAAAATAATAAGAATAATAAACTAATATAGATATACATAATTAAATAGAGTATAATAATATAAATTACATATACCCACATGCGTACAATAATAGAATTAATTCCATTTACTGCAACAAATTTTATTTAATGGACAAATAATGGTCAGTGATCAAGTGTTTGAATGTAGACATGGTAGCTTGCCTGATTTTCAAGGGCAGGGAGTTCCACGGGCGAACAGCCTGTACGGCAAAAGAGTTTCCTGCAAAGGACGAAGTGTGTTTAGGTATCGTCAGCAGAAGATTTTCATTTGAGGGCAAATTACAGGAATGAGATTGATAGAGGAAACTAAAAAGTTCCTTTAAATATGGGGAGTACAGAGATTGAAAAGGATATTGTACAGGTACCTTGCAAACTTGTTTCGGTTCAAGTATTCAGAGGACCCTTCGTGGCCTGTATTATCTGGGTCGTCAGGTTCGATGTGTTGATGCTTCTGAGAGTCGGATAGATATGTTACTTTAACCACTAAGTTATTGCGACTTCATAACTTTGGCATAATTGTATATAATTAATAAATATATGAACACGGACCCTAGCTCGTTTAAATTTATGACTATGCCCGTCCCGCTCTAACCTGCACGTTTGAATGGACTTCGACCGATCGTCCGTCTCTTTTCTTCCGCGCATGCGTAGTAACAAGTTCTTTGTTCATGCCGCGATGTGTAGTTTATATACACATATAAATATGTATGTATGTTACAGCGAATGTCCGACTGGCGAATTTTAAGATGCAGATTTGTATGTTTACATTTCGATAGATTATGTTTTTTTAATTTATTTAGGAAATAGCTCTATTTTACTTACACTAGCAAAAGCGGTGCTTTAGAAGGACTCGCGAAGTTTTTTTTATTGCAGGAGTTCAACAGACAGGCAGACGGCCGCCTTAATGGAAAACGTCATCGCCTATGGACATTTGCAACACCAAAGGTGCTACAAATGCGCTGTTGCTCTCTTAAAGGAGCCTGGAACCTGGTCACTAATGCCGGAACACAAATCAAGGTTGTTATGGAGGCATACTTTAGACTAGAGGTGGTAGCTATCCAGTCGGGCAAATGCCCTACCACCTGGCTGTGGGTTGTTGTGTCGCCTCTTACGACAGGCCGCCCCAGCGCAGGAAATTGTATTCTTTCTCCGTTCCTGCACGGATAAAAAGTCTTCTACCTTGTAATCTTTTTAAGATAGTTTAAAAAAATACAATGAGAAGCACAATTTACGAGTCAATAATTTTCAATATGTCAATCAAAACAGTGTCCAAGTCATGTCATGGACACTGACAGCAGGACTAGTCCACAAATTCAAAGTCGCTCAACGGGCTATGGAGCGAGCTATGTTAGGTGTTTCTCTTATGGATAAAATCAGAAATGAGAACATCAGTTAGAGAACGAAGTAAACCGACATAGCTCGCAAAATTAGCAAGTTGAAGTCGCAGTGGGTCGGTCACGACTGTCGCAGGACCGACGGCCGGTGGAGCAAACGAGTCCTGGAGTGGAGACCACGTCGCGGCAAACGTAGTGTCGCCGGCAGGGGTTGGATGGGGAAGACGGGAGGCCGGGATATGTGGCGCGTACTTGGGGAGGCCTACGTCCAGCAGTGGACTGAAATCGGCTGAAGAAGAAGAAGAGAAGAAATCAAAACAACGACGATGACATAAATTGCAGTGTTTTGGCTTCAAATTTTTCTGGGTTTTATCAAAATAATACTTTTATGATAAATAACATACCTAGACAAGCGCAAATCTGAAAGCTTCTCAGTAAAGTGCACCACAAAAATGCATAGACTGTGGGATAGTGTTAGGGTTCGCTTCGCTCGCCCTGATAAAAGCTTAATTAGGTTTATCTAATATATAAAATTCTCGTGTCACAGTGTTAGTTACCATATTCCTGTGAAGCGGCTTGACCGATTTTTATGAAATTTTATATGCATATTCAGTAGGTCTGAGAATCGGCTACTATCTATTTTTCATACCCCTAAATGATAAGGGTTGTCCACCCCTAAACTTTTTTTTAAATGTTTTGGACAAAAATTTTATTGTTTATTATTTTATAATGTTGCATTAAAAATACATACAACCCTAAATTTTCACCCTTCTATTACCAACCCCTATTTTTTAATAGCGATATTAGTATTTTAATAATTGTCTACTCTCGCGAGCGTGTTAGATTTTAATTTTTTTAAAGTAGGACAACGTCTGCCGGGTACGGCTAGTATATCTATATATTAATACGTGAAGCAAAAACATAACAAAAACTTTGTACGCCTTTTTATGAAAATTGCGCGGATAGAGGACTATGGAATTTCGCATACTTATAGTTTATATAGAGAAGTACAGAATGCTATTTTTTTTTAATTATACATAAATTCATTAAATCAATAAAAAAAACATTACACACACTACCATGTATTTGACACACACGCATATGTACTCTTGACTCTACTCTCAAATGAACAGTGTAGCCTTGGCGAAATCTGTGATTGTAGAAGTTATTAGTCTTTGAAATTAATTATTATGGTCGAATTTCGACCAAGGGCGACCACTAGTATACAATAAAGTCGAAAATTATTTAAAATGTATTACTAGTTAAACTCGCGCTCTTCTCGTCTGATATTAATTATTATTGTTACAAGCTACAGGAGTCGAATTAAAAATGCCGTTGGAACTACTATAGAATTTATTAGAACTGCACAAACACGTATAAAACAAATACAAATAAAACTGGATGCAACCAGTTCACACTGCACGATTCAGTCCAATTCGACACGCGCAAAGTCCGTCGTCTATATCGTTAATCGAGAGTACTACAAACGTCTTAATCGTCTCGTAGTCGTCACTTGACTGCCCCACCCCTCCATTCGGGCATTTTCTTATACTAACTATACAATACAAAAAAATCGGCCGCGCGCACTGAGTTTCCGAGAAATAGTAATTTTCACACCTGGTTATCTATTCCTGCGAACGGCCAAAACGGCCAAAGTCGAAAACAATAACAGTAGAACATATTGTCTTATTGCAAATTTAAATACGAAGTAATAAAAAGAACTCCGAATGCGGGAGGGGCAATAAACGAGATACGCAGCATTTCTTTGTCGGTATGTGACAATAGGTATGCAGGTGGCCCAACCTGTAACATTATTGTAGTAAAGAAAATCAGTTCCAAATTTCACCTTTTCGTGGAAACTTGCGAAAAGTAGGTATAGAGAATGATTTTTTAAGGGTGCCTTCAGGGCTGAAGTAGGCGTGAGGCATATTTATGCTAACAGTTACTAATAACAGATATTCACAGACAACAGATAACATTTGTTATTTCTAGAACACAATAACTATTCTACCGATAACAGGCACATAACAAATCAAACATAAACATTAGCTACCTAACCATTCTGTTAATTATTATTTTTCTCTCGTTCTATCTAAGCAAATCACAATTAAGCTAAAAAGAGATGCATCTATTATTCATATCAGTGTCTCATTTACAGTTCAAAGACTTATACAGGCTAGAACGAGACGCACCTAATATTTATAAGGTAACAGAATGTATAAAGCATTTAAGATGAGCACACATTACGGGACGCGTCTGGAAACAATTTGCACGCTCAGAATCGGACGCGGCTTATGTGTTGCCAACTTTCCTTAGAGAAAACATGCTATGTGAACTCTTAACCACCGCTAGATTGGCAAGGACTTGGAAAAAGGGCTGAAAATAAAGTAATAAGACTAGATACTTTCTTAGTTTACTTTTTATTATAAACACTTGGTCTTTTGTCGATAATAGTGCAATACTAACACGTCGATATTTCGGTGAAGAGTTACATAATTAAAAAAGCGCGAAATAAGGTGCTAAGCGCCGAAAAATAACTGTGTGTACATAGAGAAAAAATCTAACACTGAAAGCGCTAAGTTGGCAACACTACGTATGTACCGCAAGCCGCATAAAGGAACTTTGTTCCAATAACAAGTAAATAACAATATGTTATTTAACAACAACAATGCTGTTATTTTTGGATAACAGTAACAGGAGTAACAGATATTTAATTTGACCTGTTACAACTCATCTCTAGCGATGAAGGGGGTGACCCGTATAGGGTGGAGGAGCGAGTTGGTAATGCTCCTTCGTCTTAAAGGAAGATCTTCCAACGAGGCTAGTGTTGTTCCTAGCAGTCCTGGGCCTCTCTATTATTGTTGAAAATGTGTATATGTTGTTTATATGTTTCGGGAAACGTTTGCGACCTCAATTATTGCACAGCGCCATCTATTGGCTTGTAAGTGTTCCACTACAGGGCCAAATCTTAAATTATACGAAATCGCGAAAAGCTCTGAAGAGTCTCAAAATCAATTTTGACAAAAGCTAAAGGGGTATTATTAGATTTTTAAAAATCAATTATCCTTGTCTGGAATCGAACCGGCTGATTTTGAAAAATAAACACTTTTGGTATTATTATACCAAATTATAGTGTATCTTGTAGGGATCAATTACTGTGAAGGAACGTCAAACGGCAAACCAAGGGAAAGTGTTGAATTTTTAATAAAACGGTTTTAATTTTCAAATATTCATAGACTGAACTTTACTTATCAAATTTTTCGAAGCAATGTTCATTTTATATTTACTTGCCTTCCCATCGGTTAAATTTTGACATCACCTACTTCTAGACAACTTATTGGCCGATTACTATATTTTACCGACTGTTCATTTGGCATACTATCGGTTAAAAATTGTCATTCTCCGTGCAGGAACGGAAAGAGGCGTCGTAAGAGGCGACAAAACAACCCTCAGCCAGGTGCTAGGGCATTTGCGCGACTGGATGGCTACCACGCCTGGTCTATTGTGTTCAGGCATAAGTGGCCAGATTCCAGTCTCCCTTTAGAGAGCGGCAGCACATTGGCAGCACCTCTGGTATTGCTAATGTCCATAGGAGACGGTAACTTTCCATCACAGTTGGGCCGTCAGCCTATCTGCTGTGCTTTAGCATAAAAAAAAACATAAGCTCCATACAAGTAATGTCAAATTTCATCCGACAGTAAGTAAGGCAATTGAACGGTTGGTAAGATATAGGGACGAGCCATAATAAATAGTATAATAATTGATTGCTTAAATCGTGTGCA
Source organism: Dendrolimus houi (assembly GCA_039645545.1). Classification (NCBI taxonomy): domain Eukaryota; kingdom Metazoa; phylum Arthropoda; class Insecta; order Lepidoptera; family Lasiocampidae; genus Dendrolimus; species Dendrolimus houi. Next base: position 2,788,454 of record CM077146.1, read on the forward strand.
TTACCAAAATTATTTTCCAAGGAAAAACAATATAAAAGAAATTATGTTTTAGTTGAATTTCATTTAAGTTAACGGATTTAACTTAGTACATATACATAATCACTTAATATCAACTTCACACGCAATTACCGAAATGTTTGTGCTTAATTCAGTTTTCTTATAATCCAAGTTAGAGGTTTTGATTTAGTATAATAGTAAGTAAGTAAGTATGGTAAGTAACATGCTCTTTTTGGAATCAAGTTCCTTATCGCACTTTACTCGGTAGATGGGGGCTAGAGAAAGAAAATGTCATAATAATAATAACAGCCCATAATGTCCCACTGCTGGGTTCGGGCCTCTTATTATAGGGGTGCGGACAGTATACCCGCCACACTTGTCCAAGGCGGCTTGGCAGGTTTGACACATCGGTTATCTCGATGCACAGGTTGCATCACAATGTTTTCCTTCAACTATTTACCAACATTAGCCATTGGTCGTAGCGTGCACCAAGTCGTCGTGGCGTAATGGCTAGCGCACGCGTCCCAAGCTCATAAGGGCGCGGGTTCGATACTGACCAGAACGCATGCACCACTTAGACACTTTTCTGACCTAATGTGCATATAGTTACAATTACCACGTGCTAACAACGTTGAAGGAAAACGTTGTTATGCAACCTGCGCATCGAGATAACCGATGTGTCAAACCTGCCAAGCCGCCTTGGACAAGTGTGGCGGGTATACTGTCCGCACCCCTATAATAAGAGACCCGAACCCAGCAGTGGGACATTTATGGGCTGTTATTATTATATATTATTATTATACGCTAGCCATTACACTATCACGATCTTTAAAAAGAAAATTGTTAGTGTCAGCGTATGGCTTGAGTATCCGCTGTGTTCGAGCGTGCAGCGTTCGTGTCAGCACATGGAAACGCTACTTGGCGGCCGGCTGGCGCGGCGGCTCCAGCGGGCGCGTTTGCGTTGAGCGACGCGTTTTATATAGGAACTAGGCTTGCCAGACCGCCGGGAAATCCGGGATTGCCCCAGAATTTTGCCTCTTGTGCCGTGTCCAGTAATTAGCGCTTATTGTCCCGGATTCTGAAAAATTACTATTTTTTAACAAAATGTACCAAGACAATTTCTGTTTCTAAACACTTACTGATTGTTTTTTAAGTTTGGAATTTATTGTTTTAAGATTTTTTATGGTAGTATCTTATTATTGTATTTTTTCAGTTTATTACTATTTAATTGGTAATTTAGTATTCATTGCCTACTAAAGTTTAAATTTGCTAATTTAAGATAAGTGCTCAATTCTATGATAGTTTAACGTGTTGATTTACTACCACAGTGCTTCATCTTAGAATTATAACTGGCGTTAATTACCTACTAAGTACAGAGGACATACCTATCTAATAAAAGTATGTATTTGAAAATAAATGGATTTTTTCTTTTCAAATACAAATATGAATCCTTTGAAAATAAAAAATATATGATATTTTCTACTAAGTCCACGGCCCGACATTGTTTTTCTAGAATTGTCCTGGATTTGATAAGTCACTATCTGGCAACCCTAATAGGAACGCTGCACGCCCCGCTCCGATGCACGCTCGGTTCGGGCGTGCACTGAGACCGTAGATAAACTAACGTGTTCTTATAATATACTTAAAACATAAAAAAACCAATAACAAAATTGCATTGACACCCACTATAAGACATGAAATGAAATGAAACATTTATTCTTGTATAAATGTAGTTGTATACAGGTGTTATTCCTAGAAATACATGGTTCAGTACATTTTACCAGTTTCACTGGTGTGCAAGTAAGCAAGATCTTAATCGTCATTATTTAAATAATTAATTAGTAACCTTTTATGTAACTTGGACAATATTTATTAGCTTTGTTTATTAATTATATAGATATATGTATTTTTTTATTATTATTTCAATCTTTGTATATCAATTATTTAATGTCTTCAATTAAAATATTATTATTAATTATATATTGATATTATGTTTCATATTTGTCATTAGGGAATTGGTTTATAGAATAATATGATTTGTCTATTAATAATTTCTTTAGTCTTGTTTTAAGTATTGTTACAACCTGAACGCCGTTAAAAGACAAACTCACACCTGTATACCTATAGACATTGTATTACCTTTTCGGCATTTGGACTTCTTTTGTTTAAAATTTGTGATTAGAAAAACAGCCTATTGAGTATTGTAATCTTTTATGGCAGTCATTAGCCAGGTGTGATTCTTGGAAATTCAGGCCACGTGGCCGAGCAGACGTATTGTATTTGTACAGTATAAAGCAATGCCCCAATTGAGAGATGAGGCAGTCGAGCGATAACCACAAGCGAAGCAAGACTTGTGTACATTCGGTAATCTATGTAGTGACGGACTTTCCGCGTGTATTTGAATTACGATCTCCTGCATTACGTTTGGACTTATTGCGTTCGGTTATATTTATACCTGTGTTATACCTGCTTGTATGGTTCTAATAAACTCTATAATACATCCAACGGCATTTTAATTCGAGTCCTGCAACTCGTAACGATATATTTAATGGTATTGTTTTTAACGGGTTTGGTAGTTTATTGAATATTGCAGGTGCCATTTCGTAGATGTAGAAGATATTATTTTTGCTTTTTAGTATGAAGTCAGTTTTGATTTTGTTAAATAATAATATTTTCACGTGAATTGCTTCCCTCTTCATTACATGCCCATATCACCTTAATCTTCTTCCTCTCGATTCTTCAGTCAGTCATTTCTCACCGTGATATTACGTGAGGTGATACTTGCTAAGTTTTCCTCAACCTCCCCCCCCTAAGTGAGATTTGAAAAGATTTGAGAGTTGAAGATGGCCCCCTAGTAGAACATCTCGGACGAATAAAAAATGGACGCCAGATTTATCCGTTCTTGTAAAAATGCACATCTATCTCAACATTCTCATCTCAGCGAAGTATAGACGGTTTTGGTCTATCACTTTAGTGGCCCAACATTCGGACACTATATTTCTTTTATTGCAAGAGTTCACCAAACAGACAGCCAGAAGGTCCACCCGATGAAAAGCGCTTGACATCGTCTATGGACATTTCTAACACCAAAAGTGCTACCAATGTGCTGCCGCTCTCTAAAGGAAGACTGGAACCTGGCCACTAATGCCGGAACACAACTCAAGGTTGCTATGGTGGCATACTCTAGACAAAGGGTGGTAACAATCCAGATGGGCAAATACCTTACCATCTGGCTGTGGGTTGTTTTGTCGCATCTTGTTTTGTATTCTCTCTGCCTGTCTGCTCAACATTGACAAGCGTGAGAATGTACTGTCCCTTTCCATATATACGGGATGGCTGGCCCGCGGCCAGTAGTGGGGCGTTTATTCGCAGATATTATTGTTTTCCACTATCTAAAACAGAAAAAGAAGCAGATGACCCACCTGATGGAAAGTTGTTATTATCACTTATACATTAACAGGGGCATGCGTTTGCAACAACAGGAGACTAGAGCTTGGCCAAATGCCGAAAGACAACTTAAGGTAGTTATGGCGGCATGCTCTAAACCAGAGTAGCCACCCAGACCGGCAAATACTCTACAATTTGGAATTAATGTTCTTTCTCCGTTCTTGCACAAATTAAAATAAAAAGTTAGAACGCGAATCGGATGCTTCGGACGCAACCAGGAATTGTCTTGATGATGAGCCCACCCTCTTCAGGCGATAGGCGTGAAGTTACTTCCAAATTAGACATATCCGACAATAAGCGGGTAGTTAAACCTTCTTTCCCGTTTTTGTAAGTTCGTACAAAAGTCACGAGACACGCAATCGTCGGTTATTATAAAGCTTGTTCACCAGCCGAAACTATAATACCCATTGGCAGATAAATAGATACACTGATGTCCTCAAACTATGCAAGTTATGCTTGTGTTATAGTTAGGATAAAACAGAAATAAATTTAGAACGTGACAAATAGCTAGTCGAGATAGATTTAATTTTTTTGAAAGTGGATAATAATAATAGCCTTAAGTTTTATGGTTAATACACAACGGACAACCCTACGGCCCTGACAACCATAGATAAATTCCGATCCAACCTACGAAAACTGTCCAATTTTCCAGGATCAAGGTGTCCTATTTCCATTCTTGGTAATGAGATTACACATGTATAGGTATACCAAATTTCAGCAATAATCTGTACCGTGCTTTTTCATGAATGCGTGACAGACTATATAATTTGTTTCGCATTTATAATTTAAGTGTATAACAAATTGCACCGATATTAATTGATTCAGTTAGCGATGCTTTTTTATAGCTGGAGTACAGCAGACAGGCTGACGACCCAACTGATGGTAAGTGGTCGCCTGTGGACGTTTGTTTGCAAACACTAAATTTTATGACACCCTTTTTGAAAAACTATAACGCAGCGCCGTGCGAAAATCTCAGCTGAGAGCTAATTCCAATTCCTCTACGGTAGAGAAAAGATCAACAAAACCCTCTTTCCTGCCATATGAGAGAGAAGAGGCGATAATAAAAATATATCCCCGCGGTACGCAAGAGAGAGAGAGGGAGATATATATATATATATATATGTTCTTTTTATTGATGAAGTACAGCAGATAGGCTGACGGCCCAACTGTAATGGAAAGTGGTTATCGTCGCCTGTGGACATTAGCAATACCAGAGGACCTGCCAATGTAATGCCGGCCTTGAAGGAGAAACTGGAGCCTGGTCACTGATTCTGGAAAACAGCTCAAAGTTGTTATGGCGGCATACTCTAGACCAGGTGTGGTAGCCATCCAGTCGGGCAATTGCCCTACTACCTGGCATGTATAGCTTTAGTATATCATTCACTAGCAAACAAGCCTTAATAACACTACATTGTCGACACGCAAAGTTGTCACGACTAAAACTTAACAATATTATAACATACCCACACAGTTTGATTTTTATTTTTAATTAGCAGTTTATCACGCGGCGTTACTTGTGTTGACACACGCAATAATCGATTACTAAAGATTGTTACGAGTATTATAGGTTCCTTGTTTCTTATTCGGTCTCTAAAGGCGATTTTAGACAGAAATAAACAAAATACTTTTCTGAAACACTACACATATAACAACAAAACACATAATGATTTAAACATAATTAAAACAAGAAAAATGTGTGCTGCATTTTGCGAAATGAGGTTGGCACGCAGTATTTTGCTGTAACGAAATGTATTCCAACACAACATTGATTTTCAGTGCCCACCTCCTAAATTACACATGTTATGGGACCCATGGCAAAAACAAGAAAGATTTCAATTATAGTTACGTATAAGAGAATGCATTACAAAAAATCAGAAAACATAATGATGAATTAAACACTGATCCTAAAAATTAAGTATATATTACATCATTTTATTTTATTGCTGAAGCACAGCAGATGATGGTGAAAAGTGGTTACCGTTGCCTGTGGACAGTATGGCAACACCAGGTGTTGCCAATGTGCTGCCGGCCTTGAAGGAGAAACTGGAAACTGGAAACTGGACCAGGGGTGGTAGTCATCCGGTCGGGCAAATCCGCTATCGCCCGGTTGTGGGTTGTTTTGTCGCCTCTTACCCCTCCCCCCAATGCAGGAAATTGTATTCTTTCTCTGTCCTCGCAAGAATGAGTACTTGCACGAATATGTCCTTTCCTTCCATACTCCTCTATTCTGACATACGTCCTCTGTCACATCACAAATCATTATGTCACCTTTCACTCAATTCATTCATCTCTTTTACAGTCTATCTTTACTAGACTGGGTCAAAAAAATCAATTTTTTTTCAAGTGGCTCGGAAAAATTGGTTACTAGACACCTTAAACAAATTCTCACCAAATATAGCTCATATTCGAGAGACCATTTTTGTAGAGCGTTCGATTTCCTACAAAAATGTACATGGTCCATCTTATAAACTTTATTTGTTCACGACTTACAAAATTCATAAGTAAAAAAGAAGTTTGTCTGAAAATAATCAAACTTTAATCTTCAATAATTGTTAAATGGTGACATTTACGACAAAAATCTAAGAGACATTTTTTGTAGAGCGTTTGATTTCCTACAAAAAAGTGTAGTGAATTTAGCTGCTAAATCAATCACTAACGGAGATATGATTTTTTTCTATTGGACTGAGAAAAAATAAGAAACTGCGATGCGGAGGATCTTCCTATTAAAATTAAGAGCTCATATTTGGTGAAATTTTTTTTTAATTTCTAGCAAGCCACTACTCCGTGTCACTCGAGAAAAAAAAAAGTTTTTTTTTGACCCACCCTAATCTTTACATTTGTACCCGTCAATCTTCCAGTTAACATTATTTTTGTCACGTGACTAAGGAACTACTAGAACTAAAAAAGTTTTATTTATTTATTTAATTTTAGGGTGGCTTCAGACTAATACATATCAGTTGTAGTAAAAAAAAGCAGTATACAGCAAATAAATGCTAATTACAAGCCCCCACCTATTGGTAACAACACACACATTGTAGCGTACACGGCGGGATCGGTAACCCGACGACACAAACCCACAACATAATTTGTGGTACTTAGGTACTAGGTACCTGGTACCCCAGCCGGCGGAGGTGGGAATAGAAACAAGGGGGAACACTAACCCGTCAGTAAAGGGCGCCCCTTGAGAGCAAATATATAAAATATCCTACTAAACTACTGCTACTAGGGAAACACTACGGGGGATGGATATAACGTCTGTCCAAATACACCCGCGCCTCGTCCTTTTCACTTGCTCACTATTATAATGTTCCACACACACACTTGCAAATATGTGAAATTCTCAATAAAAACTCAAATATTGAATTATGTTACGCGAGAGCAATAAGGCCTAGCACGCACTGCAATTATACGCAAGCGGGTTGAAACTATCAATACATGCGCACGCATTAGCGATTTGTTTTCAATGGATGGTTTTAAATACGAAAAATGTTACATTTTGAGAGCGGTTTAAAAACGCGCGTTTTTTGTATCTCGTATATCAATTAGTATGGTGACGCACGCATGGCGGTTAACCGCTTTCGATTTTCATACATTATCGATGGGCGAATGCAGAGGATAGACACAACACATACTGCTCATCAAAAATCCTTTATGGCAATGAAATGAAATTAAGCAGTAGCACCTTTGGTGTTGCAAATGTCCATAGGCGACGGTAACCACTTTCCATCAAGTGGGCCGTCTGCCTGTCTGCTGAACTCGTACAATAAAAAATAAAAATTAAAGCAGAAATACCAAACACAGTGCGTGTTCGTACGCATTTTTGCGTTTTCTGTTATTCCTAAACCGCTCGCATTTAATTGCGATGCGTCTAAGCCTAAAGTCCGTCCGTCTTCAAGCAAATTCGCGGATTATCTTCTTTTCGACGCGATAAAAAAAGTGCCCTTATATGTATCGCGTAACAATCGAAAACCGGCGTCCGATATCCGTATTCCAAACATACACGATTCCTAATAATAAAATTGTTCCAATTGGGCCACCTGCATATTTGTAAACAAAGCACATTTTTTACCCGCCGTCGGTGTTTGAGATAATAGCATTGTAGTTATTTTATGTTTGTCTTCTTTTGTTTACTTATTATTTAGATCTGCCTTTCACTAAATTCAAAACCAAATTAAAAAGTATCTTGCTAAAAAAGGGATACTACACTATTGAAGAATACTTAAATGACAAAAATTAATTTACATAGCAGCTCACTCTAACATCTTATACTATATTTTGTTTAATGTTATCTTGCCAAGTTTGTAAGGGATTTATGGAGATATATTGCAGCATAACATTTTAGTACGTCATATCATTATTATAACTTTCATAATATTTTTCTTTCCTCTTATTGTGTCTTGGTCTTATTGAGTATGCACTGTTTGCTACAACTCCATTAATTCTTCAAAAGTAATTCTGTAACATACTTCTGTATAAAACTTATTAAAAAAAAAACAACTTGAGATATAAATAGAATAAGAAACTTAAAGAAAAACATTATTTAGCTAGACGTGTTGCTGGGGAGTTTCTTGCCGCTTCTTCTCCTTAACAGCAATAACACGTTGTGAAGCGGTATACATAGAATAGGAAGAAAAATTAAATTTTAACTTATATATTTATATGACCTTCAAAAAGTGTTCTCCAGTGGAACTTATTTTGAATAAAAAACTTTGAATTTGAATTTGAATTTGAATTTGAATATTTATTGGTTATTGTTGAGAGCAGCCTATTGTACTCTTTTATGGCCGTTTGCAGGCACAATTAGGCAGGTGTGCAGATTACGAATTCTAAGAAATTCGATCTACGCGGGCGGGCAGCCATATTATATCGGTGCAGTATATAGCAATGGCTCAATGGGGGGAATAGTTAGTCTAGCGATGGTCACAAGCGAGATAAGACGTATGTACATTCGATAAGTTATATAGCGACGGACTTTGCGCGTGTTATTGAATCGTGTATTACGTTGTACTAGTTGTGTTGAGTTATATTTGTACCTATGTTATACGTGTTTGTATAGTTCTAATAAATTCTATAGTAATTCCAACGGCATTTTAATTACGAGTCCCGTAACTCGTAACAATATAGTTACTACCTTTCTGTCTTACCAAAAAATTCTTGAGCCAGTATTCGCTTGACCCAATTTATACTAGTGCAGTATAGTCTAGGTTTAATTTTACTACTATTATTTTTTTATTTATATTGTTACAACTTAGGTTCCGACAGAAACAAAATCCACCTGCATACCTTTTTTTTTTTTATTGCAGGAGTTCAGCAGACAGGCAGACGGCCCACTTGATGGAAAACGGTCACCGTCGTCTATGGACATTTGCAACACCAAAGGTGCTACAAATGCGCTGCTGCTCTCTTAGGGGAGACTGGATCCTGGACTAATGCCGGAACACAACTCAAGGTTGCTATGGCGACATACTTTAAACCAGGGGTGGTAGCCATCCAGTCGGGCAAATGCCCTAACACCTGGCTGTGGGTTGTGTAGTCGCCTCTTACGACAGACCGCCCGGCCGCAGGAAAGTATATTCTTTCTCCGTTCCTGCACGGATATAAACCTGTAAAAACACATTTTACTACCTGTCGGCGTTTGAACTAATTGTAATTCTTTTATGATCGTCTTCTTTTGTTTACTTATTTATTGCCATACGTTTCTTTAGAACAGCCCATTATTTTATTGCACTCGTTTATGGCCGCTTGCGGCTGAATTACGACGCTCTGCATTATGTTTGGATTTGTTGTGTTCGGTTATATTTGTACCTATGTTATACGTGTTTGTATAGTTCTAATAAACTCTATAATAATTCCAACGGTATTTTAATTCGAGTCCTCGCAACTCGTAACAACATATATATATAAGTACGTTTACTACTATTTACTTTAAAAATATTTGCAAAACAAATTAAGAGCCTCCACCTTTGTATGGAATCGGTTAAAAACGGAATGGGATATTTGGACGATGCGACAAATGATTTCAGGGCCTTTTTGAGGGTCTAAGCTTAACCGTGATGCGCCTGTGCGGTTATTCACAGCTGCAAACTCAAATGGATTTAGTGTTTGACCTCGTTTCGCACTAATGAAGCATTCGCAAAACGTAAAGGTTTTTCATGTGAGCAAAACAGATAAATGACTTTACTCTATACTATAAGGCTAGCTATACACCTGCCGAAAGTACGGCGCCGAAAATTCGGCTAAATACACTCGCAACGTTTTCTAAGTAACCTATGACACATCGGCCGAAATTACGTATCATTCGACACAATGTAATCGTGATAGCGTAATGGCTAGCGCACGCCTCCTAAACTCAAAGGGCGCGGGTTCGATCCTGGTCGGAACGCATGCACCTCTTAGGCAGTTTTCTGACCTAATGTGCATATTGTTATAATTATCACGTGTTAACAAGTGAAGGAAAACATTGTGATGCAACCTGTACATGGAGATAACCGATGTGTCAAACTTGCCAAGCCGCCTTGGACAAGCGTCCAAGGCGTATACTGTATACTGTCCGTTCCCCTATAATGGGAGCCCAGCAGTGGGACATTTATGGGCTGTTATTATATTTATATTATCGACATAATGATTTCTTCGCCGAACCTTTGTCTAGCGGCTGGTTTCTTGAGAGCTCATTTAAAGTATTTTAAATAGCAATCAACATACCATGCGATGCGTTACGCAATCAAAAGTTCGCTGAATTTAATTGAACTATTTTATGTACATACTCCAATACATAATACAGATCTAAAAACAATTTTTCATTTCTCATATTCTGAAAGTACGCTTGGTGTTGCCTAATCACAGGGATGAAAACAGCACTTTTCGTCCCTGGGAAGCGATTCTCCATGCTGTCAATAATTTAAAAAACTATGTGAACCATAGATAATACATGCAACTCATGTCCCAACTTTTTTTACAGACACTGTTAAATTGCGGCATAGGTTGTAATAAAAAAATATCAAGAATTTTGTAACATCGATTTATACTTACTAGTGGTCGCCCGTGTTCGAAATTCGACCATAATAATTAAAGTCAAAGACTGTACTTATATAATTACAAATTTCACCAAAGCAACAATAAACAAAAGAGTATATTGTTACGAGTTGCAAGACTCGAATTAAATATGCCGTTGGAATTATTATAAAATTTATTAGAACTATACAAACACGTATAACACAGGTATAAATATAACCGTACGTAATAAGTCCAAACGTAATGCAGAAGATCGTAATTCACTACACACGCAAAGTACGTCACTAAATAGTTTACCGAATGTACACGAGTCTTGCTTCGCTCGTGGTTATCGCTCGACTGCCTCTTCCTCAATCGGGCCATTGCTTTCATCGCACAAATGCAATATGTCCGCCCGGCAACGTGGACCGAATTTCCTAGAATCGTAATCCGCACACCTAGCTAATCATGCCTGCAAACGGCCTTAAAAATGTACAATACACAATGGGATGTTTTCTAATCACAAATTTTAAACACAAAGTAAACAAAAGAAGTCCAAACGTCGAAAGGTAATAAAATGTGTTTCTACAGGTATGCATGTGTGAATTTGTCTTTATCGGGGTCCGAGTTGTAACAATATCTATAATATACTCTTTTAGAAGCATATGTGTGTGTGTGTCAAATACATTGCAGTGTGTGTAATGTTTTTTTATTAATTTAATGTAATTTTGTGCATAATTTTAAGAAATATTGACATTTGTCGCTTCTTTTCTATATAAACTATATGTGTGTGAAACTTCATACTCCTCCGTCCGCGCAATTTTCGTAAAAAGGGGTACAAAGTTTTTGCTTCACGTATAATTTACAGTTAACGTATAATTTAAACGTTAATACATAGAGAAGATACTATTCACTATTATTATTTAATTTCCATAAATTAGAGCTGAATATTTACTATTTCAGTGACAAAAAAATACTGGCTACTAGAATGGCACAGAAAAAATAATAGGTTGGGGAAAAAGTCTTTTCGCATATAGAATGTATGAACTTGTAATAAGATCACTTTGGCTATACCATTTGTATCTGGCTGGTTTTGGTATCGTTAAAAAGTTTTAATTTTAAAGAAGACAATTCCAAATTCAAATTAGGAAAATGTGTGATTTTCATTTGTTTTTTTATTGTCAAAATGAGTGAATCTGATGAAGAAATTCGATACATTTTAAAATTTTACTACACAAAAAGGTAAAAATGCAACACAAGCTGCGAAAAAAATTGTGATATTTATGGACCTAATGCAGAATCTGTAAGAGTAACGCAAATTTGGTTTAAGTGTTTTCAATGTGAAAATTTTGATATCAAAGATGCACGTCGCTCTGGTCGCCCTGTTACGGACAAAATTGATGCCATTTTTGAAAAAGTGGAGCAAGATCGGCATACTAGTAGTTACGAGTTTTGGCGCATTTGGAAACAGCTGGGTACATAAAAAAGCTCGATATTTGGGTGCCTCATGAGCTCACTGAAAGAAACCTAATGAACCGTGTACTCATTTTTGATTCTTTATTACGACGTAATGAAACCGAACCATTTTTGAAGAAGTTGATAACTGGTGATGAAAAGTGGATCACGTACGACAAGAACGTGCGAAAAAGAACGTGGTCAAAGGCCGGTCAGGCTTCACAGACTGTGGCAAAACCCGGGTTAACTCGCTACAAGGTCATGCTGTGTGTATGGTGGGATTGGAAGGACATTATTCATTATGAGCTGTTACCGCCAGTCAGGACCATCGATTCTGAACTGTACTGCGAACAACTGGTGAGATTAAAGTAAAAAGTTGAGAGAAAGCGGCCGGAATTAATCAACAGAAAGGGTGTGGTTTTTAACCGTGATAACGCTACACCTCACACATTTTTAGCCACTCAGCAAAAATTACCAGAGTATGTCTGGGAGGTGTTAATGCATCCGCCCTATAGTCTTAACCTTGCACCTTCAGATTTTCACCTGTTTCGGTCTCTGCAGAATTCCTTAGGCAGTGTCAGGTTAACATCACAAGAGGACTGCCAAAACCACTTGTCGCAGTTTTTTGATCAAAAGCCCCAAAATATTTATAGCAATGGGATCACGTCCCTACCTACAAGATGGCAAAAAGTTATCCAACAAAATGGCACCTACATACTTTAGTCAAATGTAAATAAACTTTATAAAAAAACCTTTTGAATTTTTATATAAAATGCGAAGAAACTTTTTCCCAATACTTGTCGTTGCATATATGACGTATGTGATGCTGTTTCATCAGATTTAGATATGGATTTAACGCCTATTATTAGCGAAGTAGTTGTTTGTTTAACTAATCAGTTTTCATCTACATTCCCGATATTCGAAACGAAAAGCGGACTCTTAACCTCAGATGAAAGGCATATTTAGGTACTCGAATTATTAACGCTCGTGCGCCAAAACGTCTCGTGCCTAAACATGTCACTTTCACTTCTCATGTAACAATCTACTACCCTCATCATAATGCTAATAGGTAGCTTTATATAATACAACTAGCAGGTCCAGCAGACGTTGTCCTTACCTAAAAAGTAAACTTTAGTACCCGATTACAGACCACCGCCATAACAACCTTGAGTTGTGTTCCGGCATTAGTGGCCAGGTTCCAGTCCCATCTACGAGTACGGCAGCACATTGGTGGCACATGTTTATAGACGACCGTAACCGCTTTCCATCATAGTTGGGCCGCCAGCCTGTCTGCTGTACTCTAGCAATAACAAAGAGTGCCATACATACGTACACAAGAATTTTTAAACAGAATTTAACGTCAACTACAATTTGAAGTCATAATTAAATGATAAAACTCGTGGTAGCGTAATGACTAGCGCACGCGTCCCAAACTCAAAGGGCGCGGGTTCGAATCCTGGCCGGAACGCCTGCACCACTTAGGCAGTTTTCTGACCTAATGTGCATATTGTTACAATTACCACGTGCTAATAACGGTGAAGGAAAACATCGTGATGCAACCTGCACATCGAGATAACCGATGTGTCAAACCTTCCACGCCGCCTTGGACAAGTCCGTTCCCCCTATAATGCGAGGCCCGAGCCCACCAGTGGGACGTTTATGGGCTGCTATTATTATATATTTATATGTATTATATAATTAAATGATGTCTTATCTTTACTGACCGATTTGTTGTTACAACATAGAAATAAAGAGAGGTGTATGGAGTTCCCCCACTGACGGACTTCCCCACCTTGACTATAAAGATAAGATGATTGGGTAAAAGTTTCGTACCGGACTATTTTCCATCATATAACGCAATGAACAACACGCCGCGTGATTCAGACTGTTCGGCGCGTTTGTTGTGTAATGCCAACTAAGACCAATAATTCAGTCGCCGAAGTGTCGGCACCGTAAAGTGGATGGGTGTGTCGTTATACTACAATTAGCTATGAAAGCAATGTAAGGTCTTTTAATGCTCAAGTACAGCAGACAGTCTCATAACTCACCTGATGGAAAGTGGTTACTGTTGCCTATAGAAACTCATCACATCGTTTTTTTTTTGGAAATCGATTAACAATTGACGGAGAAATCGAATAACGAACACAAAAAAACATAAAAACAAATTGAGAACCTCCTCCTTCTTCAAGTCGGTTAAAAAAATGATATTAACACCAGCAGAAATGGCGTTAGCCGAAATGACTATTGAAAAGCTACTAAAATTGTAAACACTTAATAACCAGTTTTTATTTATAAGAGAGAGAGGGAGAGGGAGAGAGAGAGATAACACTTTATTGCACACCAAAATATACAGTTAGAAAAACAGACCATATTTACAATGTTTTCTAGGCAATACAATAGACGATCTTATCGCTCAAAGCGATCTCTTCCAGGCAACCTAAATCAAAGAAATTTGAATCAGGCGATGTAGTTGGTCCAGGAAAAAGGCAATAGATACATAAATACTCAAACTAATTTAAGAAATAAATATACAAATACACACATATATACATAGACATATATATACAATAATATATTTCAAAATACATAAGTTATTATAATAAATGTATTTATTATAAGTATTTATAAAGACCAATGGTCGCCCAGTCGTCGAAATTCGACCATAATTAATTTAAATTATAAGTTTGAACATTATTAAGGTTCTGTTGCCAAATACTATACTTCTATAATTCCAGATTTCGCCAAGGCTATACTGTCAATTTGACTTGAACAATAAACAAAAGAGTATAAATGCATGTGCGAGTCAAATACATGGCAGTGTGTGTAATGGTTTTTTTTATTGATTTAATGTATTTTTTATGCATAATTTATAAAATATATTAGCACTCGTCGTTTCTTCTTTGAATAAACTATAATTGTGCGAAATTTCATACTCTTCCGTCCACGCAATTTTCGTAAAAAGGAGTGCAAAGTTTTTGCTTAACAGAATACCGAAATCAGGCAAACCTACGATTAAGATGATAGTGTCCGGCGATTGTGACGCAGAATTGACTGTGAATAGCAGAATTGGGCACCTGGCCACTGATGCCAAAACTCAATCATCTAGTAGTCCCAATACCGAGATCAGACATAGGATACTTATCATCCCGGTGTGTGGAATAGTTTCCGGGATAAAATTAAGTAAATCACTCGAGATTCTGTAATAAATCTTTCACTGTCCATGCAGTGTGCCTGTGGAATGCGCTACCTGTGAAAATCAGACGTGCTCAATCTCTGCGCGGCTTCAATGGGCTCCTGATAGATTATTACATCGAACCCTAAAAGCAACTAATTAATCTATATCTCTCCAATATCTATGGTAATTTATACAACTATCCATCAATCACTCTTTATTGTGTACCAATACAAAAAAGAACTTACAAACTATGTCTCATTATGCACAAAAGGCGGTCTTATCGCTAATAAGCGATCTCTTCCAGACAACCCCTGGAATTAATTGAGATTATAATGACGATGATGGTATACATAATACATAGTACAATTTCTTACATTCTAGTAATAAATATATAAATGCAGAATATACGGATGTTCTATATATTAAATAGATATATACATATCTACAAAAATATATAAATGTTTATAGATAAATATATTTTAAATATCATCATAATCCAAGGACAGGTAATATTTTCTGATCATGGTTTTAAATATTGGTAGTGATTTTGCTTGTCTGACAGCAATTGGCAGCCAGCTCCAAAGCTTTATAGCCGTGACGGTAAAAGAATTGTTGTAGAAATTTGAACTATGCGATGATAATTATTTTTATGTTTATTTGACATCCCGTTTAAAAATATATATATTCTGTTTTCTAATCCATCCTAAAGTTGTCTGGAAGAAATTGCTTTTAGTGATAAGACTGACTTATTGTTTTCTGTAATTAGTCTCTTGAACTGTATCTTAATGTTATGCAATAAAGTATGAATGAATGAATGAATGAAAACTCTTTATTGATCACCATAACTTAAACCTAGACATTTAATATGAATAAATTTCCATTAGAACAATGGGCGGCCTTATCGCTTATAGCGATCTCTTCCAGGCAACCCGGTGTCCAAGGAGACATTACAAGAAAGAATAAATAATATTTGGTGGTTTAACTAAATTAAAACTAATCGTAATTAAAGAAAAACAAAACAAAAAAATAACTAATATAGATATACATATATATAATTAAATATAGATTATAATAATATAAATTACATATATTTTTATGTAAAGTATATTATATTCTAAATTTTCCAGAGACGAACAGCGCCTAGATTAAAATTTAATTCAATGTAACCTGTTTGAATGTTTGCTCACAAAAATAAATTACGCTTAAAATTTGTTTATGTAACTTAGTATTAAGTATGTATGTATTTATAACAAATAATCTAATACAATAAAATAATATTTAACTTATTTATATTGTATTCTACCCATAGCCCCCTCAAGACTATAAGTAGAATACCGAGCCTAGGTCACTGTCTTCTATGGGTAAGGTGCCCAGAAGGCTGGCTACGTTTCCTCGCTGGGTCGCCATACTGATCCGTTGCCCGAGGTAGGCACCAGCCTTCTGATTACCTGAAGAGTCAATGAGTCGTTTTGATAAATTTTAGTAGAGGCTCATGGCCTCAGGATCCCACAATCCACGCGTTTTAACAGCAAATGGCATAAACATATAACTCTTACTGAGGGTTGCATATTTGCGCCGCTTGAGTGATTCAGCTGTTTCCGCTGCAGAGCCGGCTGATCTAGACGTATTTGGTAAATGCTATGCAGCCAACGTGTCTACGCAGATCGTATCTCACACCAAAGGCTTGCCACGCTGCCAGGCAATTACTCAGTCCGTCGGGACGCCTTGACCATCTTCATGAGCAATATCGTTCAACTCCAATAAAGACAGCACGTTAGCGGTGGCAGGCGCCCTCCGTAAGACATTATTTAAGCCAGGCACCGCGGCGGCAAGAAAAACCGTGGTATCCTGGGTTGATTACCTCTGTTCCATAGGCGCATGTGTGTGGTGCACATATGCGAGAACCCAAGCGCGGGTTTATATCTAAAGAAAAGGAAGTATTATCCCTCAGTGTACTTTTATTTGGGGAGGAGATAGCTTGGAGCCAGAAACCAGACTCTTTACGGGAAACGGCAAAGATGCGAGCACGTCCTATAGAGTTAGTTGCATTTAAAAGTTCTGTATTTAATCCTATACAAATGGGTTCATCCCGGCATCGTTGCGAATTCAGGATCGTGGGAATGTCTTCACCAGGGCAGGCCATTTTCCAGGCGTTTAGTGCTTCATTTAAAAATGATGTACGGGCATTATCCCAGTGTTGCATTTTTTTTTTAATAATAGGCTAGCGCTCTAGGCAGAAGACAGAAAAGCCGGTAGAGCAACGCTAAAGATTTCGCGGATGCCTAAACCTCCATACTTAATGGGTAGGGAAGCTTAGATCTAGCAGCTGTCTGAAAGTTCAGAGTTTAAAATTTTAGTAAGGACATCTTTAATTCGGTCATCTAGTGGTTTTATAAGATTAGAAAATTTCCAAAGCGGGGCGGATCGTAAGATATATGTTAATTTTGGTACAAACAGACAATGTCGGATAATGTGGTATGCAATTTGAGAGTGAATATCGAAAAGTTTAGAGCATGATATATCAAATTTGGCTGATTAGTCAGACAGATAATTTGGTATTGTCTTAGAATTATAAATGCGAAAGTAACTTTATCTGTCTGTTACGCTTTGACGGAAATGCTACTAGACTATTTCAGCTTAAATTTGACATTTATGTAGTCTCAATATAAAGGATGGATGTAGAATATTTTTTATTTTAGAAAATAGGATATTTTTCGAGATAAAATGATGTAAATATCTGGGGGCTTAACAATAACTCATATTTATTGTAGCTTAGTTTTTAAGACTATAGCTGTCAGCCTCCCAAATATTACGAAATAAAAAGCATTTGAACTAAAAAGCAAAAAAATATTTCTACGTCTTGAAGTCGATGCGAAGTAAAATATAAAAATTACTATTGGTTTGTGGTTGGTGATGGATGATGAATGGCACCAGATCAGGAGTATACTCTTTCGTACAAAAAAAATATTGAAAATCGGTTCACAATCAACGGATAAATCGCGTAACAAACAATATTTGGGGGTTTCTCTCGATTACCCTGGGATCCACTTATCAGATACTGACTTGGAGACAATAGGAACACGTCAGGAGTATACTCTTTCGTATAAAAAAATTGAAACTCGGTTCACAATTGACGGAGTAATCGCGTAACAAACAAAAAAAAACAGCAGAATAGCGCCTAGATAAAAATTGATTGCAATGTAACCTGTGTGAGCACTTGCTCTCAAAATAAACCAAGGTTAAATCTTATTTATGTACTTATGATAACTTTTCCAAGTATTTTAAATCGCCCTATCAAATCTAACAAGAATTTTTCTAGTGTAAAAAAACAACTGTGGAAGTTAAACCATACGGGCGAAGAGCAAATATCGCCTTTGATGTAGCCGCCTTCCTTTGTGTCTCGGAACCTTTGATCTCGCCGCTCTGATATCTAAAGAGGGCCCGAAGGCGAATTGGTCGTTATATTAACAATTATTTTTTATTGGGGGTTTAAACAATATATACCAAGTAGGATATCTCTCATTTTCCATGTATGAGTACCAGGACTGGTTTTTTAAATGCTCCTCCTCCGCCATATGTTAGGGCAGAGGACATATTTTATTTATACACATATCAATGATGTATATGATATTAACTAGCTTCTGCCCGCGACTTCATCCGCGTGGGATAGTTAAAAAGAAAAGTTAAAAAATCCCTCGATTTTGAAACATTCTTCATTGGTTCTCCGCTCCTATTGGTCTTAGTGTGATGATATATAGCCTATAGCCTTCCTCGATAAATGGGCTATCTAACGCTGAAAGAATTTTTCAAATCAGACCAGTAGTTCCTGAGATTAGCGCGTTTAATCAAACAAACAAACTCTTCAAAAGAAATTATCAATCAAGTTGGTTTGTGTTCCGTTGCACGCAGAAAGAGCTCACAGTGTCTTGAGGTCTGGCAGTTGGTTTTTGCTGGGTTTGGGTCTTGATTGTTTTGATGATCGGATCCCAAACAGGTGGTACTTGCCAACCATCTTCTCTATTGAAATTTGGGTGTTTTTTGATTTCAATAGCCTCACGCATCATTCTAGGTATGAAACGATTCTCATTCGCGAGGATTTGTGGGTTATGATGTAGTGGTTGGGTTTATCCAGCGTATGTTCACTGATCGCAGACTTCGTAGACCTTGTGTGTTTCATGTCAGTAATGTGTAACTTAGTTTTATTATTAACTATAATATCATCCAATAATTTGATATAGATAGAGCGAAGTCTCAACGGTGTACAAAATAAACAACTGAATGACGGTAGATGAGAAAAATCATCAATCATCATAAAAAAGCAATAATGTGTAGTGGAAAACTTACAAGCCAATAGATGGCGCTATACAATAATTGAGGTTGCAAACGATTCCCGAAACGTGCAAAGAATATACTTATATACTTTCCAACAGTAATAGATCAGCCTAGAGGCCTGCGAGGTACAACAATAGCCTCGCTAGAAGATCTTCCTTTGAGACTGAGGAGCATTCCATCTCGCTCCTCCACCTAATCAAGACATCCCTAAAACTGAATAAACAACCCTTTCATAGAAAAAAGATAAATAGTCTTGAAACATAATTAAAAATGTCAATCTTTAGAAATAATATATTCCGTTCAAATACATCGATTCTACCAAAATGCATTGACCTCTCGCCAATGTTGAAAACAGAAATGCAAGTACGTGAAACCATTGGAGAAAGGGGCCTTATTTACTTGGGCGCGGTGGGAAGCCCGCGCATTTGTCAAACGTCAAATTGACAGGCGGCCATCTTGAATGGAACTTTCCATTCAACAGGTTGTAACAAGTTTCTTTATTAATTTTAAATGGAGTAAGCTATTAAATGAGAATAGCAGCTGACTTTTTAAAGTGAATTTTGCTATAAGTGAAATTTCGCTAGTTATTTTGGTATCCTCGTAATGACCGCCATTCTTTATATAGTTTTAATTCAACATAGCATTCAGACCTAAGTTTTAAACCGATAACAATGTATACTTGCCCAAATATCCTTTTGTGTGAATAATTCGATTTGACCTTCTAACAATTTTAAATACGCTGCGAAGCCACCGTTTACAATAGTTTTAGATTTAAAATATTATTTATCTATATACGAAGCAAATGACAATGATTTCAGGAGTTTTTGGCGGGAACTGAAAGGAGATGTTGTGCTGTGCAGTTTTATTTTCTAAAAATGTGTAAAATTACTCTAAAATGAACAATAGTTCTAGGATATTGGTTTTTGAGTAGTAATAATGTTTTTGAGAAATGTGAACTGTATAGTCAAATGTAGCCTTTTGAGTTGTCACAAGAACTCCGTTGAATGGCACCAGCTGATAACCTACAATTCAGCTGTGCTACACATAGGCTTAAGAAAATGAAGAAACTACATTATAATCTAAGGGCTAGCTGCCAAGCCTATAAACCTAAATTTAAAAAAAAAAAGATTTCATTTAGAATTTGTAATTAAATATAAATCTTCTTACTCTTACGTCAAATATGAAAATTACGCAACCAAAGTTTGGATCTGAATGACTTTGAAAAGTTATTCACAAGAAAAAGCAATTGTATATACTTTAGGATACTAAATAAATCTTGGGCCTTATGAAGTATACGTTTTTAAACTTAGTTTTTACCTTCATATATCCCTCCTGACTATTTATTTTGTCATGGTATTTTACATTTCTCTTTTTTATTTTTTTATATATTTTAAAATTTGAAATTTGTGGATTTTTTTAAATGTATATAAATGTATAGAGACGGAAAGCATGAAAGGGATATTGAAAGGAGAGTTATGGCAGGTAATAAGGTGAATGGAGTGCTAAACTCTTTTATGAACAGCCAGAAAGTGTCTGTAAAGGCACGCTTGGCTGTCCATAAAGGGGTGTTGGTGCCAACCCTAATGTACGGCAGTAAAAGTTGGGTATGGCAGAAGAAGCATGAAAGTAGGATAAACGCAGTTGAAACGAGAGCTTTGAGAAGTATATTAGCTTGAATGATATGATATGGAACAGTGTGATAAGAGAACGTTGTGGATTGAAAGAAGATGTAATAACAAGAGTTGAAAAAGGAATGTTAAGGTGGTTTTGACATGTAGAGAGAATAGATAAAAGTAGAATCACAAAACAGGTGTATGACAGTATTGTGAATGGTAGATTTGTTGCCGGTAGACCGAGACGAACACAACATGACCAAATATCAGAAGTGTTAAAGAGAGGTCAGGTAAAAAGCATTTGAAATAAACGTGCATGTATAAAGAGGTTAATGAAAGTAGGTGAAGCGAAAGTTGTTTGTCAGGATCGTCGCACATGGAGATCCATAGTTTCTGCATACCCCCATGGGAAACAGGCCTGATATTATGTATGTATATATAAATGTATATGTAAATCGAAATTGTTCTTTAAATTTATTTAATTATAAAATATAAAACTTAATTTTACTCGACTTTTTATGCATGTTGGTTCATGACATCAACTTTTAATATTTTTAGTATTATATAATCTATAGTATTATAAAATTCTGTACATTGAAGAGGTATTTAAAAAAAAACAACCGGAATGGCCTATATAAACTATAGAGAGCACTATGCATTTTTTTTTATTTCTGGTTTGTTTGTCTGTTTGTTCGGGATTCACGTAAAAACTAATGGGCCGATTTCGATGCGGATTTTTGCTGATCGACAACAAGTTCTCAAGCTTAAAATCTTTGCTACTTTTTTTTCTGGGAATACCGCGGGAATTTTTCTGGAAATGATTTAAAATGGTCAAATGAAAAAAAATCGAAATCCATCGTGATCTTTTCACTGATAGATTTATCGAGCAAATTTTACGAAGTAAAAAATTTGATGTTTTATGTCTCTAAAACCCCGCGGGAATTTTCCCAGAATCGGTCTTTAGTTGTTCGGGTGCATAAAAAGTAGCTTATTCCGATACAGTTTTCACTAAAACAATAGCTTACATTCTTTTTAAATCCTGTGGTACTTTGTGTCCCGGGAATGCCGCGGAAACTTCGAGTCAAGCGTGGACGAAGTCACGGGCATATTCTAGTAAGATATAAGAATACTCCTCTCTGATGCCTCTATCCCTTCTCCTCAATCCCATCTCCTCTATCCTTTCTCCACTATCCTTTCTCCTCTATCCCTTCTTCTTTATCCCAGTCCTCCTGTCTGGTAAGTCTGCCTAATCACCCTATTCCATACTCTTTATCCGGTCCTAAAGGCTAGCAATGCGTTGGCTTCACCATTAGTGTTGAAAGTGTCTACAGGCGATGGTATCCACTTTCCATGAGCTAAGCCGTCTGCCTATTTGCCAATGTCGCATTTAAAAAATAATTCGCGAAATTTTGCCGGCACGTGAAAATAAAAAACAACTAAATTACTAAACTTTATAATACGGCTTAAATCGTATCAGTATCCTATAAAGATAACAGAAGCCTAAGAAAATAATTAAAATATAGGATTTAACATCAAAGGACTGATGTACAAAGCCTGCCTGAAGCAGATCACCATGTGAACACAAAGTATGTGATATATAACGATGGAATCCGTCCCCCTAATATTACCTACTCTAAAGCGGCTTAGCTGATTCGTCATCTATACGACAAATGTCCCGTTACTTATCAGAAGCGGTCCATTAGGACGAGTTGGTGCAGCAGTGGAACCAAAATTACGTAGACGGTCAGACGCGTCACTTGTATAAGCCTTAGAAGCCTGTACTCATAATTTCAAACTGTGATAATATTATTAACAATTCATAGGATTTAACATCAAAGGACTGATGTACAAAGAGAAAAGGCTGGATATATACGCTTATTCCCAGCCTAAACTATTCTTATGTAATAGACTTAGTAGCAGATCACCATGTGAACTTGACTTTAGATTTCTTGGTCCACTGCTCATGGTGATGTTGAGCATGTGATGATATAACGTACAGTGGAATCCGTCCCCTCTAATATTACCTACATCGGCGACGCAGCTCGATTCGGTCCCTCTATACGACAAATGTCCCGTTACTTACCAGAAGCGGTTCATTAGGACGGAGTTGGTGCAGCAGTGGAACCAAAATTACGTAGACGGTCAGACGGCAAGCGTCACAAAGCTCTTCTTCCCCACCGTTTATCCTGCATATCGCATACTAAAGGACGTCAAGTTGACACAGTATTGGACCCAAACTCTAACTGGACACGGAGAGTTCGCGACTTACCTGCATAGGTTTAAATTAAGAGATAGCCCAGCATGTTTCTGTGACTCCGCAGGTAACGAAACCATCCAACACATGTTGTTAGAGTGCCCGGTGTACGACCAGCCCAGGTGTGTCCTCGAGACCGTTACAAAAACCAAGGTCACAGAGGTTACTATTTTTATTTCATGTCTGGTAATGACTCGAGGCCGCAGCTGGAGCGGTTTTGTTTGCGGCTGCTAAAAGAGGCTGTGAAGTGCAACAGCACGAGGTGATGGAGCGTTCCGTCACCTTGAATGATACTTCAGAGGACAGGGAGTAGTATTCACTGTCGAGTGCTGATGTGAACTGAAGTCGTACAGCTAATACAATATATAGCACAGTGTGTGAGCGGGACGGATGACGTGCGAGCGAGATAGAGCAACTACTAATATGTGCGCTCGGCGCTAGCCAGTAGTTCGTTGTGCGCTGCGATGACTAGACGTATGCAGCTCCCATAATACATAATCATGTGTGTGTGTAATATATTATTTATGATGTATTAAAGAAAGGTCTGACTTGGAAAAGAATACCTAATATTAAAATAGCTGTATAAAGGCCATGACTATGTTAGGGGTAAAGAGGGGTCTGAAGGGCCCTTATATATAAAAAAAATATCTACTCAGTAATCCAAGTTATTAACAATAGTATAATATTCTCACACTCTTAAAGAACCTTTTGACGGCCTCTGTGGTTGATCGGGCTAAGCGTTTGCCGGCTTACCCCACTGCACAGCAGAGGCTCCGGGTTCGATTCCTGGTATAGTAAATATCGGAAACGTATTTTCTCGGTTATTTACTATGGTCTGGGTGTCTGGGATCGGCCCCAGAGTGGTCCGTTGTATATTACCCATAACACAAGTGTAACTTGCTTAATTTGGGGATATACAGTGTGTGTGTTTGTCTGCCGATTTATTTTATTTTTTTAAAACTTTCGTCGCCAAAACCGCTGCCGAATCCGATAACATGTGAAAATTCGACTTACAAGTAAGAAAGAAATATTTTATTCAGGATAAAAACAATACAAAGTATTAGCAAACAGTAAAACAATAAACAACAACAAGAAACAGAATAAGTCCTAAAATTAGACCCAGTCTCAGCATATGCTGACCCATTAAGACCAGCGCTGTCTTTCCGCCAGGGAGCAGCAAGTGAAGTCACGAAGGACCACACAACATACATAATAATACATAATGTACAGTGCAAATAAATAATGATAAATCTCTCTCTCTCTCTCTCTCTCTTTTTTCTTTCACCATATCCCAATTAATTGGGGTCGGCTCAATATGTTTTTTCCTTCCACACTCCTCTATTCTGACATACATCTTCTGTCACACCACAAATCATCATATCATCCTTGACACAATCCATCAATCTTTTTTTTGTCTAACTTTACATTTGTACCCATCCATCTTGTAGTTTAACATTCTTTTTGTCACGTGACTTTCATCCCTCCTCATTATATGCCCATACCACCTTAATCTTCTTCCTCTCAATTGATCAGTCACGGGTGCAACTTTCAAAGATCCCCTTATATACTCATTTCTCACCTTATCCATTCTTGTAACACCACACATCCATCTCAACATTCTCATCTCAGCTAAGTGGAGACGTTTGTGGTTTATCTCTTTGGTGGCCCAACATTCGGACCCGTATAGCATGACTGGTCGTATGACAGATTTATATATTTGACCTTTTAGTTTCACTGGCCTTAGTTTGTCGCACGTCACACCGGTTCGCTCTCCCAAACGCGCTTGCCTTCGCTTAAAAGCCATCTCGCTCTACGAACAAGAGATCCCCTGGGCAAAGTACACCAAATACCTGGGTGTCACCCTAGATCAGAACTTGCGCTTCAACGAGCATATCACTATAGTCCGGAATAGAGCGCGATTTGTGATGGGTCGTCTAGCACCCATGATAGATAAACGAAGCAAAATGTCCCTCAGACTCAAGCTTACTCTATATAAAACATGCATCCGCCCGATCATGACATACGCGAGTGTGGTATTCGGCCATGCCAAGCCTGCCCTTTTAAAGAAACTGCAAATCGTTCAGAATAAATTCATGCGCAGAGCCGTTGGTGCTCCCCTCTATATGCGTAACGTCGACATCCACCGCGATCTGGAGCTTCCCTCCATCAAAAACTACATTACGTCGCTCTCGCGTAAGTATTTCGATCTAGCGCCGCACCATCGAAATCCCCTCGTCGTGTCCGCGTCCGATTATAAGCCTCGACGAAAGGCTCTCGTGCGACGACCGCGTAACATCCTCATGGACAAGGTCGACGATATCACAAAACGGGTGGCTCGGATCAGCTCGCCCGCGGTTAGGACGGCAGGCTGGCAGGCACCGACAGACAGACACAGACGGCGGCGTCGACGCCGCCAATCACGATCTCTCCACGTCCCCGCGAGGGACGCCAGGAGACACAGCCCCCCCATAGGATAGACTAGGCGTGTTGCTGGGAAGTTTCTTTCGCCGTTTCTTCTCTCCCAGCCATAACACGTTGCGAAACGGCAGTAAGATAGTATAGGCCACCGCGAACCGCCGATCCCGGTCCGCCGGGATCCTTCCTCTCGGGCTTTATATTACCCGTCGCCCGCTCTCAATTAGTGCATTGTGTCGCCCTATGGTAGGCATCATTAGATTCATCCCCCTCTCATGACAACAGTCCAGCCGAGGTGAAACTCCCTAGGGAGCCCCCTCGAGCAAGTTGCCTCCCGGGCTCGAGCGCCTTCGCTTCGCAAAGGCACTCGCCCCGAAAACCCCGGTAAAGTTGTGAGGTCTTCGGACCAACAACATAAAGTCAAGTCCAATAAAAAAAAAAGTCACACCGGTTACCTGTCTCCACTTTAGCCATGCTACATTTATTCTTCTCCTTGCATCCTTCTCTATATCACAATTACTTTGCAGTAGTGAACCAAGGCATCTGAATATAATGATAAAACTGTAACGTATTTAAAGACAACGTAACATAAAACAAGTCTAAGAAAGGGCAAAAGTATCGTGTTAACATAGTCTGTGTTAACACGATACTTTGACGAGACATGTTTAGAAGTGTTGTAAGTTATCAAATAGATTTTCATTTCATGTATAAAAAATAATAAATTGGGTAGACGCTCAGCGGATCAAATAAACGTATAAATGGAGGTTGCTTTTGTATAAAAAGCGTCAAATGATTTTTATTTTTCTACTTTATTGTGTGAGTTCAGCAGACAACGTATCCGTGCAGGAACGAAGAAAGAATACAATTTCCTGCGTTGGGGCGACCTGTCGTAAGAGGCGACATAACAACCCACAGCCGGGTGGAAGGGCATTTGCCCGACTAGATGGCTATTACCCTTGGTCTAAAGTATGTCGCCATAACAACCTTGAGTTGTGTTCCGGCATTAGTGACCAGGTTCCAGTCTCCCTTAAGAGAGCAGCAGCGCATTTGTAGCACCTTTGGTGTTGCAAATGTCTATAGGCGATGTTAACCGCTTTCCATCAAGTGGGCCGTCTGCCTGTCTGCTGAACTCCTGCAATAAAAAAAAGACAAGACAAGAAGAGTTCATTCCCACTTCCTTGAGCCGCTTCGCTCATGTACGCAACGGTTCTGTTGAACATTTCTCTTGCGTACCGTGGGGATTTGGAATGAGCTCCCACCTGAGGTTTTTCCCGCAGCGCTACGATATGGAGTTTTTCAAAAAGGGTGTTATAAAATTTCTTCGAGGCCGGTAGCGTGTTGGTAACATCTCTCGTGAGGCAAACGCCTTAAGCGACGATAACCGCTTTCCATCAGGTGGGCCGTCAGCCTATCTGCTGTACTCCAGCTATAAAACAAAAAAGACAATGCAGACGGCCCTCCTGATGGAAAACGGTTACCATCGCCTATAGCATTTTAACACCAAGGTGTTACAAACGCACTGCTGCTCTCTTAAAGAAGACGGACACCCGGCCACTAATGCCGGAACACAACTCAAGGTTGTTATGGATGCAGATTCTAGACCACGGGTGGTGGCCATCCAGACGTGCAAATACTCCACCATCTGGCTGTGAGCACCGCCCCAACGCAGGATATTATATTCGTTCTCCATTGCTGCATGGATAAAATGTAAACTAGTGCCAGAATACACATCAGCTGTACAATTTCAAAACCAAGCAACTGACATTATTTTTAACCGAATACGCCAATTTTTTTAAAGATGTTCTCATTTCGTTTTGTAAATATGTTTTCATATATACTGTTACATGCCGTCAAAGATAAGCCGCACAGTTATCTATTGTAAGCGCAGCTTATTGTCCTCCCGGATTAGGGAATTCTTTGTGTTTTGAATTTGCGATTAAGAAAAACATGCTATTGTTTTTCTATTTATTTTGTAACCATCATTAGCGTCGAACTAATCCCTATTGTTATTGTTTTCGACTTTGTTAGCCGTTCGCAGGTGTGCCAATTATTATTTCTTAGAAACTCAATGTGCGCGGCCAATTTCTTTGTACTGTGTAGTTAGTATAAGACGATGCCCGAATGGAGGGGCGGGAAGTCTAGCGACAACTACGAAACGGATAAAACGTTTTCGAGTATTCTCGATTAGCGATATAGACGAAGGACTTTGCGCGTGTCGAATTGTATTGAATCGTGCAGTGTGAACTGGTTGCATCCAGTTTTATTTGTATTTGTTTTATATGTGTTTGTACAGTACTAATAAATTCTATAGTAGTTCCAACGGCATTTTTAATTCGAGTCCTGTAGCTCGTAACAGTATGTTCAGCTCTTTCATATATACCCCTCCACCTTTCCATCCTTTCAAATTTCCATCAGGTGGGCCGTCTGCCTATCTATCTATGCACTGTTTGCTACAACTCGATTAATTCTTCGAAAAGTAGTTCTGTAACGTACTTCTGTATAAAATTTATAAAAAAAAGAACTTGAGATATAAATAGAATAAGAAACTTAAAGAAAAACAATATTTAGCTAGACGTGTTGCTGGGGAGTCTCTTGCCGCTTCTTCTCCTTAACAGCAATAACACGTTGCGAAGCGATGTACATAGAATAGGAAGTAAAATTAAATTATAACTTATATGTATGACCTTCAAAAAGTGTTCTCCAATGAAACACATTTTGAATAAAAACATTTGAATTTGAATATATGCTAAATTCTTGCAATAAAAAAATTGCAATTGTGAATTTAGTCTCAACAATTAACAAAATGTACGTTTGTTGCTCTTATTTCGTTAACTGGGTCCAAAATTCAAAATTCCAATACAAAGTTGTTTACTTTGATAAGTTACATAATTAGTAAGAAATAAATAAACAACAATTAAATACAAAACGTTGTTTTTGGAAGTGGGCTAATTTTGTCGGCCTTCGGGGCTTATCTTTTGATGTCGGTGGACCTTTTGTAGCCGCCCCTTTGATGACGGTAGCTTTAAGGAAACTTTGCCTAATCGGGCAGATCGTGTTTTGTCACTTTAATAGTTTAAAACAGGACTTGGAAACCGATAAAAATGTCAAACCAGCGACATACAGGCTAAGTACATAAGAAATTTACTTTTCGGTTTTGTCTTAACTTCCCTCAAACAATCAGTATTTGGTAACAAAAAATCGTGAAATAGCTTTTACTACACTATAACAACTCAAACTTTGGAATATGGAGCCTCTTACTGATAGAGAGGCCAAATCCTTACCAACTTTCAAAAATTTACTCAGAAAACACTATTTGTCCACAAATAGCTGTGTGATTAACACAATACTATCATGTTCATACATTTATTATAATAACTTATGTATTTTGAAATATATTATGGTATATGTGTATATATGTATGTATTTGTATGTTTATTTCTTAAATTAGTTAGTATTTATGTATCTATTGCCTTTTTGCTGCACCACCTACATCGCTTACCTAGATAGTACTTTTCGGGAAACACAGACTCTGATAGTGCATTCCACAATTCTGCCGTACGTAGAAGGAGCGTGGAGGCGAAACGTTTAGTACGCACTGGTAGCGTTTCCACTGTGAAACGATGGCGTTGACCAGAGCGACTTGTAGTCCGAAGATGGAAAGGTGTAGGGGGAATCAGGTCGAACAGTTCAACTGCACACTCTCCGAAATGAATGCTGTAAAAAACTGAAAGACTAGCAACCCGGCGTCGATGCTCTAGGCTTTGAAGCCTTGTATTGACTAGCTGGTCGCTACCAATCAACCTCTTGGCTCTTCTCTCAATTGACTCTAGCGCTTCAAGCTGGTATTTGGCTGAGCCGTCCCAAGGGTGAGAACAGTACTTCATGCATGATCTTACTTAAGCACAGTAAAGATTAAGCAGATGCTCTGCAGTGAAGTACCGTCTCACCTTTGAAAGTATACTTAGCTTTTTAGCAGCCAGCTGAGCTACACTTTCAATATAGGAGCCGAAATTGAGAGTGGATGTTAAAGAAATGCCAAGAAGTTGAAGTTGGTCGGTTATCGGAATGGGTACACCTCGAGAAATGGGATTTAATTCAAACTGACTTTTTTTCATCGTTAACAGATATGCCTAGATTTTTAGCTGCGTTAAATTTGATCAGATTAGCATCGCCCCAATCGGATACTGCTTTCTGGGGTCAAATTCAATCTTTCAACCATGTCCGTCCGCAAGGATTGGATTTCGGCTCTGCCTGCCCGTGGATGAGACACATACCTCTCTAGAACTGTGCTGTCATCTGCATACCCAAAGATACCGGACTTAAGGAGCTAATCATTTATATGCAGCACAAAAAGCGTAGCTGAGAGCACCGACCTCTGAGGGACACCAGCGTTATTCATCAAGCGATCGGAGGAACAACCACCAACGACCACTTGAATTGACCTTTCCCTCAGGAAGTCCGATATCCAAACACACAAACCAGCAGGCAAGCCATATGCTGGAAGTTTAGCAATGAGACTGTCATGCCAGACCCTATCAAATGCCTTTGAGATATCGAGAAAGACCGCGAGTGCTTCGCCATATCTCTCGATAGCCTCCCTACAAATGTGTGTGACGTACGCTAGAATATCCCCAGTCGATTGGTTTTGTCGAAAACCGTATTGCCGATCGCTGAGATCATTTGATTCTAGGTGCGTCAGTAGTCTAGCATTAAGGATACGTTCCATGCTCTTACAGAGTATGGACGTAACCGAAATTGGTCTGTAGTTGGTAGGGTCGACTCGACTGCTCTTTTTGGGTACCGGCTGCACATTTGCCTGCTTCCAGGATGTTGGAACCTTTCCAGTCTTCATCGAGAGGCGAAACAGGCGAGTCAGTACAAGACAGATCTCTGGTGCACAGGATTTTAGAACTCTGGCTGGGATTCCATCAAGTCCGCTGGCTTTATTCGTATCTGGATTGCGGAGCGTTT
The DNA here is from genome assembly GCA_039645545.1 of Dendrolimus houi. NCBI lineage: Eukaryota > Metazoa > Arthropoda > Insecta > Lepidoptera > Lasiocampidae > Dendrolimus > Dendrolimus houi. The sequence goes on from CM077146.1 coordinate 2,819,103, forward strand.
TGCGTACCTCAGTCTGACGAATGCGTATTTCTGGCATACGCAACACGCATTGCGGCAGGTTTGGAGGTAGTGTGCCCATAGCGTCTAGGCGCGAAGACTCCGCGAAGAGTGAAGCAAACAAGTTCGCTTTATCTGCAGCAGTATGGGCCAGCGAACCATCTGGCCGCAGCAGTGGAGGAAGTGAGGGGCGAGAGAAGTTTGACTCCACTGACTTTGCCAAGGACCAAAATACTTTGCTGCCAGCAGGGTAAGAAGCAAGTTTAGTCCCAGTACGGCCAATGTGGTCAGATCGTGCTTTCTGTAACGTCCTTTTGCATGACTTGGCAGCCTTATTAAATGCTTTCTTCTTAACCGCTATGTCTTCAGCTTTGCGTATACGGGCATCTACCCATGCAAGATACGCTTGATTGCCTCAGCGCGTCTGCAATCAGCCCCAAACCACAGTTGTGCCTTGCCTGATGTAACTCCATCGGAAAATGGAATGAAATACTCCATGCTTTGGCGTATTACGTCATTTATCGCGTCCGCACAAGCTGAAGGATCTTGAGAAGAGAAGCAAAGAGGTTTCCAAGGGTAGGACGCAAAAAATGTACGCATCCCATCCCAATCAGCTGCATTGTACCGCCATACTCGCCGGTTGCCACAAGAGCTGAGATCAGGCGGGGGGTACATAGATATAGTTTTCACCAGACAATGGTCGGAACTGCCCAAAGGCGAAGATATTGACACAGAATATCGGTCCGGTATTACCTAGAAAATATTGTAAATATTGTCTGTTTTTATAATTGTATATTTTGGTGTGTAATAAAGTGTTATATATGTATATCTCTCTCTCTATCTCTAACAACATTTTTGGACCAATTATTCGAATATTTTTTTGTATATAAGATAATATTGGAGCCGAACGGTATTGTACGCGACGATGGTAGGCATCCTCACGGAATCACTCTAATTGCCTGGCCGCGTGGCAAGCCTTTGGTGTGGGATGCGACCTGTGTAGACACGTTGGCCGCATCCCATTTACTAAACACGTCTAGATCAGCTGGTTCGGCGGCGAAAAGAGCTGAATCATTCAAGCAGCGCAATATGTAACCCTCAGTGAGAGTTATATGTTTGTGCCGTTTGCTGTCGAGACGCTTGAACCATGGGGTCCTCAGGCCATGAGCCTCTACCAAAATTTATCAAGACCAATCATTAACTCTTCAGGTGATCAGAAGGCTGGTGCTTACCTCGGGCAACGGATCAGTATGGCGATCCTACGAGGAAACGTAGCCAGCCTTTTGGCACCTTACCTATAGAAGACGGTGATCTAGGCTCAGTATTCTACTTATAGTCTTGAGGGACTATGGGTAGAATATAATACAAATAAGTTAAGTTTTCTTTTATTGTATTCAATTATTTATAAATTTCTTCATCGTACTAGAGTATAATTTATGTATAATAAATGATCTATAATATAATATCAGCCCATAAATGTCCCACTGCTGGGCTCGGGCCTCCCATTATAGGGGGAATGGATACTATACCCGCCACGCTTGTCCAAAGCGGCTTGACAGGTTTGACACATCGGTTATCTGGATGTACAGGTTGTATCACGATGTTTTCCTTCACCGTTGTTAGCATGTGGTAATTGTAACAATAGGCACATTAGGTCAGAGAACTGCCTAAGTGGTGCATGCGTTCCGGCCAGGATTCTTTGAGTTGGGGATTCGTGCGTTAGCCATTATGCTACCACGGCTGCTTTTGGAATAAATTAGTTAAAATTACTGTCTTGCATTATATTAGATGGTATGACCAATTTTAAACTAATGACAGTTAATAATAATTGCTTACATAGTGAAACTATTAAAATACCGCGATCTATTATTTAACTAGCGCCATCTATCGAACTACAAAATAACAATAGTATTTTGTAACTCAATACGGTGATTTATTATAATAATAGGTTGGGGAAATTTCATATAGTAGTAACTTTGTAAACTCGCGTTATTTGTATACTGGTGATTTATTATAATAATCAAATTATCAGAAGCCCCAAAATTTTTATAGCAATGGGATCACGTCCCTACCTACAAGATGGCAAAAAGTTATCCAACAAAATGGCACCTACATACTTTAGTCAAATAAATAAACTTTATAAAAAAACCTTTTGAATTTTTATATAAAATGCGAAGAAACTTTTTCCCCAACCTAATATATTCCTGGTGCCATCCCAAAATACGCTATAATCAATTTAGTTATAAACTGTCAAAAAATGGGCAATTTGACAGGCATGCAAATGTCAAAGTGACATATAAATGATTGAACAGGGTATATAGCTATATAGTATTTAGATCTATATACATCATGCAGAGCCATATTTAAAATTAACTAACAAATTCCCCGTTTAATATTGACAAGTCCTTAACCCTTCCAATTGTGCTTTATTAACGAAACACGCCATTTGTCTCGCCTCTACGTGACGCGACTACGAATGCGGCCATTTTGAATGATATGTCAGATAACTCAGATAACTGTCAAATTCTCGAATTGATACAAATCCATAGAGAAAGATGCTCAATATATAACTCTATGGAAGAGGGTTTCTGGCAGGAACTAAAAGATATTGATAGTTTTTGAGTAGTTATTATGTATTTTTGTAAGAAATATTAACTGTGTCGCCCAACATGGCTGTACGTGTTGTCACAAGAACTCCTTTGACTGGTGTCAATCGAAGACTTACAATTGAGATATACATTGGAGTAGGCTGTACCGATTAAGATCCTTTACCTGCCGTTGTGTTGAATACTACCACTCTATAAAAGAAACTCAGAATCGAATATAATATGGTTATAGAGGAGTACAATAAGTCTAGTCTGTAAAATAGATTTTAAAAAATCTGAAAGGCTTACTTGGTTCAGGAAATTTCAAAAATGTAACTTTTATAATTTTTGTCATATCTGTCTATTAGAGCGTCACGTGAAAACTACTGAACGGATTGAAATCAAACTCAACACAAAGCTAGCTTGTATCTCGGGTCACCACTTAGTATATTTTTTTCTTTATACATGACGTCGTTTCCGTGAGCTAAACGAATACATCAAAAAAGTTACACTGCAATCGCGTTTCTTTTGTGCCGCTGTTGCAATTTATTCAAATTCAAAAGTTTTTATTCAAAATAAGTTTCACTGGAGCCTTTTTTATTTTATTGTCTATCTATGTACACCGCTTCGCAACGTATTATTGCTGCAAGAGGTAAGACACTCCTTAGCGAAAAATGGTTTTTCTTCCTATTTGTCTATCTCAAGCTCGTTTTTTTTAAATAAATGTTATACACAGGTATCTGTACATAGCGCATCCGGCGATATCGACCACGACGTCAAGGCCCGTATCTCAGCAGCTTGAGCCAAGTGGCGTAAGGCGACAGGTGTCATTTGTGACCCCAAAATGCCGGTTAAATTAAAAGGACAGGTCTATAAATCTGTCATTAGACCAGTCCTTTTGTATGGCAGTGAAGCGTGGCCTATACTTGAGCGACACAAGCAAGAACTGCGCGTCACGGAGATGAGTATGCTGCGATGGAAGTCTGGACTGACGCGGAAAAACCGTGTCAGGAACTCCCGCATCCGTGGCAGTCTTCATATCTGTGACATAGCAGCAAACTGTAAGAGAGTCGCTTACACATTTTACGGAGACCGGCTAATTATGTGGGGAACAAATGTCTAGCCATGCCGCCTCCGCCAGGTCGAAGGGGAAGGCCCAAGAAATACTGGCTTGATTTTGTGAAAGATGACATGTGTACCAATGGTCTCAAAACGGGGGATGCTAAAGACTGCGCGAAGTGGCGTAGAAAAAGTAGGAAAGCGAACCCTGGGCGTTGAATGAACGCACTGAACGCAACCGGGATGTGTCGCTCAGATGATGATGATGATGATGACAAGTACCTATATATTTCTTAATTACTTTTTGAAAAATTCATGGAGTTGTAGAAACCAGTGTCTATTCAGTAAGACAAAGACATAATGAAAGGAAAGCAAAATATTATTATTGTTATAATAATAATGATACGTACCAAAAGTTTATACACTGCAACATACGTCCATAAATTCCTTCAATGTTTGGCAAGGTTAATACATTATACAGACGATAGTATAAGAGGTAGGAGCGAGCTGCTCTGTAAATTAAGTTTTGTCATTTAAATATTCTCCAATAAGCCAATATCCTTTTTTAAGCAAGCTACATTTTAATTTGGTTTTAAATTTAATAAAAGGCAGATCTAACATTTCATTCGGAATCTTACTGAAGAAGCGATATCTAAAAGATTAAAAAAAAAAAAAAAATTAAAAAGATGGCAATATCAGTATAAAATTACCTATGTATATTTAGTATATATGTTGCAGATAGTGTTAACAAAAAGTAACGAAACATCCTTATGAACAAATGTATACCTTTAATGTGACATCATCATTATGAACATCCTAATACAAATGCAAGTTCCGAAGTTGCACATGCTGTGATGTCCTAGATTTAATGTAAATTGATCTAATGTTTATATTATTTTCGTACATCATATTGTTACGAGTTGCAGGACTCGAATTAAAATGCCGTTGGAATTATTATAGAATTTATTAGAACTATACAAACACGCTTAACACAGGTACAAATATAACTGAGCATAACCAGTCGAAACGTAATGCACGATTCAATAACACGCGCAAAGTCCGTCACTAAATAGATTACCGAATGTACATAAGTCTTGCTCCGCTTGTGGTTATCGACCGACTAACCTTTCCTCAATCGGGCCATTGCTTTATAATGCACAAATGCAAATATGTCTGCCCTCCGAGCGTCGACGCAATTTCCCAGAAATCGTAATCCACACACCTGTCTAATTATGCCTGCAAACGGCCATAACCGAGTAAAATAGGCTGCTCTCCACAATAACTAATAAATAAGTAAACAATATAAGACAATTATTAAAGAATTACAATTAGTTCAAATGCAGACAGGTAATAAAGTGTCTACAGGTATGCAGGTGTGAATTTGTTTTTTGTCGGCACTAGGTCGTTACAATATTATATTGTCATATTGTTTATATGTAACAACAAGTGTACTTACTGTTTTTCTGTGCATTATTTTGCGACAGTAAATATTTTTCTTTCTTTTCTTTTTGATGTCGAAAATCGAAAGTCCGTCCTGTATTTTTATTGCATGAGGACAGCAGACACCCAGACGACCCACATGATGGAAATGTATTACCATCGCCTATGGACAATTGCAACATTAAAGGTACAAATGCGTTGCTGCTCTCTTAAAGGAGACTGGAACCTGGCCACTGATACCGGAACACAACTCAAGGTTGTTATGACAGCATACTCTAGACCAGGGGTGGTAGTCATCCAGTCTCGCAAATACCCTACCACCTGGCTGTGGGTTGTTTGTGGATTCCGCTGTAATATTTTTACTGATAATTAGCCAATTCTCTGACCTAAAATCTGCGATTGTGAATTTTTTTTCCCGGCAGTGGATTCAAGTTGTTAGGACACGTATAAATTAGCTTATTCCGTCCAACGTGGACGAAGTCGCAAAGGAATTCTAATATTATCTATCTATACATATAATAAAACTGTAGAGGTCGAATTTCTGTACCTTGAATAAAAATGCTAAAAACCGAGTCAGGGGGATGTAGGAAGTGAAATAAAACTAATTTAGATTTTTTTTAATTTTATGTTTCTCTGTCTGTCTGTTTGTACCGGCTGATCTCCAAAACGACTGGACCGATTTAAATGAAATTTTGTATGGTGGTAGCTTATATCCCTGGTCAACATATAGGATACTTCTGATCCCGAAAAATTAAAGAGTTCCCGTGGGATAGTTAAAAAACCGCACCACGCGGACGAAGTCGCGGGTATCAGCTAGTAATAATATTTATACGGTTACTCCGTACATAAGTAGAATTAGTTTTATTTATTATTATTGTTGCAACTTAAGTTCCGATCAAAACAAAATCCGCCTGCATATCTGTAAATAACATATTTCATTACCTGATTTGAACTAATTGTAATTCTTTTATGATTGTCTTCTTTTGTTTACTTATTTATAGGCATACGTTTCTAGAGAACAGCCCATTGTTTTATTGTACTCGTGTATGGCCGCTTGCGGCCGAGTCATTAGCCATGTGTTTCAGATTACGTCGACTACGATACGGGCACATTTGTGTTCGTGAGGTATAAAACGACGGCCTGATGGGAAGAGGGGGCAATAGAGAGAGAATCACGATCAAGGCGAGACATGTGTACATTCGGAAATCTATTAGTGGCGAACTTTGCGCGTTTTATTGAATTACGACCTTCTGCATTACGTTTGGATTTGTTGTGTTCGGTTATATTTGTACATGTGTTATACGTGTTTGTATAGTTCTAATAAACTATAATAATTCCAACGGCATTTTAATTCGAGTCCTGCAACTCAACAACATAACATTATTATTTGTTTAACAAAATTGGGTCGTTTTGGTCTTACGTCAAAAGGAAGGTATGCACTGAAAATCAGCGTTGTGTCGGATATAATTCCGGCACAGCAATATGCTGAGTGCAAAATATGCTCTGTGTATAATAATGTATAAAGAATGTAATTACGTCGCTATTTCTTTAAATAAAGATTTTTTTCTTTCTTTCTATCTCTTTAACTAAAATACCCAATTAATCTGAACGTTATATAGAAATGAAACTTTTGAAATCAATACAAGTGATAAGATATTAAAACTAAGTTTGGTTGATTGAAACAGTCCAGGCTGCATGGCTGGGTGCCAACGCCCTTTGGCAACAACATGGCTACAGATATAGCGAGAAAATCTGTTATTTTCAATTGCTAGTATTTCCCGCTACTTCTGTCTTTTTTTATTGCCTGAAGCAGGCACACAGGCAGGCGACGTTTGCAACACCAGGCGTGTTGCCAACGCGTTACCGGCCTTAACGCCCTTTTAAACAACCCCATGTTTGTATGCGCAGAGGGAAAACCTCGGCGGGAAGTTCCTTCCTAATCATTATTGTACGCGGAATAAACTTTCTAGAGAACCGTTGTGTAGTTCAGCGTGGTAGCTCTAAGAAATGGGAGTGAACATCCAATCAAATATAACCTATGTCACTTGGGAATAATGTAGCTTTCTATTGGTCAAAGAATTTTCAAAATCGGTTCAGTAGCGGGGCCGTTTTTCAGGTAGCAGGTATCAAAGGTGGAAAATAACCATGCTAACTTACGTGCTAAAAGTAAAGGCTAGTTTTTACATATGTCATATATGATATAGTTATAAACTAAGATATATAGTTGCCAGACACTTCTTGTGGGCCATAACTTATGACAGACACTTTAAAAATATGGGAACTTACGTCATTTTAGTGATGGCTGAATTTTATATATATATTATCAAGTATAATATTTTAAAATATTTTCCAATTAGCCAGACAAATCTGACGGGCCAAACATCTTCCCATGGTTATTTTCCACCTTTGATACCTGCTACTTGAAAAACGACCCCGCTTTCAGCTTAACGAGTATCCATTCCTTTCTAAGTTTATTTTAAACTACCGATCCTAAAAATTTCATTTTTCCTTAAATCACGTAAGTCTGGGGTGACTGGGATCTCAATCTATAATATCTATGATTTAAAAATTAGTTTTGAGTAATAGAAAATATCTACTTCATTAAATGTGTTGTTAAGTCGCAGCAAGACACAATTTGTTATGGCTAGGGTGTGTTTTGAGATTTGACACTGCCAGGGATTCAGATGAGGTTAGAGTAGGACAGTCTCCTCAGAGGTCTGAATTAGAGATCGTTGTCGGCCAGGTGAACTCGCTCAAGGGCTTGGCTGCTGCCATGCTCCGGGGAAACAACGGTGGGTAGCCGTGACCTCCTTCTGCGAGCAAGTAATCGCCCAGAGGGAGGCGGCAAAACGTGAGAGGGAGGAGAGCGCGTACGCGGACCCCATCCGCAGAAAGCGGCCAAGGAGTCGTAGGCGCCGCTACGCGCAACTCCTCCCGTAACCCATCACGGAGGGCCACGTGGACCAGCGGGGGACCCCGTGGACTTCCCCCCCTGTTGGTGAAGAGGGTACCCTTCCCCGAGGGTGCCCTAAGTGAGAGTCAAGCGTAGGGGTGCCACAGATGTAATACCTATGGTTAAGTTCCTGTGGCACCCCATAAAAGTGCATAGGAGAAGGGCGCAGGTTAGGTTTAGTGGGTAGTCTGACGGCCGACCATCCCCCGTTCCTCCGATTGGAGGCCACAGTGGGCAGTCGGCCGATCAGGAGTCCCACACATCCCTCGGTGTAAAGCCTTACCAGGCCCGAGGATGGTGTCCCAAGAAAAGACATTCCCACTGTATCATCAAAAAAAAAGGCGAGAATTTACGATATCGTAAAGGAAAGACATGTCAAGGAGCCGTCTTCTATTTGTAAGGCTTGTGATGTTATAAAATTGGGAGGCTCCTTCGTACGTAGCAAAAGTGTTGTTCCTTTTGTAATTAAGATATTTCATAAACCCTTGCTGGATTCTTTCGATATGATTTATATATATTGTTACGAGTGCGGGACTCGAATTAAAATGCCGTTGGAATTACTATAGAATGTATTAGAACCATACAAACACGTATAACATAGGTATAAATATAACCGGACGCAATAAGTCCTTATGTAATGCACAACTAAATAACACGCGCAAAGTCCGTCACTATATCGCTTATCGAATTTACACGTCTTGCTTTGATCGTAATCGTCGCTTGACTGCCTATCTCTCCGTTTGGGCATCCCTTTATACTCAGCTTACAACATGTCACGATTGTGTAAACAATGGTTTCTTAGAATAACACCTGGCCACTACCTACGGGAAGAGGATTACAATACACAATTGGCGACTTTTCTAATTACAAATATTAAACACTTAGAAAGAAAACAAAAGAAGTGCAAATGCGGGCAGGTAATAAACTTGGGTTTTATGGCCCGCAGGTGCGCATTCACATTTGTCGGCTTGCTGCGTGGAATTTTGGCTAAGTCGTAACAATATAGCGTGCTGTGCTGATCAAATGCTACAACTGAACTCAAGCAAACTGCGGGTATATGCAAAAAACACTGTTTTTAAGCATGTGACATTGTAAAACAAAGAGAATGTTTGTTTTATAAATCCGAGATTTCGATAGCCTTTATCCACTACTAAGTTTATGTGTTTGTTAAAAATCATTTTGCTGTCCAAAACAATGCATAGATTCTAGCATAGATTCACTCTAAAAATCTTACGAACCAGAGGTAACACAGTACTTCCATGAATATATATATATATATATATATATATATATATATATATATATTTTGTACTAGAAATTATAAGAAGCTACAGACATATCTAGGGCAATGTTTTTTTATTTTATTTTGTTGACCTGTGTAATTAATGACTTGTTTCACTAACTCCTTTTACTTGTACCTATTTATGACGTTATAAGTAAGTACGCTCTTACAAAAATTTATGAGATTGCAACATTCTATAAGTTTATAAAAAACAAGCGCTTCCGGCAGACGTTGTCCTGCCGGGTATAATTGTGAATATAAACCATCCCATGGCCTACACAAACACTATTTTTTCACACCTTGGGTACATTATTGAGATTTTAGTAGGGATCCCTAATTTATTCTAGTAATAAATATAACCTATATTAATCAAGGATAATGTAACATTATAATAGTGAAAGAAGTTTTGAAATCAGTCCAGTAGTTTTAAGTTTATTCGTTACAAACATACAAAAGTACAAATCTTTCATCGTTATAATATTGTGACGACCGGGAGTAGAACGTTCTGGCAGCGTAAGCCGGTCTCAAGTCTTTCAGAAAAAGGTAGAGGACTCTGGAAGGAAAAGACAAGGACAGATAAATTTTAGAAATGGATAGATGATGAACAAAATGATAACGAAAAGAAGATCTAAATTATGGGTTCCACTAGATTCTTCCGGATATATAAGCAGCGCAAGCCGCGGCTACGGGGAGTTCAGTTCAAGGCGGCGAAGCGACAAGTGCGATACGAGAGAGTAGGAACAAGAGTTTAGTAGAGGACAGTGACGAGTTAAGTGAAAAGTTTACTGGGCAGTTCAGTGAAGGATGAGTTTAGCGTAGTTTAAGAGGAGATCCAGAAGCGAGCTAAGCGCGGTAAATTTGGAGGTGAGCACTGCAGTAGCATGAGATGGTCTTCGCAATATCGGCGACGGTATTGTGAGTGAGATGTCTCATCGTCGGGGCAGAGGGTCGTTAGTTATGCGTGAAGAGTCAACCCTGCAGAGAAAGAATCACGTACGGCTGTGTAAGTCAATAAAAGCATTTAGTTAAAAAGAAATGGTGTTTACTTCCAATCATAAGTGCATATTCCCGCACGCACGTAACAATATTATAGTATAGATTTCTCAGTTGATTTGTCAGTACGCAGTGCCAATCTATTCACTGTTTTCTTTGACTATCGCGGTGTTGTGCACACGGAATTCTTCCCGAAAGGTTAAAAGGTAAATAAAGTATATTATTTGAGCGATATGCGGCATTAAAGAGAGGAAATTCGACGAAAAAGGTGACATTCTTGGATTTTGCACCACGATGATGCGCCTTCGCACACCAGGGGGTCGGGGTCACCAATTAGTTTCGCTCGGGGTCCGTTTTAAGATATAATGACTATCGCAGTCCGCACATTCTATAGAAAATAATATTTATTAAAGAAATATAATTACGGAAATAACAAAGGTATTTTTTTACATATCAATGAGAAAAATGACATTTTTTGTTGCGGACTATCTGTCTGAAGTTTGGAGTAAGTGGTGCAAGCTCGTGACATTAAATCGTAAGTCGAGATCGGAATTTAGTCTTAATGAAGTTCATGTTCGAAAATGCTGCTTCACAAATATATGTTGACCCAAACAATATAAGAAGTTTCAAAGCTAATTTCTGTACTTCTGGATATTTATTACCACACACAAATTTTATCCAGAACTCTTCCCTGGAACCTTCCGCGTTTGTGTTTTAAAATTATAGTGCAAGTTGCTGTGTTCTCGCGGTCCGCCACTATGCGACTCCTGCATAAGGCCATCATTCTGAACGAATTTTTGACCAAAAACTCAACAAATATCATTGAGGTGGTTGCACCTTATTCACCAGTTTTTTTTTAATTGCAGGAGTTCAGCAGACAGGCAGACGGCCCACTTGATGGAAAGCGGTTACGCCTATGGACATTTGCAACACCAAAGGTGCTACAAATGCGCTGCTGTTCTCTTAGGGGAGACTGGAACCTGGTCACTAATGCCGGAACACAACTCAAGGTTGTTATGGCGACATACCTTAGACCAGGGATGGTAGCCATCCAGTGGAGCAAATGCCCTACCACCTGGCTGTTTAGTCGCCACTTACGACAGGCCGCCGGCAGCAGGAAATTGTATAAATTCAATATAATAGGATATGGAAACAGTCAACTTCATTCTTTTTCCTAAACTCAAATTACCACTGGCGCCCGTTTTCATTCGGGAGAAGAGATAAAGGAGAATTCGCGACGAGAACCAAACTCAATTCCCGAAAAAGCGTTTAAATTTTTTTTTTATTATTCGTTGGCATAAGTGTATTGTTTTTGAAGGAGCATACTTTGAAGGTGGTGAAATAAATTTCAATAAATAACTACCATTTTGTGTATCCAGTACTTTTTTGACAGAGTACTATCATTTAGGAATAGTATTAAAATATTGCTTTACATCCGTGCAGGAACGGAGAAATAATACAATTCCTGCGTTGGGGCGGCCTGTCGTAAGAGGCGACAAAACAACCCACAGCCAGGTTTGCAGGTTATTTGCTCGTCTGGATCGCTACACAACGTTGAGTTGTGTTTTGGCATTAGTTACCAGGTTCCAGTCTTCTTTTAGAGAGTAGCAGCGCATTTGTAGCACCTTTGGTGTTGCAAATGTCCATAGGCGATGGTAATCGTTTTCCATTAAGTAGGCCGTCTGCCTGTCTGCTGGACTCCTGCAATAAAAAATAAAAAACGTATCTCGAAACGACGTAACTCGTGGACTATCTGTATTCACATCACGTACACTCCACAAATGATAGCATTCTCTTATTTTGTTCGTATTACATTGAATTTATTATTATTTTATACGTTTGGCAGAGGTTTAAATTGTAATATGGAAGGTTTCTTTTTTATTGCATGAGTTCTACAGACAGGCAGACGGCCCGCCTGCTGATAAGCGGCTGCCATCGCCTATGGACATTTGTAACACGCTGCCGCTCTCTAAATAGGGACTGGAACCTGGCCACGAACACAACTCATTGTTCTTATGGTGGCCTACTCTAGACCAGGGGTGGTAACGATCCAGACGAACAAATAGCCTACCACCTGGCTGTGGGTGGGTTGTTTTGTCGCCTTTTACGACAGGCCGTCCCAACGCAGGAAATTTTATTCTTTCTTCGTTCCTGCACGGATATATTTAACACTAGCTTCTGCCCGCGACTTTGTCCGCGTGTAATAGTTAAAATAAAGGTAAGTTAAAAAAAGTCCCCGATTTTGAAACATTCTTATTTGGTGCTCCGCTCCTATTGGTCTTAGCGTGATGATATATAGCCTATAGCCTTCCCCAATAAATGAGGTATCTAAAACTGAAAGAATTTTTCAAATCAGTCAGACCAGTAGTTCCTGAGATTAGCGCGTTCAACCAAAGAAACAAACAAACTCGTCAGCTTTATATATTAATATAGATTATTAATAATTAAAAACAATATTACATCACAAATAGAGCATTAAACCCATTTCCACATCTGCGTGGAAATGGGTTTATATCTTTAACATTATCGCAGATGTGGCCCCAGTATTAGGAACCGTATCGTGTGTAATGAGGCATAATGTACTGTAAGTAGTACATATAACACTCAAACTCGTGTGTTCCGTTAGGTATGGAACCCAAAAATAATCATTTCTCATTATTATTCAGATCCTGAAAAGAATTTAAAATGTTTTACAATTCTAATATAGCAGGATTTGAGTTTCAACTTTTGTTTTAACTGTGTGGCCACACTGCGAGCTACTAGCAATTTGATTATTTTCCATTTTAGTATATTTTACGTAACAAATAATTATACACCAACAGTACACATATAAATATTTCATAGTAAAAAAACAATAAATTCATTATAAATACAGCATTATGAAAATCAAAACTAATAAAATAGCGATAAATTTCAAACTATATCTTATAAATATCTACCTATAAACTTCCTACTGCTTTACATTGATTACTCCATTCCATCCACTCTTTAGACAGTATACATTACATCGGTAAACCCAATGTACAGACTTCCTTGGTATGTTCCCCATAAACACGTGTTTATTGTAATAATATGCACATGAAATCACAAAAACTGGTCAAAGGCATAAAATTGAAGGGACACAACGCTACTCAATGACATTGAATGATTCAAGTTTATGTTTATATGGATCACTTTGGTTGATTCATCCAAATTGAAGTACAGAAATAAACCGTCTAATATGGGCTTTAGATTATATACTTCAGGTGATTATAAACTTTTCATTATCCAATCCTAAGGCTGGCTGAAAGAAATTATTTTAGTGATAAGACCGCCTATTGTTTTCTGTACTTAACTTCTTCAACTGTTATGCAATAAAATATATTCTCTCTGAGGAATAAAAGTGTTGGACGAAGCCTACGTGAGCAAAAGCGTGAAATGAAATGAAGCATTTTTTAAATGTTTATTTAACCAGGGGAACCGTTTATTTTCTGAGATAAGTCAAAGTAGCCAATGTACTGTACCAGAATATAATCTATGTCTGTGTCAAATTTCATCTAGATACGTTCAGCCTTTCTGGCATGATTGAGTAACAAACATTCATCCAATAATCCAATTTATAATATTAATATAGATGCACATGGTTTACATATGTGTGGGTAATAGTAACGTAGCGCTTCACTGTGAGAGCTCGGAGCGCGGTCTACCTATTTTGTTCGTCTCAGATTATTTTCTAATTAACGTCTATTAAAATTTATTTGTTGAGGAACGGAGAAATAATACAATTCCCTGCGCCGGGCGGCCTGTCGTATAAGCAGCGACACACAAACTACAGCCAAGTGAGGTATTTGCCCGTCTGGATGGCTACCACCCCTGGTTTATTGTACGCCGCCATAACGACCTTGAGTTATGTACCGGCATTAGTGGCTAGGTTCCAGTCATCCTTTAGAGAGCGGCAGCAAACTGGTGGCACCTTTGGTGTTGCAAAGTCCATAGGCGATGGTAACCGCTTTTCATCAAGTGGGCCGTTTGCCTGACTTCTAAACTCATAATAAAAAAACTTCTGTAACTGTTTCTTAATGTTCTCCAATAAAGTATATTATTCTTTTCTCAGACGAATAAAAGTACAGAAGAAGCCTACGTCAGCAAAACCGTCAAATCAATTAACGCATTTTTTTTAAACTTGGGTGCGTAAACTTGTGTAGTATATACTATTTCAAAATCGGCTTCCTTTAGCCAGCTTCACTCTGCCCTCGGTTTACCTTTGTTATTTGTCACAGATTCTTTTGTAAAGTGTATTATAAAATAATAATAAAAACAAATGAGTTACATATTAAGCGCTATCAATTGCACCATACCCTTACCCAGTCTGAATTACTCAAAAGTTCGTTCAACCACATATTAAACAACTTTGAAAAAGAGAAAAGCAACTTTTTATATTATATACTCCGAATACAAGTGAAGTTGAAATGTAAAGATATTTTTACTTCAAATTGGATTTGAACAATTCTTCTATGAAAACTAAAAGTGTTTGCAAAATTTATTTCAGGAATCCGATAGGTTGAGCTACAAGACGGCCAAGTTCTTATAAGTCCTAAAAAAAGATAAATAAACAAACATAAATTGAGAGGAAGAAGACTGAGGTAGTATGTAATGGGGAGGGATGAAAGTCACGTGACAAAAAGTATGTTAAAATGCAAGATTGATGTAAAGGTAGACCAAAATAGAGACGGATGGCTTGTGTGAAAGATGACATAATGGTTTGTGGTGTGACAGAGGACGTAAGTCAGAAAAGGGGAGTGTGGAAAGAATGGAAATAATTAGAAGGTGAAAGAAAAGAATAACTTGTTAATTAGGGAGAGCCAAAAAATACTGACACTATATAAATTTGCCACGTCGGTCCGAATGTTGGGCCACTAAAGTGATAGACCACAAACGTCTCCACTCAGCTGCGTTGAGAATGTTGATGTTACAAGAATGGATAAGTTGAGAAATGAGTACATAAAGGGATCCACGTTGTGGAACTACAAGAGTCCCGTGTATCCCGAAAAGTACAATCCGGATATCGGGTAATTAAGTTTGGAATAGAAGATCATGCCAGGTAAGGAATGCTCTCCAGGATTATAACAAAATGTCGTAACATCACTGAAGGTTTATACAGAGTGTTTGGCGCATGGACAGACAATTTTTTTTGGGGATTGGGTGGATCAAGATCTATCTTTGACCCATAGATCCCTATGTTCTAAGTGTCACTATAATCGAGATACGATTTTTTTTTGTTTGTTTTTGAAGATTACCTGGTTCATCGTCTTTAAAACGACATATTTTTCTAGTTTGTTGTTGTAATTGAACCAAATAACTTTTATTGCAGTCTTTAATGTATGATTATTCTAAATTAAATATTAATTCTTAGCATTAGATAACAGAAAATACTTGACAAGCTTTCAAACTTACAAATTAATTTTGAATTTGACGTTTTTCACAGATTAATTATTTTTGAGAGTTTGAAAGCTTGTCAAGTATAATTAATATTTAAATTAGAATAATCATACACAACGATTGCATTAAAAGTTATTTGGTTCAATTACAACAACAAACTAGAAAAATGTGTCGTTTTAAAGACGATAAGCCAGGTAATTTTCAAAAACAAACAAAAAAAATCGTATCTCGATTACAGTGACACTTAGGACATAGGGATCTATGGGTTAAAGATAGCTCTTGATCCACCCAATCCCCCAAAAAATTTTGTCGGTCCATGCGCTAAACATCCTGTATAAGCGCGCACTTACACACAATACACACCACTTTTAATATTGTAACAACTACTGTAATAAGTGATATTAAAGTAAAAAGAAAATATTGTGTGTTTATATTTCCTATTATTATTAGGAAACCATATTGACAGCCAATAATTAACAAATTATAAAGAAACATGTAAGTTAAAAAGTATCTTCTATCTTGAAGTCTCATGTGAATAGGTACTATCTAGGTAAGCGTGCTCCATCTTCGACCGCACCGTCGTCCGGCATTGGTCGTGATTATGGTCAAACGCAAACCTATTCAATATAACAAAAAAAACTTTGAAAGTTGCACCCGTAACTGAAAAATTGAGAGGACGAAGACTGAGGTGTTATGACTGGTATGGGCATGTAATGAGCAGGGATGAGTCACATAACAAAAATAATATAAACTTCAAGATACAAATGTAAAGGTAGACCAAAAAGAGATGAATGGTGTGACAGAGGACGTATGTCAGAATAGAGGAGTGTGGAAGGAGAAGTCATATTGTGCCGACAGGAAATAATTGGGAGAAAGAGAGAAAAAAGGGATTAAACAAAAATATGATATTATATAATAAAGAATAATTATATACATATAACAAACAAGGTATATATAAAACGAAGACCTTAAACATCTAATAAAACATAATATAATAATAATAAAATAATTATTATTATTCCGACGTCTCGGCCATTTTGCAGTAGCTGAGATCACGGAAGACAAAGATGTCTAGTGTCAAAAATAGTTTTTATTTAGCCTACCGCCAACTTGTTCATTTTAAGTATTTATTTTTATTTTTTATTTATGGTTATTATTTATTATATGAGAACTTAATCTAATTTGAAAACTCGCATCCGAATAATAAAAAGCAAAGAAAATACCGCGCTTAAAACTGTTAAAACGTATTTAGTTTGTATATGTATAAATAATATTAGAATTTATTATATATAAGAGGCAAAGAAATACCCCAAATCTGTAGACGACACAAGCGGGGTTAACTTTAAATAAATTAATGATTTACTAAAATATCTTAAATGAATCGACATACAACCTTTTGTTATGCGTCCGGACCTTGCAGAACAAAGGAACGAGGCGAAGCACGCTCCACCTTTAGCAGTAATCGTTTCGTTTTAACCGGGTTTTTAAATATTGTAACCGGTTAATCAATATTTATATTTAACACAATATTGTTAGGTTTACTTTAAACGAAAATCCGGTTACAAATCGGATATGCTACGTACTGTTTTCATCAGATTATATTCAAGGTATAAATTTTCAACAGTTTTTAAATAAGAATTTTTGAATTTCAAATACATTATATCAATACGTGAAGCAAAAACTTTGTACCCCTTTTTATGAAAATTGCTTGGACGGAGGAGTATGAAATTTCGCACACTTATAGTTTATTTAAAGAAGGAGCAACGAGTGCTAATATTTTTTTTTAATTATGCATAAAAAATACATTAAATCAATAAAAAAAAACATTACACACACTACCATGTATTTGACACGCACATGCATTTATACTCTTTTGTTTATTGTTCAAGTGAAATTGACAGTATAGCCTTGGCGAAACCTGGAATTATAGAAGTATAGTATTTGACAACAGAACCTTAATAATGTTCAAACTTATAATATAAATTAATTATGGTGGAATTTCGACCACTGGGCGACCACTAGTTAGTTTAAATAGTCATGGTCGTAGGCTTCGATATGTTCATTTAATTTTGATTTAAATTTTAAGCATCTAAGTAACGCCTGAATTTATAATCATTTAAAATTAAGAAATTGTTAACTTAAATATTACAAATTTAATCATCTATATTTAAACTCTGTTTGTTAGGTTTTACAATTATACATCTGAAAAATCTTAATTAAATTTGTCATGAAGATAGACTGTATCCTGGAAAATAACATAGGCCAGATTTCCACTCAAAAACAATCTAGAAGGGAGCGCAATATAATAATTATAATAACAGCCCCTAAAAGTCCCACTGCTGGGCTCTGGTATCCCACTATTGGGGAACGGACAGTATACCCGCTACACTTGTCATCCATCGGTTATCTCGATTTATAGGTTTCATCGCGAAGTTTTTCTTTCATCGACGTTAGGACGTATATGCACATTAGGCCAAAAAACTCCCTACGTGGTGCATGCGTTCCTGTGAGGATTCAAACCCGCGAGTTTGAGACGTGTTACTACGACTTTCACTTTTACACTACACTAACACAATTTTTAATACAATGAATTTGAAAAGAGAAGAAAATTCAGAGGGCTCAATTCGTACCAGCAGATTACAAAATACATAACTTTTAATAATATTATGTTATGGTTATAACAAATCATATTCAGGATTATGGCGAGAGACAAAGAACTATATGTTTCAGTATTATTATTTTTTATTGCATGAATTCAGCAGACAGGCAGACGGCCCACTTGATAGAAAGCGGTTACCATCACCTATAGACATTTACAATACCAAAGGTGCTATAAATACGCTGCTGCTCTCTTAAGGGAGAATGGAACCTGGTCACTAATACCGAAACACAACTCAAGGTTGTTATGGTGGCATACTCTAGACCAGGGGTGGTAGCCATCCAGTCGGGCAAATACCCTACCACCTGGCTGTGGGTTGTCTTATCGCCTCTTACGACAGGCTGCCTGGCCGCAGGAACTTGTATTCTTCCTCCGTTCCTGCACGGATAGTTCTTGCAAAATCGTCTTTGATGGGTAAAGTAGCTAATTGAAATTATGATACGTTTTTTAAATAAATTACTTATGTATAATGTATAAAAAATAATTGCGCACAAAGTCGCGAGTATCAACTAGGGAATTATAAATTATCAAAATAGGAAAGGTATAAATATTCTTTTAATTTTTCCATGTTTAGCCAAAAGGCCTACATATTATGATCCATTATCAAATCTATTTAAATAATAGGTTTTATAGACTTATAAAAACACATTAGCAAACACAAGCTTGATTTTCAAGCAAAGATCAGGTAGTTATATCTGTAGTCACGTATCTATATTCTGAAATCCTTATCGTAACAAAAGACACACTGCTGCGTCGTTTCATCATAATTAAAACAGAAATTAAATTTATCTAATTAAAAAGCCGTAGTAAACACATGCAGTAAATAATCCGTTTCATTTTAGTTAGAAATAAAATATTATAATCTGTCATAAACCGGATATAAACGATTTTTAAAATTTAAATTTCAAAAATACACTGAACAGCACCACACAAAGACATTTAATTTGCAAAATATAAATCAATACCACAAAATAATATAACCCACATAAAAAGCGCAGTGTTCTAAAAAAAATTAAGAAATAAAACAACAATGTATAAAAAAAAGTATATTTATAAGCAAATTAAAAACATCACAGGCGTAAAAATATAACAAATATGATCAAAATCAACACATTCGTTCTTTGTTCTACTATACAAAAATATGTAAACCTCTTTTCATTGTATAATCCATCCTTGTAGAATTCAAAACACATTCATTAAAAAGAACTCATCACGAACCGGGTATATTAATATAAAACCGGAACCGCGTATTTCGTTTTTTGCAAAATCCATTTGACACTTCTATCTATACATCCTACAGGTGCCATGGGAGTGAAAAAGCCACAACTTTAACCGCGGTTCTTTTGTTAAACCGTACTACAAGCGGTTTTTGTACAACCGAATGCAAACATCCGGTTATTCGAAATTCGATTCTTTTGTTTCTTTTCAAACGCAATTCGACCGTTATTTTTATATATATATCATTTAAAATGTGGATATTTTTACAAGCAAAATGCGACACAACCGCCCAGTTGAAAGGTACGCGGCACACTGAATTCTGCAGAATACTGTATGCATTGATTGGGCGAAACATTGGCTATATATGTGTCCCTCTCAGGCATATGGTTTTTTGTCCCACTCGCACACACAGGAACGAATTTTGGCTTGCGAACCGAACTGCGGTGCTCAAAGTTTATGAAATTAATTTTCTGGGTTAGAGATGTTTCCCGATCGATTTGCTGGTTTGAGTTTAAGTGGTGGTCGAGCTGGTCCAGTGGTTGTTATTATTAAGTTCCATTTTACGGAAGTAAATTCAAACTTTTTGAAAAGGTCGTCTTTCATCAACGTTTATTATTACCAATAGAGTTTTATTAATAAACTGGTTTTTGTGCGCGGATCCACTTGCGTTAGAAAAAAAGATAAATATGTCAGGATATGGGCATGTTATAATTCTTAGAAGTGTATAAATAACCATGAGAGCAACACGTACAAATTATCGCTGTCATGTCGCTGCCATGGCGATGTGTGTGTGATCTATTTCCTCTTTGGCCATTAGAGGTGGCGAGGAGGTTGGGACCTCGAGGAAAACCTCTTTGCTCCGACTTCTACTCGATGGACGACTACCCGTCAGTGGTGAGGTTTGAAGCCATTGGAGCCTATCCGCATAATGGTGGTCTCTCAACGGCTCTCGTTGCCAGTGAATTGCAACGGTAGCGCCAAAAATGCAGTCGGAACGCCATCTTTTCAGATACATTCGTCTATTCCTCGGGAATAGTACTTTTTTCTGGATGAAGCGTATCCTATGTCCTCTTCTATACACCTGATAACATGTATGCTAAATGTCGTGAGGATCTGTTCAGTATTTAAGCCGTGAAAACGTAACAAACAAACAGACTTACATTGGCATTTATAATACTAGCTAGAATTAGGATTTAGGACCTAATAAAACTTCGATTGCAGTGGTCGACGGACTACTCTGGGGCCGATCTCAGACACCCAGACTACATTAAATAAAGGAGAAAATTCGATTCCGAAATTTACAATATTAGGCATTGACACGCAGCCTCTGGATTGCAGTGAGGTGAACCGGCAAAGGCTTAACCTGTTCGATCACAAAGCCCGTCAGAGCTATAAATCATTTGAACAGAAAATTACCAGGTAGGTAAAAGATTGTTGGCTCCTATATCTTTCTATTCATTCACTTGCCTTACTATCGGTAGAAACATGACATTGCTTGTATGGAGCTAATGTCAAATCTTTTTACTAAATGCATATGAAAGTATATACGGTACTCATATCAAAACATCAATTTTTAATTTTTTTGTGTCTATATGGTTTTTTTTTATATTGTCGCCTCTCCTCCATCATGTGGTAAGATGGAGGGTTTTCTTTTCTTTTCAATCTTTTATTAGCCTTTAATAGTTTACATTTATTTATGTCTATTTTATTTCGCACATGGATACGAAATAAAATAGATATAAATAAAATTCGTACATATATAATAATACGCTGCTGTTTAGGTGCTACGTCATTTAACACAATTAGTTAACGCTCATCAAACCATATACAATTATATGGTTGTAGCGTTATTTATCGCCCGATTTCTATGTATAACCTTTTGTAAAATTTGTATGCCGTGACTGACGAAATCTTCCCACAGCTTTTTGGCCATGAGGTCTCTGATGCTATTCCTTGTAATTGTGATCCGGTCTGACTGGATGTTCCTGCTAATCTCTGAAACGGCTGGACCAATTTTGACGGGACTTTCACTGGCAAATAGCAGCTGCTATAAAAATAAACTTAGGCTACTCTTTTTAGGGTTAGTATAATAATAATATTATTACAGCCCTTAAACGTCCCACTGCTAGGCTCGGGCCTCGCACTATTGAGGCATATTTTTATTAAGATATACTTAGGAAGTATCGGAAATGTAAATAAGGATTTCCAATTTAGATCATCATATTATTTTCCTTTTTTTAGGTGTCAGAGCGCTATAATCCCAACTTGCCACAAATGCGACGCGCCACCAGTTGATATGTCGCGTTATGCGCTGCAAGTATGTGACGCATATGAAACCCAGCGGCGTGATATGATGTCAATCATCGGTCGGGATCTCTCGCTGTTCAGCATAGTCGATCAGATGCTGCGCTGCAAGTCGAATTGGCTAGCGGTAGCCTCGACGTTATGTCGCAGAAGGCAACAGCCGAAAGAATAAGGGAGGAAGATGAACAGGAGGATCTCTGTGACAGACGGCCAAGAGGGTTGTAGGTGTCACTTTGCTCATCTTCTACATATGACGTAGTAGATGTGGGGGGGGGGGGGAGTCGAGGGAACCTCACGGTGTACCAGACCCAGTGCCGCGGTGTCCTAATTCCAGGGACACTCATGGTTGTGTGTCTTGCAACTCCTTTGTCATCAGAAGGTTTCATGTAGCGCCGGCTGTTGAAACTCTCACATACCCCTCGGTAACTTCCCCCGAGGCCTGAGGGTATGTGCAAAAGCATTCCCCCAATGTTAACAAGAGAAAAAAATTATCAGAGCGCTATAAAGACATGTGCAAAAAAATCTTTGAACACCACTGTCCGACACAATGATTGCAGTGAAACATATTTTAATAATATTGTCCTACGTGATGGATAAACGGACGCCTCTCGTAACATTCCTTTATAAAATAGCCGCGGTTCTTTTCCTGCTTCGTCTGCTCAGTCATGGGTTTCAATGTTGAAGACTTATGGCTGGTTCTCTAATCTTCCGATTCATTGACTTGCCTTACGCATCGGTTGAATTTCGACTGTACTTGTATGGAGCTTATGTCCGATTTTAAAGGTAAGATATGTCAGGATATGTCAGATAAGATATAGGAACCAGCCAATAATGAACAAAAAACACTAATCATTTATATAATTCTTTATAATTTCCCTCGCTTTAATGTAAATTTTGTAGACAGAGTGAAGGACCGGCCTTTGGGAGTTCCACACGCCCACCTTAGTAATGAAAACCTAATTTTAAATTCAAAATACCCATAACGACATCCATCGAAGGCGGAACTAACCATAAAAACAACACATTAAAATTACATTGTCATTGTCGTTGCCACGACCATGTGTTTGTCAGCGAATTGCAACGGTGGAGCCATCTTTTCGGCTATATTCGTCTATCCCTCGAGAACTGTACTATAGTTAGGCTTGCCAGACCGCCGGGAAATCCGGGATTGCCCCGGAATTTTGCCTCTTGTCCCGTGTCCAGTAATTAGCACTTATTGTCCCGGATTCTGAAAACTAACTATTTTTTAACAAAATGTACCAAAACAATTTCTGTTTCTAAACACTTACTGATTGCTTTTCAAGTTTGGAATTTATTGTTTTAACATTTTTTATAGTAGTGTCTTATTATTATTGTTTTTTTTTCTTCAGTTTATTATTATTTAATTTGTAATTTAGTATTCATTGTCTACCAACGCTTAAATTTGCTAATTTAAGCTAAGTGCTCAATTCTATGATAGTTTAACGTGTTGATTTACTACCACAGTGCTTCATCTTAGAATTATAACTGGTTAATTACCTACTAAGTACAGAGTACATACCTATCTAATAAAATTATGTATTTGAAAATAAATGAGATTTTTCTTTTCAAATACAAATATGAATCCTTTGAAAATAAAAAAACATATGATATTTTCTACTATGGCCACGACCCGACATTGTTTTTCTAGAATTGTCCCGGATTTGATAAGTTACTATCTGGCAACCCTAACTATAGTGTATAGTATATTATATAGTACTATAATGTATAATAATATTATACAGACGTAAAGTTTCTGAGTTTGAATGTTCGGGGTAATCTCGGGTACTACTGAACCGATTTTGAAAATTCTTTCACCAGTGGAAAGCTACATTATTCCCGAGTAAAATAGGCTATATTTTATTATGATTATTAATATTTTTTCAATTTTAATGACTCCCGGTGAAGTGGGCACGGAAACGCCTGTCAAATATGTAACAGCAGTAACGTTCCATGCAAGAATTGCGCACATCCTCGTACGAGGCGCTGCGACTGCTTTTTGCGTTTATGAATTAATTAAAGGTTACTAAGCTTAATTAAACCTTGATATACTTGAGGACTATTAACGACGCGGGTTCGAATCCTAGCCAGAACGCATGCGCCTCATAGGCAGTTTTTCGACCTAATGTGCATATTGTTACAATTACTAGGTGCCAACAACGGGGAAGGAAATCGTGATGAAACCTACACATCGAGATAACCGATGTGTCAAACCAGCCAAGCCGCCTTAGACAAGCGTGGCGGGTATACTGTCCATTCCCCTATAGTGGGAGGCCCGAGACCAGCAGTGGGACATTTATGGGCTGATATTATTATATGTTTTTGCTCTTTCAGGCATACAAATAGTAATTAAAAGTTGAAAAACAACTAGTTAACAAGAACAGACTGCAATCCACTCAATCCACAGACATAAAGTTTACCCTTTTTTTGTAGAATTATAGAGTAATTATAGATATGTAAATATATACAGTGAAGTGTTATTCCATAGAGAATACAATGTCAAAAATGTAAAAATGAAATTGTAGAATAATAAAGTTTGTCAAAGCATATATTTCCCGAAGATCCGAAGAGTTTGTACATCAGAAATCGCCGTGCCATCTAGCGACGAATCCGCGATCTACCAAGTAAATGATACTATGCCAGGAATGTCGAAGCGAGCACAGGCGGCGGGCCTATACAAGCAAATTATGAGGGTCGAATCCACGAAACGCTCATAAATAAGTAAAATAATAGCTGCCAACGTGATCCGGTGTACCGTTGGCATGTATTCAAGATAACATTATTCGTTTTAGTAATTTGGCGAAGGTATATACATGATGAGGAAGACGGGAGACCAGGATATGTGGCGCAAACTCGCGGAGGCCTACGTCCAGCAGTGGACAGGGACTGGCTGAAGAAAAATATATATGATGATGCTACCACCACAACGCACACAATTATCTAGATTGTTGAAAGTTATTTTTGAAGTGTGATAAAATTTCATATTGTTACGAGTTGCAGGACTCGAATTAAAATGCCGTTGGAATTACTATAGAGTTTATTAGAACTATACAAACACGTATAACACAGGTACAGATATAACTGAACACAACCAGTGCAAACGTAATGCACGATTCAATAACACGCGCAAAGTCCGTCACTATATAGATTGTCGAATGTACACACGTCTTGCCTCGCTTGTGGTTATCGCTTGACTAACGATCTCTCCATTGGGGCATTGCTTTATGTTGCACAAATTCAATATGTCTACCTGACCGCGCGGACCGAATTTCTTAGAATCACACCTGGCTAATGACTACCATAAAAGATTACAATACACAATGGACTGTTTTCCTAATTACAAATTTTAAACACAAAGTAAACAAAAGAAGTGCAAATGCCAAAAAGGTAATAAAATGTATTTTAATGGTATGCAGGTGTGAATCTACATTTGTCGGCGTGTTTAGTCGTAACATTAGAATAAGTTTGTAAGCTTCTGTAACGTTCTTAAAGAAACCTACAAACTTACTCTTAACTCGATATGAATAAATTTTAATTTATTTTATTTGGGGCGCTAGCAGCTGTATTTAGTCTTACAAACTAACGTTACAAAGATAACTAAAGAATAGCTATTTATAAACCTCACCGATGACAAAGGAAATACGGAAGAACAATAATAAGAAAAATTTGTGACCCGGAAACTAATTATTATTAAAATAGACTTTGATTAAACCGTAAATAGTTAAAACTAATGTACATAGAGCATTGTTCTGCTACATAATGTAGTTTATTTGTAATTATTTAGTTTATAAGACAATTCTTCTATGTGAAATACTAGCTGTCCCGGCAGACGTTGTTCGGCCCTGAAAAAATAAAAATCTATGACCCGATTCCAGCGACACCTACCGGTTCAAATTGTGAATCTGAACTATGCGGGATCGCACTCAAACACACAAAAAAATTCATCAAAATCTATAAATTCGTTCTCAAGTTCAAGAGCGTACATAAATTTTTACTATTCCTTTTTTATTTCTTTAGATAAATAGATTATTTAGATTATATATACTTTATTGCATACAATTTAAAAATATAACTATAGTAACGATGTAACAAAAAGAGTACAATTGGCGGTTTTATCGCTATGAGCGATTTCTTCCAGATAAGTTTTGGACGGAAAATCATATTTGCACAGAAGAAATATATATATATATATGGCTCTTTTTTTTCGAGCGGCGGAAATGCATTTCGCACATACCGGGTCCTTTGCTAGGGATTAGACCGTTGTCGATCATGGAGGCATTCCACTGAGGGCAATCCAGACAGTAACCGACCGGCTTGTGTGGAGACTCGAACCAATGGACAAATGCCCAAGGGCTAATACCCCACTAAAACCATCCTCCTCACATGTTCCCCGTGTTTATGGTAGGAAAGGCATGAGACTTAGAACGTAGTTACGCCCACGCCGATCCTAGCGCAAAAGTGCCTGAGAGTGCCCCGGGAATCAGAGCAAACTCACTTCGTTAACAGGGGTGAAGACTCCTCTGCTCCCTAGATGCTAAAGGGCCCCTACAGCGGTATTATATATATGGCTCTATGCCTACCTTCTTCAAGGCAATCACTGCAAACTTATTTTCTTTAACACCTTGTTCCATAATCTAATTCCTATTAATATTATAAATGCGAAAGTAACTCTGTCTGTCTGTCTGTCTGTCTGTCCGTCTGTCTGTTCCATTTTCACGGAAAAACTACTGGACTGATTTTCGATGCCGAGGCTGAACATAGGATACTTCTTATCCCGAAACATTGGATAGTTTCCGGGATAAAAATATATTTGTCTGTTTCTTTGTTATGCTTATACGGAAAAACTACTGGGCCGATTTGGCTGAAAATCGGTATATATGTAATTTTAATACCGAGGGTTGACAAGGGATACTTTCATCCCGGATAATGGGATAAGTTTTGGGATAGATTTATGTAAACGTTATTCCAGAAAGTAGGATAGATTTTTTTGGTCGGTTTCGTCGAATTGGTCGATTTGATCTAACTGATCGATTTGGCGAACTGGTCGATTTGGTCGAAATGGTTGATTTGGTCGAACCGGTCGTTATTGACATAATAAACATGTTCCAAATTCAAAATGATTAAAGGGTGGAAAAAAAAGTTTTTTTGTAACAATATTTATAGCCAGACTACTTATAAAGAAAAGTATTGGAACGATAAATAGAATAGCGTAAACAATACAGATTTTAAATAAACAGCCCTGTAAACTGGCTCATTGGGTCCCCCAGAACCCTAAGTTTTCAGGTCACTGCGTTTTTTAAAAGTGAGGGTATTTCCGCACGAGGTCGATCGTTTACATTGGTTAGACGGGGGTGAAGTATGTATTTAATACTACAAATCCTTTGGGACCACCTTGAAATATTGCAAATATTGACATTAAGTGTAGGGTCGCCATTAGAATATGGTGATTGTGATCATTCTTTGTATACTTTGTATACTTAATGTACTTTACATGTTTTCGACTTTGCCGTAATACTCATGTTCTGTCTCTTTATAACGTACGTTGCGACTCAGGTCACCATTGCGTACTACGGAGATTTACGCAAGACCGTTCTCTGTTCAGGCTGTGCATCTCTGGAATACTCTGCCGGCAGATGTCCGATCTGCTAAGTCTATCCATTCTTTTAACAGACTTGCGAAGGAGCACTAACTGTGTAACGTCTTCATTGTTTGTTTTGTATATATATATAAATATACGTATATATTTTTACAGCTGTTGACAATAGAATCCGTTGTATGAACGGCCCGCTCGGTGTTGCCTGTAAAATTAAATAAATTAATAAATATAAATACAAATAAATTAAATATATATATATATATATGTAAAATATGTAATATTTTGTACACTTACCTGTGTGTGTTTTTAGTAATAAATAATAGCTATCCGAGTGCATAGAGAACGACTGAACGCACGAACTTCATTCGGGATCGGCCCGAGTAACCCAAGTCAGTTGCCTGCGACTACCCACCGAGCTCTACGTGATATACCTTCGATTCTCTCTAAGTACTCAATGGCTAACTTTCAAACCCTCAAAAAACTTGTTTTCATTCTCCTTTGCACGATTAAACGCTGTATCCATTACAATAACTATAATATATGTATAATTATTATTTTGTCTTATTATTAGTATTGTTACGAGCTACAGGACTCGAATTAAAAATGCCGTTGGAACTACTATAGAATTTATTAGAACTGTACGAACACGTATAAAACAGATACAAATAAAACTGGATGCAACCAGTTCACACTGCACGATTCAATGCAATTCGACACGCGCAAAGTCCGTCGTCTATATCGCTAATCGAGAGTACTACAAACGTCTTACTCGGATCATAGTCGTCGCTTGACTGCCCCACCCCTCCATTCGGACATTATCTTATACTAACTATACAGTACAAAAAAAATCGGCCGTGCGCACTGAGTTTCCGAGAAATAGTAATTTGCACACCTGGTTATCTATTCCTGCGAACGGCCAACAAAGCCGAAAATAATAACAATAGGCTATTGTCTAATTTCAAATTTAAATACGAAGTAATAAAAAGAACTCCGAATGCGTCCGCCCGATCATGACATACGCGAGTGTGGTATTCGGCCATGCCAAGCCTGCCCTTTTAAAGA
Organism: Dendrolimus houi; assembly: GCA_039645545.1. Taxonomy (NCBI): domain Eukaryota; kingdom Metazoa; phylum Arthropoda; class Insecta; order Lepidoptera; family Lasiocampidae; genus Dendrolimus; species Dendrolimus houi. Next base: position 2,847,687 of record CM077146.1, read on the forward strand.
AACTGCAAATCGTTCAGAATAAATTCATGCGCAGAGCCGTCGGTGCTCCCCTCTATATGCGTAACGTCGACATCCACCGCGATCTGGAGCTTCCCTCCATCAAAAACTACATTACGTCGCTCTCGCGTAAGTATTTCGATCTAGCGCCGCACCATCGAAATCCCCTCGTCGTGTCCGCGTCCGATTATAAGCCTCGACGAAAGGCTCTCGTGCGACGACCGCGTAACATCCTCATGGACAAGGTTGACGATATCACAAAACGGCTGGCTCGGATCAGCCCGCCCGCGTTTAGGACGGCAAACTGGCAGGCACCGACAGACAGACACAGACGGCGGCGTCGACGTCGCCAATCACGATCTCTCCACGTCCCCGCGAGGGACGCCAGGAGATACAGCCCCCCCATAGGATAGACTAGGCGTGTTGCTGGGAAGTTTCTTTCGCCGTTTCTTCTCTCCCAACCATAACACGTTGCGAAACGGCAGTAAGATAGTATAGGCCACCGCGAACCGCCGATCCCGGTCCGCCGGGATCCTTCCTCTCGGGCTTTATATTACCCGTCGCCCGCTCTCAATTAGTGCATTGTGTCGCCCTATGGTGGGCATCATTAGATTCATCCCCTCTCATGGCAACAGTCCAGCCGAGGTGAAACTCCTAGGAGCCCCTCGTGCAAGTTGCCTCCCGGGCTCGAGCGCCTTCGCTTCGCAAAGGCACTCGCCCCGAAAACCCCGGTAAAGTTGTGAGGTCTTCAGACCAACAACATAAAGTCAAGTCCAATAAAAAAAAAAAAAAAAAAACTCCGAATGCGGGGGAGGCAATAAACGAGATGCGCAGCATTTCTTTGTCGGTATGTGATAATAGGTATGCAGGTGGCCCAACTTGTTATAGTATCTATTTCAACTGCACGCCAACGCTATCTTTGCAATTAGATTTTGTCCATCCAAAGGTTGCCTGGAAGAGATCGCTTTAAGCAATAAGGCCGCCCATTATACTACCTTTTAGTATTTAAGCTTATTGTGTATCTTTCTCTGTAATGTTAGTGCATAATAAAGATTATTGTATTGTATTTACTTGTACAAGTACATAACCAAATCTTACTGACTATCGCACTCGCGTCTTCTCCGAGTGGGTTTGAATTTTGTCCAGAAAGCATGTATCTCTTAGGTCTTGAAGATTTTTTCTGACTTAAGGCCGCTTGCGTAAGGTTGCTTAAATTTATTTAAGAAACACAAAACGCGTTTAACACCCTTAAATACAGTTAGCGTCTTGCGCAACGAAAATTTTCCGCTAAATATGTTTTATAGAACTGTCAATACGTTTTGTATAGAACGTATTTAGGTAGTTTAATATAATTAACTAATTTTTATTTAAAGTGTTTAATGTGCATCTTGTTACAATTATAGAAAACATATTATAATATAATAATTATTTATTTATTATAAGACAACACAGTCCAATACATATATACACAGATAAACAAACAAACAAACACATACAAAAAAATTGTTAGTAATATTTTCTCCTTATATCTATGTTAGTAATAATAATAATGATCGGCAGACAAACACAGATAATATATATCCCCAAATTAAGCAAGTCACGCTTGTGTTATAGGTAATATACTACGGACTACTCTGGGATCGATTCCAGACACCCAGATCATAGCAAATAACGGAGAAAATTCGTTTTCGAAATTTACCATACGAGGAATCGAACCTAGAGCCTCTGCGTTGCAGTGAGGTAAGCCGGCAGAGGCTTAGCCTGCTCAAGCACAGAGGCCGTCAAAAGTGATTAATCACTAGCACTGATTAGGTCCTCTTAATGAGCGAACTGACCCCAGACTTAGATTCAGTGCCTAGAAGTAGGTACATAAGAATAGATTTGCTACAACTCCATTAATTCTTCAAAAAGTAATTCTGTAACATACTTCTGTATAAAACTTATTAAAAAAAGAGAACTTGAGATATAAATAGAATAAGAAACTTAAAGAAAAACAATATTTGTCTCCTCCTTAACAGCAATAACACGTTGCGAAGCGGTGTACATAGAATAGGAAGAAAAATTATATTTTGACATATATTATATGTGAACTTCGAAAAGTGTTCACCGGTGGAACTTATTTTGAATAATAACTTTGAATTTGAATTAGATAGTAATAGTAGTAAATAATAATAGATTTTATCCGTGCAGGAACGGAGAAAGAATACAAATTCCTGCGGCTGGACGGCCCGTCGTAAGAGGCGACAAAACAACCCACAGCCAGCTCGTAGGGTATTTGCTCGACTGGATGGCGACCACCCTTGGTCTAGAGTGTGCTGCCATAACAACCTTGAGTTGTGTTCCCGCATCAGTGTCCAGGTTCCAGTCTCCCTTAAGAGAGCAGCAGCGCTTTTGTAGCACCTTGGGTGTTGCAAATCTCCATAGGCGATGGTAATCGCTTTCCATCAAGTGGGCCGTCTTCCTGTCTGCTGAACTCCTGCAATAAAAAAATTAAAAAAACGATAGACAAAAGTACAGACCACTTTTTTGTGGGCCGGTGTTATTGCTCTTGAAATTAACACTAATTACGTTATAATTCTGCCATCCATATTAAATTCCAACATCTTCTTATATCCCTTACCTGCTTATTATAATGCTGAGACTGCCGAGCTAGCTCAGCAGTCCAAGTACACCTTTGTTTGAATCCAATCTCAGTTAGTTTACGTTCTCTTTTCTTTCAGTGCGGTTGCCTAGAGATATTTTGTTTAAAGTGTATTTCTTTTAGCTATTAAATAAATTTTTTTAAAGGTGTTTCTGAATCGCGGTATAACAGTTCGCCTGATAATAAATGCTTCTACATCCGTTTACCTTCCTACATCCATTCACTTCATAAAATAATACGCCATATCCAGTTATTGACTACTTCCGTCATACTCTATAAAAAAACCGGATTCCTACTTTATAAAATGTTTATTATTATATTATTGTTTGCTAACTTGGAAATAAAATAATAAAATAAATTATATAATTGTCATTTTTTTGCGAACAGTCCTTTTTACGCGCAAACTCGTGACAGTCTGTTTATTCGTAAATTATTAAATACGTTACGCCCTGCCTCCAAGGCGTGTATAACTACCAACTAAAGAACGGAGGAGCAGTAGATAAGAAGACTGTTTAAAAAGACGTGTATTTTATAGCGATGGGTAACCAACCAAAATTCTAAAAACTTATCCGTCCGGTTATTGTGGTTCAAAACATACTAGCTGCGTCCGCGGCGTCGTCTGCGTGGAATTTGTTTTCAAAACCCCCGATTTTGAAACAGTCTTCAATGGTGCTCCGCTCCTATTGGTCTTAGCGTGATGATATTTTTTTATTGACCGTCTTAAACATACAAATATATTTGAATTTTAATTTAGAAGTAACGTATTTATCGTTGGTTTTATTCAAATGTATTTATTTATTTTTACTAATTAAATATTATATAAGTAGAAATTGTTTTATAAATTATTATTATTATTCATTATTTAATTAACAAATTTGGGTCATTTTGGTCTTACGCTTAAAGGAAGGTTTGCACTGAAAATCAGCATTGTGTCGGATATAATTCCGGCACAGAAATATGCTGAGTGCAAACCTTGTTCCCTATAAATGCGGCGTACAAATTCTCAAAATAGACTCTATGTATAATAATGTATAACGAATGTAATTACATCGCTATTTCTTCGAATAAAGTTTTCTTTCTTTTTTTTCTTCTTTCTTTCAATATATAGCCTTCCTCGATAAATGGGTTATCTAACACTGAAAGAATTTTTCAAATCAGACCAGTTAAAAAGTAAAATCTAGGAACCGACTCCAGCGCCGCCTATCGGGTCTAATTGTGAATCTAAACCATCCCACTCAAACACATAAAATTTCATGAAAATCGTACAACCCGATTCGAGTGCCAAGTATTTTATTTAGATTGGTGGGTTACATTATTGAAGTTTTAGTAGGGATCCCTAATTTTTATATTCCGTCATAATTAAGGAATTCTTTTGTGTTTTGAATTTGTAATTAAGAAAAACATGCTATTGTTTTTCTACTTGTTTTATAACCATCATTAGCGTCGAACTAATCTAGTCGAATTATTGTTATTTTTTTCGACTTTGTTAGCCGTTCGCAGGTGCGCAAATGACTATTTCTCGGAAACTCAGTGCGCGCGGCCCTTCTTTTTTGTACTGTGTAGTTAGTATAAGACGATTCCCGAATGGAGAGGGCGGGGAGTCAAGCGATGACTATGAGACGAGTAAGACGTTTGTAGTACTCTCGATTAGCGATATAGACGACGAACTTTACGCGTGTCGAATTGCATTGAATCGTGCAGTGCGAACTGGTTGCATCCAGTTTTATTTGTATTTGTTTTATACGTGTTTGTACAGTTCTAATAAATTCTATAGTAGTTCCAACGGCATTTTTAACTTGAGTCCTGTAGCTCGTAACAATATATATGTAATATATAATAAAACTGTAGAGGTCGAATTTCTGTACAATGAAAAAATGCCGAGAAAAAATAAAAACCGAGTCAGGGGGATGTAAGAAGTGAAATAGAACTAATTTAGATTTTTTTTAATTTTTTGTTTCTCTGTTTGTACTGGCTAATCTCCGAAACGACTGGACGGATTTAAATGAAATTTTGTATGATGGTAGGTTATATGCCTGGCCAACATATAGGGTACTTTTAATCCCGAAAAATTAAAGAGTTCCCGTGGGATAGTTAAAAAACCGCACCACGCCGTCGAAGTCGCGGGCATCAGCTAGTCCTACATACATATGTAATAAAATTAAATATACAATTAGAAATTGTTACCCAGGGAACGTATATATAAATGTTCAGTGAAACAGTATGTGACAATTTAAGTGGAAAGCGGCCAAGTCACACGGTGGATACAAAAATAGTTTTTGTTAATTGATCAACATTAAATAACAGTTTTTAATATCATTTAAATAGGACTTTGTGTGAATTGACTTTGAGTGTCGTTTTTTTGTCTTTTCAGGTAAGCTTAGTGCATATAATGTTAGGTATTTAGCGTACATTTAAGTATACGGGTGTATTATATAACACACACACATACATACACTTTCAAGCACAAACTCACCCATATATCACATATATATGTAAGTCCATAATAATTAAATATAAGTATATATCGACACGACCCAATCTTATGATCAAACATCGTTGGTCGTAAGGCATCATCGGTCGTGTCGTAATTCGTATAAAGGGGGCAACAACCTCTCTCGCGCATGCGCAGATCCACTGCGCAGGCGCACCAGCGCCGCGAGTGGCTCAACCGCGAAGCAAATTATAAGAACGAAGTTAGCAGTTTCTTGCGAAGTGACAGAGAGAAAAAAAAACGAAACACTAGCCTTATACTTTACGTATGTAGTTTAATTGCTTATAAATATTATATTGTTATAAATCGTGTAATAATGTAATCAAGTAATATAAGAGTGGTTACTAACTGTCGTTTCTTTCCGCTGTGCATCAATTTTATTATATATATATATGTGTGTATGTGTGTGTGTGTTTATGTGTACATTTATATGATGTATATAGTTTAAGATTCTGGTTTTATGCTTTGCAATTATGTAATGTCTGCTGTGACGATACCTTAAGGGCACAGCGGAAGATCAGTGCTGGTTTTAACCTTTAACCGACCGCCATTATGCTGAGACTGATGCCCCTTCTGGACAAAATTATATTACTTTAGTTTTTAAATATGTTATCAATTATACTGCATCTATATAATTTGTCCTGAATAAAATTATTTTCTTTCTTTTTTTTTTTTAAGTGCTCCAATGACCCGCTTTCCTCTCCCTATACTATCGCCCTACTCCAATACCATACCCCGCGTTCCTCTTGTCTATCTATCTATTCTTCTTTCTCATCCCCCTATCCCCTATAGGCGACGGTAACCCCTTTCCTTGACTTGAGCCGTCTGCCTGTTCACCAACTTTGTAATAAAAGAAAACGCGAACGAAGTTATGTCGGCGCATGCTAATAAAAATAACTAAATTAAAAAACTTTATAATCCGACAAATCGTATTACTGCCCTATAAAGATAACAGATGCCTAAAAAAATATATATCACTCGAAGCAACACAAAGTATATTCAATTGAAAAGTGGTTTATAATAATTATAATATAATACATAAGCCTTAAGAGCCGTAGTCCTAAATGGAAAGATTTAAGCCCAACAGTGTGGCGTGTATGGGCTAATATTATAAGCAGAAAGAAAAGACTAGGATCCTGAGTAGACATGCTCCTGATCAGCATGCCCTCTTGCTCACACCCTTTCCCAGTTCGCTTAGTTACTCTGTAATTCGTAAGTAACTCATGAATTTTACACACAGAACCGATGTATGTGTGCGTATATAGGATGGTGTAACGTAAAAGCAAAAGCGTATTATCAAAGCCGAGTACTCCTCTGCGGGCTGTAATTGTAACCGAGTAGATACAATAACATATACACAGGAAATGATCTTCGCTTGCGACCTCCAATGAGCCGCTTTTGACCGCTTGCTTATCAGCGAGCTGTAATCATCACTGGGTAGATGCTTGAGTGTGTACTCGTAAAACGGTCTCAATTCGTGACGTCTACCGCCTTCAGCTGCATATAGATACAGTGACGAGGTTCTAGTGTGTACATGTGCCTCAAGTGCCCCTTCAACGAGCCCCCTTTGACCGCATGCTCACCAGTGAACTGTAGTAACCACAACCGCATAGAAGATGTTCTAGAGTGTACGTGTGAAACAATCTTCGATCGCGACCTCCGCCCCCTTCAGCTGCATACTCAATAGCAAGCTATGACTATAACCAGATAGATACAGTGAAAAACTCCTAGTGTGTACGTGCGCCCCAAGTGCCACTTTAACGAGCCCCCTTTGACCGAGTGCTCATCAGCGAGCTGTGACCATAACTGCATAGATGCTTTGGTATGTACACGTGAAACGATCTCAACTCGTGACATCCACCGCCTTCAGCTGCATACTCAATAGCGAGCTGTAACCATAACCAAATAGATACACTGACGAGCTTATAGTGTGTACCTGCGTACTGCGAGTGCCCCAAGCGCCTCTTGATTCGCGGAATTTTGCCTTTGAAGGTCGATTGCCGTGGCCTCCGACTCGCGGCAAAAACCGACCAACGACTCACTGTGAGCCACTTGCATTATGAAAAAATGTTTTTGACTCTCCTATAAACCACTTTTTTTATAGTGTCTGTATTGGATTAAGCATGCGATATGTCTTCTTATTCTTCCATATTGCTCTATTCTAGGATACTTCCTTCATACAATCCATCCATCTCTTTTTTGATCTATGGGCCAACAAATCACTTCCACTCATAACTTACGCCATCCGCTACCAAAGCGTACGTATACAGCGCCGGTGTGTGCGTGCGTTGCGTACCACAGCGGGTAAACATACCTTGATTTCCCAAATGAATAGCCCGCGGCGCAACTTTCAAAGGACGAGATTATGTTAAAGGGGGCCAGTCTGTGTTTGAGCAAGAGTTGTGTGTACGGTTTTTATTAAATTAAACCACGGAAAAGTACTAAGAAATTATGATTACCGACGCAGGAATCAAAGAAAATCTTAAAATTAATTTAATACTAAAAATTACAATCAGATTTTTTTTATCGCATAAGTTCAGCAGACAGGCAAAAGGTTACCATCGCCTATGGACATTTGTAAGACCAAGAATGCTACCAATACGCTGCCGCTTTCTAAAAAGAGGCAAGAACCTGGCCACTAATGCCGGAACACAACTCAAGCCTATTATGGCGGCATACTCTACACTAAGGGTGATAGCCATCCAGGTGGGTAAATACCCAACCACCTGGCTGTGGGGTGTTTTTGTCGCCTCTTACGACAGGTCGCCGATTATTATTTTATTGTGAATAAAGTAGTATTTAAAAAAAAAGCAAATTATTTACATGTCTTATATAAAGATGTAGATACGTATTTCGTTACCCTGTTTTGAAAAAAAATGAAAGAGTAAAATGGTTTCATGTTTTTTTCACATTTATCAGGTTTTTTTCTTAAGTTAAAAAAACTCCAGAAAAATTAGATTATTAAAAAAAAACCACATTACGTATCATATCGTGAATATTTATGATATTTTTTTGGTAAACTATTGGTCAGTAAATACCAACAAAAGTTGTTTCGTTTGCATCTCACTTTCGATCTCTCGCGACAACAGAAGCTTTAAGCGATAAGGTCGACTTTTGTTGTGCCATAAAATTACAACAACACCAAATTTAGTGATATTGACTTGTTTTATTACTCTAAGCCTGCATTCAAAAGTTTAATCTATAAATCAATTATTGGAACAGATACCACATCATATAAAAAACAAGAATGTATGAAAGTAATATATTTAATTAATATTAACATATTTAAATGTTAATGTATCTTATGAATGAATGAAAACACTTTATTGTTCACCAAAAATTAAAACTTCGTTCTTAAAACTAAGTACATTAAATGTTGAACAAAGGGCGGCCTTATCGCTTAAAGCGATCTGTTCCAGGCAATCACCTAAATTAAGGAAAATATTAAGACAACAGTGGCGGTGAAGACAATAAATAATATGAAACATTCCAAGAATAAGTCAAAAATAAATAATAATATACTTTATATACTATACAAAAATAAGAATTAAAATTAAATAACGAAAGACATCAAAACTAAAATACACTATGCAGGAGATCACTGCCAACGGAGAGCGTGCCCAGAATGCTGGCTGCATTGCCGCGCTGTATGGCAATACTTATTTGTTGTGCGAAATATGAGCCAGCCTTCTGATCACGGGTAGTATCAAAGAGTTTCTTACATAAAATAAGATATATCATACCTACTATATAATAGGTTGGGGAAAAAGTCTTTTCGCATATAGTATGTATGAACTTGTAATAAGATTTCTTTGGCTATACCATTTGTATCTGGCTGGTATTGGTATCATTAAAAAGTTGTAATTTTAGAGAAGACAATTCCAAATTTAAATTAACAAAATGAGTGATTTTCATTTGTTTTTGTTATTGTTAAAATGAGTGAATCTAATGAAGAAATTCGATACATTTTAAAATTGTACTTCAAAAAAGGTAAAAATGCAACACAAGCCGGGAATTTTTTTGCGATGTTTATGGTCCTAATGCAGTATTTGTGAGAGTAGCGCAAATTTGGTTTAAGCGCTTTCAATCCGGAAATTTTGATATCAAAGATGCACGTCGCTCTGGTCGCCCTGTTACGGACAAAATTGATGCCATTTTTGAAAAAGTGCAGCAAGATCAGCATATTAATAGTTACGATGTAGCTGGAGAACTGGGAATTGACCACAAAACGGTTTTGGTGCGTTTGAAAATAGCTGGGTACCCAAAAAAGCTCGATATTTGGGTGCCTCATGAGCTCACTGAACCGTGTACTCATTTGTGATTCTTTATTACGACGTAATGAAACCGAACCATTTTTGAAGAAGCTGATAACTGGTGATTAAAAGTGGATCACGTACGACAAGAACGTGTGAAAAAGATCGTGGTCAAAGGCCGGTCAGGCTTCACAGACTGTGGCGAAACTTGGTTTACTCGCAACAAGGTGATGCTGTGTGTATGGTGGGATTGGAAGGGCATTATTCATTATGAGCTGTTACCGCCAGGCAGGACCATCGATTCTGAACTGTACTGCGAACAACTGATGAGATTAAAGCAAAAAGTTGAGAGAAAGCGGCCGGAATTAATCAACAGAAGGGGTGTGGTTTTTCACTATGATAACGCTAGACCTCACACATCTTTAGCCACTCAGCAAAAATTATGAGAGTTTGGCTGGGAGGTGTTAATGCATGCGCCGTATAGTCCTGACCTTGCACCTTCAAATTTTCACCAGTTTCGGTCTCTGCAGAATTCCTTAGGCAGTGTCAGGTTAACATCACGAGAGGAGTGCCAAAACCACTTGTCGCAGTTTTTTGATCAGAAGCCCCAAAATTTTTATAGCAATGGGATCACGTCCCTGCCTACAAGATGGCAAAAAGTTATCCAACAAAATGGCACCTACATACTTTAGTCAAATGTAAATAAACTTTATAAAAAAACCTTTTGAATTTTTATATAAAATTCGAAGAAACTTTTTCCCCAACCATAGAATCAGTAGCATGTTTTAGACTTGCGAGGACCAAAGATATTTAGTTACCATCTTATGTGTATTTCTACATCTATCAATGTATAATTATTATTTAGAAATCTCTATATGCATCTGTTATTATGTATGTGTGTGTGTAAGTATATATTTCTTTCGCTTATTATCTTATGTGTATATGTATTGTATTTTTACACAAATTTAGTTCGCTCGTTAGTTCGTAATTTAACTTTAAAAAAAACCTGTTATGAGTCCTACATTTTAAGTACTTTTTTGTTTGTTTGTATTATTGTAATCGCATATTACTTACTGTTTTTTTGCAATAAATAAATAAATTTTTGTAATGATTGACTTTTGGTCCAAGATCTCGGTCACCCCAGACTTACGTGATTTTAGGAGAAGCTCTCGCGCTTCCCCACGCAGCGGAACTCTTAACGAGTCTGGGAAGATGTTTGGCCCGTCAGATTCGTCTGGCTCATTGGAAAATATGTTAAAATATTATACTTGACAGACATTTTTTTAGGTGTCTGTCAAAAGTTATGGCCCACAGAAACTGTCTGGCAACTATATATCTTTGTTTATAACAATATCATATATGACATATGTAAAAACTAGCCTTGCTACTTTGACGTAAGTTAGCATGGTTTTTTCCACCTTTGATACCTGCTACCTGAAAAGCGGCCCCGCTTTCAGCTTAACGAGTATCCATTCCTTTCTAAGTTTATGTTAAACTACCGATCCTAAAAATTTCATCTTTCCTAAAATCACGTAAGTCTGAGATGACTGGGATCTCACTCTATACGTATTGTTTTATTTCAGTGACGAATAAAGTGTTATCTATCTATCTATAGTATAGCCTGGCACTTTAACGCATAATATTGTTCCGAGTTAGCCGGGCCACCACAAAGGAGTTTCAGGTAACCTGTAACATAACGTGCAACAGGAGCTACCCACTCGTCAGGTAATCCTCGTCAGGTAACATGATCGTCAATTTATAGTTGAAAAGGACAAAATTTAATTACGAAATTTCCACTAGGTCATGAATAGACAGCCTTAAGGGGATACGAAAGATATTTTTTTTTATATATTTTACATAACCGAATACAACCATAAATAAATACCATTAAGAGGCCATAAGCCTCTACAAAGATATCTCAAAACGACTTATCGACTTTTCGAAAGATCAGATCACTGGTTCCTATATCGGACAGCAGATCAGTATGATGACCCAGCGAGGTAACATAGCCAGCCTTCTAGGAACCTTATCCATTGACTTCGATGACCTAGGCTCAGTATTCTACTTATAGTCATATGGGATTATAAGTAGAATACAATATAAGTTGAGTTTCCTTCACTGTATTAACTAGAGTCAAACTCTAGTGCGTACCTATTAAAACTACATATGTACAAAATTACACCAAATCGGCCAAAATAACCAAATCGACCATAATGACCGAATCGACCAAAATGAGCAAATCAACCAAAATGACCAAATCGATCAAAATGACCAGTGACCAAAATGACCAACCGAATCGACCAAAATCACCAGTGACCAAAATAACAAAAATGACGAAAACCAAAACCTATCCCACTTTCTGGGATAACCTTTACATAAATCTATCCCATTATCCGGGATGAAAAGTATCCCTTGTCCACCCTCGGTACTAAATTTACATATATACCGTATTTCAGCCAAATCGGTCCAATAGATTTTCCGTAAAAGCATAACAAACAGAGAGACAAATATATTTTATCCCGGAAACAATCCCATTTTTCAGGATAAAAAGTATCCTATGTTCATTCTCATCATTGAATGTATAATATATAGGCACGTAATTGTTATCTTAGCTTACCCTTGACCAACCATAAAATTGCACTTTCACTCACAGTGCTAACGTGAGTTTGAACCCTTGCTGGCTACACAGTGGGCCAATGTTCCCAGTGGCAATCAGATCACGCATAGGCCGATACGCCACCGCTCCACAGGCACCTTCAGTGGGCCAACTTCTATGCCGCCGCTAGTTCCGCCGACAGCCGCGTTCCCTTTGACGATCGCGACATGTCAATCCTCCTCCACCGCTATCGCTCCCGGCAGCATCCGTCAATCCATCAGCACGTCTTCTCACACTGGCAAGGCTGCATTCAGTCATTGCTTCCATTGTGGGCACGAGCTCATCCCGCTTCTGATGTCGGAGAAGCATTGTCCTCGTTGACATCATCATCAGGGTAAAATGCGAGCACAAAACACAATGGTCGTGGTTTATACACTTTTAATTTGGATTTAAACAGTATTCTGTCACAGTTAAGACCGAGCAGCGGGTTCAGGACACCGATCTTACTTTAACCCTTTCCTTTTAAATTCTCAACGATCCAACTCGATCCGTTGCTGTCGCTCCAATGTGTCACAAAAACTCGTCCGCATCCCTTAAGTACAGATGGCGCCTCGAACCCGCTCGAAGCACGTCCTCTGCTCTGATTGGTCGCTTGTTAAATTATAATATTCATAACTTTTATTACGTTAGGACGATTTTTAAGTTATAGAAAGATTTAACAAATCAAATTGAATAAAATTAATAATTTTAAAAGTAATTAAAATGTAAACAAACAATATTGTGCGTTATACACGCAAACAACGCTCAACCCGACTCATAGCTTCCTCCGACATATACCTATATATATATATAAATAGATAGATAGATAACACTTTATTATACACCAATACAAAAATGAACTTAAAGACTAAAATTATATCTAGTTGTGTACAAAGGGCGGTCTTATCGCTAAAAAGCGATCTCTTCCAGACAACCATATATATATATATATATATATATATATATATATATATATGGGGTATATATATACTGAGTTTCAGCCAAATCGGTCCCGTAGTTTTTCCGTGAAAAAGGGACAGACACACAAATAGAGATAGAGATAGATTTATAATACTAAAGAGGGATATATTATACAAAATTATTATAGCTAGGCAACTTGCTGAAAACTTTCTTGCGAGCACCACTTCTTCTCTTCAAGTCAGAACATGTTGTGATGCGGTGGTAAATTAGATTAGGCTCTCCCATACAGTAAATAATAACCATAAACAAAAATTAATATTAAATAATTAACATGAACAAGTTGACGGCAGACTAAATAAAAACTAACAACATTACTCGTTGACACTTGACATCTTGATGTTACGTGATCACTGCTACAGAAAACTGGGCGAAACGTCGGAATAAAAACAAATAACTTATGTAATTTTATTATAACGAATAAGGGTCCTGTTTTTATCAAAATAACTGCTGAACCATAAAAATAAGTTTAATATTTTTGCGTGTTTCATGATCTAAACTCTTTTGACAGGTTGAAAAGGGACTGTTCATAAAAACCTGTAAAGTTATAAAACATACTTTGTTGTCATAAACATAGAAGTGTTCTTTTTCCATTTGTTGTTTAGATACTAATTTAAAATGGAGAGGTTCTTGTTAGGGTTCAACTAGCTAATTAGTTATCACAGGACAGGTTCCTACCTCGAACAACGGATCAGTATGGCGTTGCAGGAGTTCAGCAGACAGGCAGACGGCCCACTTGATGGAAAGCGGTTACCATCGCCTATGGACATTTGCAACACCAAAGGCGCTACGAATGCGCTGCTGCGCTCTTAAGGGAGACTGGAACTAGTCACTAATGCCGGAACACAACTCAAGGTTGTTATGGCGACATACATTAGACCAGGGGTGGTAGCCATCCTGATGGGCAAATGCCCTACCATGCCTATAGGTTGTTTAGTCGCCTCTTACAACAGGCCGCCCGGCCGCAGGAAATTGTATTCTTTCTCCGTTCCTGAACAGATGATTATATCTTCTTCTAATATATAAAATTCTCGTGTCAAAGTTTTCGTTACCATACTCCTCCGAAACGGCTTGACCGATTTTGATGAAATTTTTTGTGCTTATCCGGTATCTATGAGAATCGGCCAACATCTATTTTTCATCCCCCTAAATGTTAGGGGTAGTCCACCCCTAAATTATTTTTTTTATTTTTTAGACAAAATTTTTAATTTCTATTTTTTTATGATACAACATACAAAAATACATACAATCCTCAATTTTCACCCTTCTATCACCAACCCCTATTTTTTAATAACGATATAAGTACTTTAATAATTCTCTACTCTGTTTGTTCAAGTTGATTCGAGTTTAGATTAACATTTGGTCTCGGTAGATGACGCTGTAATCGGGTTCTAGATAGATTTTTTAAAGGCAGTACAACGTCTGCCGGGTACAGCTAGTTAGCATATAATATCTTAGTTTAATATGGTCTTCATACATCTTATGAATGGATAGTAATTCTGATATTCGACGGACCAACCAAATTAAATATTCCAATCCACATAAAAAGAGTTTAGGATAAATAAATTTACAATTACCATAATAATTAATGTCATAGACTATAACTTCTATAATCACAGATTTCGCTAAGGCTACACTGTTAATTTGACTTGAACAATAGACAAAAGAGTACATATGCGCGTGTGTGTCAAATACATGGTAGTGTGTGTAATGTTTTTTTAATGATTTAATGTATTTTATATGCAGAATTTTAAAAAAATATTAGCTTTATGCACTCCTTCTCTATATAAACTATCAGTATTTGAAATTTCATACTCCTTCGTCCGCGCAATTTTCGTAAAAAGGGGTACAAAGTTCTTGCTTCACGTATTAACCCCTAATTGGACTCAAGGAGTATACCTTCCACATCCTTTTTTGAAGCTATCAAAAGTTCATGATTTCCCACAATATGTCAAAATATATGTACAATCACCTTACAATAAATACGGATATTATTATCGTACAAATTTTGAGCTAACTGTCGGTTGGAATAAACAAAAAAATCATAATGTCGCCAAAAAATACCGTAAGTTTATTTGAATTAGTGTTATTTATAGTTTTTGAGTTATTTTATCGTCTGACGTTTTTTATTTGCCCATATTTACCATTTTCATGTAATAATCGAACTTAAAAAACGTGGGATACTATATACTTTTGACTATAAGTGATTACTTTTAGAAAAATGTGGGAAACAGTTTTCGGTGTACTAACAACATTCTTTTGTATTTGTGTATTTCAGAGAAAAGTACTTGATATTTTCAAAAAAAGTTTTTTTTTAATTATAATTAATTAAACATAAAAAATCCCACAATTGTTTATAAAACCCAGGAGGCCTCCTTTTCGCCAGGTTCAATTAAGGGTTAATATATAGATGTTTTACTCGGTGGACGAATTCCTCGATTATAAATAAATACCTTCCTTGTCTTATGAATGTTATTATTATTATTATTACTTTTTGATATTTAACAGTAATTTTTTTAATATGTTTCAATTAACATTATATAATTTATTATAAGTATTTGTATGCTCCTATGTGAGCAAAACATGTGTACAATATAGCATATATGCCGACTGTGTAACCATGCTTTGAAGAAACAAATTTGATTTGAATCGACTTGAAAAAAAATTGGTTGTAAGTCACACAATTGAAAAGATAACACGGTATTCAACGGTGTTAAATTAATCAAGTTTATATTTACTTGTATCGCTTTGGTTGATTCATCCAGATTGAAACAGAAATGAACCGTTGAGCCTCAGCTTGAAGTAATTCCAATTAAACTTAGACCGAAGTCTTAATAAACCTCTATATTTTACTTAACATCTCTGTAAAATCTTGGGTGGCGTAGTAGTGCCCGCTACGGCGTAGCGGTCCGTAACTATTATATCTGCTACGCTGATTAAAGTAAGGATTTAAAATTATTATGAATACAAGACTTTGAACTCATGTTAATAAGCATGGTCAGAAGGAACATTATTACTAAAAGACGTTTTATTTTATACAGTAACTAGCGGACCCGGTAGAAGTGGTACTGTCCTGAAACAATAAAAATCTAGAACCTGATTCCAACGCCACCTAACAGGTCCAATTGCGAATCTAAACCATCCAGGGACCCACTGAAACAAATACACAAATGTCATCTTATATAATCCTGGCGCCCATTTCCATCGCAACGTACTGGTTTCAACTGTGAATCTAAACCATCCATGGACCCACTCAAACAAATACACAAATGTCATCATAATCCTGGCACCCGTTTCCAGCGGAATGTACTGGATTCAACTGTGAATCTAAACCATCCGTGGACCCACTGAAACAAATACATAAATGTCATCATAATCCTGGCACCCGTTTCCAGCGCAACGTACTGGATTCAATTGTGAATCTAAACCATCCGTGGACCCACTGAAACAAATACACAAATGTCATCATAATCCTGGCACCCGTTTCCAGCGCAACGTACTGGATTCAACTGTGAATCTAAACCATCCGTGGACCCACTGAAACAAATACACAAATGTCATCATAAGCCTAGCGCCCGTTTCCAGCACAATGTATTGGATTCAACTGTGAATCTAAACCATCCATGGGCCCACTCGAACAAATACACAAATGTCCTCATAATCCTGGCACCCGTTTCCAGCGCAATGTACTGGATTCAACTGTGAATCTAAACCATTCATGGACCCACTGAAACAAATACACAAATGTCATAAAAATCCCGACATCCGATCCCAGCGTAATTTTTTTCAAATCAAATCATTTATTTGCTCTAAAACATGGTAAATAAAAACATCAAATGACAATGTGTTAATTTATGTTTCACATGTTTTTGCAATTTCAGGCATGCAACCAATTACCGGGTCCAAACAATTTTCTCAAGTGAGCCTTTTGTGGTGTTCTAACCGAGTTGTGGTTCGTCGTCCTCAATTCCTGAAGGCGAAAGTCCTCGATCAGTGCGTCCTCCCCGTCCTGACCTACGGGGCCGAGACGTGGACACTGACAGTAGGCAACAACACAAGATGGCAAAAAGTTATCCAACAAAATGGCACCTACATACTTTAATCAAATGTAAATAAACTTTATAAAAAAAACCTTTTAAATTTTTATATAAAATGCGAAGAAACTTTTTTCCCAACCTAATATATAAAAAAAATCAGCTGCTTTTGAAATAATATACCCATCTTACATTATTATACCGATTGACCGATTTTGATAGTTTTCATGAAATCGTTGCCAACACTCTTTTAAGTACTATGCGATTGAAATGAGAATAGGATCGACTTTGCGCCATATTGTGACGTCATAGCTGTCGAATTATGACTTTAAATAGTTAAATATTATATTAAGACAATTTACTACTAATTTAACCTTTTTATTTAAATTTGATGTAAGACTATATTATTGATATGCAAATAAGTTTTTTGCAAACCATACTTTTCAAGTGACATTTGACAGATAGAGGTTGACATTGACATTCCTATTCTTATTTGGATCGCATTACATTTTTAGTTGTTTTTTATACTATAGAATTTGGCCCTGAAGTCTGAAGTCCACTTGAAAAATTCAACCTGTATAGAAACCGGGCATAAAACAGACCGAACCACGGGCAAAAACTAATCATGTCACAAAGAAATTCTAGCGAATTTAATTAATGAAAATCTACTTTTTTCAACTCAATTTTGCTTTGGCAATGAGAAAATCATAAAACGAGAAAACAGAACGAAATAATTAGCTTTGTAATGTACATTTTAATTAAAAATAAAAATTTGAGTATTCAACAGTAAAATGTATATTTAATATTGAAACAACGTTAGTAGCTAGTATAGTTTCAAACAGCCTATTAGTGTAGTTGTTTCGTTGAATAAACACTCTTGAATTTGGAGCATGGACTGTATTTTAAATAATTTATTATAATATTGTGGCAAATTATGGTGGAACCAACTAGTATGTTTAAGAACTTTTAGTAAAAGGTAGAAGATTCTGGAAAGAAAAAACAAGGACAGATAGCTGTTAGAAAGGGATAGACGATAAACGAAAATTCTAGAATAGAAAGTTCGGGAAGGAAAAGGCAGAGATAGATAGATGTTAGAAAGGGATGGATAGCAAATCAAAGAATAACGAAAAGAAGATCAAAATTATGGGTTCCAGAAGATTCTTCCGGGTATATAAGCAGCGTAAGGCGCGCCTACCGGGCAGTTTAGAGTTTAATTCAGTTCAAGACAGCAAAGCGACAGGTGCGATACGAAAGAGTTTTAAGAAGAATTTAATAGAAGACAGTGACGAGTTTAGTGGTGAATTTAGTGAAAAGTTTAGTGGGCAGCTTAGTGAAGGAGGAGTTTCGCGTAGTTTAAAAGGAGGTCTAGAAGCGAGCTACGCGCGGTACATTCGGAGGTGAACACTACAGCAGCAAAAGGTGTGTCTACGCAATATTGGCGACGGTATTGTGAGTGAGACATCTTGTCGTCGGTACAGTGCCTCGTTAGTTGTGCGTGTAAGGGCAAGCCTGCGAAGAGGAATGACGCACGGCTGTGCGAGTCAATAAAAACGTTTAGTTAAAA
Source organism: Dendrolimus houi (assembly GCA_039645545.1). Lineage (NCBI taxonomy): Eukaryota > Metazoa > Arthropoda > Insecta > Lepidoptera > Lasiocampidae > Dendrolimus > Dendrolimus houi. Next base: position 2,866,280 of record CM077146.1, read on the forward strand.
ACTAGTGTTTTCTTCCAATCCTAAGTGCGTCCCCCGCTAGCACGTAACAACATTTACAAAAGTAATTACTAGCTGAAAAATATACATAGACAGAGAGAGAGTGGAGTAGTAATTGCCAGCCAGCAAAGCATTGGAGTCAATTGAGAGAAGAGCCAACAGGTTGATTGGTAGAGACCAGCTTGTCAATACAAGGCTTCGAAGCCTAGAGCATCGACGCCGAGTTGCTAGTCTATCGGTATTCTACAGGATTCATTTCGGAGAGTGCGGTTGAACTGTTCGACCTAGCTCCCCCTACACCATTCCATCTTCACACGACAATATGCTGTGGTCTACGCCATCGTTTCACAGGGGAAACACCACCAGTGCGAACAAAGCGTTTTGCCTCCATGTTCCTTCTGCGTACGACAGAGCTGTGTAATGCGCTACCAGAGTCTGTGTTTCCCATAAAGTACAATCCGGAATCTTCAAGTCTCGTGTGAATGGGTATTTTCTAGGTAAGCGTGCCCCATCTTCGACCACATCGTCGTGGCCAAACGTGGTCGAACGCGAAACTATTTATCATAAAAAAAGTAATGATGAGAGAGTAGAATAAAATCTATATTTTCAATTATTATTTTTTTCAGCATCCAGTTGATTTTTGTTTCAGCGATACCGGGCTTGGTGGGCTTCCCAACTCCGTAGGAGTGGAAGCGTTCAACCCGGAAGCAGCGCGATCGAAGAGGCACCTCCTGTGAGCTTCGACTTCGGCTCGACTAAGCCATAAAAGGCTAAATGAGCTAAGCCAAAATGCTAAAGAGCTAAGTGGAGACAAGTTATCGACTCTGCTGGCGAAGACGATTGTAATCTATTTTTAGTGCCGCTTCGCAACGTGTGATAGCTGGTAGAGAAGAAGCGGCGGATGAAACTCTCCAGCAACGCGCTTATGCTAATCTTGCATGGCTGCTTTGTGTCTGTAATGAGGGGATGCGAATGGTGGAATGACTTGGGTGGGCTGGGGGCTCTCCGGCGTGATTTTTTTTTTAGTTTCCTGCATCCTGACAAATTAGACATGTCAGGGATTCTCTTTCTTGTTAACTGATTTTTATCTTTATTATTCTCTTTTATATTTTTTCTTTAAATTACAAAACATATTTATCTAATACATTGTTTTCGATATTGTCTAATACAGTGGTTCCCAAACTTATTTTGTATACTGCCCACTTTGAGAATAAATTCTTTTTTAGCGCCCCCATTTTTTCACCTACTTAAAAACCACTATAACGTCAAATTAAGTTAATTGATTATTGTGAGCTATATTAGCGGAGACTAAACATTCATTCTAAACGAGACTTTTACTATAGTCCGCAAGAGTTAACTTGAGACCTAAGCGCAGTAGGTAGTACACAATGGCGCTGATGTCTCAAGTTAACTCTTACGGGCTACACCTGCCAATGAGAATGGTTATTGAAACGCAACTTTATAGTATTCAGACAGAGTTTGAGCAGTCTCTTAATTAATATTAGTTTATGTTCACAAGTTATAGTCGAGAGTCGAGAGTTCAGTCGGTGTCTAAGAGTCCTCCTAGCTAGATCAAATTACAAATCGCTCCCCAAGCCTCTACACAACGCCCCCATTTTTTTCTGGGTCTCTTACCCTTTAGGGCTGCAGCGCCCACAAGAGAGCGTTATCGCCCGCTTTGGGAAAGGATGGTCTAATACATAATATTTGTTACTAAATATTTTATATCTATCTTATCTATTATTACACTTTTTATTTTATTATCTAGTACATAATTTCTATTGTTATCTACTTTACATTCACTCATTCTCTTACGAGTCTATGGGCTAACTATTTAAATGTATTTGCTTTATGACTTATGTTATTTATTACATTTTTCCGCTTATTATTTCTATTGCTAGTTTTAACTTGTGCTTCCTCCAAACACTACTATTGCTTCTATTTATATATTATACATTTGCCGCGCAGTGGTATTATCTATGTATGTCAGTTGTCAATGTAATGTCACTTGTACATCACACGTGACACATCTTTTGTCAGTTAGAACAAAGTGTAATTTTTAAATTTTTACGTGTTGAATTAATTGAAATTTTGAATTAACTAGCTTCGAATGTTGTTTCTCTTTTCAGAGTAAACGTTAGGTTTTTAAATTACAAGGAACAAATAAATTAAGAAAAACACGTTATATTTATACCAGACTTCGTAAATTCATTATTGAACAAATGTGTTGAAAATAAAGAATTTGTATAACTAACCTTTAGATGATGGTACGGCTGTTGATGATGGAACTGGCACCGGGTTTCCCGGTGAAGATATCTGAAATAGAAGTAATATTAGATAGATAGAGATAGATAGATAACACTTTATTGCTCACCAAATATACAATTTCAAAAATGCACAATTACAATATTGTCATGGTAGAAACAATAGGCGGCCTTATCGCTTAAAGCAATCACTTCCAGGCAACCTAACTTAAGGAATAGTTTAACCTAATCTGGCGATGTAGGTGGTGCAGATTATGAGGTCTATCAATATTATTCATTATAAATCGACATCATTACTAATATTTAACTGGATAAGCTTGAACGCCTTCAAAATGTTTCCATCCGGTTCATATTTGGGTTACGTAAATATGACCATATCTCCGAATTTCGTAATAAGCTTAAATGGTTGCCTATTCGCCTTCGCCGGAATGTTCACTAACTCTCACTTCTGCACAATATCCTTTTCAATCCCTGTACTCTCCCATATTTAAAGGTACTTTTTAGTTTCCTGTATCAATCTCATTCCTGTAATTTGCCCTTAAATGAAAATCTTCTGCTAACGATACCTAAACACACTTCGTCCTTTGCAGGAATCTCTTTTGCCGTACAGTCTGTTCGCCCGTGGAACTCTCTGCCCTTGAAAATCAGGCAAGCTACCATGTCTACATTCAAACACTTGATCACTGACCATTATTTGTCTATTAAATAAAATTTGTTGCAGTAAATGGAATTGTATTATTGTTCGCATTTAGGTATATGTAATTTATATTTGTTTATTATTCTTCTTTCTTGAATTATATTTAATTACGATTGAATTAGTTTTATTTTAGTTAAATATTATTTATTTTTTCTTGTAATGTCTCCTTGGACACCGGGTTGCTTGGAAGAGATCGCTATAAGTGATAAGGCCGCCCATTGTTCTAATGGAAATGTATTCATATTAAATGTCTAGATTTAAGTTATGGTGAACAGTAAAGAGTTTTCATTCAATATAAAGCCTTGGTGGCTTACGAACTTATTTATATTGACTTAAAGTAACTTTGTAGGCTTCTTTGAGTTCAATATGAATGGTAGCAATAGCATCGTTCTTTCTGGCTAGAGGTGTAGTGGAACACTTACAAGCCAATAGATGGCGCTGTACAATAATTGAGGTAGCAAACGTTTCAACAGTAATAGATAGGCCTAGGCCTGCGAGGAACACCACTAGCCTCACACGCGTCCGATTACAAGCCTCGACGAAAGGCTCTCGTGCGACGACCGCGTAATATCCTCTCGGACAAGGTCGACGGTATCACAAAACGGCTGGCTCGGATCAGCCCGCCCGCGGTTAGGACGGCAGGCTGGCAGGCACCGACAGACAGACACAGACGGCGGCGTCGACGCCGCCAATCACGATCTCTCCACGTCCCCGCGAGGTACGCCAGGAGACACAGCCCCCCCATAGGATAGACTAGGCGTGTTGCTGGGAAGTTTCTTTCGCCGTTTCTTCTCTCCCAACCATAACACGTTGCGAAACGGCAGTAAGATAGTATAGGCCACCGCGAACCGCCGATCCCGGTCCGCCGGGATCCTTTCTCTCGGGCTTTATATTACCCGTCGCCCGCTCTCAATTAGTGCATTGTGTCGCCCTATGGTGGGCATCATTAGATTCATCCCCCTCTCATGGCAACAGTCCAGCCGAGGTGAAACTCCTAGGGAGCCCCTCGAGCAAGTTGCCCCCGGGCTCGAGCGCCTTCGCTTCGCAAAGGCACTCGCTCCGAAAACCCCGGTAAAGTTGTGAGGTCTTCGGACCAACAACATAAAGTCAAGTCCAATAAAAAAAAAAAAAAAAAAACTAGCCTCACTGGAAGATCTTCCTTTGAGACGGAGGAGTAATCCATCTCGCTCCTCCAACCTCGTCGGGTCATCCCCTAAAGAGGTGCTAGTGACACCCCGATCTGGAGAATCTTCACACACAATCACAAGGAAATATGAACAAAACCTTTAGTGGTTAGCACACTTACATCCCAAACTCAGAGGCCGCAGGTTCGAATGCACTACTTAGGCTCCACATTTTTTTTTTTCAGGCGGGGATATGCATTTCGCACATACCGGGTCCTTTGCTAGGGATTAGACCGTTGTCGATCATGAAGGCATTCCACTGAGGGCAATCCAAACAGTAACCGACCGGCTTGTATGGAGCCTCAAACCAATGGACAGATGCCCAAGGGCTAATACCCCACTAAAACCACCCCTCCTCCCATGTGCCCCGCGCTTATGGTAGGAAAGGCATGAGACTTAGAACGTACTTACGCCCACGCCAATCCTAGCGCAAAAGTGCCTGAGAGTGCCCCGGGAATCAGAGCAAACTCACTTCGTCAACAGGGGTGAAGACTCCTCTGCTCCCTAGATGCTAGAGGGCCCCTGCAGCGGTATTTCAGGGAGGGGCTCATGCGCATATCTGCGCCCCGGGCCCCCGACTGACATCAGCACTCGCGAGACGCATGCGCACGTGTACCTCTCTCCCTATATCGTTCCGAGGCTCCACACACCACAGCCACCGGTGGCCAGCGATTAGCAGTTCACACGCTTTTTCGTGTATTTTGTAGGGACTTGCCGCACGCCTGTACCAGTGACTTTCTCATCTAACGTATCGTTAGAATTACCACGTGCTAACGGTGGCGGAAAACATCGTGATGAAATCTGCACATCGAGGTAACTGATGTTTCAAGCCCGCCAATCCACCTTGGGGAAGCGTGGTGGATCCGATCCCATATAAATAGGAGGCCCCAGTAGTGAGACGATTATGTGCTACCTTCTTCTGTTCGTTAGTCTCGCTAAAATTAAAAATAGCTTAATAGATTTGAATATTTTTTTGTGCATGTTTGACTGAGTGCCGAGATGGTTTAGACTCATACAATTGGATCCGGCTTGTAGTGCTGTAATAGGGTTCACATAGAATAGGAAGAAAAATAAATTTTAACTTATATGTATGACCTTTAAAAAGTTTTCTCCAGTGAAACTTATGTTGAATAAATACTTATGAATTTTGAAAAAGTTATTTGAATTTTTTTGCTTATATTTGAAACGCAGGAGAGCTATATCAATACGCTGAGGAGAGCCAAGCTTGAAGTTGAAATTAATTCTCTATATTAAGTTATAATACATACAAAATACAAGTTACAAGGTAGGTCGACGGTGGCCTCCGGGTTACAAGCACCTTATTAAGGTACCAGCTACTTTGCTATGTAAGGTACAGAGCGCGTTTCCATTGTTACGCGATATTTGAAAATATGGCCGCTAGCCTTCATGTCCATGATATAGCGGACTAGTGTTGAATAGAATACATATGAGCCCCATGAAAATTTGAAAATGAAAGATTTCAACATGTTTGTCAGGCTACTAATCACTCCTCAAATAATATGAAACATAAGAGGAAGGACGGAAAGAGACTTATGCTACAACCGTATAATCGGATATTCAAGTGACAAAGAGGGACAACATTACATGCACGAATGCTAGCGTCTACAAGTAAAATGACGTGACCGAGGCCGACCAAATCCGATTCTTAACGAACATTTCCGATTATACTACCTAAGTACAAACTGAGAAACGCTCCGGGTTGACTTACTGCCATTGGCTTGCGCCGCATTAGGGCTACTCATCGGCATGGAGGTGCAATCACGAATCCACACCGCCCGCGTACTTATTCTTGGTTCCGTAGTACATTATTAATTTGACAATGCTTATACAACGTCACACATACGCTTTTATATTCGAGCGTTGACAGAACGAGCCGAGTAGTATAATCGATGCAAACCACCCTCTAATATTATCTACTCAGTAGTCCAACTTATTAACAATCTATATCAATATTAGAGTGATAAAGTTTTTGATTTTCTTTATTTGTAGAAAGTAATCTCTTCAACTACTGGACCGATTTTGAAAATTATTTTGCCAGTAGAAAACTACATTATTCCTGACTGTCATAGGCTATATTTGATTGTGATTAATAATAATATTTTGACGTCCAGCGAAGTGGGCACGGGTCAGATATTAGTACAATAATCTAACAAATGTAAGAAGTTTTACAGCTGTGTCTAGAGTCCGTGGAAATATCGTTTCGTATAACAATGGATACGCACAAAGCCCCCAGGGCAACATACCCTATTACGTAAGTTATTGTTTTACTTGGTGATTCTTTATTTCTTTTGTGCGGGTATTTTGAAATTGTTAAAACATTTTTTTTTATATTTCCAAAAGCGCTGTATGTGTTCAAAAAGATTAATTTTCGTAACAATTAATTGTATTTTATTCTAAATCAAAGGAAGGTTTAATGTTTAAAGATAATTTTACTTAATATTGTAATTTTCTTTTACAAATGTGGCTTTGCACGATTTGTGTATCTGATATGTTTTATCATTTTTTTTTACGGTGGGGTAGTGCGGGACTCGCCGGCCAGATGGGCTGGCGCAATACCCACTAAAAACCCTTGGTGTAAATCTTGTAAATTTGTTTTATAATAATTTCTGGTTATATACTTCATCGTATCTGTAATCGAAAATATTTTACTTACCTGGTCATACTAATGATTTTCATAACATTTATACAATCATATTGGTTGGCTGTATACATAGCAGGTAAAAGTAATTACATGTACCACTCTAATTTGTAGATTAAGTAAGGAGGGAAATTTTTAGTGATGTGGCACACCGCACACGTGAATGTATACATACAATATTGAGGCAAAGAAGCTAAATTAATACAGCTTTGTTATATGTATATATATATATACATTTATAAATATTTAGTGTGATTATATATTACTTTTTTTTCTTAGGATAGGTGTTTTTGCATTATAATCATTATTTCATTTTTATTATTACAACCTAGATTTTTCAGTTTCTTGTGCTTTATATTTTAATCTTTGGTACTTATACGTTTTTAATAATTATTTGTTTTTTAATGTTTATCACGGGTCGCATGCCATATGTGATTTAGGAGGTGGGCACTAAAAATCAGCGCTGTGTCGGGCTACGTTTCGACACAGCAAAATGCTGAGTGCCAACCTCGTTTCCAAATTGCGGCATACAATTTCTGTATAATTTTATCTATACTTTGTTATGTTAGTATTATTTTGTGTTGTGTGTCGCTATATTTCTAATAAGAAATAAATATTTTTCTTTCTTTCGTTGGTGTCCTTCCGTCGCCATATGTCGGAGCCCCGGGACGAGCGCGAGCTTTTTGCCATGACCCCGACTGGCGTTGACCCGCCCCTACTGGCAGGCCTATCCTGCTTTCAATGCGTGATTGAGACGGGACACCGATGCGCCTACTTCTCAGGGGCTTAGATGCAGGTGACGGCCTAGTGTCTCCGCGGGTCGTCACCCGAAGGTCATGAGGTCCGGCGCCGAGTCCTGCTGTTGCGGTGGGAGATGAGCGCAACTGCTCGCTCCCTCTCAAGCTCCGCCGCCTCCTTTGCGGCATAACAGCCTTGCAAAAGGAGGCAACGGCGTCCCAGCCGGATTAGCCCCCGACCATGGCTTGAACTACGGCCGGGAGCAACAGATCTAATCACGGCATTCGTGCATCTGTATCCTGTTCAACAGTTTATTTTTACTGACTCAAAAATGGAGGAGGTTGTTAATAAGTCTTAATAGTTGTGGATATGTTTTTTTTTTTACTTTTAGGTCGGTAGATCTATCAATTCGTGATGCCCTAACCAAAGCATTACTACCGGTGCGCAGAAGGTTTGCCGATAGCCTCATGGTGTCACGCCTCGATGGTCAGTAGGGTTGATAAAAAAGGTTAAATAAACAGTTAAAGTTAAATAAGTTAGATAAATAAAAGTTTAGATAAATTCGACCATAATAACTTGTTATCAAAAACTATACTTCTATAATCACAGATATCGCCAAGGCTACACTGAATGACTTTAACAATAAACAAAACAGTATATATGCGTGTGTGTGTCAAATATATGGTAGTGTGTGTAATGTTTTGTTTTTATGCATAATTCAAAAAAATCAATTTTCGTAAAAAGGGGTACAAAATTTTTGCTTCACCCACTAATATAGATTATTGTATATATTTTACATAAGTGTATACAATAATAGTAAGTAGTCATCGACAATTCAATTAAATTCAATTTTATATAAAAATCTACTTTCTTTATCAATAAATTTCAATCAATATGGTGCACCCACATAATATGCTAACAATAGTGTGTTGCGTATTTAAAAAAAGAATGAAAGCGGGGGCGGCGGCTATTAGAAAACCTCGTGAGTGCTCCTCATCATCAGATGCCTATGTATTTATTAAAGTACATTATATATATATATATGTATATATATATATATATATATATATATATATATATATATATATATATATATGTCACAAATTGCGATGTAATTGTAAAAATTTCGTAAAATAACGACTTTAAATTGAGGGTACTTATGTTTTTCTCAAAGTACCTGCACTTGATTTTATTAAGTGGTGTTTTAGTTTAATAAAAACTGGGTTGTATTTATATAATGGGATTTATATTGTTGAGCACTTTATAAATGTTTTTAGGATTTTTAATAACCTTTGTAATAAGTTTCAGTTTACCAGATTACTAAAGGGTCGCTGTGTTGTTGGTTCGACAGTATAAAAGGAGGTGAAATCGCCTAAACGGGACCTTCGACATCCTACATTCGTCGGTTGAAGAGCGCGAAAGCTCTGTTGGACAAGGAGCACATGTGTTGTGGTCAATAATTACTGTCCGATAATAGCAGTATTCTTTGAGGGCAAATTGCTGCTCGACACCTGACAAGCGTGGATGCAGCTCTTGGAGTTGTCCTAATATTTCTGCGTATTATTTTGCTGTATTTATTATTGTAATTGTAATAATTCTAGTGTAAAAAACTGATTATAATATTTCAGATTATTATTGTGTTATCCGTCTCGCGTCGAGCCGACATATAATATATATATATATATATATATTTGAGAATTTGAAAAATTCAAAAAATATGTTAATAAGGTGGAAAGCAATTGCAATTAAATTAAACACCACTTGCATGATGTTCTGAACGTTGTTCTGTGTTCTGTGCTCTTTTAAAAATATCTTTGATCATAACACCGGCCCACAAAAAAAACGGTCTGTACTTTTGACCAAACTTATCTATTCTTATGTATTTCGATGCGCTATATCCGAATCTAGGGTCAGTTTGGTCCATACACCCTCAAAAATTTCAGAGTTTATGGACCAAAAGGCGATTATAGGGTCAGTGTGGTCCATACACCCTCAAAATTTTGATACTGCATGAACCAATTCATCAAAAGTACATAACTGTTACAAGATGTTCACCACAGTAGTCATGGGAACCATAGTGTATATTAATATGACATAGACAATCGTCATAGATAATACTTTTAGTCGATTTATGAGATGATTCGATTTATAATTAAATTACCATTTTCTACCCGGTTAGTTAATTTTATAAGCCCACTAAATTATCGTCTAGATAATTTAGTGCATCAGTAACTAATTATTATAATTATTTTTATAATCCTGGCAACACTATGATGTAATTGCTATTTTTAGCAATGATGCAATGTTATTGTTTTGTAGGGTAGCATTTTCGTATAAAAGGCGTAGGGTCTTGTAGACGGTGTTCATTGCTTACTGTGATGTGTGAATATTCACATCAAAGGCTGAACAATAAAGGGAAAACCCTGCCCAAATAGATAATATTTGATACTTTCTTACCCAAATCTCTCCTTGCATTTTACATAACACTGTTTGTGGGCCAGTATAATGTATATGCCGTATAATCCATATGTTAGTAATGAAAACTGAAAGAAAAGCAAGAGACTAGACTTTTGGATCTAAATACTAAATACCGTGTGTTCTTTTGCGAAGTTTCTATTGATCTAGAAACCACACGAATATTATGATTTGACGGCCTCCGGGTTCGATTCCTGGCATGGTAAAATTCGGAAACGAACTTTCTGTTATTTACTATGGTCTGGGTGTCTGGGATCGGCCCCAGAGTGGTCCATTGTATATTACCCATAACACAAGCGTAACTTGCTTAGCTTGGGGATATACTATGTGTGTGTTAGTGTTTGTCTGCCGATTATTTAAAAAAATATGCGTGCGATTACCGAACGACTAACAAGATCCTTTTTTTTTGCTTTTAATTAAGTAAAATATTTTCATTTCAGAACGATTAATTACGATTAAATTTTGATATGATATCGATAGTCTATGTAATTTTATTTCTATGTACACAGAATAGAATAGAATGGAAAAATAATTTCTTGATAGAAATGTAATAGGTTGGGGAAAAAGTCTTTTCGCATATAGTATGTATGAACTTGTAATAAGATCTCTTTGGCTATACCATTTGTATCTGGCTGGTTTTGGTATCATTAAAAAGTTTTGATTTTAAAGAAAACAATTCCAAATTCAAATTAGGAAAATGTGTGATTTTCATTTGTTTTTCTTATTGTTAAAATGAGTGAATCTAATGAAGAAATTCGAGACATTTTAAAATTTTACTACAAAAAAGGTAAAAATGCAACACGAGCCGCGAAAAAAAATTGTGATGTTTATGGACCTAATGCAGTATCTTTGAGAGTAGCGCAAATTTGGTTTAAGCGTTTTCAATCCGGAAATTTTGATATCAAAGATGCACGTCGCTCTGGTCGCCCTGTTACGGACAAAATTGATGCCATTTTTGAAAAAGTGGAGCAAGATCGGCATATTCGTAGTTACGTTGTAGCCGGAGAAGTGGGAATTGACCACAAAACGGTTTTGGCGCATTTGAAAAAATCTGGGTACACAAAAAAGCTCGATATTTGGGTGCCTCATGAGCTCACTGAAAGAAACCTAATGAACCGTGTACTCATTAGTGATTCTTTATTACGACGTAATGAAATCGAACCATTTTTGAAGAAGCTGATAACCGGTGATGAAAAGTGGATCACGTACGACAAGAACGTGTGAAAAAGATCGTGGTCAAAGGCCGATCAGGCTTCACAGACTGTGGCGAAACCCGGGTTAACTCGCAACAAGGTGATGCTGTGTGTATGGTGGGATTGGAAGGGCATTATTCATTATGAACTGTTACCGCCAGGCAGGACCATCGATTCTGAACTGAACTGCGAACAACTGATGAGATTAAAGCAAAAAGTTGAGAGAAAGCGGCCGGAATTCATCAACAGAAGGGGTGTGGTTTTTCACCATGATAACGCTAGATCTCACACATCTTTAGCCACTTAGCAAAAATTATGAGAGTTTGGCTGGGAGGTGTTAATGCATCCGCCGTATAGTCCTGACCTTGCACCTTCAGATTTTCACCTGTTTCGGTCTCTGCAGAATTCCTTAGGCAGTGTCAGATTAACATCACGAGAGGACTGCCAAAACCACTTGTCGCAGTTTTTTGATCAGAAGCCCCAAAATTTTTATAGCAATGGGATCACGTCCCTACCTACAAGATGGAAAAAAGTTATCCAACAAAATTGCATCTACATACTTTAGTCAAATATAAATAAACTTTATAAAAAAACCTTTTGAGTTTTTATATAAAATGCGAAGAAACTTTTTCCCCAACCTAATATGTGTACATAGGTGTTTTGTTGAATTGTCTCGATACATTTTGCCTTATTAGGCGTGCAACTTTCAGATATTATAACTAAAACTTAATTGAAACTAATTTACAATAATAACTAAATAAATTGGATGATAATATTAAATGTCAAGCAAAGCATTAACTAAATAAGAATACATTAATAATATACAGAATTTGTCGATTAAATAATCCTCGATTTTATAATAGCATTTCATTATCAAAACTTTCTTTAGGTGTCTCTTAAATATATAATATTTTCTATAGGTGTATTGCCTGAAATAAAGATTTTCTTTTTTTGTTTCGCCACAAAGCCCCCTGCGGGAAAATAAAGAGATTATTATTAAATAATAATAAAAATTGCCTCTTTGTATTGTTATCTAATTTATTGTATATTACTGGTGCCATACATAATATAATATCTTTCATATTTTGTAAATAACTATACGTCTGTTCTCTGACATAAAAAAAAATATATATATGTTTTTATTATGCATTAGATACCTCACGGAACGGCACTACTACAACGCTTGGAACAATAAAGTATAACAATTGAGACATGTAAAAGTTACTGACGAAAATGTTCAACTTGAAGGGCGTGCAAACGTCAAAAATAAAATAAATCGTGGGACAATGGATAACCAGCATCAGGTACAGTAATACTTCACTATACGCGACCCTGCATAGCGCGGATATAAAGAAGTAAGATACAATGTACAAGAAAATAAATAAGCAGTTTGTATTATATATAATAAAGAATGAAATAAAAATATAAAAAGGAATAAAATTAATAAAACAGCAACAAGAACGGAAAATCCAGTAAGTCCGAACAGAGAGAATAGAGAACAACGTCTAGAATCCTATTATATTAATGTACTCTGTGGTTTTGAACATGAACTAAATTTTTTTTGCCTTCTGGCAATATTTTATATTATCTGTAGTCAATGCAAGTGTATTATAAAGTGGGGAATTTTTGGCGGGAACTGAAAGGCGATGTTGTGCTGTGCAGTTTTATTTTCTAAAAATGTGTAAAATTACTCTAAAATGAACAATATTTGTAGGATATTGATAGTTTTTGAGTAGTAATTATGTGTTTTGTGCGAAATATGAACTGTATAGTCAAATGTGACCTATTGAGTTGTCACAAAAACTCTGTTGAATGGCACCAGCTGATAACCTACAGTTCAGCTGTGCTACACATAGACTTAAGAAAATGAAGAAACTACATTATAATCTAAGACCTGGCTTAAAGGACTAGCTGCCAAGCCATAAACCTAAATAAAATAAATATTATAAAGTAAGCGAAATTATCCATGTTAATTTAATTTTAACGCTGATCTAAACCTGAAATCTACTAAATACATATATAACGATACAACGTATCACATGGTTATATGAGCAGTGATTTATTTAAAGTTTACTAAGAATGTCTAGCGGAATTTAAAACAAAAACCAAAAATCCGCCGACATGTCAGGTTTGTACTGTTTCGTTTAGGTTCCTTTAATTAAATAATTATTCTGTTAATTATCAGAAGCTCTTACAATATTATAGTCATTATTGCTAAAGTAAACATCATGGTTATGTTGACAAAATGCGTATGTCGTAAACATTTGATACTTGCATGATGTGTCTAATACTAAAAATTACTAGTAAGTATCAAAATTACTCATGACATAATATTGGAGTTGCTAGAGTTTAGACACATCTATGGAAGTTACGCGCCTATTATTTCCTACTCTATTTGGCCATACTTTACTAGTATTTTCTCCGCGCCTCCGTAGAGCAAAATTAACATTATATAACGTGTAGTGACATCTGTATTTATTCGTATGTAACATGAAGCGGAATGGATGACCACAGACTAACAAATAAAATGGTCTCATCTTTTTTCTTATACCTACTACGTCAAAAAGTTTCACGTACTTTTATGTATACCGTCGAGATGGCGCTATTTCATAACTAAGCCGAGCGCCATCTGTCCAATTTAGTTGACGACGAGAATTTGCTAAACCAGTAATACACGACATACGTCTTATGGCTCGTTTCTATATCTTATCAACCGTTTATTTGCCTTATTATCGGTTAAAATTTGACATACGTTCCATTCCAGTAATCATAACTTTCAAACCATTAATGTACCGTAAGGAAACGTATGATTATAAGATATAGTACCGGCCGCTAGATGTGCGTGGATTTGGTGTGCTGTACCTACCTTTCAGGCGTCTCAGACGTGTGCGTCAGCCTATAGTTCGCTTTACGCTTTATAACTTGTTATGAAATAAAAAAATACAATCATGAAAAACAATGCACCTTTCTATTATAGTATTCGCATTATTCGCACGTGTTAAAAAAGGGAAAAAAATGAAATTCATACATTCACAAACAGTTTTAGTGCAACAATGACCAGAAGAGTATTGTTTCCTGTAATTTTTGGTGTTATTTTCTATGAATTAGTTTCAATTATCTCTTGTCATGTGCCGAAAAATAATTCGGATGTTATCGTAACTTATTCCGGACATGCTGAAGCAAATTTTGAGGTAAGAATATAGTTGTAAAATGGGTAGCACGGAAGAAGAATACAGAAGACAAGAGTAGACGGCATTTTCAGAGTTTTGTTTTTAATTTTGCGATTATCGTATAGTATTTTCATCCATCCAACTCCTTGAATGATAAAGTTAGTCAGCCCAATATCGAGAGGACGACTGTTGTGTTATTATAAAATCCCGGATTTTGCCATTGGTTATACAGTGTAAACTCTATATAACGACACTGAAGGGACTGTGCATTTTATGGTGTTATATAGAGTTGTCGTCAAATGGAGAGAAGTTTGTTATTTTTGTCTGACGTCTTTTGCTGCACCAGTAATTCTGTTGTATTTTTTACTTATTTTAATAATATCTTGCGATATTGAGGCAACTTGGTGATAAAGGAAGTACTTAAAAATTTCGTTGTGCATGATGCCGACAGTCGAGTTTATTAAGGGCTACGATAATAAAACGATAAAAAAACGTACACAGCTGCGCAGTTTTTACTAGTTTTGACAACTTAAAAGGTACTTTTTATAATAATTTTTGTCGTTATTGAGAGTGGGTGTAATGCTATATATGGTGTATCATTGTATGGAAGATAAGCTAAACCAACCAAAGCCAAGTGATTTGGACGCTTAAGTGAGTTTGTCGTTAAATCTAGTGACGTTACATGGAGTTTACACTGTATTTTGTATGAAATATAATGAAGAATTCCACTGAAAACTTTTTCTAAAAAATATTTTTTATTATTTAGCTATTTTTCCAAAAAAAGTCTGATATCCAAAAGGCTTATTACCTGACTGCAATGGTGGCGTTAGACGTCGGCGACGCCTCGTTGACCGCCGGCAGTGTAACGATGTTATAATGTTAATAGGTTTAATGACACGTTATTTCGTACGCGTGAGTAGTATGTAATAGTAGTTGAGTAGACCTACTTGAGAAGCGATGAGCCAAGAGGAATATCTGCGTTATCAGTTCTGTTAACTAAAGCTGAAATAGCGGCTGGTGTCAACTAAATTCAGTGAGGCTTAGAGTCGAAAACTCGTTTAATTTGTGATCGTTAATGTAATTTTTGTCAACTTTTGATAAGCAATAAAATGCATATATATTTAAACTTCAGTCTCAATTTGTTTATCATTTTCTTTCTGACTGGGAAATAAAAGAGGTCCTGCAAAGTCGATGTAGCCGACATCTTGGTCTAGCACCGCCATTGCCTTATCGAACGTTGATGTGAAACAATTGATGTCCACAACTGTATTTTAGTTTATATTTAACTATTTTTAATTTAAGTTTTATCATAAATATCTAGATAACTTTTATTAAGTTGTGAAAAATTATCCTCACAGCAAGTGTATAAATAATTTAGTGGACATTTGCCATACAGTGCCATCTGTACTCAATTTTACGCTTTAAGTAAACCATAGATATGACTAGGCACTAAAACCTAAACCATCTTTTCTATAACGTACTTAAGCATTACATGTATTTCTAAAATTTTTATAATAGATGGCGCTAATTTATACTTAAAATTAGCTTTGCTCTGAAATGTGTCCTAAAAATTTTAGATATTATAATAAGGAATTTTAACATAATATGTGATGTGTTTTGATATTGTACTAAATGAAGCTTAATATAGAATTACATAATATCTATATTTAGTGATTCGGTGTTTTCACAGATTTTTTACATACTTTAGATTTTGTAATGAAATTGTATGCTTCTACTATTAGACATAGGTATGTGATGTCTGTAAGGCGAATGAATGTGATTTATAATAAAAATATGTTATGATATAGATTAGATTAGATAACACTTTATTGCCCACCAAAATAAACAACTACAAAAACAAAATGCATAATTACAACAATTCTTGACAAAACAACAGGTGGCCTTATCGCTAAAAGCGATCTCTTCCAGGCAACTTATAGCCAATGAGGCATAGATAATACACTATATATAAGACATTGAGGTTATAGATGGGCAATCCACCCACCCGGGCTTAAACCCAGGTGGGTTTGGGTGTTTTGGGATAAACACCCGATTTCCACCCAAATTTCGGGTGTAAATGATTTTTATACATAAATGACATTTAGTTTTTAATTATTATTCTCTTATTGAATTATACATAATTAGTTGAAATAAAATAATGCAAGAAAAATCTTTTTTCTGGTACTAATCAAAAACAAATACTTAACAATCAATCCCTTTCGGATTCTCTATTATTATTGTTACGGACGACAAAATGTAAAGGCTATCTGGCTTCCCTTGACGTTGTAAGAAATGAAAATTTGTGGCGGAGGAATTTAAGTACCTATATTAAGCCATATGTGCGCACCAAATGCTATGAACAAATCTTAAGTATTTACAGGCAGCTAAGGGTTGTCATGTAAATCAACTTACAAATGAAGAATATAACAACTAACACGCTTATGCTCGAGTCTTCAACGCTAATTACACACCACAACATAAAATAAGCTATTAAAAAGTTGAAATAATAGAAAATGTGATTTTTGAAATTTTGTTTTTATCTCGTAGCATTTTATTTTACCCTCCATGATCTAACTAATGTTGCCTACAAAGAAATGAATGAATGAAAATCACTTTTGAAACATTTTTTAACATCACTAATTTAATTTCATCAAATCAAATAGACACCCAATTTTCTGGGTGTTTATGGGTGCGGGTTTTTATCAAAACACCGGGCTTAACGGGTGGATTGCCCATCTATAATTGAGGTATAACTTGTCTAGAGAGACCATTGCTAACAAACAACACCGCGAAAAATGGCATCGAAAACGCGAAGCGTTGCTATATTCACTCTACAAAAATTATCAATGTGTGCGTGTTTTGGGGATATCAGCTAAAAAATATTACTCTATTTTTTATAATTAAATTATGAGCTAAACTTAGATGTAGGTGGTGCATAAATTCAGATTTTTTTAAATACATTAATTTTTTAAGATAAATTCTTATTTACACATGAAGTGAGTCTTCTTTAACTAGTATATAACAAAGTCATTTTTCGCGCCTGTCTGTCCTTATATCCGCTAACACCTTCTAAGCCACGCAACGGGTTTTGAAGCGGTTTTCACCACCAGTTAGGTAACTTTTCAAGAAGGGTTTATATACATACTACCTTTTGTCCGCGATGCTGTTGATGATGCGCTTTGTTTGCAATATGTATAAACCTAATTTTATATACGTGTAAGTAAAATAAAGCTACTTACTTAGGATTAACCGCCGCAGGGAAAATTCTAGTGTTTATGATTTTATTTCTTCTGCCATGTTAGTAATAAAGTTATTTTTCAGCCAGAAAATAGTTTTCAAAATACAACATTAAAATCTGTAGAAACGCCAACGACCAGTCAAATAACCAACAAGGAGAGAGTCAAAATATTTGTACCAGAGTACATCATTAATAGGGAGATGAGTACCACAGATTACCCTTTTACTGAAGAGGACGATGTTGTGTTTATACCCAATGAGAAGGCTGCTATTCCCAGGTAATTTTTATTGATGAAAATTGTGATTTTACTAGGATATGCCCGCGACTTTATGCACCTTTGACTTGAAATTCCCACGGGATTCCCGGGACAGAAAGTAACAGAGCATTTAACAAAGAATGTAAGCTATCGTTTTAATAAAAACTGTGCCGGAATAAGTTTATTTTTATGCACTCGAACAATTTCAAATCGCTCTCTAGAAAATTACCGCGGGATTCCCAGGATAAAAAATATCACACATTTTATTACATAAAATTTGCTATCGATCAGTGAAAAAAACACATTAGAATTCGACTTTTTTTCATCTGGACATTTTAAATAATTCCCAGAAAATTCCCGTGGGATCCACATGACTAAAAGTAGCTGAGACTTATTAGCTGTTGATCAGCGAAAACCGAATCGAAATCGGCCCATTGGTTTTTACGTGAATCCAGAACAAACAGACAAGAAATCTAAAAATAAAATGCATCCTGTTCTCCATCGTTTATATATATTCCAAATTATTATTTTTTTAACATCTTCAATGTCAAACACGGCATATTTACAATTTTATATTACAACTAGCTGATGCCCGCTACTTCGTCCGCGTGGTGCGGTTTTTTAACTATCCCACGGGAACTCTTTAATTTTTCGGGATCAAAAGTATCCTATATATTGACCAGGGATATAAGCTACCACCATAGAAAATATCATTTAAATCGGTCCAGTCGTTTCGGAGATTAGCCGGTACAAGCAGAGAAACAAAAAATATAATAAAATTCTAAATTAGTTCTATTTCACTTGTTACATCCCCCTGACTCAGTTTTTAGCATTTTTTCATTGTACAGAAATGTGATCAAATGCGGCTTATGTATTTATAGCGTTAAAAGAAGACAAATCTTACTTTTTATTTATAAAATAAAATCACAATCAAAACTTCCAGTAAACGGATTGCGCCTTCTTAAGAAAAAGTTATTTGATCTATGTAATATAATCATATATAACTATTAGTTACATATATTTACAATCAATAATTTAATACAATAAAAGAAAACTTAAACTTATTTATATTGTATTCTACCCATAGCCCATACCCATACCCAAGGTTATAAGTAGAATACTGAACCTAGATCACCGTCTTCTATGGGTAAGGTGCCCAGAAGGCTGGCTACGTTTCCTCGCTGGATCGCCATACTGATCCGTTGCCCGAGGTAAGCACCAGCCCTCTAATCACCTGAAGATTCAATGAGTCGTTTTGATATTTAATTGTTAGCTACCCTAGTAACATAAATATTATTATTATTATTATTAGATTTAGTTAAAATTATTTTTTCCTGTTTTGTCTCAGATATGGTGATGAATTTTCTTCAAGAAATAAGTTGAGAATTAAAGATCTAATGAAAAAATCTGTTGGAGATATTATAAACGACCAGAATATTCGAATAGAATCAAATACAGGTATTACTTTTTTCATAATTAAAGATTCTTTTCATAATTAAAGATATTTTTTCATGATTAAAATATTTTTTATAATGATACTTATCATTAACAAAGAAGACTAGGGACGAACTTTAATATCCAATGTCTATGACTTCAAGTATGTTTTCACATTTTTAGACGTATCAAAAGACATCTTCTTCATATCGGGAAAGAATAACGAGAACATAGAAACTTCGACTAAAACTAGGAAGACAGAGACAAAAATAGAGTCAAGAAGGAGTGGGAAAGAGACACCGAAACTTGACTGCCGAAATCTGGACTGTAATAATACAATCAGTACAGTATGTGGTGGCAAATATGAACATAGACAATGGAGGTATAGAATCTTCCTGAACGACTGCTATTTTAGGAAAGTGAACTGCGCTTTTAAATATCCTGAAAATCGTGAGTACCGTCATTAAAGAAGAATACTAATTAATGAAAATCGTTCAATAATTATCTATATTAGTTCTATTTAAATATAAACTAAAATAAGAAAATATATCATAATAGTGTTACGAGCTACAGGACTCGAATTAAAAATGCCGTTGGAACTACTATAGAATTTATTAGAACTGTACAAACACACTGCAACCAGTTCACACTGCACAATTCGATGCAATTCGACACGCGCAATGTCCGTCGTCTATATCGCTAATCGAGAGTACTACAAACATCTTACTCGTCTCGTAGTCGTCGCTTGACTGCCCACCCCTCCATACGGGCATCGTCTTATACTAACTACACAGTACAAAAAAATTGGCCGCGCGCACTGAGTTTCCGAGAAATAGTAATTTGCACACCCGCGAACGGCTAACGAAGTCGAAAACAATAACAATAAGGATTAGTTCGACGCTGATGATGGTTATAAAATAAGTAGAAAAACAATAGCATGTTTTTCTTAATTACAAATTCAAAACACAAAAGAATTCCTAAATCCGGGAAGACAATAAACTACGTTTACAACAGGCAGCTGTGCGCTTATCTTTGAAGGCATGTAACAATAGATTATGATTTATTTTCTTTAATTTAGATAATACTGTGTAATATATCCGTGCAGGAACGGAGAATATCCTGAGTTGGGGCGGCCTGTGGTAAGAGGCGGCAAAACAACCCACAACCGGGGGTGGTAGGGCATTAGCCTGTCTGGATGGCAAACTCCCTGGTCTAGAGTATGCCGCCATAACAACTTTAATTTGTGTTTCGTCATCAGTGGCCAAGTTCCAGTTTCTCCTTTAAGGCCAGCTGCACATTGGCAGCAGCTCCGGTATTGCTATTGTCCATAGGCGACGGTAACCAGTTCCCATCACAGTTGGGTCGTCAGCCTGTCTGCTGTGCTCCAGCAATAAAAAACTGTTATGGATTTTTGCTTTATTTGATTTAATATTTAATCTGACTTGTAAAATTGATTACAGTTTCCCTAGATTTAAATATAACACAATATTGCGCACCACTACTGGCAGCATATATAGATGCACTGAACGACTAACAGCGCATTCAAGAAACTCCCCAGCTTTCATATTCTGAAAGTACGCTTGGAGCTGCCTGGTCACAGGGATGAAAACAGTATTTATGTCCCTGCGAAACAATTTTAACTGCCGTCAAAAATAATTAATTATTTATTTAGATTTATGGCTTGGCAGCTAGGCCTTTAAGCCAGATCTTAGATTATAATGTAGTTTCTTCATTCTCTTAAGCCTATGTGTAGCACAGCTGAACTGTATGTTATCAGCTGGTGCCATTCAACGTAGTTCTTGTGTCAACTCAAAAGGCCACATTCGACTATACAGTTCACATTTCTCACAAAACACATAATTACTACTCAAAAACTATCAATATCCTACAACTATTGTTCATTTTAGAGTAATTTTACACATTTTTAGAAAATAAAACTGCACAGCACAACCTCTCCTTTCAGTTCCCGCCAAAATCTCGTCAAAAAATGTAAAAACTATGGCGAGCCATAGATAATATATGCGACTCATGTCCCAACTTTTTTTACAACCACTATTAAATCGCGGCATAAATTGTAATAAAAAATATCAACAATATTGTACCATTTTATACTTATAAATTACATTTTACTAAATTATTATTTAATTTACAAAAATTTGAGCTATATATTTACTATCATCAGTGACAAAAAATAGTGGCTGGTAGAATGCCACAGAAAACAAAATACTTGACGTTTCATGTGACGTATTAAATGAGTTCATCAGATTTAAATATGGATTTAACGCCTGATTTTATTAGAGAAGTTATTGTTTGTTTAACTAATCAGTTTTTATTGACTTTACGCGTGTTCGAAATAAAAGCTGAGTGTTAACCTCGGGGGAAAGGCATATTTAGGCACTCGAACCATAAGCGCCCTGTCTATGCTCGTGCGCCAAACTATATCATGCCTAAATAGGTGACTTTCACCTCTCGTGTAACAATCTACTATTTCTTCATACTTATTTTTCTAATGCTTTTTAAAATAAATGCAGAAGTATGCTATACAATTACTTTTCGAAGAATTAATAGAGTTGTAGCAAACAGTGCATGCTCAGTAAAATAATACATAGTCTTATTAATCTAGGTTATAAACAAGTACTTTTGGAGAAATGTAAAAATACTGGTGCCCATGTGCAAAGGCCTACTATGATCTACAATCCATCACCACTAGCTTATGTGCCACAGGCTATCAAACTGAATTTAACTAGAAGAAATTTAATATCAAGGAGGTAAGAAGATGAATATAATAAAAAAATCGAGAAAGAAAAAGAAAGAATACACAGTTAATTTCTGCGGTTCAATCGGTGTGATACCACACTGTCACAGAATATTGACGTGAAACGATTAGCCTTGAAGAAGAGTGGAAGTCTACTGTCGTCTGTTGTTCCTGAAACATACAATTTAGGCGTCTTCAAGTCTCGCGTGAACAGGTATCTTCTAGGTAAGCGTGCTCCATCTTAGACTGCATTTCCACCTGACATCAGGTACAATGGCGATCAAACCCGAATCTACCTCTCTCTCTCTTCTTCAGCCAATCTCAGTCTACTGCTGGACGTAGGCCTCCCCAAGTAGGCGCCACATATCCCGGTCTCCCGTCTTCCTCATCCAGCCCCTGCCAGCGATCTTACGCAGATCGTCAATCCACCGGGCTGGCGGGCGTCCTACACTACGTTTGCCGAGACGTGGTCTCCACTCTAGGACTCGTTTGCTCCATCGGCCGTCGGTCCTGCGACAGACGTGACCGGCCCACTGCCACTTCAACTTGCTAATTTTATTCTATACAATATCGAAATCTATACAACATATTAATAACAATCATAGCAGTGGCGTGTCACTGTCTGCCCATTTTATCCATATTCTCCGAACATTGTGACGGAGAGACGCCATAGTCCCCATAGAGCTAGATTTCTAATATCACTACGAGTTGATCACAATAGCTCGGTACCTTTTGTTCTCATTCCCTACAATTGTCCTACACTGACCGGGGCTTGTCCTTAGATACATTAATATATGATGTAGATAACGATAAACGCCGGTCAGTGTCACACCACATTTACATCTTGTCAAGAGGCCTGGCCTGCTTATGGTCCGTGGTCTACGATGATCATTTATTTCAAATAATTCATTATATATTGTTACGAGCTACAGGACTCGAATTAAAAATGCCGCTAGAACTACTATAGAATTTATTAGAACTGTACAAACACGTATAAAACAAATACAAATAAGACCGGATGCAACCAGTTCACACTGCACGATTCGATGCAATTCGACATGCGCAAAGTCCGTCGTTTATATCGCTAATCGAGAGTACTACAAACGTCTTACTCGTCTCGTAGTCGTCGCTTGACTGCCCCACCCCTCCATTCGGGCATTATCTTATACTACAGTACAAAAAATATCGGCCGTGCGCACTGAGTTTCCGAGAAATAGTAATTTACACACCTGGTTATCTATTCCTGCGAACGGTCAACAAAGCCAAAAACAATAACAATAGGCTATTGCCTAATTGCAAATTTAAATACGGACTAATAAAAAGAACTCCGTATGCGGGAGGGGCAATAAACACGATGCGCAGCATTTCTTTGTCGTTATGTGACAATAGATGCAGGTGGCCCAACTTGTAACAATATAAACGATTCATAGTTAGTAAATTACGTAAGAAAATATAGGCAGAGTTAATAGAACCTATCCTAATATTGCGTAACATTGTTATGCTAGCTTTACATTTGCTACCACAACAATTTAATATTGGCACGTCGTTCCTCTCAGCCAGTGTAGCTGGTCCGTGCTTTTGGGTAATGTTTGGAGTCTCTACAAAGCGATGGTGACTTTGTGCCAGAAATAAAACGACACCATCGAATGTTAAAAACGGAAGAGAGGGATTTTATTTTCTTGTTTTAACAAGGTTATAAAATGACACTGACAAATAAGAAACATATACACTCTCGGGTAATGAATGGCGGCGCCAGATACTCGCGTCGGTAACAGCCAGTACTTTCAAGATGCGGTTGGAGTCATAGATAATACTATATATTTTTACAACTTAGCCAAAATTCCACGAAGCACGCCGAACCTGCCGGCCATAAAGCACAGTTTATTACAGTTTTATTACCTGCCCGCATTTGGACCTCTTGTTTACTTTGTGTTTAAAATTTATAATTAGAAAAGCCGCCTATTGTGTATTGTAATCCTTTATGATGGTCGTTAGCCAGATGTGATTCATGGAAATCATTGTTTTGCGGGCGAGACATATTGTATACAACAAGTTTAGTATAAAACAATGCCCGAACGGAGGGGTGAGGCAGTCAAGCGACGATTGCGATCAAAGCAAGACGTGTACATTCGATAAGCGATACAGTAACGGACTTTGCGCATGTTATTTAATTGTGCATTACATTTGGACTTATTGCGTCCAGTTATATTTGTAAGTACAAACTACAAATATATAGTTATACACGTATAACACAGGTGTGTTATACGTTTTTGTATAGTTCAAATAAATTTTATAGTAATTCCAAAAGGCATTTTAATTCGAGTCCCGTAACTCGTAACAATATATTAAAGTTGGAGCTGCCCCGAATTCTGAAGCGCAACGAGACTGCTCTTTTTCTGACGATTGGATTGTAATCATCATGTCGTGCTTCAGCGAACATATGTGATGCACCAGAGCCGGATCTAGGGGGGACAAGCCGGGGGCCAATAAAAAAGGCGGCCAATTCGAACTTCGCAGACAAATACGCAACTCATTATTAACGCAACTTTGACCACTGAGACATCCAGTACTTTAAGCACATACATTATTTATCGTAGGGTGCGTAGACATAGGTCAGAAACCACAGACGCACGCGTGTCCATCAGTAGGCGTCTGATGGCTGAAATGATAATGATGATTAAGGTAAATATATAGGCGAGCGGTGACTTTCAGATTTTGCCCCCCCTCGAAATATTCTAGATCCGGGGTTATGATGCGCTGCATAATCACGGCAGCCTCATCAACATCCTGAAACCGTTATTATATTGCACTAGCAGGGCATTGACAACCCTCCGCGTACTGTTGGTCCACAAGCTGGTCCTGTAGGACACCTGGCAGTGTGCTATAAAATGGCTAATCTAAAAATCTTTTGAATTTGTAGATCTGAGACAAGAGATATCGATGGTCAGGCATGCTCACACGCATGCCCCATAACTTGTCCTGAGGACTACGAACCTGAGTGCGCGGTTTCCTCAACTGGCAATCAAAGAGTGTTCCTCAATCACTGCAAGTTGGATTACAACTCTTGCACCTTCGGTGTTGGTAGGTTTTGCAATTGATTTGACAACTTCTAATATTTTTACTATTATTCAACAATTTTATGATAACTCTTTTACAGTGCAGGATGTATAAAAGATATAGATATATATACAATTGATATAATGATTGTTGAAATTCATTGACATAAATCGATTATGGTAATAGACAACTTACTTGTTACCTTATTTTTAAAATTTCTAGTCTTTCAGACAGAATTTAGGGCCGATGTTTACCGTTTTATAATAGAAAATTATAATGGTTTTTTAAACCATATACTCAACACAACTCCTTATATTTCTTTGGCCCAAAACCCCCGGTCTCCTTTTATTTGTCAATCTGGTAACTGTAGCTTCGTGGTCGTTATAAGCGAATATGGTTAAGAGAAAAATAGTTATTAATATATTTTTTTGGGTCAATGTTTCAGTCTGGTACAAACGTCCTCTGTCGGAGTGTGTTGGAGGGAAGAAAGCTGATATGAGACAGAACAGGGCATTTATAGGCTGGATGCAGAAGGTTGGCATCGTCGACAATAAAGGAAGACTTGTGTTGTCATAGTAAAGCAATGTACATACTATCTAATGTATATGTACCAATTACATGTAGAATGTTTTTAAATCTCTGAATGCACCTTGAATTTTAATATTAATTAAATTGTGAACGTAGCAATCAGTGAATGAAAGAATGAAGGAGTGTGAGAGACAGAGGGATAAGAAGGAAGATGCAGGATGAAGATGAAATAAGACGGTGTGGTGTATTTGAAGACAAGTAGCTAAATAAAATAAAATTTAGAAGAATATACCGGTTTTATTACGAAGATCTAATACCACACATTTTTTCATGTATTAAGTTATATCATAAATTATTTTTCTCGTCTGACGACGAAACACAATATTGCTCTATGGCCCTGTAGGCGACGCACACATCTATGTGTATATATATATATATATATATATATATTGTGTCAATAATAATAAAACTACGTTTTAACGGTTTCAAGCGGGGTTTATCATGTATACTAGCCGTGAAAACTTAGAAAATATTTTGTCAAATTTTTGAATTAAAATAAGGGCAACACGGACGGAGTGTGCACACGATGCTACTGGTTTATTTTTGTAAGTCAGTGTCACGTGGGTCTCCGACAGTAGCGAGCGCAACAGCTGTATTTCGATTACTACGCCGTGTGCATACACCCCCGAAACCTGGCAGTCATATTTTGGGTATATTATTTGATATACAACCCGCATATTTGCATACCCGTATATATAATCCCTACAGGCATATTTGGTGAAATAAGTACAAATCACACAAATTTGCACAAAAAGTTAATAACTCGAAACTTAAACAACAACTCAAAACTTAACAAAAATAATAAGTCAACAATAACAACAACGAAAAAGACAACGAAACTGTGAACAATTGTACTCGAATGATAGCGACACTACCAATGTTGACGTGTGAAATTATATTCTGCGCAACCGCTTGGCGCTAACTTCAGACGGGCCACGACTCATCGGACGTACTGTATGTGACTGCGCGCGGGCTACGGCATCGAGCTGGACCAACGCTAGCTCCGGCTCATGAGCATAACTTCACAGTATATCATAGCTAACCGATGACCGAGCGTAAGCCCGGTTTATGGCCGTCTATAGCCCCGGCAAAAAACCGTCTCGTTAACACACGCCCTAACAATAACGTAGTTGAAGTAGGCGTATTATATATAGACGTTAGAGCTAACAGCATTCCTAAATTTCAATGTCACTGCTTAAAAGCTTAAAAGGCTATCAGACGCCATTAAAAGCAGACTGGTGGCCAAGAAACCTAATGCACTTTACTAAGATTAATGTTGGAACTTTTTAAAATAAGGACTCGGACACATGTTACTACAAATTCTAAAACCATTTACATATGAAAGACTAAGATGTTGTAGATTTTTTTTTTCCTTTATAGTTTGGAGGTGGTTTTGCTTTTATTTAAATATGTATATAATTATGTTGTCTACTTTTCTGTCGCAGAATAATTCAATAGCTTCAGAAATAATATATTATATTAAGCGACTGTAGAAATTGTACTACTGGCACGCGTATACAAATTTGCCTTTCGATGAGTGTAGGCAATCTTCAACAAGGTTTACTCTCGATTTCCATGAGATCCACTCGTCAGATCCTGCCTTGATAACAATGGGACCACCTCAAGAGTATGTTCTTTCAAATAAAGAAACAGAAATGAAAATCGGTTCACAGTTAACGGAGAAATCGCGTAACAAACATACAGTCAAATTGAGAACCTCGTTTTGGAAGACGGTAAAATAATGATGTTCCGATATCAACAAATCTAAATAAATCACGTATGCACTTTAGTGCACTTTTGTACTCGTGCCAATGAAATAACTGGACTGGCAAGAAATGGCTTGACAACGTATCGGTCATTTACTATCACACACATTGACGAACAATTCTTTGTTGAACATAAGGAGAATAATTAAAGCATTTAAAATGTTTAATTTTAACCTCAGACGAACAAATAAAAGTTTAAACTAAGCCAACGTGAACAAAAGCGTATTTTTTTATTGCATGTGTTCATCGGATAGGCAGACGGCCCACCTGATCCAAAGCGGTTATCATCGCTTACATACATTTGTAGCACCAAAGATGCTACAAATGTGCTACTGCTCTCTAAAGCGAGCTTGGAATCTGGCCACTAATATAATAACAGTCCACAAATGTCCCACTGCTGGGCTCAGACATCCCATTATAGGGGAACGGACAGTATACTCGACACGCTTGTCCAAGACAACTTGGTAGTTTGACACACCGGTTATCTCGATGTGCAGTTTGCATCACGATGTTTTCCTTTGCCGTTGTTAGAAAACTGCCTAAGTAGTGCGCGGGCCAGGATCGAAACCACGCCCTTTGAGTTTGGGACGCGTGTGCTCGCCATTACGCTACCACGACTGGCCACTAAAGGTTGTTGTGGCGGCACAGTCTAGATCAGTGGTGGTAGCCATCCAGTTGGGCAAATACACTACCACCTGTGGAGGTTGTTTTGTTGCCTCTTACGACAAGCCGCCCAGCTGCAGGATACTGTATTCTTCCTCCATTCCTACACGCACATTTAGACAACAGAACAGATAACAACCAATAATTCATTAATATTACAGCTTTTAAATTATTAGGTCTAGATCGGAATCCAAGAGTTCTGACACATACTGTTAAAATTATATTATCGTAACAAAATTATGTTAATAATGTCACTAATAATAATAATAAAAATCTCATAGCAAAGAGCCTCGAACGTCATCACCTAGAGAGGCTCTCGCTTGGAAGCTGGGTGACGGGCTAGATACAGAAGGCAGCACTCTTGGACACGGCACGAATTGTGAGGAGGTTCCTGTCTCTGGAGTCCTAACCCCACTGCCGGCGGACTTCGAGATATTGTATTTTTTTTATTAAATATTTTATTTTGGATGTGTTTTACAATAAAAAAATGCTTTTTTTTTGTAAATAAATAAATACATCGAATCAGTAATTATATATTTCAATAAATATTTAAATGTAATATTTTTTTACTTATAGATGTGCGTTGAGTCTGTGTGGGTAATAGTAGTATACACTGGAAACCATTCCGCCTTTATCCGTACTGATTCGATTATTCAGTACTAAGTCCGCGTAACGCACATCGGCGCATTCAGCTATCTATTACTAAAACCGGATTCAAATAAAATAACAATTAATTTTAATAAACAAGTGTGGCACAGCCAGCTCCGCGCGCCTCTCTATTTAGATCGATTCAACTCCAACGAGCTAATCGATAAATATTGTTAATCTGTATAGAGCATATTGGTCTTAGTGATGTTCATACAAAAAATATCGATATGTTTTTCGATATAATATATGGTAGTGTTCTATCGATACTTTGCGATATATCGTAGAAATATATCGATATCTTCGATATATCGTAAAAATGTATTTTTCGTAACTAATGTCATAATCGAATTATTTTGGAATACTAATATTGAAAATCGATTATGAAAATAGTAGTTTACTTACTTTCATAATCGAATGATTTCATTAGTATATCTCATAAACGGCCACCGCTGAAAAACTACAAAAAAAAAAATCGAGTGTTTATTTGAGACACTCGGGCGTCGTTCTTTAGCTGTCGAGACGAATATACATTGCAGGTTAGGTATGTAGTGGAATCTGATTTGAAGTAATTTATTATTTTGTTAACAACGAAACTTTCGTTACTGCGAAGGCTAGTTATTCAATAATTCAGGCTTTTACGTTTTATTATTACTCAAGTTGCCAAGTATAACAGCATAAAAAAGTAAAAGTATGTTCTTTAATTTCTAACGATATTTGGTGAATCGGATAAAATGTATCGATTGTACATATTGTCGCGAATGATGGTGGAAACATCTAGTTAGCTTAAGAACTTTTAGATTATGCTAGAAAATTCTGGAAGAAAAAGACAAAGACGGATATATTTTAGAAAGGGATAGACGATGAATGAAAGTTCTAGAATAGAAAGTTCGAGAAGCAAAAGACAGAGATAGATAGATGTTAGAAAGGGATAGATATATAAACGAAAGTTCTCGAATAGAAGGTTCGGGAAGAAAAAGACAGATAGATATATGTTTAGAAGTGGATAGATAGTAAATAAAAGAATAACGAAATTATGGGTTCCAGAAGATTCTTCCGGGTATATAAACAGCGTAAGGCGCGCCTACCGGGCAGTTTAGAGTAGAGTTTATGCGGGCGCGATGCGATGGCCGGGAGAAGGCAAAGGGACGTGGAAGAAGAAGCAAGGAAGCACTTACCTCGCCACCAGTCCGCCGCCACACTGCGCTCGTCCCCGGGGGGTTCACACACTCACTAGGATTATGGTGCTTTAGTGTGCATTCATTTCAGTTCCAACAGCTTATTTTCTTTATTGTGTTCTAACCATTTATTGTACGTATTTTTATATATATCGCGATGACAGCAGTGACATTAGCTGCATGTGTCTTGTTTTACGCATTCTTCATTTAAAAGTTTCTTCTATTCTTGATGGCGTGGATGGGGAGGAAGAATTTATAAGGAGGTTTTCCTCGGCGCAACCAGTTTAGTTCAAGACAGTGAAGCGACAAGTGCGATACGAAAGAGTTGGAAGAAGAGGTTAATAGAAGACAGTGACGGACGAGTTTAGTGGTGAATTTAGTGAAAAGTGTAGTGGACAGTTTAGTGAAGTAGGAGTTTCACGTAGTTTAAAAGGAGGTCTAGAGGCGAGCTACATGCAGTAAATTCTGTGGTGAACACTGCAGCAGCAGAAGGTATGTCTACGCAATATCGGCGACTGTATCGTGAGTGAGAAATCTTATCGTTGGTACAGTGCATCTTTCCTTGTGTGTGTAGGGGCAACCCTGCAGAGTGGAATCACGCACGGCTGTGTAAGTCAATAAAAGTTATAGTTAAAAACTGGTGTTTTCTTCCAATCCTAAGTGCGTACCCCGCTCGCACGTTACAATATCGATACTAGATTATTCGATAATATCAGGTGGAAGTGATATATCATGTGCATATATCGATATTTTATGTAATGTCGATTTATATCGTGCACTCCTAATTGGTATAGTCTCGTGCTGGCATCGAAGCGGTACGCACGCGCACCACGCGAATTAACGCTATGCGAGTTATTTTTTAAAATACGTATTTAAAATTCAATCATAAGTTGAAAATCGTAAAGAAAACTGGTGAAATACAGATTTCCA
This sequence comes from Dendrolimus houi, assembly GCA_039645545.1. NCBI lineage: Eukaryota > Metazoa > Arthropoda > Insecta > Lepidoptera > Lasiocampidae > Dendrolimus > Dendrolimus houi. The sequence continues at coordinate 2,897,167 of CM077146.1, forward strand.
TACTCATTGGCGGCGAATAGAAAATCAAAAAAATAAAGCACTTGCAACACTACGCTCATCAAAACTATACTAGATACGAGGATTCAATGCTACACAGATTTCGCTTGTCATTCTTTTGGTCCGTGTGTCAGGTGCTCCACTAACGACAATATAAATAACAAACTCATCAGTCCGTCTGTCTCTTGCATTAACTAGATGACAAACGTACCGTCTATATTTAATACCGCCTGTCTACTTATCTTTGAATATTTTATGTGGTTACGACCTTTGAAAACACCGTGCGTGTCGTTCAATGCATAGTGTAGCGTTCCGTTGAAGTCCATAAAGTTTACAATAGGTTTTTTATTCCATGATTTCAGAAGAAAGCGGTTACCTTCGCCTGTGGACATTTGTAACACCTCTCTCTAAAAGGAGACTGGAACCTGACCACTAATGCCGGAACTTGACGTTGTTATGGCGGCATGCTCTATGCTAAGCGCGGTAGCGATCCAGACGGAAAAATACCTATAATGCTTTTCAAACAAAATCCCAGAAGACGTTCAAGAGCTCAATAAACAGGTTTAAGTTTAAAAATTTTGCACAACAACGTTTGTGCGAGAAGCATTATACAATGAAAGGTTTTCCAGACGACAGCATCAAGTAGGAATAAGGCGAATTATTAAAAAAACATTTAAATGGAATAAAACTAATTATGGACCTGCTGTTTTATTTTTATAATTTCTTGATTTAAAATTGCAAAATATGTGATCACACATTAGGGAGGGAGGAGTCTCACGAATGTAATTTTTATCCGTGCAGGAACGTACCAAGAAACAATTTCCTGCGGCCGGGCGGACTGTCGTAAGAGGCGACAAAATAACCCACAACCAGGTGGTCCGTGGTAGGGCATTTGCCTGACTGGAGTGCTACCACCCCTGGTCTAAAGTATGTCGCCCTAACAACCTTGAATTGTGTTCCGGCATTAGTGACCAGCTTCCAGTCTCCCTTAAGAGAGCAGCAGCGCATTTATACCACCTTTGGTGTTGCAAATGTCCATAGGCGATGGTAACCGCTTTCCATCAAGTGGGCGGTCTGCCTGTCTACTGAATTCCTGCATTAAAAAAATTAAAAAACCAGCTGTGACAAGGACGGGGTCGACAAAATCATGAAATTCGTTATATGAATCGTTTCCGTGAGATACAGAAATATAACCACAAAGATGACATTGCGGTCACGTTTTTCTGATCCTGCTGTTGCATTTTTTTTTAAACACGTCGTTCTGGTAACGCTTACAAAGTTTCGCTGCACATGTTAGTCTAGATATAATCTTTATATATATAATTCCTCAATTTGTTGTATCTCACTAAACTTCTCCTAAACGGTTGAACTGATTTTGATGACATTTTTTGTGTGGCCGAGTGGATTCGAGAATGCTTTAAATTCACAAAACGTTAAAACGCGAGAAAAAGATGACCCATACACCTTCTAATAGGTCACTTTATCAAACCCTAATAGCTAATAGTAGCTCTATTTCACATATATACATAAAAATGTAATTAGGTATTATATATCACGAGCGAAGCCGCGGGCAAAACATAGTACGCGTGTGTGTGTGTGTGTGTGTGTGTGACACCTTCCTAGATGAATTAACTAATTGGTGGTGAAAACCGCTTCAAAATCCGTCGCGTGGTTTATTAAGAATTAGCGGATATACAGACAAACGCGGAAACCGACTTATGTTCTATATTATGTAAAGATTCCCTAACGAATAGATGAATATTCATACAGTTTAAATTATTCAATGAATTAAACAAGACATTAAAGCCTGTTATCTTTTTAGCGAAGGTTTTGAATATTCAAAGCATTGCGTGCTTCTTTTCAGTTTTAAAGATTTGTCTTATCTTTTGGGGTTCCGCGGCGAAATAGCAAAACTGAAAAACTTATAAAATCGCGTTAGTTACGTAGTTTGAATCCTAGCTGGAATGCATCAAATCAAATTTACTACTTGATCAAAATTCTTGTTTTGATCAAATAAATTTGATGTGATGACATGAAATCTTTATTTGTATGAAACATGGATAACAAAGTCATTAGATATAGTGAGAACATGTTTCGCCATTTACTGGCATACAAATTTTCTTAAAAACTAATATGGTTTATAAACATTATATATTTTTATTAAATAATCGTGTGTGATCGTTACAATTTAGTCACCTTTGTGTCAAATTTAAATACAATTATATATTTTATGAATGTCACTTTATTAATAATAATGAATGGTCGAATATATTGAATAATGATCGCATGTTGGTAATAAAACAATAATAATAAAATAAACCCGCAGGGGGGCTTTGTGGCGAAGCCTTAGGTGAGTAGCGACACCTCGTACCTGACTCCGGGGACCAAGACAAGGCCCCCACCTCCGTGCTTGCCTTAGCCTGCCGGCACGGAGTGGAGATCGCTAGAGCTAAGACTCAAGCTCCAGGGGTGGAAGTGATAACTGACATCAAGTCAGAAGTAGCTTCGGTGAACCTGCAGCCCACCTCTCTACACCCCTTAGCCACTCACACCCATGTTGCCCCTGTCTTCTATGGAATTTTTGGGGCCCATGCAGGGAGTGGCGAGTCACCGTCTGCCCATTTTTCCATGTTCCCCGAACATTGCGACGGGCAGAAGCCACAGTCCTCATATTCCCAGACCCCTAGACCACTAGCAGTTCACGCCAATAGCTCGGTACTTTTTGTTCTAATTTCCCATTATTATTTTATATTTATTATTATTATTATATGGTGTAGACAGGGGTAATCGCCGGTCAGTGTCACGCCATATTTACATTAAATTTGTCAAAAGGCCTCTACGTGTTGGCCTTCCCATGGCCCCCATGCAAACCCTCCAAATGTCCGGGCCATTTTATGGCAGGTGATCGTCAAAGACATACACTAAAATAAGTAAATGTCATTTGATGTAACTAAATAATTCTGATACCTGATAAAAACATTTCTCAACCAGCCATGAGAATAACTTACTTTTAAATTGTTTGAGAGGTAATTCTCTTATTGAGGCAGGTATTCGATTATATACTTTTATTGTTATTACTAGTATATTTTTGTGACAATGCCATCCTACGCATAGGAATTATTAGTCTAATTGGATCTCTGTTCCTGATTTTCGAATATATTTGGTCTCTATACGCTGAAAAATATTCTGAATGTTCCTTTACAAATATACCGATTTGTAATATGTTTTGTTACGAGCTACAGGACTCGAATTAAAAATGCCGTTGGAACTACTATAGAATTTATTAGAACTGTACAAACACGTATAAAACAAATACAAATAAAACTGGATGCAACCAGTTCACACTGCACGATTCAATACAATTCGAACGCGCTAAGTCCGTCGTCTCTATCGCTAATCGAGAGTACTCGAGAACGTCTTACTCGTTCGTAGTCGTCGCTTGACTGCCCTCGCCCCTCCATTCGGGCATCGTCTTATACTAACTACACGGTACAAAGTAATTGGAGGCGCTCACTGAGTTTCTAAGAAATATTAATTTGCACACCTGCGAACGTCCACACAGTCGAAAACAATAACAATAGGGATTAGTTCGATGCTAATGATGGTTATAAAACAAGTAAAAAGACAATAGCATGTTTTTCTTAACTACAAATTCAAAAGACAAAAGAGTTCCTTAATCCGGGAGGACAATGGACTGCGCAGCTGTGCGCTTATCTTTGACGGCATGTAACAGTATAAAACAGCTAGAGTTAATAATTTTTGTTGTTTAAATAATGGTCTGCATGAAGTAATTGGACATTTTTTCCATAAATGATGTATCTTAGTGATACAACATTAAAATTACAATCTAATCTAGGAAATAAGACTAATGAGTTATTTAATTCTGACCTAAAATAAATAGATATAACAAACTAAGAATGTGTCAAATAACACGTTTACTATTGTCTTTATTAAGGAGAAGACACTTTGTTCATGTGTTCTTTGTTAATGTTTAGCACATAGGACTACACTGTATTATTATGAAAGTATTATAACACTAACTCAAATGGTTTCGTCTTTTTGAGTCTTCTTAATAAATCTGTATTATCAAGGAGCTAGGTGGCCTCGACGTTTACATGATTGTTGACGATAGAAAACGATCTCTGAACGGCCCGCTCGGTGTTGCTTGTAAAATGGATAATTAAATATAAGTAATCAATGGTATAAACATAAAATAAATACACAAATATATATGTATAAAAGATAAAATATTTGTTGTCTATTTAGCTGTATTTTAAATTAATAAATATTAGCAAATTGATTGCCTAGAGTGTAAGCGAATGCACGAACTTCACTCGGGTTCGACCCGAGTCAGTTGCCCGCGACTACCGACCGCAATATACGTGCCCTGCATTCGTTACACTCGCAGCATTTTCAACGGCTAACTTTCAAAGCCTTAAAACTTTGTTTAATTTTCTCCTTTGCACAATTGAACATCATATCCGTTACAATGATGATGAAGCCGTTGCTGGTGGGCTTCAGCATATTTTTAAATTACGTTAATGACGAGATCCACTTTTAAGTCTCGATGGAGATCGTCTGATCTTATGTACCAAGGAGCATTAACCATGTTCTTGAGAACTTTATTTTGGAACCTTTGTATAATGTTTAAATTGGTTGGCTTGGTGCAGCTCCATAGTTGTATACCATAGGTCCATACTGGCATTAGAATCTGTTTATACAAGAGTATCTTATTAGGTACTGACAGAGCAGAATATTTGCCGAGAAGCCAGTACATTTTTTTGTAACGTAAATCTAGCTCTTGGCGTTTCTTTTTGACATGGGCTTTCTAGCGAAGCTTAGCATCTAATGTCCTTAGACCATGCTGAATGGTGTAAGCTAATGTCATACCCAAATATTTGGCTGTATTTTCATATGGTATAATTTGGTCATTTATATATACCGCATGATAGTCAGGCTGTTTGTTTGTAAAATCAAAAAAAAAAGAAATTGGACATTGATGAATTTCATGATATAGTGTCAACACATGTTCTGCTCTTATAGGAGCATATTAATTGTAGTAAAATAGGTAATCTTAAAGCACATGAAATATATATATATAACGCTTTATTGCTCATCAAATATAAAATTTCAAAAATGCAAAATTACAATATCGACATAGTATAAACTATAGGCGGCCTTATCGCTTAAAGCAATCTCTTCCAGGCAATCTAACTCAAGGAATAATTTAACCCTAATTTGGCGATCTAGGTGGTGCAGATTATTAGGTAGATAATAAAACTACGTTTTAACCGTTTTAGGCGCGGTAATTTATTTGATTTTTGTTATTCCGACGTTTCGGCCACTTTTCAGTGGCCGTGATCACGGAAGACAAAGATATCGAGTGTCAATGAGTATTGTTAAAGTTTTATTTAGCCTACCGCCAACTTGTTCATTTTACTTATTTAGTTTTAATTTTGTTTTTGGTTATTATTTACTCTATGAGAGCCTAATCTAATTTACCACCGCTTCGCGACACGTTATGGCGTGAAGAGAAGAAGCGGCGCAAGAAACTCTTCAGCAAACATGCCTAGCTCTAATCATTTTATATAATATTAAAATGGGTGGAAGGAAAAACAAATAAATTATTAGTCAAGTTGGTTTATGTTCCGGTGCACTTAGAAAGAGCTCACAGTGTCCTGAGGTCTGGCAGTTGGTTTTTGCTGGGTTTGGGTCTTGATAGTTTTGATGATCGGATCCCAAACAGGTGGTACTTGCCAACCATCTTCTCTATTGAAATTTAGGTATTTTTTGATTTCAATAGCCTCACGCATCATTTTAGGTATGAAACGATTCTCTTTTGCGAGGATTTGTGGGTTATCGAATCTGATGTAGTGGTTGGGCTTATTCAGCGTGTGTTCACTGATGGCAGATTTCATAGACCTTGTGTGTTTCATGTCAGCAATGTGTTCTTTTACCAATGTATGATAATCCACACTCATAATCGAGCTTGTAGACACTTCAAATAAATTACCGCGCTTAAAACCGTTAAAACGTAGTTTTATTATGTATACAAGTCGCGATAACTTAAGAAAATGTTATATTAGGTAGATCTTAAACACACATACTTAAAGAGAGAGAGAGATATATATATATGTATGAATGCACACCAATATATATATATATATATATATATATATATATATTTACTTTATTGCGTTGTGTTATATAATATATATATATATATATATATATATATATATATATAACACTATATATTTAACTTGGCATTCGGCCGAAATTCGGTTTAAATGCCGAATATTGGTGCAAGAAAAAGTAAAATACCTACTTGCACTATTTTTTAAGAAATGAATTAATAAAATATATCTATATATAAACGTATATATATAAACATAAATTATATAATATATTCATGGTCATTTATTTTTAATACGAACATGACAAAACTTTTCGTGCAATGTGATAAATAAAATAAATAAAATTATTATCATTTGTTACTTAAAGTCTTTGCCTAATTAAATAGACATCAAATTAAAACAAAAATAAAATAAACTTATTTTCCTCTAATAAACATCAGTATATATATATATATATATATATTATAATGCGTAACATCAATAAGATTTTATAAATTAACGACTTAGGATATCAGCAATTACAACTTTAATTCTGATTGAAATTAGTGTTTTTGAGTGCGTTTAGAATTATGCGAAATAATTATTTTTTTCAATCAAAGGTCTACAAATCTAAAGTTTGACAGCCTGCACCTAAAATCATACTTAAAATTTACGGCGTAGTCGAGTCACGACGTATGTTGCTCAAATTGTGGGAAGTAGAAAGGCGAAGGAATTCAAAATGTTCCGAAGTAGAGGCTAGGAATAAATTTATTTTAAAAGAATGTTCGTTGAATATTCCGGCGAAAGCGAATGCGGAGCCACTTGAGTATTTCATGAAATTCAGAGACATGGTCATATTTTCGCAAGCCAAATATGAACCTAATGCAAAAATTCTGAAGTCGCTCAAGTTTATTTAGCTGTTCTATGGTTAAGTCGAGATAGCAGGCGTCAGCGTCATTCAGCGCGGTCCATCAGTAGCTCACAACGCCCAAAATGCTCCGTTAGCCGTTCCACAAGGCGACAACGCTCACAACGACCCATATCAAGAGGTGGGTCGAATAACCATTCCACTTGGGTTTACGATTGTAACGCCGGTAAGCAAGTGGAACAAGGAAAATCGCGGTCGTTATGAGCTACTAATGGAACTCGCTAATTGTAATAAATATCAAAACAAAAATATATAATTCTAAGGGAACGTACCCATACTACCAGTAGCATATGCAAAGACCCCCCTCTCTAAATATTCTGCCTCATAAGCCATTTAAAAACTGCTGAACGCTGCGCGCTATATTTGAAAACAGCTCAAAACAGCGCGAGATTTCCCTAAAGGATATTAACAACATGACGAAAACCTAAGCACCCCGCTCTGTGACCAAGCCTGGTATCTTGAAGACTTAAGCGTATCCTAAGTAGCTAACTAGGACCGGAGATAGAAAACAACTTCCTGTGGCCGGGTGGCCTATCGTAAGAGGATACAAAACAGCCCACAGTCAGGTGGTAGAGTATGCCCAGCTGGGTGACCAACTGCACTTATCTTACGCCGAACATTTGGCAGCCGAATACTCGTGGCATGTCTAATCTAGAGTATTGCACCATAATAACCTTGGGTTGTGTTCCGGCATTAGTAGCCAGGTTCCAGTCTCCCTTTAGAGAGCGGCAGCACGTTGATAGCACCTATGTGTGTTACAAATGTCCACAGGCGATGGTAACTACTTTCCATCAGGCGAGCCGTCAGCTTGTCTCCTATACTTCAACAAAAGGATAAGAATTAGTGTAAGACCGTAAGAATTGCTTCAGTAAAGGATTTGAGAGAGAAAGAGATATCACATTATTGTACACCATTACAAAAAACACAGAAAAACTTATAGCCTAGAAAAATTCTAAATGTGCAGCATGGTCTTATCGCTAAGAAGCGACCTCTTCCAGACAACCCGTAGCAAGAATAACACAGATTCAATTTGTCAAAGGTGGTATGCATACATATTATACGATATGCAGTTACTTATATCATATTGTATTCAATAATAAACATATAAGTACGTAAAATATTGTTACGAGTTACGGGACTCAAATTAAAATACCGTTGGAATTATTATAGAGTTTATTATAACTATACAAACACGTATAACACAGGTACAAATATAACCGAACACAAGAAGTCCAAACGTAATGCAGAATGTCGTAACTCAATAAAACGTGCAAAGTCCGTCACTTATTAGATTCCCGATTGTGGTACACACGTCTTGCTTCGATCGTGGTTCTCTCTCGACTGACTCCCCCTCCATCAGGTCAACGTTTTATACTGCACATATGCAATGTCCCCGTAACTAAGTTGGCTTAATCCGTCACACCTGGCTATTGTCTCAGCCGGAAACTGCCATAAAAGAGTACAATAAAACAATGGGCTGTTTTCTAGTCACAATGTATACAAAAAGAAGACGGTCATAAAAGAGTTACAATTAATTTAAATGCCGGCAGGTAATAAAATGTGTTTTGTTTTTTTTGTCGGGACCCGAGTTGTAACAATATTATAACTATATATTAATACGCGAAGCAAAAACTTTGTATCCTTTTTACGAAAATTGTGCGAACGGAGGAGTATGAAATTTCGCACACTTATAGTTTATATAGAGAAGAAGCACAGAATGCTTTTTTTTAATTATGTATATATATAAATTAAATCAATTTATAAAAAAACATTACATACACTGCCATGTATTTGACACACACCCACGCGTATAATTAATTATACTCTTTTGTTTATTGCTAAAGTCAAATTAACAATGTAGCCTTGCCGAAATCTGTGATTATAGAAGTATTATAATAATATTTTACAACAAATTATTATGGTCGAATTTCGACCACGGGCGACTACTAGTAAGTAAGAATTATACTTAATAGACATATACAAATATACCTATTAATATTTAGATTTCAGTCTATTCAACCGATTGTACCCTAGTTAATAAATCAGCATACCACTTCTTGACTTCGACAAGTAAAGCACTGCACTTGACATATACCGACTTGAACAATAGGAAGTTCGGGTTTTAAGTGAAAGTTATGTTTTATGGCCCCCTTATAAGGTAAAACGGGGTTACAACGTTTGAATATAGCAGGGTGAATTTTTTAAGTGAAATAAACGAAATAGCGAAACACACTCATAGGGTGTCGTTGTAAGTCGTGGTAGCGTAATGGCTAGCGCACGCGTCTCAAAACTCAAAGGGCGCGGGTTCAATCCTGGCCGGAACGCATGGCCCACTTAGTAAGTTTTCAGAAATAATGTGCATATTGTTACACTTACCACGTGCTAACAACGGTGAAGGCAAACATCGTGATGCAACCTGCTCACCGAGGTAACCGATGTGTCAAAGCTACCAAGCCGCCTTGGCCAAGCGTGGCGAGTAAATTGTCCGATCCTCCAATAATGGGAGGCCCGAGCCCAGCAGTGGGACTTTAATGGTACACATGTTTGTCTGTTGTGAATAAAACACAAGTTCGACCAAGACTGACTTTTATTAGCAACTACCTTCATTATTATCATACATTAATATAGCACATCTTCCCCTACAAAAGAAATCTTTATATAAAAAGAGTATCTACGTAAATATCCCACACCTGTCACCATATTGTGAATAAAATACAAGTTCGACCATAACTGACTTTTATTAGCAACTACCTTCATTATTACCATACATTAATATACCACATGTCCACCGATTGTTATTTTTACAAATATTGTTTCCTGTCCTTGAACTAATACAACACAGTTACAATAGTTAACAGTCTATATATACAGGCTGTTAACAATTTGCTAAAAACTTGAGACAAATCTGAAACTCGGAAGATGTATCTAACGTTATGTAATGATTAGCTAGGTTATTAAGCGCTGTTTGAATTCTGCCCACCCTCGGTTCGGCGAGGCGTGATGCGCGTGACGCGGCGACGCTCCAATGGACGAGCCACCGACAGTTTAGCGTAAAAACGACTACAAAGGCGGGTGTGTATCAATTGATACTTGCTGAAGAATTTTTAACATAGTCCGACGAAAACTTCTGTTACAAATAAAAATGCGTTTTTTTTTCAAGTAAGTAGCTTTATTTTATTTATATGAAGACTTAATTAGGTCTTCACATATCGCAAGCGAAGCGAGAAAAAGATATGTATAAAACTTTTTTATAATTTAATGTTGAGGGTGTATGGACCAAACTGACCCCAGCCAGATTCGGTCTTTTGGTCCATACACCCTCAAAATTCTCAGGTAGTATGGACCAAATTGACCCTAGATTTGGATTCAGCGCATCGAAATACATAAGAATAGATGGGTCTGGTCAAAAGTGCAGAACAGTGGATATTAAAAATCCATTGCGTTCTCTAAGAGGAGTTAGCAGATATACAGACAGACGCGGAAAGTGATTTTGTTTTATATTATCTAAAGATGCAATCTTAATAAAACGCGGTCGAAGCGCCATCTTTTCAACTATATGCAACTATTCCTCGGGAACCTTATTTTTTTCTGGACGAAAGGTACCCATATCTTTTTCTATACCCCTGATAACGTGCATGCAAAATTTTGTAACGATCTGTTCCGTAATTAAGACGTAAAAACGTCACACACAAACTCACCTCTGCATTTATAATATTACTAAAGTTTTTCCCGCGGCTAGACCGCAGATCAAACCCTTGTGAATGTCTCTATTTTACTTACATAAAAACAGGAATTTTTATATCGCGAGTTCAGTCGCGAGCATACACACACATATATATATATATATATATATACATATACATATACATATATGCCCAGCTAGCATAAAAGCAAGTACCTTCCTTGAAAAATTATCTAACTGATAGTGAAAATTGCTTAAAAATTCGTTGCCTGATTTAGAAAAGAAAGAGTTCACGGATATACAGACAGATGAGCAAAGCGACTTTATTTTATCGGTACTAATATTATAAAGCGGAAAGATTTATATTTTGGTATGTTTGTATTTCTGTAACGAATAAACTCAAAACTACTGGACCGATTTCAAAAATTCTTCCACCATTATAATGCTACGCTATCCCAGATTAATATAGGTTATATTTATTACAATAAAAAATTAGAGATCCCTACTAAAACTTCAATAATGTAACCCAGGGGGAAAAAAATAGTGTTTGTGTGGTTCACACACACACAATTAGACCTGGTAGTTGGTGCTGGAATCAGGTTCTATATTTTTATTTTTAGGTCAAGACAACGTCTTCCGAACCACTGTACTATCTAAAGAAGAGTTTTGCATTAAATTTCAATAAAAAATTTACAAGTATCAAGCCCTTTCAATCCTACGACGCCATATCCTCGGAGTTCCGCAGCTTTCTTATCTGCGAGGTTGTTACATGAATTTAAATATTTAATTAAAAACTTTAGCGAGCAGGGCTGAAAATGTTCTATTATATTATTCATAACACTCTTTTGTCGCGAGTCGGTTAAATGGGCCCATTGTCTTGACTTTTGAAGGTATTTGGTAAATCATATTTAAAAGACAGAAAGAAAAGATTTATAGTCTCTTAAAAAACGTGACTTGTGGTGGTAGAGTCTTAGAATATATTTGGTCCATTGGTAATAGGTACATATTTCTGGCTTTCGGGGTTGAAACCCTGGGGCCGTGGGGTCCTGGAGCTCATCACCTCTATCGAGACCACTCAACGTGTCTAATTGAGGTCTGGCGTGACAAAAAGGCTGGCTTGCACCTAGGGCAACGCCTAAGCGTTGCCATCCAACGTGGAAATACGGCCAGCATTTTGAGTACGCTCCCCGCCGACAGCGACCTGGGGTCTATTTTTTACTTAAAGATTCTTATTTTGTATGTATACTTATATTTATAGAATAGTTTAATTTTAGTTTCGTTTTTTAATTATGTTAAACAGATATATACTTTTTCGTTGTTTTGATGAATAAACTAATATCAATTTTATGGAAAAACTTAAGATACAATTCAAGAAATATATATATAGTCAAGGTGGCGAAGTCCGTCAGTGGGGAAACTCCATACAGCTCTCATTATTTCGGTGTTTGAATAGTTACGACGACAACAAATCAGTCAGCGAAGCTAAGACTTCGAATTATATTGCGTTAAATTCCGTTTAAAAAAAGTTAAAAAACAAGCGATGTATGAACTTACCCCATTCGCCACCTTGACTATACTTAAAACATTTCCAACACTATCTGTTACGGAGTCTCCTCTTGTGCGATATAATCTTAATTTGGATTTTTTAAATTACTGGTTTTAATTGAAATTACGACAAATTGAATACATGACAGCATTTATTTTCGTTCTTTACAATTTATATTATTACAGGACAAAAAAAAAAAAAAAGTTGCCAGAGACAATAATAAAAAGTATTTTTGTTTATGCACTTATGGCGGGAATTCAAAGCATAGACGCTATCTGTATCATTATCTATCTGTATACTGTATAGTATCATCATTATATTAATACGTGAAGCAAAAACTTTGTACCCCTTTTTACGATAATTGCGCGGACGGAGGAGTATGAAATTTCGCACACTTATAGTTTATATAAAGAAGGAGTGCAGAATGCTAATATTTTTTAAATTATGCATAAAAAATACATTAAATCAATAAAAAAACATTACACGCATATATACTCTTTTGTTTATTGTTAAAGTCAAATTAACAGTGTAGCCTTGGCGAAATCTGTGATTATAGAAGATCTATGACAATTATAAATATTGTCTTTGACAACAGAACCTTAATAATGTTCAAACTTATAATTTAAATTAATTATTATGGTGAACTTCGACCACTAGTTTAATTTTTTTTTTTTTTTTAACAACTCTAAGGACTCGAGTTCCGTACCCTTTTTACAACTTAATTTCTATGAATGTTTTTAGAGTTCCTACACGCTTATTGTTTATTTTTGTTACTGTGTGTGACATTAATTTAGTGATTTTTATGTTGTAGTGTACCTCAAGAATAACTTATAATATTAATTTTATCTATTTTTAATACTAAACTTACACTAATGTAGAGTGTATCTGTTACACGCTGGTGTTGTGAGGAAGGCATGTGCAGTGTCTGCCTTATGTCTATACCTATATATATCTTATCTATTGACATTTGTGTTGCTTTTCCTTTCTGTGCCTAGGTTATTAATTTTTAGGCTCTTTGTGTGTGTAGTTTAAATGATTAAATAATGTATTCTATATAATATATTCTATCTCATTCCCTCGCCGGCTTAGTCCTAAAGATTTATGTGTTTATCTGTTTTTAGTGTCGCTTTTTCATTTCAATTTCAAATCAGAAAGATTTTAGAAGTTTCACTTCAAAAAAAAAGAATATTACTTCTATAGAACCCATACTTTGTGTACTACGACGCTTTGGTCAGATTTTTTTATCTACGATTTTTTGTAAAATAACTCAATACACAATTAACACAAACTCGCGTAAACGTTCCTTCAACTTCAACCCTCGATCTCTAATTAGTTTTCATGCCTTAGGGAGCAACGCTCGGATGGTTTTCAATTGGTCGGTAACGCTGCTTATTTTTCATCAGGCAAGCATCTAGCTGTTCGGGCAGTTTAATGTCTCAGAATGGGTTATCTTTTACCCATACTTGATTATGCCGACGCCAGCTATCTAGATTTAACTCAAGAACAACTTAATAAACTTGAGCGCCTCCAAAACTTTTCTATAAGGTTCATATTTGCTTTACGCAAGTATGACCACGTTTCTGAATTTCGTAAACAACTCAAGTGGTTGCCAATTCGTTTTCGCCGGAATACTCACATTCTTTCATTGCTTTATAGTATTTTATTCATCCCTACTACTCCACAGTACCTTAAAGAACGCTTCGAATTTGTTTCTTGCTCTCACAATTTACGCCCTTCCATTCAACATAGACTTATTACTCCTATTCACAATATAACGTTTTTCAATAACTCTTTCACGGTCAAGGCTATCCAACTTTGGAATTCATTGCCTGTTGCTGTCAGACAAGCAAAATCTTTAAGAACATGCTCAGGAAATTCTATCACCAATATAATGATATGTAATTTTATATAATTAGTATTATATTGCATATAACTATATATTTATTATGTTTAAATAGTTGCATTTTATCACTATATCTTCATATATAACTTATGTATATATTTGTATATATAGTATAGTTATATATTTATTATTAAAATGTAAGTAATCGTACAGTAATTATGTATACCACCATCGCCATTCCTAATCAGCAATATTCCTGCCACGGGTTGTCTGAAAGAGATCGCTTTTTAGCGATAAGACCGCCCTTTGTACACAATTAGAATAATACTAATTCGTAAGTTTTCTGTAATGGTGTACGATAAAGTGTTATCTATCTATCTATCTATCTGTCCAGGAATAAAAATAATAGATATGGCAGCAACTAGGCCCAGGACTTATAAACAAATGATCCTTGAAAGTTTGAAAAAAGTTTTTTTTTTTAATTTATTTTCAATAGTTACAACAAGATCATACAAACAATTACATTGCCAAACTGGAGCGCAGTTTGTCGGCAGCGTTCTCGTGGATCGCATTAAATTATACCTTATAGCTTCTGTTTTATATACTGAAGTACACTTTTTTTTAATGTAAATTATAATATAAATTAAATGTAGTGACTGGATTAATCAAGAACCAATAAATCATTACATCAAGTATTTCTGAGAATTATCGTCCTCCTTGCGGCTGGTCGCAGGCAATCGGTGTGATCTTCGCTCCGGCTCTGCGTTCTGGTGAGGTCTTCCTTTGTGCGGCGCTGTAGCCACCAACCTTGAGATCAGCCTTCTCCTGGCTCGGTTCAGGTTGCACTCGGGAACAGAGCACGGCACTGTATTTCACTTGAGAGCTATCACTTTGTACACAGATTAGATCTTTGACAGTTATTGGCATGGCCAGTAATTATAATTATTTAAATGAAATGTTAGATCTGCCTTTCACTCAAAACCAAATTAAAAAGTATCTTGCTAAAAAAGGGATACTACGCTATTGAAAAATACTTAAATGACAACAATTCATGTACATAGCAGCTCGCTCTAACATCTTATACTATATTTTGTATAACGTTATCTTGCCAAGCTTGTAAGGGATTTATGGAGATATATTGCAGCATAACATTTTAGTACGTATGTCATTATGATAACTTTAATAATATTTTTCTTTCCTTCTATTGTGTCTTGGTCTTATTGAGTATGCACTGTTTGCTATAACTCCATTAATTCTTCAAAAAGTAATTCTGTAACATACTTCTGCCTTCAAAAAGTGTTCACCAGTGGAACTTATTTTGAATAAAAAACTTTGAATTTGAATTTGAAATTTAAATTCAATAAAACAGGTGAGCGCACGGCGCGATGTCGTCGAAACATTGACAGTAAGTAAGTGTTTAAAAATGGCTGCATCTTCCTCCTGTTGCATTGGCCGTCACCTCACACAGAAAGAGGGTAGACAGCAAAATTAATGGAGCGATTTTCTACCTACCTCATACTACTACCCTTTCTTCTTCTTTTCTTTTTCTTCTTTTTAGATATTGTATACCAACTTTTGTTCTTTTCTCTCTCTCTCTCTTTTGTTTTTACTTACGGTAGCTAGTATATTTTCAATTATTCAACAAATGGCAAATGATGTTGGTGTTGTATTAATTGAAACTACTTGTGTATAATATTCACAATAGTAAATTCTGTACAATACTGTATTTTTGTCATTTTTTTTTTAAAGAATGGAGAAAAAACACTAATTTTTACGGCCGGGTGGCCTGTAAGAGGCGACAAAACAAACCATAGATGGTAGAAAACTTGCGCGTCCTGATGGCCACCACCTCTAGTTTAAAGTATACCTTCATAACAACCTTGAATTGTGTTCCGACATTACTGGCCAGGTTTGAAGTCTCCTTTGTAGCTGGCAGTATATGGTAGCACCTATGTTGCAATTGTCTATTTACGGCGGTTACTTTCTATCCAGTGGGCCATCTGCCTGTTTACCTTTTACTTTCCTTGATGACGCAGTGGGAATATCTTTTCTTGGGACACCGTCCTCAGGCCTGGGAGGAAGGCTCACTATGGGCTCCGAGCGGAGGACACGGATGGTCGGTCGTCAAACTACCCACTATACCTAACTTCGCCCCTAGCTCACACGCTTTTACGGAGTGCCACAGGGACTAGACCAATAGGTACTACACATGTGACGCCCCAACGCTTGTCGTCACACCCAGGGTGTCCGGCGGGGGAGGATACCCTCTTCAACAATAGTTGGAAGGCCCTGGGATCCCCCACTCGTCCACGCGGCGTCCTGTGCTGTGCTGCTGTGCTTGTTTACCTGCTTTAAGTAATAAAAATATGAGCCATGATAAAGAAGAGTGTGATAAGGCAATGTTGTGGATTGAAAGAAGATGTAATAACAAAAGGAATGTTAAGGGGGTTTGGACATGTAGAGAGAATGGATAAAAGTAGAATCACAAAACAGGTGTATGGCAGGATTGTAAATGGTAGAGTTGCTGCCGGTAGACCGAGACGAACACACCATGATCAAATATCAGAAGTGTTAAAGAGAGGTCAGGTAAAAAGCATCTCAAATAAACGTGCATATATGAAGAGGTTAATGAAAGTAGGTGAAGCAAAAGATGTTTGTCAGGATCGTCACAAGTGAAGGTCCATAGTCTCTGCCTACCCCCATGGGAAACAGGCGTGATATTATGTATGTATGTATGTAAATATGAGCCAAAAAGTCTGAGAAAAATATTGGATAAATTTTTGAACCTCTGCCAGTCCCTTTGGAGTCGAGTCGTGAATTTGAGCGCGGTGCGGTGGCACCACAATCGACCCCTTTGTACCGACGAATTAATATTTAAACAAGGGATGGCTGAATAAAGGATGTACCAGTGTCGATATTTAGTAAATGTATTTTTTAAACTTAAACTCAAGGGGCTTCCTGTCCGTCTTCGTCGGAATGCTCATATTCTGTCCCTTCTATATATTGTGCTATTTAATCCAAAATCTCCTCCTCCTTATAGTTGAGGAGTGTTTCAAATATTTACACCTTAGCCACACTCGTCACCTCAGATCATCGGAAAACATTCGTCTGGAAACAGCTGTAAATCACTCGCGATTTTACAACAAATCTTTCACAGTTCATGCAGTGTGTCTGTGGAATGCGCTACCTGTGAAAATCAGGCGAGCTCAGTCTCTTCAGGCGTTCAACGAACTCGTGAAGGATTATTACCTAGGGCTCTAAAGTCAATCATAACATCTTCATCCCTCCCGTATTTACGTACCTAATTCTATACATTATTACTATGATTATTTATTTATTTATATATATCAATATATGTATATCTTTGTCTTATACTTGCCACTTCAAAATTTTATATATATATACTTTTTTATTCTAGTTATATTGCAAAACCCACATGTTACACAATTTTTCTCTAATCCCTCCTAAGGTTGTCTGGAAGAAATTTCTTTTAGTGATAAGACCGCCTATTGTCTTCTGTACTTCAACTTCTTGAATTGTATCTTAATGTTATGCAATAAAGTATATTCTATTCTATTCTATTTTTAATTATGCTATTCTATTTTAATTTTTCGTCAAATATTTTATACAAAGAAAAAATCTGCTTACTTTTAATACCAAATTCGTATCTTTATAATTATTTTTGTTGCAAAGTTGGCAAAGAGGCAGTTTTTTTTTTTTTTTTTTTTTTTTTTTTAATAACGCAGGCAGAATGTCTTTTCTTGCGAAACACACGCGGGCCACGGATACTGGGGGAGGCCAACTGCAGCGTTTAACGCCGCCTGCACGCGTGTGTGTGAGACTCTCATATGGTATTGTTCTCTCTCCCAATGAAGGGAGAGGCCGACCAACACCCCACTAAAGCTACCTGTGCCCCGAAAAGAGAAAACACTTAGAAAAGGCTGTATAATGTATATGTATAAATCATATCATATGTATAAGCAATCAGTAATAAATTGCTTTTTCTGTTTTGATCAATATTACAAAAAAAAAATTTTTTGAAGTGAAAATTCTTTAGCATCATTGTGATTTGAAAATCGATGAAACGAAAAATTTACACTAAAAATAAATTAATCCATAAAATTGAACATTATTTAATTCAAAATAAAACACATTTTTCTTTACCCGTCAGTATTAATTTTTAATTTAAACAAAACTTAAAAGATTTCAAATGAAGTTTAGCTCTATTTGTATTATACTTAAGGCAGATATACTTATATACGTAGATCAAAAGAAATTGTGCGTAGCAGTGCATTGAATTTTGATCTTTATACTAGTGAATTAAAGTGTAATTTATATAGATTTTTTTCAATTATAATGTGTTGACGGATGGAGGCTAAAGGAAGTATATTTATATTAATTAAAAGTAAGAGAAGAATTATCTGTGAGTTTATTCTCTGAAGTTACACTTCTACTGCGTGTGAACTGAACACACACATAAAAAATTTATTGCAGGAGTTCAGCAGACAGGCAGATAGCTCACTTGATGAAAAGCGGTTATTATTATTATTATTATTTTATTATTAAAAGGTATCCGACAGTATATCCGTAAATTTAAGGCATAAAAAACATAACAATAAATATAAACCAAAACTGGATACTACTAAACTAGAAAAGTAAACAGAACCAAATATTAAGTTACACTACACTAATATTAATTATTCAATCTACCTAATACTGTGAAACTTCTGACGGATTATCATCGCCTATGGACACTTGCAACACCAAAGGTGCTACAAATGCGCTGCTGCTTTTTAAAAGGAGACTGGAGCCTGGCCACTAATGCCGGAACTTAACTCAAGGTTGTTATGGCGGTATGCTCTAGACGAGGGGTGATAGCCATCCAGACGAGTAAACCCTACCAGCTGGCTGTGGGTTGTTTTGTCTCGCTTCTTACAACAGACCGCCTGGGCGCAGGAAATTGTATTCTTTCTCCGTTCCTGCACGGATAAATGTTTTATGTAATTTGATATTAATAATGGATTTCATTATTAATATCAAATGTTGATTTTATCGATATTTACATCGATAAATCCTAATCCATTGGTCATGCCCCCATCACTTACGCCTGCAGGCGTCGGCCCGTTCCAATTAGCCAAAGCAAACATTAGAAATACCTATTCAAGTACCTGTAGACCAATGTTTTCATTTCTAATATAATATTATGGTTTGGTTGCAACACTTTAATCGTGGTGACTTACATCTGGTTTCTATGTTTCGTGGCGAGTTATGTGGAACGATCTAGTTGGCTGAAGAAGTTTCCGAAAAATATAGAAGATTCTGGAAGAAAAAGGACAGGGTCAGATGAATTTTATTAAGGAATGGACATTAAATAAAAGAAGATCGAAATTATGGGTTCCAGAAGATTCTTCCGGGAACATAAGCAGCGTAAGGTGCGCTTAACGGGGAGTTCAGTTGAAGACAGCGAAAATTTCGATACGTGAGAGTTGGAAGAAGTTAAGTAGAGGACAGTGACGAGTTTAGTTTTGAGTGGGCAGTTCAGTAAAGAAGTTTAGTGTAATTTAAGAGGAGATCCAGAAGCGATCTACGCGCGGTAAATTCGGAGGTGAACACCGCAGCAGCAGGAGGTTGTCTACACAATATCGGCGACGGTATTGCGAGTGAGACGTCTTATCGCCGGGACAGTGCATCGTTAGTTGTGCGTGTAGGGGCAACCATGCGGGGAAGAATCACTACGGCTGTGTAAGCTAATAAAAGCATTTAGTTAAAAAAACTGGTGTTTCCTTCGAATCTCAAGTGCGTACCCCCGCTCACACGTAACAATATTAATGTATCCATTCATTTGTCTTACTATTAATTTTAAATTTATTCTTAAATCATTAATATAAAAGCTAAAATAAACGATAAAATTTAACTTTGTACTCGTGTTGATAAAAACTAGCTCACTAGAAGACTAGGACACAATACAAGGTTGTTATAGCGGCATACTCTAGACTAGGGGTGGTGGCCATCCAGACAGGCAAACCAGGCTGTGGGTTGTTTTGTCGCCTCTTACGACAGGCCGCCTGGTCGCAGGTAATTGTATTCTTTCTCCGCTCCTGCACAGACTTGACAAACCTAGATACAATCATAGAAGAACTAAAAAATCAAAACTATTCAGAAACTGAAAAATTGATTGATGAAGCAAGAGAATATTTGAAAATCTTTGAACGCAGTTCTATTTCTTTTCAAAAATAAAGAAATGTTTCTTTAGAGTAAAATTTGCTATCTCTATTATTTAGAGTACTTTCCCTCCAGGTGCCATTAAAAATTCCACCTTGTATAACCGTGTTAGCACAACAGAGAAGAAATGCTTCTGAACCTGATCTTTAAAACACTGTAAGGATTTGGCTTGTCTTATAGCAATAGGTAGCTCATTCCAAAGACGCACGGCCTGAACGGTAAAAGAGTCAATGTAAAAACAGGACGTATTCTGTAGGAGCGTAGATTGTGGGAGCTAGATACGTACAAAAATTCGAAACATTCCTTGAGGTAAGGAGGATTAGTGGACAGAAACAATATACTGTAGAATAGAGTGAGAAAATGAGTAGTTTTAATAGATTTATTGATTTATCACGACATGTAGTATCCTGATCAGGTACAAATAGAGACGCGTTCTTAGATCCCTTAACTTAAAATCGGGAAGTCACACAACAACTCATCATCTCATCCTAAAAATAATCCATCCATCTTTTAGAATTTTAGATAAATTTAACATTCTTTTTGTCGCGTGACTTTTATTCCTCTTCATGACATGCCCGTACCACATGAGTCTTCTTCCTCTCCATTTTTCAGTCACGGGTGCAACTTTCATAGAAGAGAAATGCTACGGAATAAGAATGGCTCGATAAAAAATGTAACTTGTTTTCTTTTCATAAATGTTTTATTTAAAAATACCACATTCATATTAGCATCAAATCTAGAAAGACTAATGAGTAATTTAAATAGAACCTAAATTAAGTAGAAGTATTCAAACTAAGATAGCGTCCATTAGCACTTCTTGCGTCACGTTTCATCCACCAATTTATTGATGTATAATTTAGCACAGTTAAAGACTATGGTCGACTCATGCACGTGATCCTAAAGTAAATACAGATAGATAATATCGATGTTAGAACTATGGTACTCGCAACCACATTTTAATCTAAAATTGTAAAATATTGTTAAAACTTAGGCTTCATCAAACACAAATTCCACGTAAAGTCTGTAAAAGCACATTTTATTACCTGTCGGAATTTGAACTAATTGTAATCCTTTTATGATCGTCTTTTTTGTTTACTTATTGTGGAGCACAGTCTATTGTCATTGGCCAGCTATTACGGATTATGAGTACAAGCTGATTCTAAGAAATTATGTCGACGCTTGCCGGGCGGGCATATTTGCATTTGTGCAGTATAAAACGATGGCCTGATGGTAAGAGGAGTTAGTCGAGCGATAACTACGATCTAAGCGTGACGTGTGCACAATCGGGAATCTAATAGTGACGGACTTTGCGCGTTTTATTGAATTACGACCTTCTGCATTACTTTTGGACTTGTTGTATTCGGTTATATTTGTACCAGTGTTATACGTGTTTGTATAGTTCTAATAAACTCTATAATAATTCCAACGGCATTTTAATTCGAGTCTCGCAACTCGTAACAATATTAATATACACACTTCGAGCAAAAGTTGCTTCATTGAAGACTTACTACGCTTCAACTATTAACTCTGGGCTTAATGTTACAAACTCAAATATAACTTAAAACTAACTTGCAGTTACTATTGTAACTAAGCAACTTAAAGAACAAATCTAAGTCATCAAATTATTTGGCGAAGGAAACTGTACCAATATACTGTAGATCAGGGATACCCAGACTATTTTGGGCAAGAGAGTCATTTTCCAAATTGAACTAATACCTCTGACCCATAGCCAAACTACTTTAAAAAATCCTATCTCTAAGTTTTTAGTATTGATACAAAATACTTACTAATTTAAAACTTTACGGTTAGTTAAGTGAGTAAACATGGCATCATTTTCTCATCAAAATTTAAAAATAATAATAATCTTTATTTGCCAGAATGTAGTGCCTTATCCGTGCAGGAACGGAGAAAGAATACAATTTCTTGCGTTGGGGTGGCCTGTCGTAGGAGGCGACTAAACAACCCACAGCCAGGTAGTAGGGCATTTGCCCGACTGGATGGCTAGCACCCCTGGTCTAGAGTATGCCGCCATAACGACCTTGAGTTGTGTTCCGGCATTAGTGACCAGGTTCCAGTCTCCCTTAAGAGAGCAGCAGCGCATTTCTAGCACCTTTGGTGTTGCAAATTTCCATAGGCGATGATAACCACTTCCCATCGAGTAGGCCGTCTGCCTGTCTGCTGAACTCATGCAATAAAAAAGAATTTAAAAAAATTGTATCAAAGTTGTTACAATGATAAATTGATGTCCTATACATTCTACCATTTTCATGGTGTGCAAAAAATAATAATAATTAATAATACATATTAATTTAATATTTATCATGTACATTATTTGAAAAAGCCGTCTTCTTTAACGTACTTATATCTATATTTGTATTTATTTATATCTATATTTTTACAATCGCTTAACCAAATTATTTATTAGTATTTAATTCTTTATATTAGTATTCCTTACGATGTATATATATTACCTATAATTTATTTTTAATTAGTATGTATGTCCTATCAACTAAATTTACATGTCATGTAAAATACGTATACATTGTAAATTTAATTAATATTACTAAATAAAAGTCAATTATGTCACAAAATTAATAGACATAAAATTTTGTAAATAATAAGCGTAATTAATAATTATTAATACAAATTACGTAAAAATAGTTACGATTACGATATAATTAAAGTATTATGTATACGATTTAATTAAAGTTTAACAAGATTAGTTTTTAAAACTTCCTCCGACGGCCATCTCACACAAATCTCTCTGGCAGCGATTTATTATTTATTGTTTACCTTTAGCGTTTAAGTCTGTTTTGTTTCCATTTGTGCTAATATTAGAAACTAGCTTCTGCCCGCGACTTCGTCCGCGTGGAATAGTTAAAAAAAGTAAGTTAAAAAAAAACCCTCCGATTTTGAAACATTCTTCGTTGGTGTTGCGCTGCTATTGGTCTTAGCGTGATGATATATGGCCTATAGCCTTCCTCGATAAACGGGCTATCTAACACTGAAAGAATTTTTCAAATCAAACCATCAGTTCCTGAGATTAGCGCGTTCAAGCAAACAAACAAACAAACACTCTTTAGCTTTATATATTAGTATAAGATTACAAAATTATGTAGATATATTGTAAATAGTTCATGAAAACATTATTTATAAATATCATTCTTTGGATTACTATCAAATTATGCTTTTAGATACACGAAGGAAACAAATCAACAAGTCAAAAAAGGGAAAATTAATTAATACAAAATGACTTTGCTAATGAAAATCAAACAAAGCTTCATCCCTTAGAAGATCAAGCGAAGGGAGGATATTCTGCAAAGCAACCCCTTTTAAAAACTCAGTGAAATTTAACTTTATATCTTACTAAACTTTTTTTTATATATTGAATAGGTTCACGTTTGCAGTCTAAGGTGGAGCACGCTTACCTAGAGGATACCTGTTCACGCGAGACTTCAAAACACCTAGATTGTATTCTTCAGGAAAACAAATGACGGGAAAGAGTTCCACTCTTCGGCGTTGCGTATGATAAAAGAGGAAGCATAGCGTTTCGACCGCTTTGTTCGTATCTCCACCATATATGGGTGGCGTGAAATCGTACGTCTGCTTGGGCGCGCCCAACACATTCTGATACAGGGCCCGTTTAAGGCAAGCTACGCCACTGATATTGTTATAATTACCATGTGCTAACGACGAAGGATGTGTGAATACCTGCCAAGCCACCTTGGACAAGCGTGGCGGTGGTATATTGTCCGTTGCCATATAAACATAGGAGGGCCGAGCCCAGCAGTGGGACATTTATCTGCTGTTAACATTTTTGCCAAAATCGCTACGAAACCTCCGTGCAAGAACGGAGAAAGAATGCAAATTTCTGCGGCCAGTCGGCCTGTCGTAAGAGGCGACAAAACATCCCACAGCCAGGTGGTAGGGCATTTGCCCCACTGGATGGCTACGGCATCAGTGGTCAACTGGTCAGGTTCCAATTTCTCCTTCAAGGCCGGCAGCACATTGGCAGCAGCTCTAGTGTTTCTAATGTCCATAGGCGACGGTAACCACTTTCCATCATAGTTGGGCCGTAAGCCTGTCTGCTGTGCATCAGCAATAAAAAAAATACCTAAAAATCCGAAACGGGTAATCTAAACCACTTTAACAAAACCATACATTTTTCAAGTCGGTTAGACGTAATATCATATTCGTTGCAGTCCGAAGCAGGATATTACATCGGTGTTGATACGAAAGGGAGTAGGCAGAGGGTGACAAAAAATATATTACGATGTTCCCAACGCCATATGGGACGAGTTTTGCAATATCCAAAATTTGATTTATACACCCATTATGTTTCTGTATGTAGGTTTGAATTCAAGACTTCATTTCGTGCGGTTTAAACAAAAAAAAAGAGCTTGAGCTAGATAAATAAGATTTGAGATATACAAATCAGAAGAAACGTGATGTAGACGTGATGCTGGGGAATTTCTCGCCTCTTCTTCTCCTTAACAGCAATAACACGGTGCGAGGCAGTGTACATAGAATAGGAAGTAAATTTAAATTTCACCTTATATGTATGACCTTCAAAAAGTGTCCTCCGGTGAAACTTATTTTTGAATAATATTATAAAATTCTAAACATACCGTGTCTGTACATTGAAGCTATTTAAAAAGAATACAACTGGAATAAACTATATAAACGACGGAGAACACGATGCATTTTTTTTTGGATTTCTTCTCTGTTTGTTCGCGATTCACGTAAAAACTACTGGGCCGGTTTCGATGCGGTTTTCGCTGATCGACAGCTGATTCTTAGCCTTGAAGTCTGCGCTACTTTTTATCCCAACAATCCCGCGGGAATTTGTCTGGAAATAATTTCAAAAGGCCAGATTGAAAACAAAATTCGTATTCCAATAAGGTTTCTTCACTGATCGATAGAAAATTTTTATTTAATGAAATGTGTGATATTTTTTATCCCGAGAATCCCGCGGGAATTATTCTCGGAATGATTTGAAGATGTTCGCGTGCATAAAAATTCGCTTATTCCGACACAGTTCCTAATAAAACGTTAGTTTACGTACTTTGTGTCCCGGAAATCCCGCGGGAATTTCAAGTCAAACATGGACGAACTCGCGGACATATCCTAGATTTGGATAAAACCTTTGAACTTGAACATAGACTCTTACTTGGAACGAAATTTTTTTTTACTGCGAGTCCGGCCAGCACATAAACGGCACAGCTCATGGACAGTGGTTACCATCAATTATAGAGGTCTGCAACACCAGGGGCGAAGCCAAAGCGTTGCCTACTTTTCAGATGGAATAAGAAGATGAAGAATAAATGTAGCATTGCTAAAGTGGAGACAGGTAAACAGTGTGACGTGCTAGACCAGGGCTGAAGCCTTTGAAAGTGGTAAAAAGTGAAAAAAGAAATAGTACGATGAAACCCATTGGAAAAGGAAGATAATATAACAAAAATTAAAGAAAACATAATTTATAGGCATTTAAAAAGCCAAAAACTTGGTTATTTGAATTTTTGACATAAATTTTGAGGTTATGTTGAAAAAGTGTAAATACAAAAGTTGTAGATCTTTTTATTACCTACAACTTTGCCTTTCAACTTTTTTCCATAGGACTTGTAGTTTTGCCGGAAATTGAGATAAACAGTTTTTTACCTTTAAAAACTCACCCCCTTCCACTTCCCGACCCCAGATCGCTCGTAAATTATTTTTCCTTTCACTTTTGTTATATTCTCTTCCTTTTCCAATGGATTTCATCCTACTATTATTTTTTTGGTTCAAATATCGACAATATTTGAACCAAAAAAATAAACTATATAAAAAATAAATAAATAAAAAATAATAACCCTGGTCTATGCGACAAACTAATGCCACTCAAACTAAAAGATCAGATATATAAATCTAAGATACTGTTACGAGTTACAGGACTCGAATTAAAATGCCTATACAAACACGTATAACACAGGTACAAATATAACTGGACACAACCAGTACAAACGTAATACACGATTCAATAACACGCGCAAACTCCGTCACTATATAGCTTATCGAATGTACCATCGCTAGACTGCCGATCTCCCCATTGCACCGATACAATATGGCTGCCCGACCGCGTAGATCGAATTTCTTAGAATTAGTAATCTGCACAACTGCCTAATTATGCTTGCAAACGGCCAAAACGAGTACAATACACAATAGGCTGTTTTCTAATTACAAATTTTAAACATAAGGTAAACAAAAGAAGTCCAAATACCGAAAAGGTAATAAACTGCAGGTGTGCATTGGTCTTTGTCGGTCGTAACAATACGCTCGGTCATGTTATATGGGATCGAAAGTTGAGCCACTAAATTGATAGACCATAAACGACTCCACTCATCTGAGATGAGAATATTGCGATGAATTTGTGGTGTTACAAGAACGAATGAGGTGAGAAATTAGTACATAAGTGGATCTTTGAAAGTTGCACCCGTGACTGAAAGATTGAGAGGTAGAAGGTTAAGGTGGTATGGGCATATAATAAGGAGCGATGAAAGTCACGTGACAAAATTAATCGGTTTTTTTTTCCTAATATGCATTACCATTTAATACTTTCTTAAGTTTTCGCAACTTGTATACATAATAATATATATATATTTTTTTATTTTTTTATTACGGTCTTCAAAACTGAACACATTCAGAAACATGTTTAAATGTATTGGTTGAGGAAAAAGTTTCTTCGCATTTTATATAAAAATTCAAAAGGTTTTTTTTATAAAGTTTATTTACATTTGACTAAAGTATGTAGGTGCCATTTTGTTGGATAACTTTTTGCCATCTTGTAGGTAGGGACGTGATCCCATTGCTATAAAATTTTTGGGGCTTCTGATCAAAAAACTGCGGCAAGTGGTTTTGGCAGTCCTCTCGTGATGTTAACCTGACACTGCCTAAGGAATTCTGCAGAGACCGAATCAGGTGAAAATCTGAAGGTGCAAGGTCAGGACTATACGGCGGATGCATTAACACCTCCCAGCCAAACTCTCCTAATTTTTACTGAGTGGCTAAAGATGTGTGAGGTCTAGCGTTATCATGGTGAAAAACCACACCCCTTCTGTTGATTAATTCCGGCCGCTTTCTCTCAACTTTTTGCTTTAATCACATCAGTTGTTCGCAGTACATTTCAGAATCGATGGTCCTGCCTGGCGGTAACAGCTCATAACGAATAATGCCCTTTCAATCCCACCATACACACAGCATCACCTTGTTGCGAGTTAACCCGGGTTTCGCCACAGTCTGTGAAGCCTGACCGGCCTTAGACCACGATCTTTTTCGCACGTTCTTGTCGTACGTGTTCCACTTTTCATCACCAGTTATCAGCTTCTTCAAAAATGGTTCGGTTTCATTACGTCGTAATAAAGAATCACAAATGAGTACACGGTTCATTAGGTTTCTTTCAGTGAGCTCATGAGGCACCCAAATATCGAGCTTTTTTGTGTACCCAGCTTTTTTCAAATGCGCCAAAACCGTTTTGTGGTCAATTCCCAGTTCTCCAGCTACATAGTAACTACTAATATGCCAATCTTGCTCCACTTTTTCAAAAATGGCATCAATTTTGTCCGTAACAGTGCGACCAGAGCGACGTGCATCTTTGATATCAAAATTTCCGGATTGAAAACGCTTAAACCAAATTTGCGCCACTCTCACAGATACTACATTAGGTCTATAAACATCACAAATTTTTTTTCGCGGCTTGTGTTGCATTTTTACCTTTTTTGTAGTAAAATTTTAAATTTTAATGTATCGAATTTATTCATTAGATTCACTCATTTTAACAATAAGAAAAACAAATGAAAATCACACATTTTCCTAATTTGAATTTGGAATTGTCTTCTTTAAAATTAAAACTTTTTAATGACACCAAAACCAGCCAAATACAAATGGTATAGCCAAAGAGATCTTATTACAAGTTCATACATACTATATGCGAAAAGACTTTTTCCCCAACCTATTATTAATAATATAATATTTTGTAATCTGTAGAATGTGATCTTTTATATGAAGACACAGCTTGCCTTATTATGTATCTATAGCACTAAATGATAAAAAACTAATACAAATCCTAGTAAGCCGGTCCGGACGCTTTCATGCATGTGCGCACGCCTGCACTCGGCATAAAATCTTATTATTATAATTATACAAAAAAAATACGATGATATAACAAAGAAAAAAAAACTTGTAATATTGTTACGAGCTACAGGACTCGAAATAAAAATGCCGTTGGATCTACTATAGAATTTATTAAAACTGTACAAACGCGTATAAAACAAATACAAATAAAACTGGATGCAACCAGTTCACACTGCACGATTCGATGTAATTCGACACGCGTCAAGTCCGTCGTATGTATCGCTAATCGAGAGTACTACAAACGTCTTACTCGTCTCGTAGTCGTCGCTTGACTACCCGCCCCTCCATTCGGGCATTGTCTCATACTCACTACACAGTACAAAGAAATTGGCCGCGCGCACTGAGTTTCCGAGAAATAGTAATTTGCACACCTGGTTATCTATTCCTGCGAACGGCCAACAAAGCCGAAAACAATAACAATAGGCTATTGTCTAATTGCTAATTTAAACACGAAGTAATAAAAAGAACCCCGAATGCGGGAGGCGCAATAAATGAGATGCGCAGCATTACTTTGTCGGTATGTGACTAAATAAAACTTTAACAATACTCATTGACACTTGATATCTTTGTATTCCGTGATCACGGCCGCTGAGAAGTGGCTGAAACGTCGGAATTATAAAAATCAAATAAATTACCGCGCTTAAAACCGTTAAAACGTAGTTTTATTATGTATTACCATTATTCTTCTTCTATTATAAAAGTAAATCATAGCTTTATATAGAAACCATGGTTTGAATATTAACCCTTACGTGCCGGTATGTCAATTAACGCTGCAGACGCGCGAACAATTTACGAGGGGTAATTTTAACCCCCCAAAGGATTTTAATCGTTCCATCTCGTGTCGAGTACGGGTTAATTTTTGGCAATGGATTTTTAGGGTTATTTCAATTGGATTTGAAGTGGTATTTCATCTTTTGTAGTGGTCTGTGATTGAAAAATTGCTAAGATAGATAACCCTTTATTGCTTACCAAAATAAACAAATACAAAAACAAAATGCATAATTACAATACTTCTTGGCAAAACAACAGGCAACTTTATCGCTAAAAGCAATCTCTTCCAGGCAACTTAGCTTCAAATAAATTCTTAACTAATCTGGCGATGTAGGTGGAACAGAAAAAAGATAGGACTGTACAATTTAAATGTACATACACTAATTTATAAATTTAATACATACATAAATACAGACACATTTATAGAATACCAATATATACGAAAATAATCTAAATAATATAATATTAACATTATATATGACAAGAATTTTATATTAACATATACAGTGTAAACTCCATGTAACGTCACTCGATTTAACGAGAAACTCCCTTAAGAGTCGAAATCACTTGGCTTTGGTTGGTTTAGCTCGTCTTCCACACAATAATACACTCTATATAGCATTACACGCACTCTCAATAACGACCACAATTAAGTAATAAAAAGTAACTTTTAAGTTGCTAAAAATAGTAAAAACTGAGCAGCTGTGTATGTTCTTCTATTGCTTTGCTATCCTAGCCCGTAATAAACTCGACTATCGGCATCATGCATACGAAAATTTCTAAGAAATTCCGATATACCGAAATTTTTAAATACTACCTTTATCACCAAGATACCTCAATATCGCAAGTATGAAGAAAATAAGTAAAAAAAATACAACAAAATTACTTGTGCAGCAAAAGACGTCAGACAAAAATAACAGACTTCTCCCCATTTAACGACAACTCTCTATAAAGGCTTAAAATACACAGTCCCTCCAGTGTTGTTATATAGAGTTTACACTGTATTACAATAGATAAAGATAATCAAAAATAAAATAAAATCATATATATATATATATATATATATATATATATATATATATATATATATATATATATATATATATATATATATATATGTCCAATTGTAAAACTAAACCATCCGGGGACTCGAATATACACAAAAAATTCATCAAATTCGGAGTTCCAGGAGTTTATGTGGAGTTCAATTACAAAGACATAACTTTAGAAATTCATATATAGAGATTATATAATAACAGTCCATCAAACTCCCACTGCTGGGCTCTGGCCTTACGTTGGGGAACGGACAACATACCCACCACGCTTGTCCAAGGCGTCTTGGCAGGTTTAACACATCGGTTATCGCGATGTGCAGGTTGCATCGCGACTTCCTTCACCGCTGTTAGCACGTGGTAATTGTAACAATATGCACATTAGGTCAGGAAACTGCCTAATTGGTGCATGCGCTCCGGCCCGGATTCAAACTCGCGCCCTTTGAGTTCAGGACGCGTGCGTTGGCCAATACGCTAAAGATTATGCTGCACTGTAATTTTTTATAGACTAGAATAGATAACACTTTATTGGTCTAGTAAGACCAATAATGTGAAGCACTAGTTAAGATATATATAGGTATAGACATAAGGCACACACTGCACATGCACTTCCTCACAACACCAGCATGTAACAGATACACTCTACATTAGTATAAGTTCAGTATTAAAATTAGAAAAAAATAATTGTATAAGTTATTCTTAAGGTACATACACTACAACTCTAAAACTCACTAAATTAATGTCACACACACTAACAAAAATAAACAATAAGCGTGTATGAACTTTCATATAAATTAAGTTGTAAAAAAGGGTACGGAAGTCGAGTCCGTAGAGTTGTTATAAAAAAAAACACTTTATTGATCACCAAATATAGAATAACAAAAATGCACAATTACAATATTGGCATGGTAGAAACAATGACCGCCTTATCGCTTAAAGCAATCTCTTCCAGGCAACCTAACTTAAGGAATAATTTAACCTAATCTGGCGATGTATTAGTTAGAACTTAAACAAACATATTTAAACTATTAAATACACATACTTAAAATACTTTAATTTTTAGTATGCCTTGTAATTGTATACGACATTAACAATTAATTTCTTTTAAGCACTTATGGCGCACTTACTCGCCACTATATTTTTTGTTTAGTGTGGCAACACCAGAGCTTAAGAAATTAATAATCTATGATCTTTGTTTCGATGTTCATTCTTACATATTATAATGTTAATACTATTTTTACGCACCTCAAAAATTCAATATAGATGTTTCATTATCTGCTTATCGGTGTTTCTTCGTCTCCAAATTCCTGTAGATCGAAGTTTATAATATTGTTACGAGTTACAGGACTCGAATTAAAATGCCGTTGGAATTACTATAGAATTTATTAGAACTATACAAACACGTATAACACAGGTACAAATATAACTGAACACAATCAGTCTAAACGTAATGCGCGATTCAATAACACGCGCAAGGTCCGTCACTATATAGATTATCGAATGTACACACGTCTTGTCTCGCTAATGGTTATCGCTTGACTCCCGATCTCTCTATTGCGGCATTGCTTTATACGGCACAGATGCAATATGTCTGCCTGGCAAGCTTCGACGCAATTTATTATAAATCTTAAGCCACACGCCTGCCTAATTATGCCTGCAAACGGCTATAAACGAGTACAATAAGCTGCTCTCCACAATAACTAATAAATAAGTAAACAAAAGAAGTCCAAATGCGGAGAGATAATAAAGTGTGCTTTTATGGTATGCAGGTGTGAATCTACTTTTGTCGGCATTAGGTCTTAACTATATAATAACAGGAGATGTATCTTCACCTCCGAAGTGGTGTACTATAATCTCCAAACACTCTTTGTTACAACTCCATAAATTCTTCGAAAAATTATTGTACAAAATACCTCTGTACTTATAAATAAAGTGTCTGAGATATTATACAAATACTAGGATATGCCCGCGACTTCGTCCACGCTTGATTTGAAATTCCCTCGGTATTACTGGGACCCAAACTACCGCAGCATTTGAAAAATAATGTATGCTATCATTTTAGTGAAAACTATGTCGGAATAAGCTATTTTATATGCACCCGAATAAATTCAAACCGCTCCCGGTAAAATAAGTGAAAAAATTACATTAGAATATGTTTTTTTTTTAATCTGGCCATTTTAAATCATTCCCAGAAATATTGCCGCAGGGTTCCCGGAATGAAAAGTAGCACAGATTTAAGTCTAAGAATTGCTATCGATAAACGAAATCTGCATCGAAATCGGCCGAGTAGTTTTTACGTGAATCCCGAACAAATAAGAAATCTATAAAAAATTACATCGTATTTGCCATCGTTACATAGCGTATTCCAGTTAGAATAAATGTGGCGAACGATAAAGCGTTTTCCATCTTTCTATCTATCTAATGCTGGATTTACAACCAGCGCTGGTCTTCTGCAGGGGCCTCTAAGTGATGTCACTCATGGCTTAGCTTAGGTATCCGCAGATGGTAGCTACGGGGTCGTAATCCATCACAGGGGGCCACATGGACCAGTCGAGGATTCCGAGGACTGCCCCTGTTGTTGAAGAGGGTACCCTGAGTGAGAGCCAAGCGTAGGGGTGTCACAGAGGTACTACGTATGGTCGAATTCCTGTGGCACCCCATAAATGCGCACAAGAGAGGGATGCAGGTTAGGTTTAGTGGGCAGTTTGACAGCCGACCATCATCCATCCCTCCGCTCAGAGGGCACGGTGGGCATACGGTAGATTAGGAGTCCCACACATCCCTCGGTATAAAATTCCACCAGGCCCAAGGATGGTGTCCCAAAAAAAGACATTCCCCTGGGTCATCAAAAAAAGGTATAAGATACAAATTAAAGTCTATAAAGAAAATAAAAGATTCACTGCACCGAATAAATATTTTTACGTCGTATCAAAAACACCATCAATGTACAGTCTTCATGACGTTGTCCAGGCCTGCAGACGACGTTAATTGAGTGTGGCAGACCCCTCGGCAATTTTTAGCTCGTCTCCCCGCCAGATGGTGGTCGTTTCGCAACGGAAGAGGACGCTTAGAGAAAAAATTCGATTAAATTGGATTTTGCGCTTATTTTGACGTATCTAAAGTTTGGCCAGCGTGAATTTAATATCATTTATTTATATATTTTTATGGCATTTAGAATCTAATTACTAATAAATTTTTTTAGAACCAAGTTCCTTATCGCACTTTACACGCTCCGAGCCGATGGGAGCGAGAGCGAAAAAACTGTAATAAGACTTTTTTCCGACATAAAAATATATATATAATAATAACAGCCCATGCACGTCCCACTGCTGGGATCGAGCCTCCCACTATAAGGGAACGGATAGTATACCCGCCACACTTGTCCAAGGCGGCTTGGCAAGTTTGACACATCAGTTATCTCGATGTGCAGGTTGGATCACGATGTTTTCCTTCACCGTTATTAGCACTTGGTAATTTGTAACAATATGCACATTAGGTCATAAAACAGCCCAAGTGGTGCATGCGTTCCGGCCAGGATCGAACCCGCGCCCTTTGAGTTTAGGACGCGTGCCCTAGCCATTACGCTACCACGACTTGCCTACACTTTTCCTACACTTCCTGTTTTATTGTATAATTTCAAACTTTGAACGCAAAGAAATAAGATCTAAAATAATATACATTAGTGTAATATACACTGTTTTTGATACATTTTGTTTCTTTATGTATTTCTATACATATAAGCCACTACGCGCAGAAGGTTTGCCGATGACTACTTACTATTATATTTAGCCAAAAAAAGTTTTATTTAGCAATACTCATTGACACTTGACATCTTTGTCTTCCGTGATCACGGCCACTGAAAAGTGGCCGAAACGTCGGAATAATAAAAATCAAACAAATTAGCGCGCTTAAAACCGTTGTTAGAACGTAGTTTTATTACTTATACAAGTCGCAAAAACTTAAGAAAATATTAATATTTGTAAAAACACCCAATTTTTTTTAAATTATATCAGTTTTCTTTGAAAGCCTTTTACATTACACGCATAGGAAATGGATTTTGGTCGAAATAATCACGGGTCATCTGTTAATTAAAAGATAAAAGCGGTCCCATATTGGTTGGTCAGCGATTTTTGACCACCACCTCCCCTTTCACATTGCATGTTTTTTGTGTCTGGTTAGCTTATATGCGTATTTATATGTTTTTGCGTATATAGCGAACACTGGTACTAAGTATTATGGTGCGTCTTCATCTGAGATAGTAGATATAGGCCGTTACACGCAGATATGGCGATGGGCTATTATGCGTTATTTAATATACGAAATTGTTAATGACGTTAAGTAATGAGAGATAACGTATTGTTATATGCCGTCAAAGATAAACGCACAGCTGCCTGTTGTAAGCGCAGTTCATTGTCTTCCCGGATTAGGAATTCTTTTGTGTTTTGAATTTGTAATTAAGAAAAACATGCTGCTGTCTTTCTACTTGTTTTATAACCATCATTAGCATCGAACTAATCCTTATTGTTATTGTTTTCGACTTTGTTAACCGTTTGCAGGTGTGCAAATTACTATTTCTCGGAAACTCAATGCAAGCGGTCAATCTTTTTGTACTGTGTAGTTAGTATAAAACGATGCCCGAATGGAGGGGCGGGCAGTCAAGCGACGACTGCAAGACGAGTAAGACGTTTGTAGTACTCTCGATTAGCGATATAGACGACGGATTTTACACGTGTCGAATTGCATTTAATCGTGCAGTGTGAACTGGTTGCATCCAGTTTTATTTGTTTTATACATGTTTGTACAGTTCTAATAAATTCTATAGTAGTTCCAACGGCATTTTTAATTCGAGTCCTGTAGCTCGTAACACTATGTATTGGGTTGGCAACTAAGTCATTACTGATTTTAAATAAGATTAGGTAACAGTTTGTTGCTCACCAAAATGAACAATTACAAAAACAAAATGCATAGTTACAATACATCTTGGCAAAACAACAGGCGGCCTTATCACTAAAAGCGATCGCTTCCAGGCAAACTAGCTTAAAATTGTGCAGAAAAAAAGTAGAATTGTGAAGTAATTAATTTTAAACTTCATTGTTAAATAGTTAAACATAAATTTCTGTGAAAAAGTTTGTTCGGTGACTTAGTTTCAAAAGGTAACATGTGCTCGCGAAACGTTAAATGAATCAATATGAAAACTGGCGAACATTTTCATACCACGACTGTACATCATTCAGATGTTACTACTGTTCTTAAGAAAAAAACGCAGTGAATAAATCCCTACCGACATGCCAAAGGAGACAATATAGCAATGCCCCCGGCTTCGCCTAAAATAAAGTACTATAAAATCAACATTGAATCATACGGAACACTGACTACAATTTCACGATTCAAATAGCTTTAGGACTACGTAAGATTTGAATGGATGCGATAAGACTTTTTTATCTAAGCTAAAAACATGGAAGGAGGATGGAATGAAAATCCCACTACCTTAGAGTTACATGCATGGAGTTTTCTAAGTCGCTTACGCATTAACAAATTTTCGAAAATATAAATCTACGGAACTTACGACAAATCTGTATTACACATTACATAAAAAAATGTAACAAACAAAAAAGAAAGCGCGTTTAATAATAACTGAAAAGCATAAAATAATCATTTTCAACAAAAAGTCGGTGCATTTTGCAAATTTTATGTTGTTTTTTATGTTTTACTTTGCACCTACTTTAAGATGTTGTAGGAAATATTTATTTTACGCTTTTGAGTTATTATAGAAGTCTGTTTCTTTTTTGCTAGAAACGTAATTTTTGTCCGTTATTTACTATGGTCTGGGTGTCTGGGATCTGCCCCAGAGTAGTCCGCTGTATATTACCCATAACACAAGCGTGACTTGCTTAATTTGGGGATATACAATATGTGTGTTTGTCTGTCGATTATTATTAATTATTAATGGTATAAATCAGTTCAGAAACAAAGTAAAAGTTATGGCTGAACATACACAAAAGAATTACACGGTGAATTGAAAATCTCCCTTTTTTCGAGTCGGTTAAAAATTTATCTAAATTGGTTAAAATCGCTCGCACGACTTTTATTTTGCTTAAATTCTTCTCTTCTTTTCGGATCAGTATGGTGATCCAGCGAGGTAACGTAGCTAGCTTTCTAAGAACCTTACCTAGTTACTTCGATGACCTAGGCTCAGTATTCTACTTATAATCTTAGAGGATTATAAGTAGAATATAATATAAGCTAAGTTTCCTTCATTGTACTAGATTTAAAAATTGTTAGTTTTAATTTTAATTTATTGATGCACAAAACA
Organism: Dendrolimus houi; assembly: GCA_039645545.1. Lineage (NCBI taxonomy): Eukaryota > Metazoa > Arthropoda > Insecta > Lepidoptera > Lasiocampidae > Dendrolimus > Dendrolimus houi. The sequence continues at coordinate 2,933,803 of CM077146.1, forward strand.
AATTACAATCATTACAAGGCCTTACGACTAAAATATAAACAAAAATCTGTTTGTAATCTACAAATAAGTGCACACATAAAAATAGTACAACGAGACTGAAAAGGATTTACTTATAACTAAATATTATGATTGTTTTAGGCAAGTTTATGTTTAAATACATTTATGTATCTTTATTTGAATAATAATAATATATTTTTAAATGTACTTGGTATCGAGGATATTTTTTTAAATTTTACAATCATTATTGAAATTTGGTTAAATCTTCTTCTTCTAAATCTTTGTTGTTGTTACCCGTCACCTCATTGTAATAACGAGCCATTCTGACAATGGGATTGAAATAAGATATATTGTTTTTATGGACTTCTAAAGCGAAAATATTAGTATTGTGTGATCTTCGGGCCGTAAATCTTATGTTGAAATATATTTGAGAAATTAAAACAGGATAGTCAAATATATAGTGTATAATTTTATATAAATGGATTAAGTCAAAATATTTGCGGCGAAATGATAATGATTTAATTTGAAAGTGAGCTAACCTGCCTTCATAGTAAAGTTTATTACGTCCGGCCTTAAGCCTATATGTTAGAATTCTAAAACACTTTTCTGTACTCTTTCAATCTCATCTATATGAACACAATAAAACGGGGGGGACCAAACAGGCGTCGCATTGTATTTAGAAAATCTTTTTTGGACGAAAATTGTAAGATTGAATAAATTGTTTTACTTAATGAATTAGGGCTTACCCACACTATTCTCACCCGAAACATCTTAGAGTAAAGAAATGTTTCAATCTTTCCAGAGTATATTTAACAATTCTTCGTTTTTTTCGTTTGTCGAATCCAAATTAGAAATTAAAATAGAGACGTTCTTCAGTTTCCTTTGTTTTTATCAGGAAATAAATTATTCAGGAGGTGTCTGAGAAGCATCGGGGCGTAATGTTTATCTGATGGTATGGGGGAAGATTCAACTTCTATATAAATATAAATAAATGTTTGTCCTCTATGCGTTCCTAAACTATTGATCAGATTGTGAGGAAACTTTGGTCGGATGTTCAGCAAAGACGCCCGCGAGGGTTTCTGGCTTAAATAACAAAATATAATAAGTATATAAAATATAAGAATATAGACTATTTTATCTTGCAGGAACGGAGAAAGATTACTAAATCCTGCGTTGGGACGGCCTGTCGTAAGAGGCGGCAAAACCCACAGCCAGCTGGTAGGATATTTGCCCGTATGGATGGCTGCTATCCGTGGTCTAGAGTATGCCGCCATAACAACCATGAGTTGTGTTCCGGCATTAGTAGCCAGGATCCAGTCTCCCTTTAGAGAGCGGCAGCCATTGGTACCACCTTTGGTGTTACAAATGTCCATAGGCGAAAGTTGTTACATTTATTTAGTTGCACATTTGTACTTTTTGTTTCTTTTTAAGGTTAATAATTAATTTTGTTATATACCCTCTTATTTCTAAACGATACAATCGGCCATTTCCTTAATTGAATAATAATATTATATTTTTATTTATTCTGTGATTAGCACCTATTTTGTATAGGGTATTTCTCTATAATTTACCATGATTTTATGTAAAAATATTTCTCTAATATGATGTGGTAATTGTGTTGATTATACTTAATTCAAAATCTCTTAATTATATACAGACGGTAATCACTACATTTTATTTTCATGTTTTCGATTAATTTTATTACATATAAAACTTTGAATATAATATTTTATATAATATCTTATATAAAATATTATCTAAAATTTCCAAACATTATTTAATAAATTCTTGTCATTCATTACCTATTTAATTAAGATGGTTTATCAATGACTTCAAGCCGCTATCGGTTGTGCCGATTTGTTAAGTTTCTTATACTTTAAAATTGTTGGAGGGATGGCGAGTTGTTCTAAAAATGTTTATCCAATCACACGACACGATCACGATAATGATTCCAACTTGGGCTCCACGTCGTAAATATTAAAAAAAAATGAAATTACAGTATCGTAACAACCTTGCGAAGTCGCTTCCTTTAAAATCCTCGAACACTGGCCATCGTTTGAGAAAACAGTGATTAGCGCCAACTTTGTAAGGACCGCCCGCCCCCATTTCTATGCTTATTAGGGATACTCCAAAGAGCGTCTGTACTACAGAGTGTATGGTTCAAGTCAAGAGACGAAGCGTTTTATCATGGAAGAAAAACACTATGGAATAACAAAGTAACAAAGTATTTTATTATTTTACTTTAATGAATTTGAATTTATTTTACATAATTTACCTACACTACATATATATATATATATATATATATATATATATATATATATATATATATATATATATATATATATATATATATATACATATAGCTTAATTTACAGAAGATAAAAACTACAAATAGTAAATAGGTCCCAAATCACCGTCAGTTGGGAACGTTCCGAAAACGCTGTCCGCATTGTATGGCAACGTTTATGCGTTACCCAAAATACAAGCCAGCGTTTTAGTTTCGTGAGACATCTATCAACCGTTTTGATAGGTCTCGATAGAGGCGATGGGCTTCTGGACCCCATGGCCCTAGAGTTTCGACACCAAAAGCCATAAATATGTATCCACTACCAACAGATGAATATTTGCGGCATTTTAGGTCCTCTTGTCGGGCGGCAGCTGCACCAGCTACCACGGCCGTATCGGGAAGATGGGACGCTGCCAAAGTGTCAAAGCACGTTGCATCCCAAAGTAATGGCCGTCCCATGTTCCATGCCACCAAAGACATCCCGTCCGGCCTCTTGCCATCGTCGCGACACAGTCCATTTGGCTCTAAAATGGCTGGGGCCCCGGTGGTGACAAGAGCCCGGCAGATAATGTCATTTGGTGCAGTGTGGTGTGATATTCTACCAACGCTTCTGACGCATGACAAGCCATGGTGACCTAAACCACCGACTTTATCTCCGCATTAACAGTGATGAGGGACTACAGCCGGTGACCCCAGTCAAATAGAGGCAGCAATCCTAAATGTAGTGTCATCTAGGAGTGTGCCTAAATTTAATGAGAGCAGCGCCTGAAGCTACAAGCCTGACTCTCATTTTGAGACTGCTAAGAGACAGGCTCGCTCAGCTTCGTTGACACTAGGAGATAAGAGATTTTTTATACACCAACTTTTTGAGCGGCCCGTTAATTGTTTTACTAGTCAAATATTTCATAAGTAGAATAGGTTTTATTAATTATTATTATTATTTAACAAAATTGAGTCGTTTTGGTATTACGCCAAAAGGAAGGTTTGCGCTGAAAATCGCGTTGTGTCGCATATAATTCCGGCACAGCAATCTGTTGAGAGCAAAACTTGTTTGCTGAAAATGCGGTGTAAAAATTCTCAAAATACGCTCTGTGTCGCTATTTGTTGAAATAAAGTTTTTCTTTCTTTCTTAGAATAACAAGTGTTAGGCAAAATGCGTAACTCATAACACACTCTGCAATCACACTTATCTATCTATACTAATATTATAAAGAGGTAAAACTTTGTGAAAGTAATCTCTTAAACTAATGAACCAATTTTGATTTTTTTCACCATTGGAAAGCTTTTTTTTTTAAGGTGGGGGAAATGCATTTCGCACATACCGGGTCCTTTGCTAGAGATTAGACCATTGTTGATCATGGAGGCTTTCCACTGAGGCAATCCAAACAATAATCAACCGGCTTGTGTGGAGACTCGACTAATCAATACCCCACTAAAACCACCCTCCTCCCATGTGCCCCGCGCTTATGGCAGGAAAGGCGTGAGATACAGAACGTAGTTATGCCCACACCGATCCTAGCGCACAAGTGCTTGAGAATGCCCCGGGAGAGGCAAACTCACTTCGTCAACAGGGGTGAAGACTCCTCTGCTCCCTAGATGCTAGAGGGCCCCTGCAGCGGTATTTCAGGGAGGGAGGTCATGCGCATACCTGCGCCTCCGGGCTCCCGACTGACGTCGGCGCCCACGAGACGCATGCGCACTACCATCTCTCTCCCTATCTCGTTCCGCGGCCTCCTCATGAGACACTACCGTCTCGCAGAAATTGGCCGCACCCACCCACCAATCATCGCTGTGCAGCATGGCTTGCACCAGATCGCCCAGCGATTCGATCGGTCCTACAACTGTCTCGAGTTCAAACCTCTGAGGTGCCCATGCTGCGCACCCGACTAGCGTGTGTAACGCCGTGTCTAGTGCGCCACACTGGCGGCATTGGGGTGAAGGCAAGCAGCCCGCAATCTGACACAGATACTTATCGAAGCAACCGTGCCCGGTAAGTATCTGTGTCATTCTGAAGGTCAGGGTCCCGCGTTTCCGCGAGAGCCCGGTAAGTATCTGTGTCAACCATTGGAAAGCTACGTTATCCCTGAGTGACATAGGCTATTTTTTATTGTGATCAATAATATATTTTTATTTTTTCGCAAAAAAAACAATTAAAAAAGAAAGAAATTAATGAGACCCAAGGATTAGAGAAAGACAATTAATGAAAGACCTAAAATAATACCTATTCTTTTAAGGTTTTCACAAAATATCGCATGGAACAAATATGTCATATAATATTTTCTTAAATTTTCGTGGCTTGTATACATAACAAAACTACTTCTTTTATTTTTCCTTTCACCCATTTTAATATTATTGTTACGAGTGCGGAACTCGGATTAAAATGCCGTTTGAATTCCTATAGAATTTATTAGAACTATGCAAATAATAATAATAATAATAATAATATTTATTTATTTGCTCTCACAATATAACATGACATAAGTAATTGCTAAAAAAGGTTTTAAATTACTAGCAATTGGTGAGAGCCTGGTGTCAGTAAAAGGAAAAATCCTGTGTGACTGATCACCAGCCTCTCTCTCCCCGTGGAAAAATGTAGGTATATATACTTACAACTAGTTATTCGATTATAAAAGAAATACAATGTATTGAGTGTAGATCGGTGTGCAGTGTGTTATTGTGTATTTATATGTACTTATGTATATATTGTACGTAAATGTGTGTGAATGTGTCTGTGTGAGTTTATGTGATTTGAAATGAGAGGAATTTATTAGATTATACTATGAGAGTTACATAGAGATAAATGAATGAGTGAACATATAAAATACTATAATACAAGATGATAATAAAAACAATGAAAAGGGAAATATTTAAGTAATTAGGACTAATAGTGCTTCAGTGGAGTCATAGTCGAGTTTCAAAAGCCATTCGGTGAGAGTTTTCTTACATTTAGCTTTAGTCAAAGAAAATAAATCAATCCGCTTGTTGATTTTATTATATAGGTAACTCCTAGAAAGAACAAAAATCTACAGCAAAAGGCTGTGCTGACAACGTTTTGTTTACAGGGGATGTAATTCCTTTTAATAATAGAATTGGATGATATAAATGGTGTGATAACATGTTGTTTAAGAACGATTTGTTGAATAAAGAGTTGCCGAACAGTTAGCACTTTCCAGCGTTCATAAAGGTTTTTGGTGGGGAAGTAGAACGGGAGAGAAAGACTGACTTTAAGTACTGCTCGTTGTGCACGTTCTAATTTTATCATTGCGGTTTTGGCAGCTCCCCCATGACGTGATACAATAGCTCAAAACAGATTGGCATAGGGCGTAATATAATAATTTCATTATGTTAAAATCAGCAACCTGACCAAGGGTTTTAAAAATATAAATTAATTTTCGTAATCTGAGTGTTAATGAGTTAATGTATGGTTGAAAACTTAGATTTTGGTCAATGATAACACCCAAATATTTAATATGTTGAGTTGTATGCAAAGTAGGGCAAGAGTTACAAGTAGCATGAGAAAGACAAGAGTGAGCTATAATTTTTAAGGTTTGAATATGAGGTTGATCCTGATTTCTAAGAGATAAAGTCATATACTTCGTTTTATCAATATTAAGGGTTAATATATTTGAATTTAGCCAATCCATAACTTTATTAAGACCTTTTTGCGCACTTTGGAATACTTTTGACCATGTATCAGCAGAAAAAAGGAGTGCAGTATCATCAGCATATGTAATAATACTACCGTTTTCAAGTTCTAAGTCGCAGAGTGTGTTTATATACGCAAGAAACAGGGTTGGGCCAAGGATGCTGCCCTGGGGCACACCAAAAGAAATGTGTCTTTACTTATATATTCACCAATACGGACTCTCTGCGTTCTGTTTTGGAGATAATCAGCGAAAAGTTGTAACTGAAGATCTCTTATTCCCAGCGCTTCAAGTTTATGAATTAAAAGCGCGGTTGAGACCGTGTCAAAAGCCTTTGTTAGATCTAGAAATATGGCAATAACTTTCTGTTTTTTATCAAGATTAGATGTTATATAATTAGTTAATTCTTCAACTGCGGCATCCGTAGATTTGCCAGATCGAAAACCAAATTGATGAGTAGAGATTAAATTATTATATTCTAAATATTTAATTAATCTATTATTAAGTAAACGTTCGATAACCTTTGATAAGCTTGATAAAATAGATATAGGTCTATAATTATTGACGCGGCTTTTATCACCAGATTTATGGACGGGTACTATTACAGACTTTTTGAATAAATCTGGGAAAATACCAGTAGAGAACAACAAATTGCAAATGTGAGTAATTGAAGGAACTAATTTATCTTTATAAGTTTTCAGAAATTTGTTTGAGATACCATCTAAACCGACAGAGCAGACAGACTTTGAATTTGCAATTATACTGTTTATTTCAGATTCACTAGTGGGTAATAATACAAAAGAGTTAAGGACAGTTTTTGTGGGAAGCACATGAAAAGAAGGAATATTTTTAGAGATAATTATTTGAGCTAAATCGGAACCAATCTTAGAAAAGTAGGAGTTGACTTCATTTATAGAATCGTTAGGGTTAACAGATGACAAAAGTTGTGTAGGTGAATCGTGTAGTTTTTTGCTATATGTAATATTTTTAATGGTATCCCATAGTAATTTACTATTATTCTTTGCATTGAGAATTGCATTTTTATTAAAATCATTTTTCAATTTCTTTAAGAGAGAGTTACAGAAATTCCTGTATCGTTTATATGTAACTTTTAATACTTCATCATTTGGGTATTTCTTAGTCTTTTTGAAAAGAGAATCACGATGTCGCATACATCTTAAAATGCCAGGTGTAATCCAAGACTTAGTAATTTTCTTTCTGTTTGGGATTTTTCTCACTGTGCTGTTTGCACTGATAGCCTCAGTTAAGGTATCGACTAAGATTTGTGAAGCAATATTAACGTCTGAAGTGGAAAGAATAGAGGATAGATCAATGTTTTTCATACACTGATCTAAGGTAGTATGGTTAATACAAGTTTTTGTATGCTGTATTTGAGTTAAAGGAGTAGATTGTTCAAGAATCAGCATAGTAGCGTTATGATCTGTTATTAAGGAGTCTATTATATAGGAGTACGTTTTATCCTTAGTTTTTATTATATTATGATCAAGACAAGAGTCAAAACGTGTAGGGATAGAGTGGGCAGGAAGCAATCCATGAGAAGCAAGAAGATCCAGGTAAATACTGGATCTAGAATCTGAGAAATTATCAGAGATGTCAATATTGATATCACCGGTGATAACAATAGTTTTATTTGAGGAAAGGTGCTTAAGACATTCATCTAGTGAGTTAAGAAAACAATCAGTATTATGAGTTGATGGAGAGCGATAAAGAGCTAAAACTGTTATTTTGTCATTTATGGTTAAGTGTACGCAAGAAGCATCCTTAACAATGTTATCAGAGACGGAAATTTTTAGGCCCGTCTTATAATACACCACAATACCATCGTTTTGATTTAAATATGTACTAGAGGCTACATATTTAAAACCCTCCAACGAAGGAATTATTCCAGATTGTTTAAGCCAACATTCTGTTAGTATTATTAAATCCCATGAGATTTGGCTGCGTTTAATTAATGTAAGAAAATTATCAAAGTTACAATAAATACTTCTTATATTTTGACTTAAAATAGAAAACGGATATTTAAATTGTGACATAGATTGAACACAGTCTTCAACATTGATCAGTGACGAGGAAGCTATAGAAAAATTATCGATTTCATTAATTAAATTGATATTATCGAATTTTGATAATGAAGGCTAATTTTAATAAGATTAATTGTATAATTGTTTGATGTATAAATACCAAGAAAATAACAATAAGTAGACACCACTGAATCATAACTGCCATACAAATAATATATTGAGTAAAGTAGATAAAAGATTATAATTAAATATGTAATAATCGTAAAAAGACAATTACTGTTAATAAATAGGTTAGCTGTGTTTATATTATAATGAGATTGTATTGAGTTATAGGGCTTTAAAAAAGGTGCGTTTCTGATATAATTAATTTTTATATTTTTCATTACTATAAAAACGAAAACAGTGCGTAGTATATAATTAAAATAATACATATTACTATAATAAGTGTAAAAAATACAAATAGTGTATAGTATAATATATGGAGTATATATTAGGTAAAAAATAAATTACATATATTAAAATAGTTCTTATTTAATAATGAGTTGGCTGAAGTACATACTGTCTGAGTGAATATGTTGTTTATCCTTATGAATAAGCTGTTTTGTTTAAGTTTTTTATATAAGTGAAACAATTTGTGAGTCCAAGTTGTTAATAAGTGTATGTAAGTATATTTTATACAGAGCAAATTAGTAAAACTGTATGTTAACAAAAACATAGATTGGGTTCTTAAACGAATAATTTGGTTCGTCTGAGTATTCATCATATAATTATGGTTTGAAAATGTGTGTGAGAATAAAAATTGTGTGATTGAAAGGTAGATAGAATATTTTATCAAAACATGTACGTATATTAGTTTTTGCAAGTTAATAGCGAGTTTTATTCCTATGTATGGGCAAATATAATAAGGGTGTAAATATAACAATAAATTTAAATTGCGATTTTTAAAAGTAACATCTGAATACATATCTTTACAGCTGTTCGATTTCTGAAATTGTATAATGTAATATATATTTATAATAGCTAGTCACTTTTTAGAGTTTTCGTTCTTCAAATCTTCGATCCGAGCTTCATTTTTAACCAAAATGTACTGCGAACCTGTTTCTTTCCGTAAATAAATTCTACCTCCTGATGACCAGCAAAAAATACGTATAACAAAGGTACAAATATAACTGGACGCAACCAGTACAAACTGAACGATTCAATAACACGCGCTAAGTCCGTCACTGCCTATATATAGCTCATCGAATGTACACATATATCGTAATCGTCGCTTGACTGCTTCACCCCTCCCTTCGGGCATCCCTTTTATTTTGTACAAATACAATATGCCTCGACGCAAAACAATAACAACAAGAATTAGTTCGACACACCTGCCTAATGACGGCCATAAAACAAGTACAATAACAATAGAATGTTTTACTTAATTCCTAATTCTAAACACAAAGTGAACAAAAGAAGTGCAAATGCGGGCAGGTAATAAACCGGGTTTATGGCAGGCAGATGTGCATTTACTGTTTGTCGGCATGTATCATTGTATAAAATTATTACAGCTAGGCATATTTCCTGAAGAGTTTCTTGCCCCGCTTCAAGCCACAACATGTTCCGAAGAGGTGTTAAATTAGATTAGGCTCCCATAGAGTAAATAAGAACCATAAACAAAATTAAAACTAAATAATTAAAATGAACAAGTTGGCGGTAGACTAAATAAAACTTTAACAATACTCATTGACACTTGACATCTTTGTCTTCCGCGATCACAGCCACTGAAAAGTGGCCGAAACGTCGGAATAATAAATATTAAATAAATTACCGCACTTAAAACCGTTAAAACGTAGTTTTAATAAATATGTCATAGTTTAAAACGCTTAACATTCATGAGATGGACTACACGTGAAAGCTTTAAGGAAGAAAAAATACGAGGAAACTCTAATTACTTAGGTTTTTATAGCTTGTAGAATGGATTAAATTAGGCAATTTGATACTTTAAAAGATGAATAAGTGCTTGGCAGGCCGCACTAAACGAAGTGTTCCGTGATGATGACAAATGTTACAAGATGTCCACCACAGTAGTCATGAGAATCATAATGTATATTAATATGACATAGACAATCGTCATAGATAATATTTTTAGTCTATTTATCAGATGATTCGATTTATAATTAAATTACCATTTTCTACAGGTTAGTTAATTTTATAAGCCCACTAAATTATCATCTAGATAATTTAGTGCATCAGTAACTAATTATTATAATTGTTTTTATGATCCTGGCAACACTATGATATAATTGCTATTTTTAGCAATGATGCAATGTTATTGTTTTGTAGGGTAGCATTTTCGTGTAAAAGGCGTAGTGGCGTGTAGACGTTGTTCATTGCTTACTGCGCTGTGTGAATATTCACATCATCAAAGGCTATAAAGGGGAAACCCTGTCCAAATAGTTAATATTTGGTACTTTCTTACCCAAATCTCTCCTTGCATTGTACACAAATGTTTTCGTTATTTGGTCGTTGGGCCATAACAAAGCATTTCATTGAAAATATCTATAGGCCATGCAGGCTGTCTTACTTTGGAACTCTTTGCCCACTGATGTCAGAAAAGCTAAATCTTTTGCCATATTTAAAAATTCACCCAGGAATTTATATTAGTCTTACGCAATAATGTATGTGCTAGTTTACCTACAATACTTCATTTTTTTTCCTTTTTCTTTGTTGCATAATAATTATAAATAATTTAAGAATTCCATTTGAGTCAGGTTGCCTGGAAGAGATCACTTTTGTTTTACCAAGTAACTATTGTCTTGTTGTACATTTATGTGGTGCACTTTACTGAGAAACTATCACACTTTCAGATTTGGGCTTTGTCATAGTAATATCAATTTATTTCTAGATGTGTTATCTATCACAAAAATATTATTTTATATTGTGATTGTTGATTGTTACGCGATACATTCGAGGGCACTTTTTTATCGCGTCGAAAAAGCGGGTATGCCGCGGATTTGCTTGAAGACGCACGGACTTATTGCTCTCGCGCGATATATTTAATATTTAAGTTTTTATTGAGAATTTCAAATAACTACAAATGTGTGGAACATTAATTTAGCGACGATAATATACTAAAAAGTTGTGTCGGAAAAGGACGAGGCGCCGGTGTATTTGGACAGACGTTATATCCATCCCCCGTAGTGTTTCCCTTGTAGCAGTAGTTTAGTAGGATATTTTATATATTTCCTCTCAAGGGGCGGATTTCCTCCCTTTATTGACGGATTAGTGTTCCCCCTTGTTCCTATTCCCACCACCGCCGGCTGGAGTACCAGGTAAGTACCAAAAATTATCTTGTGGGTTTGTGCCGTCGGGTTACCGATCCCGCCGTGTACGGTACACATGTGTAATATCAACTGGACTGGTTACTACTAATACCATCTGTTCGAAAACTAACGAACTAATATCGATGTAAACATGTAAACAGATATTGTTTAGTTAAAAATACTAATAATTAAAAGATTTATTCTCACGGCTCGAAATAATTGGTTTACCTAAACACATTTACATCTCATTACAAAAAGCAGCAATACTCAATACATGTAGGATAGTCAGAAAATTTCTGCAATCAAATGAACACTATAAAAAATAAAATAAAAACACCACTATTGACGACACCACGCCCCAAATTAACCCTTGGTGTTCACCCGTGTTAATTTGGTATTTCCAGGTTAACCTGAGTCTTTAGAAAAGACGGGCACCTGGTGACCGGCTCCTGCTCTGCGAAACCGCACTGTCCAGTGTGCGAGGCCGCGGGCAGGCCAGCCGGTCACCAGCTGGGCTAAAGGCCCTGCGGGGGCCCACCAGGAGAAAAGGTCAGGCCAGCCGGATGGCGCCGGACAGGCCTCCGCCCGCATCAATGCCGCGACCCGGCACCCAGGCGGAAGAAGGCTCCCATGGGGTATTAGTGGATATATACGGCATCGGTCGTACTGATTAATCGGCGCCGGGGGAGCCCCACACACCGGCCGCGACATTCCCCGCGCGGCTGACGGTGCAGTAACGCATTTACCCATGTAAAAAAAGTCTTTAGAAAAGAATTGAAGTATAATAATAATAATAATAATTGACCCGCAGGGGAGCTTTGTGGCGAAGCCGTAGGTGAGTAGCGAGACCTTGTACCTGACTCCGGGGGCCAAGGCAAGACCCCCGCCTCCGTGCTTGCCTTAGCCAGCCGCCACGGAGTAGAGATCCTTAGAGCTAAGACTCAAGCTCCAGGGGTGGAAGTGATAAATGGCATCACGTCAGAAGTAGCTTCGGTGAACCTGCAGCCCACCTCTCTACACCCCTTAGCCACTCACACCTATGTTGCCCCTGTCTTCTATGGCTTTTTTTGGCAGAAGCCCCATATTCCCAGACCCCTAGTACCACTAGCAGTTCACCCCAATTGCCCGGTACTTTTTGTCCTCATTTCCCACAATAGTCCTATACTGGCCGGGGCTTGTCTTTGGGTGCATTACTATATAGTGTAGACAGGGATAATCGCCGGTCAGTGTCACGCCGCATTTACCTTAATTTTGTCAAAGGGCCTCTATGTGTTGGCCTTCCCATGGCCCCATGCAAGCCCTCTAAAAGTACATTTTTATGGCACGTGGTCTTCAAAAAAAAAATAATAATAATCGGCAGACAAACGCACACATTGTAAATCCCCGAGCTAAGCAAGTTACGCTTGTGTTATGGGTAATATACAACGGACCACTCTGGGGCCGATCCCAGACACCCAGACCGTAGTAAATAACATAAAGATCGTTTCCGAAATTTACCATACCAGGAATCGAACCCGGAGCCTCTGGGTTCCAGCGAGTTCGGCCGGCTAAGACTTAGTTCGCTCAACCACAGACGCCGTCAAAAATGTGCCGGTAATAATCTTAAAAATTATTAATAGATAGAAAACTTCGCAAGCCCTCCTAAAGCACCTCCTTTTGCTAGTTTTATTATGTATACTAGTCGCGAAAACTTAAGAAAATACTATATAAAATACATGAATTATACAGTACAGTTTTTTGGTCCTTTAAGCCGGATCGATTAAAAATGAAAACATATTTATTTTTTTAATGGCATAAGTTCAGCAGACTGGCAGACGATTCACCTGATGGTAAGCGGTTACCATGCTTATGGATATTTGTAACACCAAAGGTGCTACCAATGTGCTACCACTCTCTACACGTAGACTGGTACCTGACCACTAATGCCAGCCGAACACAACTCAAGGTTGTTATGGTGGCGTACTCAAGACTAGGGGTGATAGCTCTACAGACGGGCAACCACCTGGCTTTGGGTTGTTTTCTCTCCTCTTACGTCAGGCCGCCCCAACGCAGGAAATTGTTGTATTTTTCCGTCCCTGCACGAATATATTATATACTTAAAAGATATTGTAACAGGTGTTAACTATCTAATGGTATTTTTATCATTTTAACAGCGAACACGTCAAAGGGTCTCAAACTGAGCGGTGGAGAGGGGTTGAAATAACATTTTCTTAGCTGTGTCCGGGTGATATTGTGATATCGGACGTCGCACACTTTTATTTGTATAAAGTACAGTCGAGGAGAGAAGTAGAGTAGAGATCGAATGAATGAATGAAAACTCTTTATTGTTCACCATAACTTAAACCTAGACATTTAATATGAATACTTTACCATTAGAGCAATGGGCAGTCTTATCGCTTATAGCAATCTTTTCCAGGCAACCCGATGGCCAAGGAAACATTAAAAGAAATTTAAATAATATTTGGTGGTTTAACTCTTGGTTTAGAGAAGTGTATATGGTAGTTCTTACTAGATATGCCACGAATGGTTAAGATTTGTACCATTCGTGCCTGGCAAGTTAGTATTGAAGCAATCATTTGTGAAGTAATTTCTATCTTTCTCGCGAATGAGCTACATATAATTAATAGTATGTTTTCACGACGACGACAATAGAGAATACGGTTGGCAATTACCACCTGTTTGCGATCCAATCATCAAACTATTAAGACCCAAACCCAGCAAAAACCAACTGCCAGGCCTCAAGACACTGTGAGCTCTTTCTGAGTGCACCGGAACACAAACCAACTTGATTGATAATTTATTTTTATTTTTCCTCCCACCCATCTTTCCTCTTTATAATACTAATATTATAAAAAGGAAAGATTTGTTTTTTTGCATTGAATAGGCTCCAAAACTACTGAACCGATTCAAATAATTCTTTCACTGTTGGCAAGTTACACTATCCGCGGGTGACAAAGGCTATATTATTTTTATTGTAATTTTTAATTTTGAATTTTTTATTAAATACTCGTGCGAATCCGGGACGGGCCGCTAGCATTATATAAAATAATTAGAGCTAGGCATGTTTGCTGAGGAGTTTCTTGCGCCGCTTCTTTTCTTCAAGCCACTACATGTTGTGAAGCGGTGGTAAATTAGATTAGACTCCCATAGAGTAAATAATAACCATAAACAAAATTAGAAGTACATGATTAAAATGAAAAAGTTGGCGGCAGGTTAAATAAAACTTTAACAATACTCATTGACACTTAATATCTTTGTCTTAGAAACGACGGAATAATAAAAATCAAATAAATAACCGCGCTTAAAACCGTTAAAACTTAGGTTTATTATGTATACTAGTAGCGAAAATTAAAGAAAATATAATGTAATAGAAATGAAACTTATAATTGGTAAAATAATGAAATTTATAGTAGACGTATGCAGCGTCCTGTAATGGTAACAAATATATTAGAATGTTATCTAAACTTAAAACATTAGGAAATAACAATGAATATTATTATTTTTTTTCACAAAGTAATAAAACTGGTTATTTACAATATTTATTATATTACAGACTCGAATTAAAATGCCGTTAGAATTATTATAGAGTTTATTAGAACTATACAAACACGTATAACATAGGCACAAATATAACCGAACACAACAAATCCAAACGTAATGCAGAAGGTCGTAATTCAACAAAACAAGCTAAACCCGTCAATACTAGATTCCCGAATGTACACACGTCACGCCTTAAACGTGATTCTCGCTCAACTGACCCTCTCTCAATCAGGCTATCATTTTATACTGCACAAATGCAAATGTGCCCGCCCGGCAACGTCGGCGTAATTTTCTAGAATCAGCTTGTATTTATAATCCGTAACATCTGGCTAATGATGCAGCCTACAAGCGGTCATAAACAAGTACAATAGAACAATAGGCTATTCTCCACAATACTAAAAACCTATGCCAATAAATAAGTAAACAAAAGAAGGCGATCATAAAAGGATTACAATTAGTTAAAATGCCGACAGGTAATAAAATGTGCTTTTACAGACTGTACGTGGAATTTGTCTTTGTCGAAGCCTAAGTTGGAACTATATACACAGAAATATGTTACCACAATAATTTTGGTTGGAGTTATTAAAAAATCTAGGTATTTTTGATAGAAATCATTGTAAGAATTAAAATAAGCTTGATAGTGATTTAATTGTAAATAAACTAATGTAAGCTTTTGTAAATAATGCAATTGGAAAGAATACAAATTAATAGACTAGGTTTGTAAGTAATGAAATGGAATACGATTAATGAACTCGTCTTTGTAAATATGGAATGTAATATGAAAACTGTGTAAATTGGAATGTAATTTTTTTGTAGTATGAAATAATATAAAATAGTTAGTCATAAAATAGATAGTTTTTTTATAAAACCGCCCTTACAATCAATACTTACGCATAATCTCGCGAAGTGAGTAAATATATAAATAAATAGAAATTAAAAACTCGTCTGTCCTGTTGCTGAGGACTGAAGAAGTTAACCAAGAGCAGCAGCATACGATGAGTTTCTTCTACCCCCAAAATTGAAACGAAACCTATTATACCGTCCATAACAACCCCTAATTAAATGGTGAGTTTATTTTTCCACCATATACTATTTATTATAAAGAAGTAATGTTTGAAGGTTTATTTGTTTGTAGGAAGTATTCTCGTGAACTAATGAATATTAAAATTTCTTTCAATAGTAGAAAGCTACATTATTTATTTATTTATGGAAAACGGTTAAATACATTTGATTAGATAACTATAATTAACAAAAGAAAGCTAATGTCAGGTTTTCACGAATAAACTATTGGTTAAAGTTGACATGCAGACGTAAAAAGGGACCGAGATGCTTAGTCACTATCGAAAAATTGGCCCTGAAATTGTAGCGCAGCTTTATGCTGAATTACGACATTTAATTTAACCATAGAAATGAATGAATTATTTTATTTATGAAAATCCAACACGTGCCATGGTTGTGCACGACTGTACCGTCCATTCGGTGTGTTATTCTAAGGAGGCCTGCTTGACCGCGATAAGCTGAAGGGGCACTAATGCAATAAGACGGCCACCTGACCACCAAAACCCACAATGATCGACCCCTAAAAGCTAAAAAAACGAAATAAATATTTCATAGAGGCGGTGAATTGTCACTGCTAGGACGAGGACCTGATATGGCGTCTAGCACTAGCGTGGCGTGGGCATGGCGAGGCACTAGAATCGGGTTCTAGATTTTTATTTTTTCAGGGCAGGACAATGTCTGCCGAAACTGCTAGTGCTACATAAATATAGTTTATTTTTATTTATTGAAAAAAACTAACACTGCATATTAATAATACAAACAAACAAACAAAACAAGTACTTAAAATGTAGGGCTAATAACAGATTTTTCTATCTATATAAGTATATACTTACACACACATATATATATACTGTTACGAGCTACAGGACTCGAATTAAAAATGCCGTTGGAACTACTATAGAATTTATTAGAACTGTACAAACACATATAAAACAAATACAAATAAAACTGGATGCAACCAGTTCACACTGCACGATTCAATGCAATTCGACACGCGCAAAGTCCGTCGTCTATATCGCTAATCGAGAGTACTACAAACGTCTTACTCGTCTCGTAGTCGTCGCTTGACTGCCCCACCCCTCCATTCGGGCATTGTCTTATACTAACTATACAGTACAAAAAAATCGGCCGTGCACACTGAGTTTCCGAGAAATAGTCATTTGCACACCTGGTTATCTATTCCAGCGAACGGCCAACAAAGCCGAAAACAATAACAATAGGCTATTGTCTAATTGCAAATTTAAATACGAAGTAATAAAAAGAACTCCGAATGTGGGAGGGGCAATAAACGAGATGCGCAGCATTTCTTTGTCGGTATGTTACAATAGGTATGCAGGTGGCCCAACTTGTAACAATACATAATAATAAATACATATGCATATAGATATATCTAAATAAAATACATTGATAGATATATATACATATAAAAATATACATAATATACAATATAATTTAATTATAATAAAAAAAATATTGATATTAAGTAAACATATTACTTACATATATTCTTATTTTTCATATGATGTGGTATCTGTTCCAATAATTGATTTAGGATTAAACTTTTGAATACAGGCTTAGAGTAACAAGCTAATACCACTAAATTTGGTGTTGTAAGTCTTAGCAATTCGAGTAAACATGCTCTCTCTTTTATTTCACTATATCCCAATTATTTGGGGCCGACACAATATGTTTTTTCCTTCCACACTCCTCTACTCTGACATACATCTTGTGTCACACCACATATCATCATATCATCCTTCACACAATCCATCCATCTGTTTTTGGTCTACCTTTACAATTGTACCCATCTATCTTGAAGTTTAACATTCTTATACAAGTTCATACATACTATATGCGAAAAGACTTTTTCCCCAACCTATTATGTATATATTTATGCATGTAATATCATCAGTAGGTGTATTTATATATGTCTATTAAATATAATTTTACTTATATAATATTTTACATACTTATATGTTTATAAATTAATAAAATATACGTAAGTAACTGCTTCTCCTCTAATATTTATGTATACCACCTTTGACCAATATAATCTGTTTTATTCCTGTCACGGGTTGTCTGGAAGAGATCGCTTCTTAGCGATAAGACCGCCCATTGTGCACATTTAGAATATTTTTAGGCTATAAGATTTTCTGTAATGGTGTACAATAAAGTGTTATCTATCTATCTATCTATTCTTTTGTCACGTGACTTTTATCCCTCCTCTTTATATGCCCGTACCAACTTAATCTGCTCCCTTTCAACTTTTCATTCACGGGCGCAACTTTCAAAGAACCTCATGTATTCATTTCTCACCTTATCCATTCTTGCGACACTACACATCCATCTCAACATTCTCATCTCAGCTGAGTGGAGACGTTTGTGGTTTATGGCTTTAGTAGCCCGAGTAAACATGCTATTGCTGGCATAATTCGTTAGGATAATACAATTCTCACGTGAAGGTGGCACGGGCTAGAATAATTTTTATCCGTGCAGGAACGGAGAAAGAATACAATTTCCTGCGTTGGGGCGGCCTGTCGTAAGAGGCGACTAAACAACCCACAGCCGGGTGGTAGGGCATTTGCTCGACTGGATGGCGACCGCCCCTGGTCTAGAGTATGCCACCACAACAACCTTGTCTTGTGTTCAGTGACCAGGTTCCAGTCTCCTTTAAGAGAGCAGCAGCGCATTTGAAGCACTGTCGGTGTTGCAAATGTCTATAGACGACGGTAGCCACTTTCCATCAAGTGGGCCGTCTGCCTGTCTGCTGAACTCCTGCAATAAAAAAAAAAAAAACAACTATAAAGTTCTTTACCGCATTGTATTATAACGTATTCATTGCACGGAATTTACGACTTTAGAGGATACACTCACACCTGTTTATACAGCATGATGTATTTCATCACAGCATCAGACAAAGTGCAAACAAAGAAAATAGTGTATCTCAAACTTTATTGAAGTGACACTTCTTTAGAATCGTTGTTATTTGAAACTCGACGAAACGAAAAAGTGACACTAAAAACAGACAAACACTTAAAATTCAACATTATTAAATTCGAAATAAAACACATTTCTCTTTACCCATTAGTATTAATTTTCACTTTAAATAAAACTTAAAAGATTTCAAATGAATTTTAGCTCTATCTGTATATAGTTAAGGCAGATATTCTTTTATACGTAGACTAAAGGAAATTGTGCCTAACAGTCCATTGAATTTTGAACTTTATGCTAGTGATTTAAAGTGTAATCAGATTGAATTATTACGAATAAAGGCCAAAATACCTAAGAATAAAATCGTCTATAATACAGTACAAGTACATGTTGAGAATTACAAACATGTATAAAAGCTATCATATTATTCTATAAATATAATTATACCTACAAAATAACAAACTATAAGTAAAAAATAGACTGTAGGTCGCTGTCGGCGGGGAGCGTACCCAAAATGCTGGCCGCGTTTCCACGTTGGATGGCAACGCTTATGCGTTGTCCTAGGTGCAAGCCAGCCTTTTGGTCACGCGAGACCTCAATTAGACGCGTTGAGAGGTCTCGATAGAGGTGATGAGCTCCAGGCCCCCACGGCCCCAGGGTTTCAACCCCGAAAGCCACAAATATGTACCCATTACCAATGGACACGCATAATATTGTATTATTATCTCGTATTTCTATTATATGTATTCATAAAACATATAATAGAAATACGAGAATGTTTGTGTGCAGGTCGCACTTGTCTACTAAGCGTTGTAGATATTCGCCTCTATTTAAATTTTACTAGAGCATTATTTTCCTAATTTTTCAAATTAATATTTAAACAAAATTAAAAGTAATCCATGAAAAATCTTTTTTGTGGTTTGTTTCCAACTTGTCTCACCGTTTCCTGAATATGGTATAGTCTTGCTATTTTAAAGTTTCATCCAAATATTAAGTAGTCATTGTGTGCAAGAGCTCTCTGCTTTATTTCACTTTCTCCCAATTATTTGGAGTCAGCATAATATGTCTATTCCGTCCATACTCTTCTATTCTGGCATACATTCTCCGTTACACCACAAATTATCATGTCATCCTTCAAATGATCGATTTATCCTTTTTCTGGTCTACCAATAAAATTGTGTCAAAGAATCACCCAGCTTAACTTTTTAATAAGCATTTTTTTTAGTCAAAACATTCTCCCCTCCAATTTCATAACATTTTAGTCATCTTCCACTAAATTTTTAGAAAGAGAGAACGAAAGTGAAGTAGCTCTCATTTAATAATAAAATAGATTTTTTTATTTCAAACGAAATATATAATTCATATAGCCTACAGCTTTAAAAAAAAAACTCAAATAATAAATAGCCTCAATTCGCCGGCAGCTGGGAACATTACCAAAACGCTAGTTGCGTTACCGCATTGAATGAAAACGCCTGTGCGTTGCCTAAAATACAGGCCTATATGTAAAACTAGAGTTTGCTCCGCGGCTGCGTCACGTGTCAAGCCATAGGCAGTAGCTTTATTTTACTTACACAAAAACTTATTTCGGTTTTTTACATATAATAATAACAAAGAAACTAAGTCCATATATTATAGTCTACACAACTGCCCAGCAAATCATAAAGGTTAGTCAAAGCCAACCTGATTTGAAGTAATACAATGAATTACATGTTATTTATGAAATCGTAAGTATTTGTTAATCAATTGAAAAATCGCGATTGTAGCACCACCTAATTTGTTAATTAGTCTATACTAAGAAAACGACTTCATTTATCGAGATAAAATGTATCCTAAGTGTTAACTCGGGTTGTAAGCCAGCACTATGTCGAGTTTCATTTAAATCCGTTCAGTAGTTTTCACGTGATGCTCTAGCAGACAGATAGACAAAAATTCTAAATATTTAATTTTCGCAATTTTTCATTTTCTGGTTCGAATTATGCCCCCTGATTTTTTTCACATCTTTAAACGCATTGTACAAACTCGAACCATTTACAGATTTATTACAGTAATAGATTTACGTATTAATTTTACATATGGGTAGAATTATTTAAATAAAATTTGCTAGTTTTATTCTTTGTGACTGGATCATCCTATATATGTTTTCTTCGCACAATATCATAATAAAAGGAGTGAAAGAGCGAGTTTTTATGGGCTCTACGTGAGGTAAAGAGAGTTACGGCTGCAGTAGCGTACGTCGAGCCACTTCATAAATGTTCACACGATAATGTTGTTGCTACACTCAGAGTACTTAAGAGGCTATTAAGTTAAACGTAAATCAACTTATATATTTTTCACGTTCTGCAGTCATTTTCAAATTACGCGTCTGGAAGATATAACAGCGGACTGGAAGGCTGGCGGCCTGTCGTAAGAGGCGACAAAACAACTCACAGTCAGGTGGTAGGGCATTTGCTCGACTGGATGGCTACCACCCTTGATCTAAAGTATGTCGCCATAACAACCTTGAGATGTATTCCCGGCATTAGTGACCAGGTTGCAGTCTCCCTTAAGAGAGTAGCAGCACATTTGTAGCACCTTTGGTGTTTCAAATGTCCATAGGCGATGGTAACCGCTTTCCATCAAGTGGACAGTCTGCCTGCCTGCTGAACTCGTGCAATAAAAATAAAAAAAGGCTGGAGCTTACCTCGCTCAAAGGATTAGGCTCTGTATCCAGCGAGGTAATGCTGCCAGCCTTCTAGTTACGCTACCCAGCCACATTGGTATAATGGGGCTGGATGGGCCTTAATATACGATTTTATTTTTATTTATATTACTATAGTATATATATTGTTACAACTTAGACTTCGACAAAGACAAAGCCCACGTACAGTCTGTAAAAAAACACATTTTATTACCTGTCGGCATTTGAACTAATTGTAATTCTTTTATGATCGTCTTCTTTTGTTTACTTATTTATTGGCATAAGTTTCTAGTATTGTGAAGAACAGCCTATTGTTATATTGTACTCGTTTACGGCCGCTTGCAGGCATCATTAGCCAAGTGTTACGGATTATAAATACAAGTTAATTCTAGGAAATTATGTCGACGGGCACATTTCCATTTGTGAAGTATAAAACGATGGCCTGATTGAGAGAGGCAGTCAGTTGAGCGACAACTACGATCAAGGCATGACGTGTGTACATTCAGGAATCTAATATTGACAGACTTTGCGCGTTTGATTGAATTACGACCTTCTGCATTACGTTTGGATTTGTTTTCGGTTATATTTGTACATGTGTTATACGTGTTTGTATAGTTCTAATAAACTCTATAATAATTCTAACGGCATTTTAATTCTAGCCCTGCAAACTTATAACACTATAAATTTTAAACGATGTAATTTAAAAGATACCACTTTATTCGTCTCCATACTACAATTATTTTTCCAAAGTTCAAAAAATCTCTTTTATAGAATTTTAATTATCAAGATAATAAATACATTACTGAAACAAAATGGCGAAATAAATTAATTATATACGAATACTATCGAACGTACGGGTGAAACGTTGTGCGTACATAAATACAGAGAGGCTTAAGTGCCCAGCCTTGTAGCTTCCTGCATCTGACAGATTTATCGCATCCCAAAGTGAAAATCCCCGATGTATAGCGGGAAACACTTAAAATTATTTCAGTACCGAAAATTATATTCTTCGCTAGGATATGCCCGCGAATTCGTCCACGCTTAACTTGAAATTATCGCGGGATTCCTGGGATAAAAATATGGTATAAGATTTGCTATCGATCAGTCAAATCGCATTGCAAAGGCAGAATCTTGGGGGGGTAATTCGCGACCCGTGTGTGGAATCGCCAGTTCGGGGTGGCACTAGCATGCCCAGTCAGAACTGGAGCCATGCTATGCGGGGAAATACATTTCGCATAATACTGGCTCCTTTGCTAGGGATTAGACCATAGTCGATTATGAAGGCAATCCCCTAGAGGCTGCCAAACAGTAATCGACCGGCTTGTGTGGAGACTCGAACCATCCTACCTACCAACTCAATACTCCACTAAAACCACCCTCCTCCCATGTGCCCCGCGCTTCTGGCAGGAAGAGCGTGAGACTTAGAACGTAGTTACGCCCACGCCGATCCTAGCGCATCAGTGCTTGAGAATGCCTCGGGAAGCAGTGCAAACTCACTTCGACAACAGGGGTGAAGACTCCTCTGCTCCCTAGATGCTAGAGGGCCCCTGCAGCGGTATTTCAAGGAGGGAGGTCATGCGCATATGCGCCTCCGGGACCCCGACTGACGTCAGTACCCGTGAGACGCATGCGCATTTGTACCTCTCTCCCTATCTCGTTCCGCGGCCTCCTTTTGAGACATAACAGCCTCGCAGAAATTGGCCGCACCCATCCAATGATCATCGGTATGCAGCATGACTTGCACCAGACTGCCCAGAGAATCGATCGGACCTACTATTGTCTCGAGTTCAAACCTCTGTCTTGTGCGCCACACTGGCGGCATTGGGGTGAAGGCAAGCAGCCCGCAGTCTGACAAAGATACTTATCGAAGCAACAATGAGCGTTTAGGGCGACCCGTATAGGGCGGAGGAACGAGATGGAATGCTCCTCCGTCTCAAAGGAAGACCTTCCAGCGAAGCTATTGTTGTTTTTTTTTTTTTTTTTTTTATTGGACTTGACTTTATGTTGTTGGTCCGAAGACCTCACAACTTTACCGGGGTTTTCGGGGCGAGTGCCTTTGCGAAGCGAAGGCGCTCGAGCCCGGGGGGCAACTTGCTCGAGGGGGCTCCCTAGGGAGTTTCACCTCGGCTGGACTGTTGCCATGAGAGGGGGATAAATCTAATGATGCCCGCCATAAGGCGACACAATGCACTAATTGAGAGCGAGCGACGGGTAATATAAAGCCCGAGAGGAAGGATCCCGGCGGACCGGGATCGGCGGTTCGCGGTGGCCTATACTATCTTACTGCCGTTTCGCAACGTGTTATGGCTGGGAGAGAAGAAACGGCGAAAGAAACTTCCCAGCAACACGTCTAGTCTATCCTATGGGGGGGGCTGTGTCTCCTGGCGTCCCTCGCGGGGACGTGGAGAGATCGTGATTGGCGGCGTCGACGCCGCCGTCTGTGTCTGTCTGTCGGTGCCTGCCAGCCTGCCGTCCTAACCGCGGGCGGGCTGATCCGAAGCCAGCCGTTTTGTGATATCGTCGACCTTGTCCATGAGGATGTTACGCGGTCGTCGCACGAGAGCCTTTCGTCGAGGCTTATAATCGGACGCGGACACGACGAGGGGATTTCGATGGTGCGGCGCTAGATCGAAATACTTACGCGAGAGCGACGTAATGTAGTTTTTGATGGAGGGAAGCTCCAGATCGCGGTGGATGTCGATGTTACGCATATAGAGGGGAGCACCGACGGCTCTGCGCATGAATTTATTCTGAACGATTTGCAGTTTCTTTAAAAGGGCAGGCTTGGCATGGCCGAATACCACACTCGCGTATGTCATGATCGGGCGGATGCATGTTTTATATAGGGTAAGCTTGTGTCTGAGGGACATTTTGCTTCGTTTATCTATCATGGGTGCTAGACGACCCATCACAAATCGCGCTCTATTCCGGACTATAGTGATATGCTCGTTGAAGCGCAAGTTCTGATCTAGCTATTGTTGTTTCTCGCAAGTCTAGGCCTAAATTTGTACGTTTCGGGAAACGTTTGCGACCTCAATTATTGCACAGCGCCATCTATTGGCTTGTAAGTGATCCACTGCAAGCGCGCGTGGAACACTCTCATCTCGAAACGCACACTATACTGACAGAACTCTCTGCAACATATTCTGTGATTGTACCAAAGGAATAAAATGTAAATGCATTTCTTACTTGGGAACGTATTCACGGCTACTTGGTTTTATGTGTGTTATAAATTTGAGAACAGCATAATTTTATTCATGGGATTCTATAGCGAAACCGGTCCTTAAAAATCGGAAGTGTATACCAATAGTACCCTAGTAACATGTTAAGAAAGTATTTAATCTAATAATTTCAGAAATATAAATAATAATATAATTTATGGATTATATTATTATTCATATTTCGTTGTGGATTTAAAAAAGATGTAATAACTAGAGTTGAAAAAGGAATGTTAAGGTGGTTTGGACATATAGAGAGAATAGATAAAAGTAGAATCACAAAACAGGTGTATGATAGGATTCTGAATGGTAGAGTTGCTGCCGGTAGACCGAGACGAACACACCATGACCAAATATCAGAAGTGTTAAAGAGAGGTCAGGCAAAGAGTATTTCAAATAAACGTGCATGTATGAAGAGGTTCCTGAAAGTAGGTGAAGCGAAAGTTGTTCGTTAGGACCGTAGCAAGTGGAGATACATCGTCTCTGCCTACCCCCATGGGAAACAGGCGTGATATTATGTATGTATGTAATATAATATATTGGAATACAGTTATCCGTGCAGGAACAGAGAAAGAATACAATTTCCTGCGTTGTGGCGGCCTGTCGTAAGTGGCGATAAAAACACCGCACAGCCAGGTGGTAGGGTATTTGTTCGTCTGGATAACTACCACCCCTGGTCTAGAGTACGCCGCCATAACAAGCTTGAGTTGTTTTCCAGCATTAGTGGCCAGGCCAGTCTCCCTTTAGAGAGCGGTAGCACATTGGTAGCAGCTTTGGTGTTACAAATGTCCATAGGCGATGATAACCGCTTGCTATCAGGTGAGCCGTCTGCCTCTCTGCTGAACCCATGTAATAGACAAAATACAATAACTATATATATATATATATATATATATATATATGTGTGTGTGTGTGTGTGCATATATGTATGTAGGTATGTGTATATATATGTATATATATATATATATATATATATATATATATATATATATATATATATAATCACGTGCCACGGTGTTTAACTGCGATGAACTCCGAAACTACTCAACTGATTTTGATGGTCTTTTTTGAATTTATAATCAAACTAGCTTCTGCCCGCGACTTCGTCCGCGTGAAATAGTTTAAAAAAAGGAAGTAAAAAAACCCCCTATTTTGAAACAATATTCATTGGTGCGCCGCTCCTATTGGTCTCAGCGTGATGATATATAGCCTATAGCCTTTCTCGATGAATGGACTATACTTAAAGAATTTTGTAAATCAGACCAGTAGTCCCTGAGATTAGCGCGTTCAAGCAAACAAACAAACTCTTCAGCTTTATATATTAGTATAAGATAGGATAAAATTTATTTACTGACCTACAGCAACGCGTGACCAGGTCACATTATACTTATATTTTTTTTATATTAAATCTTTGGTGGTGGACACCCCACGGACCCAATAATCAGATTAAATTTGAAACTCAGCTCGTTTTGATTCTGTGACGAAATAAAAAACAAGAGTACGTTTTGCGCGTCTACGGAACACTTCCTTGCATGCGGACTGCAAACCACTTGCCCAAGTGCTTTGCAGTCCGCTGTTCTGGCAATAAATCCATCACATTGACATGTTAACAGGTTAATTTTCGATTACCTTTATCATAGAAAGGGGTGTGGAAAGTTAAAATAGGTTTGAGATTCTTTATGTATGGACGAGATAATATATGTAGTTTATTTTCTTTTCACAGCACTATGTTTGCGATATATCTTTAGGGCCTTTTTAATTTCAACATATTTTTTATAATCTTATATTAATATATATATATATATATATATATATATATATATATATATATATATATATATATATAAAGCTGAAAAGTTTGTTTGTTTGTTTACTTGAACACGCTAATCTCAGGAACTAGTGGCCTGATTTGAAAAATTCTTTCATTGTTAGATAGCCCATTTATCGAGGAAGGCTATATATCATCACACTAAGACCAGTAGGAGCGGAGAACCAATAAAGAACGTTTCAAAATCGGGTTTTTTTTAACTTATCTTTTTTTTACTATTCCACGCGGACGTAGTCGTGGGCAGAAGCTAGTATTAATATATTTGTTATTGCAGTAGCTATATATGTATGTATTAGGATGGCGCAAATAAGACTATTTTTGAGTTTCGAGTGAAAAAATGGTTAGTTTTTGATGTTTAAGATCTCCCTCCAAAGGAAAGATCAAAAAAAAATTTAAGAGATGGCTCCAAATTTTTTAAAATTTCAAAATCGCCGAAAACCGATTTTTTTTATTCAAATTTTTTCTCGTTACTGTATAATTTTATAGACCAATAAATAATAAGATTCTGAAAGCTTCTGTTCAAAATTTGGATTTTAAAAGGTCACTCATCATTTTTTAAATGTTCTTCTAGTGCAGTGGTCGGCCACACGCGGCCTGCAACCTGTCGCCCTGCGGCCCATAACTGTTTTATAATAAAACTTTTATAAGTACCTACCAAAATAAATAATATAATATAATTATTAAGCAGGCGCAAAATTTAATCAATCATGCATTGCAATGAACACGCTAATGCGCGAATTGAAAAAGTTTGCTCAGCAGTAATTACAATTCTTGGTAGTACTTATTTATGCGAACAAACTTTTTCAATACTTAATTACCGAAAGAATAAATAAACTTCTCGTCTCACAGAAGAACCATTTTACGAATTGCAACTACTAGCATGAAAGCGAACATAAAACGAACAGCCGCTCAAATACAGCTGCAATCTTCACATTCAAGTTTGTAATTATAGACTTTGTGGTTTATGTTAATTTTTTTGTTAGTTTTCGCTCATTTTTTAGTTTAGTTTTATAGTTTTTAATATCACAAGCGCGGCCCGCTTTTACTGGATTTTGCCACCTTGTGGCCCCTGCCTACCGCTGTTCTAGTACATTACTTTCAACGCCGCGATCTCGTCGCGGCCATCGGGGCGGATTTGTCCCTCCCGGCCGTGGTGAAGGCCATGGTTGGGAGCGTAAAAGCGTGGGACGCAGCCGCCTCCTTCTGCGAGACCGTCATGTCCATGAAGGAGGCGGCGGAGCAGGAAAGGGAGCAGTCCGCCACGCTCCCCTCCCGCCAGAGCTGGTGGCGGCGTCGGCGTGCGGGCGACCGGCGGGGAATCCGGAGCCGCCCGCACACAAAGGCCAGAGAGGAGGGATCCGCGCGCCCGCCCCCTCTCACCTCGTGGTGAGATCGAGGAGCCGGAGAGACCCAGATCTCCGGCTAAAAATGGTGAGACCAGCCCGCGGGGCCGGCCGCCGTCCATCCGGGCTGGTGGTGAATGCGCGAGTGAGCCCACAGCCCCGACAAAGCACGCTCGGGATCGGACAGAGGTTTTAGTGGGTATCCCTAACCGCGGCGTGACAATAGCATCTCACACGTGGGGTGCTAGTGCCACCCCGACCTGGTGAATCCCACACACGGTCCTCAGACGGATTTCCCCTGTATAAAAAAAAAGAAGTGCATTACTTTAGATTTTTTCGAGCGAGTAACGCACTAGTATTTTGCAGAACAGAACTTTGCACGATTGATGTGACAACGATTGTCTTACTTTTTACTTTTCTGCCCTACTGTTTGGCTTTGTTGTATTAGGCTATACTTGTAAGAATTGTGAATTACGTGAGTGTACTTCTAATAAGCTTTGTGGTAACTCCGACATTTTCGAATTTAAATCCTACAAATCCCCTATAAATTCGTAACATCATCATAAACAGGGACATTCGTATTTCAATTTGATAATTGTTTTTAAATAACTCTAAATTACTATTTTACACTTTTTAAAACATCAAAAGAAATACAGAAGTATTTGTCAAAGCGTTGAGATATATACCTGTCAACGTCACTTACCTTGTCATTTATCTTGACAGGTTGCTTGATGACATACTGCATTCCTGGCACCGCGCCAAACAGCGACGGCATCATCGTCGGCGCGAAGATCACTTTCACAGGCTGAGTTTGACAGTTACACTTTGACACATCCTCAGTCACTTTATTCTCCTTTTTGCAATTACAGCAACAATGGTGGCAAACTGGCTTACACGCTTTACAGTCACTTTGCCTATTCATATCATCTGTCACGTTGACAGGTGTCACTTCGACAGGTGCTACTGTCACTGTGACAGGTGCTTCTGTCACTTTCACATTGGGATTGTCGATCGGAGTGTTGTATTCGTTGAAGAGTTTTGGTTTTTTAGAAGGTTTCGGTAGCTCGAGGAGTGGAGTTTTTCTTTTAATATCTTTAGGAGTTTCCAATAGATACTTGTTTATTTTCTCCTTTTGGTTGTAAGGGTGGACCAAAAGGGTCTTTGGTCGCGAGGCCCTTTCCAGGGCCTCGGGTTTTTGGCTTTTTATATCCAATTTGATTATTTATTAAACACTTTAAATGAATTTTAAAATGATTTTTATATAAAACAATAGCATCCTTTTTACATAATATAAACAATATAGCTTTCTGCGTTTGTCTGTAAATCCGCTAACTCCTCCTAAAACACGCAACGGATTTTTAAACGGTTTTCACCATCAGTAACATAATTTTTGACTAGAGGCTTACATATATATATTAAAAAAACTTAATTAAGTTCTTATGTAAGAGAAAGAAAGAATGAATAAGACTTTATTTGAAGAAATAGCGACGTAATTACATTCATTATACCTATATTATTATACACAGAGCAATTTTAGGAATTTATACGCCGCATTTTTAGCCAACAAGGTTTGCACACAGCATATTGCTGTGCCGGAATTATATCCGACACTATCCTGATTTTCAGTTCAAACTTTCCTTTTGACGCAGGACCAAAACGTGACGTGTAAGTAAAATAGAGTTACTCCCTAAGTTTTCAGGCTTAGCCGCAGGGGAAGCTAGTAAATTATATTATTAACAGACGCGATAAATTTAGAGTTTACACCATAAACTCCATTAGGGCATTAATGCGCAATAGTGTCTATTGTATGGGGCCCTTCATATACAACAAGTTTCCAAAATCTTTAAAAGAGCTGTCATAGCGATTTTTTTTAAATATACATTCGCTACTGACACTCGATACTATACTATATACTATAACATCTCTGTACATGCATTACGCAATAAACATATTCTATTCTATTCTATATATCTCTCTTAGTGCGTGGTAGTTTAGTGGTTAGCGCTTTCGCGTCTCAAACTCAAAGGGCGTTCGTTCGAATCCTGGCTGAAAAGCATGCGGCACTTAAGCAGTTTCCTGACCTAATGTACATACCTTTATAATAAAAAAACTCTTCGTTCCTTTAAAAAATTGGGAGGCCCGAGCCCAACAGTGGGATGTTTATGAGCTGTTATAATTATTATTACACTAGGATGTGCCCGCGACTTTGTACACGCTTGACTTGATATTCCTGAGGAATTCCCGGGACACAAAGTATCGCAGCATTTTAAAAAAGAATGTAATATGTCGTTTTTGTGGAAACTGTGTCGTAATAAGATAATTTTTATGCATCCGAAAAATTTCGAACCGCTCCCAGGACAATTCCCGCGGGATTCCCGGGATTCGACGGCCTCTGTGGTTGAGCGGGCTAAGCCTTTGCCGGCTTACCTCACTGCAACGCAGAGGCTCCGGGTTCGATTCCTGGTATAGTAAATTTCGGAAACTTATTTTCTCCGTTATTTACTATGGTCTGGGTGTCTGGGATCGGCCCTAGAGTGGTCCGTTGTATATTACCCATAACACAAGCGTAACTTGCTTAATTTGGGGATATACAGTGTGTGTGCTTGTCTGCCGATTTATTATTATTATTATACAAAAATCACATATTTTACTAAATTCAATTTTCTATTGATCTGTATAAAAATTACACTGGAATTTGATTTGTTTTTATTCTGGCCATTTTAAATAATTCCCAGAAATATTACCAGTATAAAAAGTAGCGCAGAGTTTAAGTCTAAGAATTTGCTGTCAATCAGCGAAAACCGTGTCGAAATTGGCCCAGTAGTTTTTACGTGAATCCCAAACAAACAGACGGGAAATCTAAAAAAAAATGCATCATGTTCTCCGTCGTTTATATACTCTATTTCAGTTGGTTTTTGTTTATATTTTAATGTACAGACACGGCACGTTTAGAATTGTATAATATTATATATTACATTAATTTTATGCACTTTTAGTTGAGAATGTTTCCAACTGTTTAAATTAGGTAATTTTAGTTTATTATTAGTTATATATTATTCGTTTTAATAGCCTGACATTATTTATCTGTATTTAAAGATTAAAAATAATTTCGATCTAAATCAAGTCTTAACTTCAAACGTATCTATGTATATCATTGGTAAATTAATCGTTATTCACATCACTCTTTCATTGTTCACTTATTCATTTATTATTATTATTATTCATTGATTAATTACATCCATTTTTATTTTTAAAAAGTCGTCCAAAAATGCTTAAAATAATGTTTAGGTTGAGTTCACATAACACGCACCTCACTAAGATCCAAAATTATTACTAAACGACGGTCATTACAAGTTGTTCACAGAAGTCATTGACCTCACAACTTAAAACACGTGACTGTTTGTTTACAAACAAATTTGCGATAACAAACAACTCTAAATCTGTCATTCGTAACAAACTAAATACAAATAAATTAAAAAGAACACAGTCAAGTAAACTCTCGCAATTTGTTTAACTTTTTACTGATTTTTGTATAATTTTTTCTGGGATGTTTTTACACAGATTTCGTGAGTGAAAGATGATACATGTTCACGCTTCAAGAGTTGGCTGTATACTGCAGTGGGAGGGATGGAACGGGAGTGTTGGGTAGGCGGGACTTAACGCCACGCCCATTAAGATTTAGTGTTTTATTATTTAATAGTCTAGACATTTTAAGATGGCTGAATAACACTTATGTTATAGCACTAGGTACTGGACTTGGATCGAGATGTTAACATACTTTTTTTTTTTTTTTAAGGCGGGGAAATGCATTTCGCACATACCGGGTCCTTTGCTAGGGATTAGACCGGTGTTGATCTATAAGCCAGCAATATGTCGAATTTTATTCATACAAGTTCAGTAGTTTCCAAAAAAGATGCGATCGCAGCGCCAGCTTTTTTGCTATTTTCGTCTATGCTACAGAAATGACGCCATTCATCAAGATAAAAGTATTCTAAGTTACGCTCCGGGATATAAGATAGCTCCGTCACAAATTTCATTCAAACAGACGGACAGGAAGACAAAAATTCTAAGTTACATTTTCGGAATCTCCTGGTCTGAATTATTATTATTACTATTCACATTTTTAAACGCAATGTACAAACTCGAAACATTTACATATTTATTATAGTATGGACAGAAGATAGACATATATAGAAGATAGATAGATTGCATATTTATTTGTAAGTCTTAAGCTTAAATTTCTAGAACTTTAATTTGTAGCACATACGTGGTTGGCTACGTTCCAGAATGGACTCACAACAACCACATTCACGACCGCGATTTTTCCCGTTCTACTTTGTTGCGGGCGTTACAATCATAAACTCTAGTGGAACGGATTATGGAGCGTTGATGTCATTAACGACGAAATACACAAATGTCATTGGTTGATTTGAAAATCGCGCCTTTTCAATTTCAAGAGATAGAGAGTATTAACGCTCCGTGGTTAACGCCCACTTTGACCCAGCTCTTGACATGGACCGTTGTGAGCGCTCGAAAATAATGACGTCATTAGTGACGTTTTTTCCACGACCATAACGACCGCGGTCGCCATGTGGAACGGCAGACGGAGCATTTTGGACGTTGTGAGATACTAAAGGAACGCGCCCATATGTATCAATGGTGCAAAAAGTTTGGACATTTTTGGCGTTTACTCCTTGAAAATCGATTTACATCTACGGCCTACGCTTCGGTAATTTCAAGAGGAGTGAAACAATACAAACGTAATTCTAAATGCATGTACAATTAGATTTTTAAACATAAAACTATCCTATAAATAAAACTAATTAAAAATACAACTATGATATCGCTGTGACTTCACCCACGCTTGACTTGAATTTCTCGCGGGATTCCCGAGGGACAAAGTATCACAGCATTTATGGGCGTTGGGAGATACTTAAGGAACGCGCCCATACTAGTATCAATGGTGCAAAAAGTTTCGACATTTTTGGCGTTTACTCCTTGAGAATCTATTTACATCTACGGCCTACGGTTCGGTAATTTCAAGAGGAGTGAAACAATACAAACGTAATTCTAAATGCATGTACAATTAGATTTTTAAACATAAAACTATCCTATAAATAAAACTAATTAAAAATACAACTATGATATCGCTGTGACTTCACCCACGCTTGACTTGAATTTCTCGCGGGATTCCCGAGGGACAAAGTATCACAGCATTTATGGGCGTTGGAAGATACTTGAGGAACGCGCCCATACTAGTATCAATGGTGCAAAAAGTTTCGACATTTTTGGCGTTTACTCCTTGAGAATCGATTTACATCTACGGCCTACGGTTCGGTAATTTCAAGAGGAGTGAAACAATACAAACGTAATTCTAAATGCATGTACAATTAGATTTTTAAACATAAAACTATCCTATAAATAAAACTAATTAAAAATACAACTATGATATCGCTGTGACTTCACCCACGCTTGACTTGAATTTCTCGCGGGATTCCCGAGGGACAAAGTATCACAGCATTTATGGGCGTTGGAAGATACTTGAGGAACGCGCCCATACTAGTATCAATGGTGCAAAAAGTTTCGACATTTTTGGCGTTTACTCCTTGAGAATCGATTTACATCTACGGCCTACGGTTCGGTAATTTCAAGAGGAGTGAAACAATACAAACGTAATTCTAAATGCATGTACAATTAGATTTTTAAACATAAAACTATCCTATAAATAAAACTAATTAAAAATACAACTATGATATCGCTGTGACTTCACCCACGCTTGACTTGAATTTCTCGCGGGATTCCCGAGGGACAAAGTATCGTTCCCGGGACAAATAGTATCACACATTTTATTACATACAATTTGCTATCGATCGGTGAGAAAATCGCTTTGGAATTCCATTTTTTTTTATTTATTTGGTCATTTTAAATCATTCCCAGAAAATTTCCCGCGGTTTCCCAGGATAAATAGTAGCGCAGATTTTAACGCTAATAATTTGTTGTCGACCAGCGAAATCCGCATCGAAATCGGCTCAGTAGTTTTTACGTGAATCCCGAACAAACAGACAAAAATGCATTTCTCTTTCATTTATATAGTGTTTACCACTTGTCTTTTTAAAATAGCTTCATTGTACAACCACGACATGTTTAGAATTTTATACCATAATATATAGTAACAAAAAATATAAGACTAAAAATCATTTTTTTATTTTAAACCATTCTTGTATTAGAGTAAATAAAACGAATAAAAATTAAAACGGTCAAGGTGCTTTTTTTTTATTAAAGTAATTTAGATGTTAATCTGATGTAAATTTAAAGTACACCTCTCCTATATCAGTTGACTTACCAAGATGTGTTTTAGCAACATCACTATAATATTTCTATCAGGCGCTTTCATATTACTTATCTATATATTATACGTGATACAAAAACTTTGTACGCCTTTTTACGAAAATTGCGCGGACGGAGGAGTATGAAATTTCGCACACTTATAGTTTATATAAAGAAGGAGTGCAAAATGCTAATATTTTATTTAATTATGCATAAAAATCCATGAAATTAATAAAAAAACATTACACACACCACCATGTATTTGAGACACACACGCATACATACTCTTTTGTTTATTGTTAAAGTCAAATTAACAGTTGTAGCCTTGGCGAAATCTGTGATTATAGAAGTATAGTCTTTGACAACAGAACCTTAATAATGTCCAAACTTATAATTTAAAATAATTATTATGGTCGAATTTCGACCACGGGCGACCACTAGTATGATTTTAATCTTTAATTAATACGTTTGTGTGTTTTGTGCTTGTGTGTATTTTCTGTTGTGTAATTACTTATCTGCCCGTCTGTGTGTTTTTATTGTAACAGTTCTTATTCGGGCGCTGTCTCCGCGCACGTGTACATGTTTTTTCATGTTTAAGACGTAAACTGCAGTCGTGCCTCGGAGCTGACACACAAGTTGTTTTCTCACAATATCCGATAGAAACAAAATTTATCAACTATGAAATTCCAAAAGGTTTCTTCGAAACAGGGTGAGGCGCTTTCAGGTACTCAAAGGGCGGTAATTACCAGTCGAACTTAACCCCAAATGAAGGTCAAGTTAATTAGCAGTTACGGGGCTTGCAGATTAAGATCCGCAGGTAAACGGGTTAACTTTCTAATTGGAGTTTACGTTTCTCATATAAGCCCAGCCGAACACATATAAGTTTTAGGGGATGTAGGGGAAATTTCGTTAACTTGAGAAAAACCTTTTATAATTTAGCAGCGAGAGGTAGAGGTTAAATAATACTTCAGATGGCAGAGAGTAGTATTCACTGTCGAGTGCTGATATGAACTGAAGTGAACTCATTTATTTTGCAAACGGTAACCTTAAGTACAAATATGAACAAGTCGTACTGCTAATACAATGTATAGCACAGTACGTGAGCGGGACGGATGATGTGCGAGCGAGATAGAGCAACTATTAGTACATGCGCTCCCGCGCTGCCCGCTGCGCTAGTCAGTAGCTCGTTGTCCGCTGCGATGACTAGACGTAAGCAGCTCCTATAATAATAATTCTATAATAACTTTATATTAAAAATTGAAGAAAATAATATTGTTGGAAGTTAACCATTTCTGCTCTATGAGAAGAGGAGCCCTTAACGCTGTAATCACACACCAATCCTCTTCAAACCGTCTGCCGACATTTAAGTATACATCAAAACCACATGCCACATACATACCGTTTAACTATGTCGCGTGTAATTCCTGTAGTGTAGTCGAAATTAGGTCATATAATCCTAAAAGTCCACTAGTTACTTCAAATTCAAATTTGAAAGTTTTTATTCAAAATAAGTTCTTATACTGGAGAACACTTTTTGAAGATCATACATGTAAGTCAAAATTTAAATCTACTTCCTATTCTATATCCACCGCTTCGCAACGTCACTATTTAAAGGAGAAAAAGCAGCAAGAAACTTCTTCTACAATCTTGTACAAGCCAGGGCTGAGCCTAGACAATAATAATTGTTCATTTATTTAGTAATCAATACCAATATCTTTCAAATATAAAACCTGTTTCTACCCCTATGTAGCGACTCTTCTCTTTTGGGGGTATGATATTGAGCCCTTATGGAAGAAAAATGAGTGATAAAATGTTTGAAGAACTGGTCTCAACTAAAACCTTTAAAATATAATATTGCTACGAGCGCGAGACTCGAATTAATATGCCGTTGGAATTACTATAGAATTTATTAGAACTATACAAACACGTATGAAACAGGTATAAAAATAACTAGACACTACTAGTACAAGCTACACAATTCAATAACACGCTTAAAGTCCGTCACTATATCGCTTGTATATATATATATATATACTATATGTACGTCTTGCTGGTATCGTAATCCTCGCTTGACTGCAGATCTCTCCCTTCGGGCATCCCTTTTATTCTGTACAAATACAATATGCCTCGAGGCAAAACAATAACTTCTTAGGATTAGTTCGACCTCACCTGCCTAATGACTGCCATAAAACAAGTACAATAACAATCTTAATTACTAATTCTAAACACAAAGCGAACAAAAGAAGTCGGATGCGGGCAGGTAATAAAACTGCGCTTTGTTTAAAATTATGCAGGTGGCCCAATTGTAACAATATTTTGTCACATTTGCGCGATCTATTTATGATTCATGTACTCGTAATAAACTTGTTCAATAAAGTGGGGATTTCTTTCAAGTGTCTTTGGAAAGTATTTAGAAGATACGTATTTTGTATCTAGTATTTCAAATACCATTTGCCAAATTTAAAATAAGTATTTGAGATAGCAGACTGAGAATCTCGTGGCCGTTCCTAACATAATAGGAGAAATGAAAGCTCACTTACCGCCTCCGCTGGCTCGGTCACGTATGGGAGAGAATCGCAGCGTGAGGAAAGCATATTTGGGACGGCCGGTAGGTCGGCGTCTGGTCGGCCGTCCCAAATATCGCTGGAAGGACAGAGTGGAGGCTGACCTGTCGGATCTAGGAGTCAATAATTGGCAAGAAACCGCTCTGGACATAGAAAAGTGGCATGCTCTTTGTTTCGTAGGCCAAGACCCACTTTGGGTCGCTGAGCCAACGGAGCAAGTAAGTAAGATAACAGATACAAGAGTATCCGGTATCTCAAAGACTTATTTTTATAGTATCTCGTATTTTGTATTCAGATACTTTGTATAGGGCATCTTATACATCTCTGTGCACATACTACAGCAATTTTACGCAAAAAGAGTTGGCTGTGATACCATATTAATACGCGGCGTTCACTATTTGTAGTATTACATGGATAGAAGATTTTGCTGTCGTAAAAATTATAAAATTATTTCTGATTAATATATCATTAAATCAGTAGTCAATGTAAACATCATACCCGCCACAAGAGTATAATAATATAACACTTGTTTGGAACTTATGTCAAATTTTAACCCACAGTAAGGCAAATAAGCAGTCGGTAAGATATAGGAGCTAGCCATAAGTAGACAAAGGTTTAGGCTACTCAGATGTAGATATGATAAACTACTAAGCCCTCTGTGATAGTCATATTTGATAGTTATCAACAAAGCGTCGCTTTGTATTCAAAATTATAGGGGCCTTATCTCATGGCCGTGGGGCCGCGCCATTTCGTCACTATTTTTGTCCATCTCTGGTTCGAGTATCGTACGATGTGTCCAGCCCACTTCCACTCGAGCTTTCTTACATGACTTAAAGCATCTTTAAATTTGGTTTTCTGTCTTATATCCAAATTTTTTAGTCTATCTTTAGTGCGCTTCGTTACAAGCCGCTCAAGCGTTGGGACGGGCCCAAGGTGGCTCGCAGTGGCCGCGGATAGAGAGCACTGGGCGCAACTGTAGGAGGCCTTTGCCCGGACGGGGGGTCCAAAAATAGAATAATAACCCCCAGCGGGGCTTTGTGGCGAAGCCTTAGGTGAGTAGCGACTCCTCGGACCTGACTCCGGGGCCCAAGGCAAGGCCCCGCCTCCGTGCTTGCCTTAGCCAGCCGGCACGGAGTGGAGATCGCTAGAGCTAAGACTCAAGCTCCACGGGTGGAAGTGATAAATGGCATCACGTCAGAAGTAGCTTCGGTGAAACTGCAGCCCACTTCTCTACACCGCTTAGCCACTCGGATCCATGTTGCCCCTGTCTTCTATGGTATTTTTTGGAGCCCATGCAGGGAGTGGCCTGGCGAGTCTGCTCATTTTTCCATGTTCCCAGAACATTGTGACGGGCAGATGCCATAGTCCCCATATTCCCAGACCCCTAGTACCACTAGCAGTTCACCCCAATAGCCCGGTACTTTATGTTCTCATTTCCCACAATAGTCTTACACAATAGACTGGCCCGTGGTCTTTAAAGACATACAATATAATAATAAAAAAATTAACAAATTAAAAAA
Organism: Dendrolimus houi; assembly: GCA_039645545.1. Taxonomy (NCBI): domain Eukaryota; kingdom Metazoa; phylum Arthropoda; class Insecta; order Lepidoptera; family Lasiocampidae; genus Dendrolimus; species Dendrolimus houi. Next base: position 2,972,088 of record CM077146.1, read on the forward strand.
TAAATTACATTTTAAAATTACTGTACGACATGTTCATTATGGACCAAATAAAAAGGTTTTTTATTTTGTATTTATCTTATGGCCGATTCGTATATCTTACTACTAGCTTTTATCCGCGGCTTCGCTCGTGACATACAGGTGAATTTTTCAAGTGGGCCTTCGGGGCCAAATCTTAAACTATGCTAAATAGTAAAAAATATTCAAAAGTCTCGAGGCCGACTTTTACAACAACTAAATTGGTATCATTAGATTCTTGAAAATCGATTACCCTTGACAGTATTATTAATTATACCAAATCGTAGTGTAGCTTGCAAGGATCAAATTCTGTGAAGGAATGTCAATTGGTAAAATAAGAGAAAGATTTTTTTGAACAAAATAATGTTCTGCACTTTATTGTACACCAACATTACATACAAAAAATACACAAAAAGCTTACTTACTAAAAGGTAGTACAATGGGCGGCATTATTGCTAAACGCAATCTCTTCCAGGCAACCTTTGGATGGAAAAGTTGCATGCAAGTTGGCGTGCAGTTGAAATAGATAGTAACATAATAATAAAATAAATATAATACATATATTATAGTTATAAAAATATATACGCACATAGGCATACAAAACAAACAATAAACACGATATATAGTTAAATAGTGCTCCTTCACAAGTCTGTTAAAGGAATGGATAGATTTAGCAGATCGGACATCTGCCGGCAGAGCATTCCAGATATGCACAGCCTGAACAGAGGACGATCTTGCGTCAGTCTCCGTAGTATGTATCATACATTTAACCTCACCTCATTTGAACGCAATCAATTACTGTTTTAATAATCTGAATGGAAATAAAACTAAATAATTACAGAACTGGTGTAAATTTCATCATTTCTTTATGTAAAATTGTAAAATATGTGATGTCACACTAGGGAGGAGTCTCGCGAATAGGGTTGCCACCTTTGTTTGAAGAAAATATAGTATTTTTGTTTTTTAATCTAAAAAAATATAGTACTTTTGAAAAAAAATGGTACATATTTATTCTTCATTAATTATTTTATATTTAGCCAGCAAAGATCTATTATTTTTACAATAATAATAAGAATCTGCATACATACTAAGCTCGACAATTGAATTAGTGATGAAAATGTAGTACATTTCGTACTATATTTTGTTTCTATAATATATAGCACAATTGGCTAAAGTATAGTACAATACTACATATTATAGTACGGTTGGGAACCCTACTCACGAATGCAACCAGCTGCGACCAGGACGGGGGAGAGATCAAAAAATCATGAAATTCGTGTGACATACTTCGTAGATATATCCTAAGTCATTCCCTTACTGCTGAGGATCGAAACTTTAATGTCAGTGAATAAGTGCTCTCCTCCATCGACATCGGTTTTAAGCATGGCGCAGGGCCAAACTTATTGATAATGATATGTCTAGCTGGTCAGCAACATGGCTAATCCACATATTTGGAGATCTACTAGGTGGTTTGTTACTGTCAACTTTGTTTTTATTGTTGGACTTCAGCAGACAGGCAGACGGCCCACTTGATGGAAAGCGGTAACCATCGCCTATGGATATTTGCAACGCCAAAGGTGCTACAAATGCGCTGCTGCTCTCTTAAGAGACTGGAACCTGGTCACTAATGCCAGAACACAACTCAAGGTTGTAACAGCAGCATAATTTAGACCAGGAGTGGTAGCCATCCGGTTGGGCAAATGTCCTACCACCTGGCTGTGGGTTATTTCCCCACTTTCCCCGTGACCACAAGTCTCTTCATGTTATGTGGCCAAAGTACTTCAGTATCTGTTGTCAGCATACAGCTGGTGATCTCTATACCATTCTCTCTATTGCATCCCCCCTATCTCATTCTAGAGTCTGGTAACATGTTGGCAACACTCCTGGAGTTGCAAATGTCCAGAAGACATTGATAAGCACTTTCCGTCAAGTGGTCAATCTGTCTGTTTGGCAGCTACAAGCATTGAAAAAGAGATTGCCCTGCAGTTATAATTTTCTATATTACCCATAATACATGTGCATATTTCTGTTTGAGAATAGACAGTATCTGTTAATCTATTTATCTTTGAACTTCTTGGAAGAGAGTTATTATTGTTACTTGGCAGATGGGAGTTGGATGAAAAAAATGTAACTGAAAGGGAAAATGCTGACTGCTATATATTATTATACAATTTCAAACTTTAATGTGATGAGATAAGATCTTAAATAAAGTAACATAAATTTCTACAATATTCTTCGAAACTTTGTTTCAACTAAGGTTTTTTCTGTCACTTATCTATGGAATCTTGCAAATTAACAAATGAAAATAAATTAAACACAAGACTCTTAGTTAAACCTTAATTTAATTTTGAAAAAAGAACATTAATCTATTTCTTATTTTTATTCTGTGGCCTAGTAGGATTCCCGCCACCGCGCGCCAATGGCGCCGGTCGACCTCTGTTTCCAAACGCACCCCTATTTCCACCCCTGCCAGTCCTCATATTCTGACCTCCACGACCTTTCTGGACTTCGCTACGACCCCTAGCCTTGATCTGGGTCTCTTCTTTCACCATATCAATAACTTCATCTGGAATACGAAGGTATTTAATAGTACTGCCTCGTATGTAACATTCTGGCATCCTCCAGAACTTATCACCGTCTCTGGATGTGCAGATCACTTCTCGAAGGTTGATATTCATCCAATTATCACAACTTACGAGATGACCGTTGTATGTTTCGCCGTTTTTAAGTTCGACTAACATAGGATGATTTTGTGCTGTGCGTAGTAATGATAATGGCAACATGATGTTAAATTGTCCTAAGAACGATCAAAATAGTCCTTTAGAGGGCAAAAACTTCTTTTCTCACGAACAAACAGAACTTTCTAGGTTAGAAACTTAGGAACATTCATTAATAAAAACATTGTTGAAACACTATCGGTGAATTCGAAAACCACTAGGTACTCGTTGTTTGAAGGGTTAATATTTATTGAAAGTTGATGGCGTAATCTATTTGCGTTAAAAAATACAAACAGTTTGCATTTGTAAATGACAGATAAAAACATAAAATTATGTTTAAAGCAAAGCAATGCAAGTAGGGATGTAAAAAAATATTCAATATTTATTTCAATCGATTATTATTTTCTTATTATCAACTTTTATTATCGATATTTATAGTAATATTAATCGATATTTAGTAAATCGATTATATAAATTACGTGTTTAAATCGATTTTCAGAAACAGCTCGAATCTATGCGACATTTGTGACAATAATTATTATTTTATTGTTTAAACTTGAAGATTAACGAAAGATTTGTATTTTAGTTTAGTTTTTGAGATTATAAAGTAGTCGTTAAGTTTTTTAAATTCTCATTTTAAGTATTTATTTTAAAACTAGTCAAATGGAAAATAGGACGACATTCATGGTAATATTTTTTAATTTTTGAGACAACAAGTTTGTAATTTTGTTGGGATGCTTGCTCATCATTTCATTTTTATTGTAATAAGTAAAATGTTTAATAGTAATAAAATTTGTATCAATAATGCTATTTGGTTTCCCAATTCCTTACCTTGAAATTTTAAAGGAACATTGCCTTTGATTTTTAGTTTTGAATTGGCTATTTTTTATTCATATAATTTTATTTGATTTTTAATCTGATAAATTGTTAATATGAATCTCTTAGGTTTATTATTGGAACATTATAAGCATGTATTTTTAAATAATACAAAAAATCGATATTTTCGCAGAAACCGTTTATTTATTTTTATTAAAATCGATTTTTGAATAATCGATTAATTTTGAATAAAGAACAATCGATTTTTATTTAATCAATTCTTTTCCATTAATCTGACATCCCTAAGTGCAAGAAAATTTTATGTCACTTTGATTTTTTTCTTTCTTATGGCTATTGCTGCTAGGGCGATGTTGCCAATGTCAAGTAGTGAAAGAATCACTTAAGTCGATTTAACGACAGCAAAAAAAATACAATAAAGATTTGAACAATCTGAAATGTTATCTGAAGCAAGTACAAACACAAACATGAATATACAATTATTATAATATATTTTGGTTAGTATCAATAAAGTAGGTTAACACAGACATAGCATCGTGGGTTGGGAGACATACAAGCAACAACAAATTAGCAGGGAGAGGAATTTTAGTTTTGGTGAGTAAGGAATATAGAGGTGGGCAGTTATTGTTAAGGGGACAGTTAAAAAATATATGATCCAAGGTACCTTCTTCTAAACTACAAATGAGGCAATTCTTTATCTTAAGTTTATATAATTGTACGGGGCTGCAAGTGTGACCGAATCGTATGCCTATTAAAATGCTAGAGGCCCTCTTACTGAATCCTCTAAATTTAAAAAACCAGGGAGTCGATGATACAACTGGTTGCACGTTAGAATATTGGACAGATACGGATTGCCAGTCCCTCTCCCAGCTTGACTTTAATCTCCTTTTAGCACAGCACATTAATTCCCGTGAAAAATGTTAGTAAAATTTTGTGTCGCCTTCGTTAATGGCTTTCTGGGCAGCTTGTTCACCAGCTTCGTTTCCTTTTATACCTAAATGGCTAGGCACCCAACACTTTGTTATGGTAGTCAAGCTATCAATTGTCAATTCACCAAATTTAATGTCTTTTATTCAGCCCTTTTAGCTATCAGCCGCTTAAAAGTCCATTGGGTTGGATATTAAACGAATTTTATCATTTCAAATTACCAAGAACTTAAGGAGTGTCATTACTTTGTTGATATAATTTTTAATTCTGATGTCCAAATAACTTTTGTAAGTGTATTATAAATATCAAAGGTCTAGTGAAATACAAATGTTTGTGTTTCTTTATAAGCCTGAAGGCTTCATTCCACTGTATATTTAAAATCTTCTAAAGAAACAAATATCATTAATTTTAACCATTATATATTTAACTTTTTCTGAAATCAATACTGCACAGTAAAACATTATCCATAAAATTCCCGCTAAACAGGCTCATTAATCTTAAAATATACTTATCTTAAATTAAATTAAATAGGGCAGAATTAGGGGGGGTGGAAAGTGCCTGGCAGCCATTTCCAGCTGCTGGAGCGGTGTATTTAATTAAAAAAAAAAATCTCTTTCCATACTCAATAAAATATTAATGAAAAACAATATGTGAAATGTCAAGAAGTTGTGTTGTTTTGGTTGTATTTTTGTGATTTTATTTCATGAAAACTATTGATCTTCACAGTGTTGAATTTCCAGGAAATGTGTGAAGTTATAGTGAAATTTTCAAGTCTAAATTCAGAGGCCGTTAAACTAAAGTTGTCCCAAAAATAAATGTGCTAATTGTAATTTTAAAAAAATATATTTTATCTCTTGGCCGCCATTTTGAAGATTTTCATTGTTACTCTTGTAATATGTGAATGTGCTCTATTGTGTTTTTGCTTGTAATTTTGATGTCTTACACATGGCGTATTGTTTCTTTTTCTATTGATTATTAAGGTTGACTAGGATTTCGCACTCTGAAATGGGTGGTGATGAGTATTGAGGAGAAAGGGATCATAACATTCAGCATAGCATCTCATGTGAAGCCTGATGGTAATAATAACAGTATGTAAACGTACAACTTCTGGGCCTTTCCATTTCTTTTACTAATATGTAGTCACAGTCAAATATCAGTTGACATGGGAGGTGATTGCACTCAACTTGATTGACAATTTCTCTTTTATTTTACCTCCCACCCATTTCACTATTATATGAAATTATTGAAGTGAAACTTTTTTGGAATTGTTGTGATTTGAAACTCGATTGAAAGAAATAGTGACACTAATAAATCAATACGACTAAGCCTGTGAGAGAATGAGATACAAATTTTACATTGTGCACCACAGATTAGACTCTAGAGAGAAAACTAGAAAGTAATACTTAAGAAGTTTAGTTAGAATTATAGTATGTTGATGGATGTAGGCTGAAGGAATTATATTTATATTAATAAAAGTTAGAGAAGAATTATCTGTGAGTATATTCTCTAAAATTTCTCTTCTATTGCAGGTGAAATCTTTTTTTAGACCTAGGTATGTTGCTGAAAATTTTCTTGCGCGCTTCATCTCTTGAAGCCACAATATGCTATGAAGCAGTGGTAAATTAGATCCGGCTCTCATAGAGTAAATAATAAGCATAAACATAAATAAAAACTAAATAATTAAAATGAATAATATGGCAGTAGACTAAATAAAAACTTTAACACTCATTGATACTTGATATCTTTGTCTTAATTGATCACTTTTTAATAGCAGTCAAATAAAATACAGGGCATAATAATGGTATAACAAATTAAAAAAACTGACTTCAAAAACTAAAAAGTATAAAATAATAATAAAGATTTTTGACTAAAAATTTGTTTAATTTATTAAGAGACATTATAATATAAAATTTTCTATGTCTTGAAGTCAGTGTCATGTAAACCATAAAAATTACAATATTTACCGACTTCAAGATCTAGAAAATTTTATATTATTTTGTCTCTTAAACTAAATAAATTCTTAGTCAAAAATCTTTATTAAATTATTTTATACTATGCTTTTTAGTTTTTGAAGTTGGTTTTTTTTAATGAAGTTTTTTTTTACTTGTTACGTTTTAGTGTCTAGCTATGGATAGGCCTACGAAAGGTGCCGCGCGCCTTAAAAAATATAGGTCCCAAGAAACGGATATGGAAAATTTTCATTAAAAAAGTTCATAAAATTAAAACTACTGTGCCAAACTATGTTAAATTTTTAGGGAACCAAAAGCAACTTTTCCGCATCAAACTAAAGAAGAATCATGTAAATCGGATAATAAATCTCACCATAATTGGTATAAATACATAAATTTTTTAAAAACAATGATGTTGAGTACCTCCTCATTTTTCAAGTCGGTTAATAATATAGTTTTGTTGTGGGACTATTGATTCTTCCATCCATTTCTACAACATTAGGAAGTGCATGAATATCTCAAAATAATATGATAAATAAGTGTACTACATAAGAATGAATATCCCGGAAAGTAAAATAGTATTCACAACATTTAGCGTGTAATTCACATAAATAAGACTATTGCATGAAAAATGCCAAATTAAAATAACAATATTTCATTACAGTTCCATACTAATGATGGAAAACCACTCCTCATGTGCTATATGTGCTGCGCACAGCTAAGGAGCTCACATCAATTGATGCAGAGGGCTTTGGAGGCTGAGAAATTGCTCACAGCTATTGTTAATAATGGTTCTGAAGTAAGCTTCTAGTTCTATGAGTATTGATTTCTTTATTTTAACAAAATGTGCATTTGCTGCCTTGCTATGAAGTATCATGTATTTGTTGTAATATCTCAACGCTAGAACCTATTTACATGAAGTCTGGTACAAATTATATCATTTCACTCATATGTTCGAGGTGGTAGAGCCATGCTGGATACATTACCTTGATTACAATTGTTAGGGTCTCAATTATTGCGATGCCACACTCTCATAGAATATTACGGTTAGCATTAAGCAAGGCTTGGAAACCACTATAAAAGAAGGGAATGGTTTTTTTTTGTTTCACCTGTTACATAGGGAAACAGAACAATAACAGGCTGCAACCACGTGAAGGAAACTAAATAGACTTGCCATAAGTTTCTTAGCGACCTGCGCTCCACTCATGACCATCGACCAAATTACTCGCTGGGAATTAGGAGTAAAATGGGCAAGAGACATTCTTCCACGTCTTACTATGCGTGATATTGAACAATGCCTGTTACCCACCCAAGGGAATGGTTACAATCTAAGTATCTAGATCTTTTCTTTTTGGGTTTGTTCTCACTTTAAGCTTGTTTGAATGGTTTTTGTTAACAAAACTTTATTAAATCGGTTTTATCGAATATACCGGTAAAGAACGCAAAAGGAATGGTTTTGCCAATCATATCAATCAAAGCGCAGCCATGTGGCACAGATAGTTTTCAATGGCACACAAACATATGTTGAGAGAGATAAAATGATATTTCCTGATCTTATTGTTACTAGCTACAGGACTCGAATTAAAAATGCCGTTGGAACTACTATAGAATTTATTAGAACTGTACAAACACATATAAAACAAATACAAATAAAACTGGATGCAACCAGTTCACACTGCACGATTCAATGCAATTCAACACGCGTAAAGTCCGTCGTTTATATCGCTAATCGAGAGTACTACAAACGTCTTACTCGCCTCGTAGTCGTCGCTTGACTGCCCACCCCTCCATTCGGACATTGTCTTATATCAAGTACACAGTACAAAAATATTGGCCGCGCGCACTGAGTTTCCGAGAAATAGTAATTTGCACACCTGCGAACGGCTAATAAAGTCGAAAACAATAACAAAAAGGTTTAGTTCGACGCTAATGATGGTTATAAAACAAGTAGAAAAACAATAGCATGTTTTTCTTAATTACAAATTCAAAACACAAAAGAATTCCTTAATCCGGGAAGACAATAAACTGCGCTTACGATAGACAGCTGTGCGCTTATCTTTGACGGCATGTAACATTATGAATAAACCTGATAATTCAGATTTATATAACACTATAGGTTTTCACTCAGAATGAAATAGTTGACTTAAAAGGGTTATAACCAATTCAAACTACTTCATTTTAAACCAGTTGCAAGCCTTGGGCTTGAGCTAATCATGTTTCATATGAGGAGTGAGAGTTCTGTTGGTCTACATTCCCCTTCCCTATCCTATTCCCCTTTTTTGTTAATGCTGGGGAATGCATTGTCCCATACCCTCTAGTAGTTTCATTTTTATCGTCATTTCTTAGATAATTTAGTACACCAGTACTAGTTGAATTGACTATTACTAGTGTCACAGATTATCTAAATATGCATGCAAACTTTTCACGACTTTCGACGCGCTTGATTTCCTTGGTGCGTAACTTTAAAAGTCAAGTAATCTAAATATATATAACTGAAATCCACGTATATACTGACTCATCACGATATCTCAGGAACTATAATATCTATAGACTTGAAATTTAGCACGGACCTTCCTTTCGCCAAGTAGAGGTCAGCTAAGAACGGATTTTACGGGACGCGAAGCGGGCGGGTATAAGCTAGTTAAATAATAAAATTTAACAAAAATTACATGAATAAATAAAATATGGTGACTTTAATTATAATCTATTTTTTATACAGTAACAAGCATTACTTTATTTCTACGTAATTTAAATTTGTATCTAATTCATATGTCAACTTTAAGATATTCCGAAAGTTGCGTTCTATGGGATGTGTAAGCCATATCGGTATTTGAAATAGACCTCATAAAATATTTGATTAAGCTTTGCAATGATTGAAACATGATGCACTTTACGCTTAAACTCCTCTTGGCCAGCATTTATGCCCTTGTCAGTTATAATAGATCTCTAAATAAATGGTTCGAATTTGTACATTGCGTTTAAAAATGTGAAAAAATCAAGGGGATAATTCCGACCAGAAGATTCCCAAAAATGCATTTTTTAGAGTTTTTGTCTGTCTGTCTTTCTGTTTTTCGGTCTGTTTGTCTGTTAAAGCATCATGTGAAAAGTACTGAAAGGATTTAAATGAAATTCAATACAGAATAATATCCAGGGTCATAACTTAGGATACTTTTTATCCCGATAAATGATGTCGTTCCATGGGATAGACGAAAATGACTGAAAAGACGGCGCTGCGATCGCATCTTTTTTGGAAACTACTAAACATATATAAATAAAACTCAACGAAATGCTAGCTTATAACCCGAGCTAACTCTCAGGGTACTTTTTATCACGATAAATAATGTCGTTTCCATGGAATAAACCGATTAGCAAATGGCGTTGCAATCGCGGATTTCAATTAACAAATACCTACGTTGTCATAAACAACATCTCATTCATTGTATTACTTCAAATCATGTTGGCTGTGACTCACTCCTGTTTAGCTGCGCAATTGGGTAGACTATGTGAACATAATTTCTTTGTTATTGTAGTCTACTTAGTAACAAGAAACAGTAAAGTTAGGTAAAACATCTAATTTGTATATACGTAGCATAGAGCTACTACCTAGGGGTTATCACGCGGCGTATCCACGTGGAAAACTAGTGTAAAATGAACTGGAAAGACAATAATAATTTGATATGGTTACATTTCAGCAATCACAGAATGCATTATTATTGTTAGCCAGACAGTCATTTGGTTTTGATTATAAGTATATCATTGAACACCAAAACCAGTTGGATAGTAAACAATTTCAAAGAAATATTATGCAAGAAATTAAAGAAGAAAATGAAGGAGGAAGTGGAGAGGACAATGAAGAATGGAGCGTCATTAACATCAAAGAAGAGGACGAAAGTAAGTTGCTACTATAATAGACTAACATGATTTTAATTGTTTACATTTGGAATTGTATACTTATTACATTTGCTGAAATGTAGTGTCCTAGGTATATCTCTGGTCCCTGTAGCGCTTGAATACCAAACAAGCATCAACATAACATGTATCGTAAAATTTGTAGAGATCACTTCATAGCAAGAACGGGGTGTTAGTTTCTTAAATTCCATCTTGTGGAGCGATCATCTTTGAAACTGAAAATATTGCTATAATCTCTCTTTAATCTATAGATTAACATCCTTTACATATAGATTGTTTTCCATCATCCATTGTTCTTATGATTTGCCCATAGGAATCTTATAACAAGTACTCTGTCGAAGATATTCTATGTTCATGACAGCCTCCTTACAGCTTCTTACTTATATTACTTTGTAATATTGTTAAATTTAAAAGTTCAGTTGCCAAGATTACTTGACTGTGAGTAACTTAAATAAACAGGCAATTGTAAACCTCTTTTTAATTTTTGAAGTCCTGTCATAGGGTACTCCACAGTCATTATGTACATTGATTCTTATTCCATCTAAAAGTTAGATGCAATCTGATTCTTGAATGTAAATTTTATGCTAATTTGTGAGATGTTTTCTTTCTGTAATATTTTTTCTATAATAAGGAAATGCATATACGTGAATAAAGCCCCGATTGTATCCATAATTAACATAAAAAAAAACCTGTTCTCTGATAGATTCAAGTCAGAAGGACAATCTAGACAATGCTGATGTTCAGTCGAACACACCTTTAGACGATAATACACCTCTGAAGCAGAAGGAGGACAATCTAGATAATGCTGATGTTGAGTCGTGCACACCTTCGGACCATGATACACTTCTGAAGCAAACACTGGAAAGAGAAGTTCAAATTGTTTCAGAGAGCATTGATATAGGTACTAGTTTCTAGTTTCATTCTCATTATCATTAAAAATACTTTTTTATTTTAGATTAAACGCTGGTGGCGATAAAATGTGAAAAAATGAGGTGTTTTTAGATATTATGAGCATTAAAAAGTATAAAAATTAAATTTAATTAAAAGAAAACCTCTGCATGGATCAAATTGAAACTTTGAAGTAGTATTTTTGTGAGTATATTGAGCGGAACAATACACACTAAAGACTATTCTTTTTCTCAATATTCTTAATACAGCTTGTGATTTTTTCATAATAACTCTAAGTCCAAAAGCCCATTATTACGCGTTTTTAAAAACACGATAGTAGCATCGTTTAAAACATTTATTAAAGTTTCTAAAACCTACCTTAAATTCTCTGTGCAACCATTGATTGCTGAGATATCCATGATCAAAGACAAGACGATCCGTTTCCATTCAAAGTTCAGCGAGAAATGGTCTATCAAGGGGTACAAGAAACAAATTAAAGCTGTATGAACAATATATCCGATTGATATATGGACTTCGTTCACTTGCCCTGCCATTGTTTGAATATTATCTTTTTGATAACTGTTATGGCCATTTTTTACGAAAAGAGCCATTTGAAAAATGACAAATATGGAAATTTTTGATCCTTTAATTTTTTCCCCTAGTATATTTATGGTATGACAAGGAACTTATCCCAGAATAGAGGAATATGAAAGGAAAAGACATTGTGCCGACCCCACTCATTTCTAAAATAAAATAAAATTTATTTAGTCGCTTTGTCCTTGCTTCCAGGCGCTTCAACGACAAAACGCACATTGAACGAAGTACCCCAAAAAGCAAAACGAATTAAGCTCGATGAAACAACTAAGGACAGAAATCCTTTAACTAATGCTCTTTTAAAAAGTATGCCAAAAAGTAAATGCAAACAGTCACAGAAAGGCTTTTCTAAGAGCAAACAAAATATAGAATCAGTAGTTAATTACAGAACTAAAATTTCACCAAAAGTTAATGGTCTACCAAAACATAAGATACAAGTCAAAAATGTGATTGCACAAGACAGTGAGACACTCGCTTCTAAAGTTATCTGTAATAATGCTGAAAATGAAACCGTTCAGCAGAGTCTACTTAAAAGTGCAGGTGCCGTTACTCCAAGTATTTCGTTAGGTGTAAGTGATGAAGGGAAGCCATCAAGTATCTGTAATCCAAGAAAACGATTAGAAAATAAGTTTTCATGTCATATATGTCAATATAAAGGTATCTCAAAAAGCAAGTTAAATAAACACCATTGCAAACACATCACTGGAGAGAAGCCATACATGTGTGATTTGTGTGATTATAGATGTTCACATAAAAGTAATTTAGAAAATCATGTAAAGTGTATTCACATACAGGAAAAGAACTTCTCATGTCATATATGTCAGTACAAATGTGTTACAAAAAGCAATTTAAATAAACACCTTCGTAAACACACTGGAGAGAAGCCATACATATGTAATTTTTGTGATTATAGATGTTCACAAAAAGATAGTTTAGAAAGGCATATAAAGTTTAAACACACAAAGGAAAAGAACTTCTCGTGTCATGTATGTCAGTACAAATGTGTTACAAAAAGCAACTTAAATAAACACCTTCATAAACACACTGGAGAGAAGCCATATAGATGTAATTTTTGTAATTATAGATTTTCAATTAAAAGTCGTTTAGAAAATCATATAAAGTGTATTCACATACAGGAAAAGAACTTTTCATGTCATTTATGTCAGTACAAATGTGTTACAAAAAGTGACTTAAACAAACACCTTCGTAAACACACTGAGAGAAGCCATACATATGTGATTTGTGTGATTATAGATGTACACAAAAAGGTAGTTTAGAAAGGCATATAAAGTTTAAACACACAAACGAAAAGAACTTCTCATGTCATGTATGTGAGTACAAATGTGTTACAAAAAGCAACTTAAATAAACACCTTTGTAAACATCCTGGAGAGAAGCCAAATGTTGGCAAGCTATTAATACTATAAGATACTATGATTTGACTTGTGTTATTTGAGGACCACCAAAGAAAACCACACAATTCATTATTTGTATTTTTGACATTAACAGCTTAACAAAACAATGTGTTCCACTTTACAACACCACACATATGTGATTTGTGTGATTATAGATGCTCACATAAAGGTAATTTATAAAGGCATATGAAGTGTAAACATAAAGGAAAAGAACTTCTCATGTTATAATAATATATGTCATTACAAATGAATTACAAAAGACTACTTAAATGTACAACTTCGTAAACACACTAGAGAGAAGCCATGCATATGTGATTTGTGTGATTATAAATCTACTAGGCTCAACCTCTGGTACGTGCCTCTTGTTTAAAGAGGTTACAACATAGGTTTCATTGTATTAAATTTTTATATTACTGCTATTTGCCCCGGAAGATTCACTTCATTTTATATCACAAACTATTCCATCTCCCAGGATGAAAACTATTTATGTCCATTTTCGTTATTAAAACTACATTTATACAAAATTACGGCAAAACCGATCCAGTACTCCTAGTAGTTTTTCCGTGAAGGCTGAACAGACAGATAGATCTAGTTACTATCGCTTCTTTTATAGAAGATAATTTTTTATATCTATAAACTTGAGAAATGATTGGTCTCCCATGCAAACATTTATCCTCTATTTCAACCTGTTCTAGTTTTATTTATGTATTCCCCGTCTATCTATCTGTAAACTACATAAATGACAAAAATGATCAAATTGACCAAAATTACCAAAATGACTTAAATGACCAAAATGATCAAAATGACTAAAATGACTAAAACAACCAAAATTACCAAATTGACTAAAATGACTTAAATGGCCAAAATGACTAAAATGACCAAATTGACCAAAATGACACTAAATTGACTAAAATAACGAAATTGACTTAATTGATCAAAATGACTAAAATGACCAAATTTACCAAAATTACCAAATTGACCAAAATTACTAAATTGACCAAATTGACCAAAATTAGCAAAATGTTCAAAATTACCTTTACATAAATCTATACCATTAACCGAGATAAAAAGTATTCCTTGTCCACCCTCGAAATTAAAATTACATATATACCAAATTTCAGTCAAATCGGTCTAGTAGTTTTTTCGTAAAAGCATAACAAACAAACAGACAAAAATAGTTTTATCCCAAAAACTATCCCATTTTTCGGGATTAAAAATATGCTATGTTCATCCTCCGCATCGAATATATATATACTGAGTTTCAGCCAAATAGGTCCAGTAGTTTTCCGCGAAAACTGAACAGAGAGACGGACAGACAGACAAACAGAGTTACTTTCGCATTTATAATATTAATAGACGCTTGGACCGTGGGGTCCTCAGCTCATTGGACCCTTTAAAAGGATTTTGTTTTACCACACGAACGATGTTTCGGTCATCTCGAGGAGTTGTTTTTCTCTGTTTAGGTACACGTGGAACATTCGGAGTAGTTTGATACGTAGCAAAATGCTTTACAGCGTAGAAAACCATCGTTTTTGAACATTGCAGATGGTCGGCTATCTTTTTATAAGACCAATTCTTCCGGCGAAGTTTTATTATTACTTCCCTTGTAGATTTATTACAACTTTTATTTTTTTCCATTGTTTTTTCATAAGAAGCAATCACTTTTAATCATTTACAACACTAAATGGCGCCAAAATTATACAAACAGTAACAAATCGACCGAGTGTTCTCTATTTAAATTTGAATAAAGGTATAAACTATTTAGCGTTCTTAATTACGTGACCAGCCAGTAAATAGGAATACTGTTTAGAAGTAGTGTAAAAAGTTTGTCTATTTATTTTTAGTTAATCATATCAATAAATACAGCGGTATTATGGAAAAGTTTAACGATATGGAGAGAAATAAAAAAATTGAATGCAATTAGTTTTAAAAAAATCTTCACTTTAAATCAGCGTTCTTAATTATATGACCACCACTGTATAATAAAACTGTAGAGGTCGATTTCTGTACAACGAAAAAATGCTAATAACCGAGTCAGTGGGTTGTAAGAAGTGAAATAGAACTAATTTAGATTTTTTCACATTTTTTGTTTCTCTGTTTGTCTGTCTGTTTGTACCGGCTAATCTCCGAAACGACTGGACCAATATAAATGAAATTTTGTATGGTGCTAGCTTATATCCCTGGTCCAACATATAGGATACTTTTGATCCCGAAAAATTAAAGAGTTCCCGTGGGATAGTTAAAAAAACCACACCATGCGGACGAAGTCGCGGGCATCAGCTAGTCTTCATATAACACAAGTTTCAATAGACATATATTATCAAAACATGCAAGTGAATAATGAGAATGTTCACATCTGGTAGTGTAAAGGTGTTTAGAGACTATGTATGAACTCCGTCTGAACAAATCGGCAAAGTGCGTGTCATCCATGTTTATTGAAAGGTTCCATGGAAGAAACACACATCCACTGGCTTTATATTTTGGCTGCAAAACACAAAAAAAAATATGCTTGTATTTGTATATACACGTACGAATTGGAATTTCTTTATCACACATGATTTTTATTTTATGATATTTTATTACCTGTTATTAACAAACAGACAGACGGCCCACACGACAGATAGTAGTTACCGTGAGATGATTCCTACATGGCCCTACCACATTTGATTTTATTTTATATATAAAACTTTCTCCGTGCAGGAACGGAAATAGAATACTAATTCCTGCGGCCTGCGGCCTGTCGTAAAAAGTGACAAAACCGCCAACCAGGTGGTAGAACATTCGATAGCCACTGATGCCGGAACACAATTCGAAGTTATGGCGGCGTTCTCTAAACCAGGGGTGGTAGACATCCATATCACCAGTATCGTCTTCATAAAAATCAGTTTCTACATATCCATTTTAAGTGAAATATTCTGTGAAAACATTAAGAGCTAGTTCAGACATGGCGGAATCCGTGCGGATGCAAATCGCGCGGTTCTAAACGCAAGTGTTCAGACAGGCGCGGACGTAAATGCGGAGTGCCGTAATCAGGCAGTCGTTCCAGTCCAATCATGGAAGTCGAAGAAGCAATATGTGTGTACTTGTTACTTGTTATTGGGTGCATCCAATATTACGTGATCGGCTCACCCATGGTCAGTTTCAGCTCCTGCCAAGCTCCATTTCTAATAATTTTATTAGAATAATTCGCACATTGGATGTCCCACAAAGCACGTCTCTTTTCCACCTCGTCGATGTATAGCTCGGTGTCGAAGCGATCCATTGTCACCGTCCGATACGCGCGGGTTCCGCGATGCAACTGGACGCACTCTAGGTACTTCAAGTAAATAGATCCGAGCGGTGACCCGCGCGTATTCGTTTTCTAGCGGTTGAGTCAATCCGCGCGGACAGGTATGAACGAATTATAAGCGCTAATTTAAATAAGATCCGCGCGGTCCAACCGCGCGATTTACATCCGCACGGATTACGCCATGTCTGAACTATCTCTAAAGCCATCTGGATCCAGTATAAGCAGTTTCAAAAATATTAATAATGGAAGAAGACTTGGACACTGTTTTTTTATACTTCATCCATTACCACACAGAGTCCTCACCATTCAACACACATGAACTCATGATGAATGAGATCAAATCTTTCACACAAACCAAAAATACATAAATAAATGCCCTTTCCACAAACAATTTTACTTTATAGATGGTAAGTCCACTAGTGGCTGTTTTCTATATCTTATCAAGAGTTCATTTACCTTATCATTGCTTAAAATTTGACATTAGCTCCATACAAATAATGACAAAATTCAACTGATGTTAGGGCAAGTGAGTGAATAGTAAGTTACAGGAACCGGCCTTAAGTAGTCGTGAACTAACCTAATTACCCTAGAGTATGTAGTTGAGTTAATTTATAAGACTGCCTGATTAAATGAAACTCCAAAATCATTTTATGTTTTATTATAAAATGATAAGACTAGAACCTACCTAGTGGTTACTTTATATGCTTTGATAAAGTATTAGATACACATGGCATTTTATAAATGGTAACAAACTGTCAGTAATAAGATTATTAACATATTCATAACTGATTGCTACATGGAAAGTTAATTTATTTTATTATTAGAAAAATCAGGATCTGCTGCACTAAATATACATGTTTCCATAGCAGTCAAATACATTATATTTGTAATTGAGCATAATATTTGTTTGTAGGCTTTCCATTTTTAATATAATTTGAATATGTTTTGTGGTTGAGCCAACGACAAATCTTGATGAAAATATAGTTTCTTCATTTTCTTAAGCTTACGTATAGTTCAGCTGAACTGTATCAGTTATCAACTAGAGCCATTCAACGGAGTTCTTGTGACAACTCGACAAGGCCACATTTGACTACAGTTCACATTTCTCACAAAAACAATTACTACTTAAAAACTATCAATATCCTACAACTATTGTTCATTTTAGAGTAATTTTACACATTTTTAGAAAATAAAACTGCACAGCACAACATTTCCTTTCAGTTCCCGCCAAAAACTCCCATGATTTTACTAATAATATCATAACCAAAAAAGAATCAGTGTTGTCAGATTAAATAAAGAATAATATTTAACTTATTTTTTTAGAATAACCAATTACTGGCACTATAATAATAATTCCAGCGGTTGGCACCGGATAAACCACTTATTGGCACACCTTTATTAAATTAAAAACTCTTGCAAATTCTCTCAATAAAACAATAAATAAGACTATCGGAATAATTTTTACTATGTTTTTAATATATTTCTACATCACTTTCACTTACACCTATACTTATTAACTTAAATAAGAGTAGCAGTTTGTTCCAAACTAGTCAATTAACTCAGTCTGCCAGCATTTTAAGAATTTCGTCACATGTGAAACCCTTTTTTGAAGTCCTAGAAGGAATGGCAGCATCTTATCTGGATCTTTTTCATAAAACGACTCCACATCTACTAGTTCAAGTAGTGTATTTTCTTTTTCATGAACTTGATTATCTAGTCTCACTGTATTTTCTTTTCCATTTACTTGATTATCTATAGAAGATGGCAAGTAAAATTCCTTGCTAAATAAGAGCTTCTTAACATTCTCTACACTTTCTATCATTACTTTTCCCTTCCGCTTTCCTTTCCCTTACCTTTTCCTGTGTATTGTTTTTTGTCTTCTTGTACAATTATTTTTTGTTCTCTTTCGAATTTTCTCTTTTTGATACCTTTTTCTTTCAGCTCTTTTGTCATTCTTCTGAAGTTAAGACGAAGGGTGTTTTTCCCGAATTTTTAGTGCCCTTTCGTTTTGGTGTCTTTGGCAAAACAAGAATGACATTTAGATTGACTGGTGTTAATTTAAGCTTGCATGGAATTCGACGCGTCGCTTACGGCGTCCCACAGGGATCGGTCCTCGGGCCGGTTCTTTGGAACGTCGGTTATGACTGGATCCATCCGGTTCCGGTCCTGCCCGGGATAGGGCTAATCTGCTTTGCGGATGACACCCTACTCACGGCACGCGCTGCGTCATTCGCGGAATCCGTGAACCTCGCTAACACCGGGTTGGCGATCGTGGTCCGAAGAATAGGTAGGCTGGGCTTGAAGGTCTCCCCCGCGAAAACGGAGGCCATCATGTTCCATAGGCGGTTTTGTAATCCCCCTGCGGACTTGTCCGTTACAGTCCAAGAGGCGGATATTCGTGTAGGTCTCCAGATGAAATATCTGGGGTTAATTGTCGATAAGAAATTGCTGTTTAAAGCGCATTTTGAGCAGCTAGTTCCGTGAGGTCTAGGTTAGTGAGGTCCGCAGGCGCCCTCTCTCAGCTCCTTCTCAACGTGGGGGGACCGGGGGGGATGACTAGGAAACTCTACAAGGGCATCCTTAGGAGTATGGCCCTGTACGGTGCACCCGTATGGTCCACTGCACTCCACCGCCACAGTAGGACTTTATTTTGCCGCGCACAACGGGTCCTCCGAAGACGATCTTCGTCCTAGGTGACTTCAATGCCAAGCACCAATCGTTGGGAAACGCATTTACCGATGCTAGGGGACGGGCGGTTGAAGCCTGGGCGCTTCAATCCAACCTGTCCATCTTGAACCAGGGATCGGTCCAGATCTGCGCGGGGTGGATCGGTCATCGACCTGTCAATCACCACACATGCGGCCGCCCGCAGAGTGGTAGGATGGAGGGTGCTGGAGGAGGTGGAGATTAGACAATCAGATTCGAGCTCTCCCCCTCACCTAGCGCTAACGCTGTTCATGGCCCCACTCGGCTCCCGCGCTGGGCTCTTACCAAACTCGACGCGGAGCAAGCCGAGGAGGGGGCACTCGTCGAATGCTAGACCTATACAGCGGACCTGGGGAATCTGGAGGCGCAGGGTGAGCACGTGCGCAAATCCCTGATAAGGATTTGCGACGCTGCTATGCCTCGAGCCAAACGACCACCGCCGCGTACATCCGTCCACTGGTGGACCGAGGAGCTGAGTGAACTGCGGAAGGCAAGGAGAGTACTTCGACCCACCTTTGACGTGGGTTGTTGTGATCGAAAACAATGATATGACATCATATTATATATCAGTTTCGTTTTCGCCACGACCATGACGACTGCGGTCGCCTGCTGGAACGGCAGATGGAGCATTTTGGGCGTTGTGAGATATTAGAAGAAACGCGCCCTCGTTCTATGTGATCTGTGGTCTATAAGTCTATACTTTTGTCACCGTGACTGTTTCGTGACGAAACTTTCGTCACTTCTATCAAGTCCGTGGATTGAAGATGCGCGGCATGCTGGAAATTTCTGCTGATAATACTTGAACTTACTTGGTATCCCTGTATGCATGTAGTCTGTGGAGGAGTTTTTGGCGGGAACTGAAAGGAGATGTGCTGTGCAGTTTTATTTTCTAAAAATGTGTAAAATTACTCTAAACTGAACAATAGTTGTAGGATATTGATAGTTTTTGAGTAGTAATTATGTGTTTTGTGAGATATGTGAACTGTATAATCAAATGTGGCCTTTTGAGTTGTCACAAGAACTCCGTTGAATGGCACCAGCTGATAACCTACAGTTCAGCTGTGCTACACATAGTATAAGTTCATTTTAATCATGTTTCCGATTGAAAGACATAGATTCTATGGTCATGAATATATTAAATTTAAAAAAAAATAGTAGTCTGTGGATGAAATAAACGAGAAATAAAATATTAAATAGTAAAGTTAGTTAGTTCTCCTTTAGAGTACATGTATTCTGTGGTTCTCCTATTTCAAATTGTTTCTAAGTTTCTAATTTCTAACACAAGCTTTTCTCATATGTGAGATGTTGTTGAGTGAAAATTCGAAACAAATTTCTTCTACTAATAACGACTTCATCCGCTTGATCGAATAACAGAAATGGGCCTGGCAGACACATGTAGGGTATGCTTGTGCGGTAGGAGGCGCCTGAACGCTATAAGTGACACTTTGTTCCAAGAAATATGGGAAAAGCTATCGAATGCTAAGGCGAGTTCATTTACTAGTAATTTTTCAAATAAAAATGAAACTGTAAAAGGGCTTTCACCTCACAACTTCGCCCCCTAGGTCGTTTATGTTTTTTGAAGTGTAACTTCTTTAGAAGCATTGTGATCTGAAATGCTTGAATTCGTGTTCAAGTACGAATTTTTGAATTCGTCTTCGAGCAGTGCGTCCTGCATATTATGGCATAAGGTGCCGAGATGTGTACACTGACGGTGGGACTGGTCCACAAATTTAAAGCCGCTCACTGAACTATGGGTGCCTTGGGTGCTATGTTGCTATGTTGGGTGTTTCTCTTATGGCTATAATGAGAAATGAGGATATCCATAAGAGAATGAACTTAAATAACATAGATAACAAAATTAGCAAGTTGAAGTGGCAGTGGGCCAATCACGTCTGTCACAGGATCACCGGGCGATGGTGCTAACTAGGGATGTGAGATTAATGGAAAAGAATCAATTAAATAAAAATCTATTTTACTTTATTCACAATTAATCTTTTTGTCAAAACTCGATTTTAATAAAAACAAATAATCGATTTCTGCAAAGAAAAACTATTATTTTGTATTATTTAAAAGTACATGCTTTTCATACTCCAACAATAAGCCTAAGAGATTCATATTAACAATTTATCAGATTAAAAATCAAATAAAATTATATGAATAAAAAATAACCAATTCAAAACGAAAACTCAAAGGCAATGTTCCTTCAAAATTTCAAGGAAAGGAATTAGGAGACCAAATAGCATTATTGATACAAATTGTATTACTATTAAACATTTTATTTATTATAATAAAAATGAAATGATGAGCATCCCAACAAAATGACAAACTTATTGTCTCAAAAACTAAAATATAAATCAAATTAAAAAAATATAGCCATAAATGTCCAGTCCTATTTTACATATGACTAATTTGAAATAATATATTTAAAATGAGAATTAAAAAACTAAAGGACTACTCTATAGTCTCAAAAACTACTAAAATACAAATCTTTTGTTAATCTTCAAGTATAAACAATAAAATAATTATTATTGTCACAAATGTCGCATAGATACCAGCTGTTTCTGAAAATCGATTTAAAAACATAATTTATATAATTGATTAATTACTTTAAAAATTGATTCCGAGAAAACAATAATCAATTTAAATAAAAATTGATTCTTTTTTAACATCCCTAGTGCTAATGTGTCCTGGAGTGAGACACATCAGCACGAGTGGCCCGTTAGACTGATGACCTGCATAGGGTCGCTGGTAGGGACCAGATGACAAAGGCAGAAGATTTTTTTTTATTATGACTCCAACGCTTTTGGCATTAATTTTGCCAATTTCAAAGTTAGAAAGGATAGGTGGTAAGCTAAGTGCAATTTTAGTCAGTGATTATAGTGTTTTTTTTGCAAATCTGTGGACAATACAAACATAAAGTTCCTAACTACATTACACACATATATTATTATTAAGCTTTAAAATTTTACAAAGAACATTCCCAAAATTACTATGTACTAATGTTATTAGGAAATTTACATTGATGGGATGGGGATAATCTACAGGAAGGATATATAGGGGAACAGAAATTTTCAGGCAGTGGAAAAACATGTGATGAACTGAACCCTTGTCCAAGCCACACTCACAGAGAAAATTATCCCTTTTCTGCTTTCGCTAGGAATACCAGAGTACAGGCTTGACTCAATCGGAGACAAATTATCATCGAAGTAACTTTTTTGGGCAAATAGCGGTGATGGAAAAGGGTGCGGTATAGATATACGGCACATTTATTTATTACTTGAGATATGAAACTAATTTTGGGTAGTTATAAAAAAAAATAACCACGAAGGCTAAGGCGGTTATGAAGCGAAGCGGAGCACCCCGCCTTAGCCTTCTAGCCTATATTAAAAAAGTTTGGATTTGTTTATAATAAATAAATGTGCAGTGTTTTCTATACCCCACCCATGGAAAATCCAGAAGGATGTGGAAATATGAGGCTGCAAATTGCCATAATATCTACCAACTACTTCATGAGAGTGCTGCCATATTACATTCCAGTATATCAACATAGTGGCTTTGGCTAGTGGCTGTAAATCACAGCAATAGCATCTATTATATTTGTTGTCTCCTACTCATACAGCTTGTTTGATACAACTATTGGCATTTTCATTGCCGCAAATAAGATTAGCATGTTAAATAAGTGTACTCTATGGGAATGAATATAACACACTTTATCCTAATTAGTAAAAGAGTTATCACAACATATAACTTGTAATTCACACTAATAAGACTATGCATGCAAAATACCAAATTAAAATGACTTTTGCATTACAGTTCAATACTAATGATGGAAAATCACTCCTTGTGTGCTATATGTGCTGTGCACAGCTGAGGAGGTCACATCAATTGATGAAGAGGGCTTTGGAGGCTGAAAAGTTGCTCACAGCTATTGTTAATAATGATTCTGAAGTAAGCTTCTAGTTCTATGAGTATAGATTTCTTAATTTTAACAAAATGTGTGTATGCTTCCTTGCTACGAAGTTTTATGTATTTTGTTGTAATATGACAACACTATAAACTATTTACATTGCTGACACAAATGAATATATCCCTACTGCAAATTTTAATTAAATAAAACCATTAATCTTGGATTTATCTTTATTATGTCATATACTTTCTTTCTGTTTGTTGGCAATAGGTTCTTTGTTTAACCAACAACTAGTACTACCAATATCAAGTATGGAAACACAAAGTTCGGAAGTGTACATGAAATAAATAAACTTTAAAAAAAATCACTTAAATATTTTTTTAACAAAAACAAAACCTACATCACATTAAAAACCAAAAAATTAATATTTAACCAGAAAGAAGTCTACATCTTGATGTGGGTGTCAAGTAAAACATAAAAATTACTATATAGTTTGTAAATTTTTGGTTGTACTTAGCTCCGACTTCAAGATGTATTTTTGTAGAAAGAAGTCCATAAAATTTATATTTCATTTTTGGTAAAAAAAAAAAAAATTAACTTTTTAGTTGAGCAAATACTTGTATAGTTTTAGAGATAATATATTAAGAAATTTCACAACTGGCTCGCGCATACAAGTTTGCTCTTGATCTCCTTGCGATCCACAATTCAGATCCTGCCTTGGTTACAATGGGACCAATTCAGGAATAATATTTCAATTAAAAGAAAAAAAATGAAAATTGGTTTATAAATGACAGAGAAATCGAGTAATGAACATACAAAAAAACGATAAAGACAATTGGATAACCTCCTCCTTTTTGAAGTCGGTTAAACATGAAATAAGCTGGAAAGACAAAAATAATTTCATATGCTTAAATTTCAGCAATCACAGAATGCATTATTATTGTTAGCCAGACAGTCATTTGGTTTTGATTATAAGTATGTCATTGAACACCAATACCCACTGGAATGTAAACAGTCTGTAAGAAATATTGTGGAAGAAATTAAAAAAGAAAATGAAGGAGGAAGTGAAGAGGACAATGTAGAATGGAGCGTCATTAACATCAAAGTAGAGGACGAAGGTAAGTTACATTAGGAATTGTATACATATCACATTTTTCTTGACTATAATGTGTCCTATGTTCATCTCTGGTACCCGAAGCACTTGAATACCAAACAACCATCAGCATAATATGTATTTTTATAAAATTTGTAGAGATCACTTCATTGCAAGAACAAGGTGTTAGCTTATTAAATGCCCCCTTATGGAGTGATCATCTTTGAAACAGAGAATATTGCATTAGCCTCTCTATCACCTATAGATTGGCTTGCTTTACATTCAGAAAAAAATCCATCATCCACTGCTCTTATGCTTTCCCATAGGAATCTTATAACGAAGTGCTTTACTGAAGATATCCAATATTGATGATGGCCTCTTTACAGCTTCTTACTTGTGCTAATATCTCTTTCTAATATCCTGTCTGAAGGTACCCCCAGTCTACATGTACACTAATTCTTATTCCATCCAAAAGTTAGAAGTATTCTGATTCTTGAATGTGATGCTAATTTTGAGATGTCTTTTTTCTGTAATATTTTTTCTTGAATAAGGAAATACATGGTATATGTGAATAGAGCTACCATTGTGTCCATGTTTAACATAAAAAAACGTGTTTTCTGATAGATTTGAGTCAAAAGGACAATCTAGATAATGCTGATGGTGAGTTGGACACACATTCTGATGACGACTCACCTCTGAAGCAAGAGGAAGAAAATCTAGATAATGCTCATCTTGAGTCGGTCATACCTTTAGAGGATGATACACCTCTGAAGCAGGAGGGCAATCTAGATAATGCTGATGTTGAATCAGACATACCTTCATACGATAATACACCTCTGAAGCAGGAGATCAATTTAGATAATGCTGATGTTGAGTTGGACACACCTTGGGATGATAATAAACTTCTGAAGCAGGTACCAGAAAGAAAAGTTCGAATTGTTTTGAAGAGGATTGAAATAGGTACCAGTTTCTCCTTTCATTTTTATTGTTATCCAAATGTATTTTTTTTTTTAGATTAAATGCTGATCACGATAAAAATGTGAAAAAAATAGAGATTTTTAGAGATAATGAGCATTTAAAATTAAAAATGCACCTTTATTTTTGTCCAAAATTTGATCAGATCAAAGTGAACCATTGCATGGATCCGATTAAAATTTGGTAGGGTTTTCTGAAGTGTATTTAGCTGTAAAATAACTTGAATAAATTTTCTAAAAGATTGGAGATTTAAGAATATTGAGAAAACGACTAATGTTAAGTATGCATTAGTCGTTTTCTCAATATTCTAAAACATACAGCGTGTGATTTTCCAAAAAAACCTCCAAAAGTCCATGTTTTCGCGTTTTTTCAAAGTCATGTTAAGAAAGGGATTTAAAAAAAAACAATAGGTGAATCTTTTAGAAAATTTATCAATTTTCAAAAATCCATTTTCAATTCTCTGTGCAACCACGGGTTGCCGAGATATCGGTGATCAAAACAAAATGATCCATTTCAATTCAAAGACCGATAGTTCAGCGAGAAATCGTCCTGTCAAGCAAGGTTTGGTTACAAAAACCAGATTAAAGCTGGATAAGTAACCTATCCGATTCATATATGATCGTTCATTCACTTGCCCTACCATAGGTTGAATTTTGACATAAGATGGTGCTTATGTTAAATTTTAACCGATAGTAAGTGAACGGTCAGTTTAGTGGATATAAAAAAATTCCAAGTCCATGGATCAAAAAGACAAAAAATATCGTTTTTTTATACACTATATTAATTTAGGATTGCATGATATTTGTTGGTGAAAAAAAATAGTCCCAAGATCTGGAAACTAGAGACTTCAAGCTTCAAATTGTTTTCCTTATGGCTGTTTACTAAAATGCAGCCATTTGAAAAATCACAATAAATTTGGAAATCTTTTTGATCTTTTAATTTTTATCCCTAGTATATTTATGGTATGTCAGGAGACTTATGCCAGAAATTGAGGAATGTCAAAGGAAAAGACATATTGTGCCCACCCTAATCATTTCTAAAATGAAACTAAATTTATTTAGTCACTTTTTCATTGCTTGCAGGCGCATCAGCGAGAAAGCGCACGTTAAACAAAGTACCCCAAAATGCGAAGCGAATTAAGCTAGATGAAACAACTGAGGACAGAAATCCTTTAACTATGTGTAATGCTCTTTTGAAAAGTTTGCCGAAAAGTAATTGCAAACAGTCATTCAAATCCGTTTCTAAAAACTCATCTGAAGACCCGTATGTGAAAATTTATGGTAACAAACGAAATATAGAACCAGTAGCTAATTCCATAAATAAGATTTCACCAAAAGTTAATATTGTACAAAAACATAAAGTACAAGTCAAAAATGTGATGGAACAAGGCAGTGATACACTCACTTCTAAAGTTGTCTGTAATAATGCTGAAAACGAAACCATTCAGCAAAGTCTACTAAAAAGTGCAGATGAATTTGCTCCAAGTATTTCATTAGGTGGAAGTGGTGAACGAAAGCCATCGAGTATCTGTAATCCAAGAAAACAATTAGAAAATGAGTTTTCGTGTCATATATGTCAATATAAAGGTATCTCAAAAAGCAAGTTAGATAAACACCTTTCCAAACACATCACTGGCGAGAAGCCACACAAATGTAATTTGTGTGATTATAGATGTTCACGTAAAAGTAATTTAGAAAGGCATATAAAGTGTATTCACATACAGGAAAAGAACTTCTCATGTCATGTATGTCAGTACAAATGTGTTACAAAAAGCAACTTAAATAAACACCTTCATAAACACACTGGAGAGAAACCATACATATGTGATTTATGTGATTATAGATGTTTACATAAAAGTGGGTTAGAAAGACATAAGATGTTTAAACACACAAAGGAAAAGAACTTCTCATGTCATGTATGTCATTACAAATGTATTACAAAAGACCAGTTAAATCTACACCTTCGTAAACACACTGGAGAGAAGCCATATAAATGTGGTTTGTGTGATTATAGATGTTCATATAAAACTAGTTTAGAAAAACACATAAAGTATAAACACACAAAGGAAAGGAACTTCTCATGTCATGTATGTCATTGCAAATTTATTTCAAAAAGCTATTTAAATGTGCACCTTCGTAAACACACTGGAGAGAAGCCATACAAATGCAATTTGTGTGATTATAGATGTTTACACAAAAGTAGTTTAGAAAGTCATATAAAGTATAAACACACAAAGGAAAGAAACTTTTCATGTCATGTATGCCAGTACAAATGTGTTACAAAAAGTGTCTTAAACAAACACATTTGTAAACACACTGGAGAGAAGCCATACATATGTGATGTCTGTGATTATAGATATTTACATAAAAGTGGGTTAGAAAGTCATATAAAGCATAAACACATAAAGGAAAAGAACTTCTCATGTCATGTATGTCAGTATAAATGTGTTACAAAAAGCAGCTTGAATAAACACCTTCATAAACACACTGGAGAGAAACCATACATATGTGATTTGTGTGATTATAGATGTTTACATAAAAGTGGGTTAGAAAGACATAAAAAGTTTAAACACACAAAGGAAAAGAACATCTCATGTCATGTATGTCATTACAAATGTATTACAAAAGACCAGTTAAATCTACACCTTCGTAAACACACTGGAGAGAAGCCATACAAATGTGATTTGTGTGATTATAGATGTTCATATAAAAGTAGTTTAGAAAAACATATAAAGCATAAACACACAAAGGATAGGAACTTCTCATGTCATGTATGTCAATACAAATGTGTTACAAAATGTGACTTAAACAAACACATTCGTAAACACACTGGAGAGAAGCCATATGTGCATATGTGATTTGTGTGGTTATAGATGTTTACATAAAATTGGATTAGAAAGCCATATAAAGCATAAACACATAAAGGAAAGGAACTTCTCATGTCATGTATGTCAGTACAAAAGTGTTACAAAATGTGACTTAAACAAGCACCTTCGTAAACACACTGGAGAGAAGCCATATAAATGTAATTTGTGTGATTACACATGTTCATATAAAAGTAATTTAGAAAAACATATAAAGCATAAACACACAAAGGAAAGTAACTTCTCATGTCATGTATGTCATTACAAATTTATTTCAAAAAGCTATTTGAATGTGCACCTTCGTAAACACACTGTAGAGAAGCCATACAAATGTAATTTGTGTGATTATAGATGTTTACACAAAAGTAGTTTAGAAAGTCATATACAGAGTAAACACATAACGGAAAAGAACTTCTCATGTCATGTATGTCAGTATAAATGCGTTACAAAAAGCAGCTTAAATAAACACCTTCCTAAACACACTAGAGAGAAACCATACATATATGATTTGTGTGATTATAGATGTTTACATAAAAGTGGGTTAGAAAAACATATAAAGCATAAACACACAAAGGAAAGTAACTTCTCATGTCATGTATGTCATTACAAATTTATTTCAAAAAGCTATTTGAATGTGCACCTTCGTAAACACACTGTAGAGAAGCCATACAAATGTAATTTGTGTGATTATAGATGTTTACACAAAAGTAGTTTAGAAAGTCATATACAGAGTAAACACATAACGGAAAAGAACTTCTCATGTCATGTATGTCAGTATAAATGCGTTACAAAAAGCAGCTTAAATAAACACCTTCCTAAACACACTAGAGAGAAACCATACATATATGATTTGTGTGATTATAGATGTTTACATAAAAGTGGGTTAGAAAAACATATAAAGCATAAACACACAAAGGAAAGTAACTTCTCATGTCATGTATGTCATTACAAATTTATTTCAAAAAGCTATTTGAATGTGCACCTTCGTAAACACACTGTAGAGAAGCCATACAAATGTAATTTGTGTGATTATAGATGTTTACACAAAAGTAGTTTAGAAAGTCATATACAGAGTAAACACATAACGGAAAAGAACTTCTCATGTCATGTATGTCAGTATAAATGCGTTACAAAAAGCAGCTTAAATAAACACCTTCCTAAACACACTAGAGAGAAACCATACATATATGATTTGTGTGATTATAGATGTTTACATAAAAGTGGGTTAGAAAAACATATAAAGCATAAACACACAAAGGAAAGTAACTTCTCATGTCATGTATGTCATTACAAATTTATTTCAAAAGCTATTTGAATGTGCACCTTCGTAAACACACTGTAGAGAAGCCATACAAATGTAATTTGTGTGATTATAGATGTTTACACAAAAGTAGTTTAGAAAGTCATATACAGAGTAAACACATAACGGAAAAGAACTTCTCATGTCATGTATGTCAGTATAAATGCGTTACAAAAGCAGCTTAAATAAACACCTTCCTAAACACACTAGAGAGAAACCATACATATATGATTTGTGTGATTATAGATGTTTACATAAAAGTGGGTTAGAAAAACATATAAAGCATAAACACACAAAGGAAAGTAACTTCTCATGTCATGTATGTCATTACAAATTTATTTCAAAAGCTATTTGAATGTGCACCTTCGTAAACACACTGTAGAGAAGCCATACAAATGTAATTTGTGTGATTATAGATGTTTACACAAAAGTAGTTTAGAAAGTCATATACAGAGTAAACACATAACGGAAAAGAACTTCTCATGTCATGTATGTCAGTATAAATGCGTTACAAAAGCAGCTTAAATAAACACCTTCCTAAACACACTAGAGAGAAACCATACATATATGATTTGTGTGATTATAGATGTTTACATAAAAGTGGGTTAGAAAACATATAAAGCATAAACACACAAAGGAAAGTAACTTCTCATGTCATGTATGTCATTACAAATTTATTTCAAAAGCTATTTGAATGTGCACCTTCGTAAACACACTGTAGAGAAGCCATACAAATGTAATTTGTGTGATTATAGATGTTTACACAAAAGTAGTTTAGAAAGTCATATACAGAGTAAACACATAACGGAAAAGAACTTCTCATGTCATGTATGTCAGTATAAATGCGTTACAAAAAGCAGCTTAAATAAACACCTTCCTAAACACACTAGAGAGAAACCATACATATATGATTTGTGTGATTATAGATGTTTACATAAAAGTGGGTTAGAAAAACATATAAAGCATAAACACACAAAGAAAGTAACTTCTCATGTCATGTATGTCATTACAAATTTATTTCAAAAAGCTATTTGAATGTGCACCTTCGTAAACACACTGTAGAGAAGCCATACAAATGTAATTTGTGTGATTATAGATGTTTACACAAAAGTAGTTTAGAAAGTCATATACAGAGTAAACACATAACGGAAAAGAACTTCTCATGTCATGTATGTCAGTATAAATGCGTTACAAAAAGCAGCTTAAATAAACACCTTCCTAAACACACTAGAGAGAAACCATACATATATGATTTGTGTGATTATAGATGTTTACATAAAAGTGGGTTAGAAAAACATATAAAGCATAAACACACAAAGGAAAGTAACTTCTCATGTCATGTATGTCATTACAAATTTATTTCAAAAAGCTATTTGAATGTGCACCTTCGTAAACACACTGTAGAGAAGCCATACAAATGTAATTTGTGTGATTATAGATGTTTACACAAAAGTAGTTTAGAAAGTCATATACAGAGTAAACACATAACGGAAAAGAACTTCTCATGTCATGTATGTCAGTATAAATGCGTTACAAAAGCAGCTTAAATAAACACCTTCCTAAACACACTAGAGAGAAACCATACATATATGATTTGTGTGATTATAGATGTTTACATAAAAGTGGGTTAGAAAAACATATAAAGCATAAACACACAAAGGAAAGGAACTTCTCATGTCATGTATGTCAGTACAAATGTGTTACAAAATGTGACTTAAACAAGCACCTTCGTAAACACACTGGAGAGAAGCCATACAAATGTAATTTGTGTGATTATAGATGTTTACACAAAAGTAGTTTAGAAAGTCATATACAGAGTAAACACATAACGGAAAAGAACTTCTCATGTCATGTATGTCAGTATAAATGCGTTACAAAAAGCAGCTTAAATAAACACCTTCCTAAACACACTAGAGAGAAACCATACATATATGATTTGTGTGATTATAGATGTTTACATAAAAGTGGGTTAGAAAAACATATAAAGCATAAACACACAAAGGAAAGGAACTTCTCATGTCATGTATGTCAGTACAAATGTGTTACAAAATGTGACTTAAACAAGCACCTTCGTAAACACACTGGAGAGAAGCCATATAAATTTAATTTGTGTGATTACACATGTTCATATAAAAGTAGTTTAGAAAAACATATAAAGCATAAACACATATAGGAAAGGAACTTCTCATGTCATGTATGTCAGTACAAATGTGTTACAAAATGCGACTTAAACAAGCACCTTCATAAACACACTGGAGAAAAGCCATACAAATGTGATTTGTGTGATTATACATGTTCATATAAACGTAGTTTAGAAAAACATATAAAGCATAAACACACAAAGGAAAGGAACTTCTCATGTCATGTATGTCAGTACAAAAGTGTTACAAAATGTGACTTAAACAAGCACCATAAACACACTGGATTGAAGCCATACAAACGTGATTTGTTTGATTATACATGTTCGTATAAAAGTAGTTTAAATAAGATACAATAAAGACGATGTTTTTTTATGTAATCGCATTAATTTATATTTAACCTATATTAAAAAAAAATATTCAGCAATGTACTTAAAAATTGATAGCATTAATATATTATTGATTCATTGTTATATTTAAAACCAACTTGTTAGTCGTCCACTAAATAGATAAATAAAACAAATGTTTCATACGAGACTTTTAAGTCGTCGTACTGTTTGTGTGTATAAAATAAATAGTAAACGGTAACCAGTCGGTCCTAGTACTCGCCGGCCGCAGCCGCGGTACGCTCGCTTCGCTCGCGCGGCTCTGTTATCAGGTATGGGATCTCTTTAAATAAAATGTAGTGCCCATATAATTTAATTAACTTTAAAAGCACATTCACTTAACTGAAAAGGAGTAAAATGGCGGCAACATGAATTGCAAAATATTTATCAATATTTTCTTTTTATAGAAATATGTCGATTTCCAAAAATTATATGAAAGAATATATTAATTAAAACTCAAGATTTTGAATTTATTAATTAAAAATCGATAAGTATTATTGACATATCGATTAATTTATTTTTATCATCACACCTTGTTAGCCAAGCCATTAAAAACAAAAGTGACAGCAATAACTGTCACTTTTTAATCAATCGATTATATGTCTAGCATGAATTTTGTAATTATGGCTTATGCCTCAATTAAATTTATAACTTTATTTCTACTTTAAAAACAGTTTTAGTGTTACAAAAAGTTTTGACGGTTATATGTAATTCGTAAGTACATTCATAAACTCAAATCACGGTTTGCTAATATCAAGTGACACAATTAAAAAAAAAAAAAGTGAGGTTACGTTTATAAAAAAAAAAATTGACCTCCGGACCTTAGGGGTTGTAGTAGGGGTAAATATACCTCCCCCTACCCACTACGCCCACCCACTACTTAAAATTTGTGTATCAAATTGTTAAGTCGCAGCCAAAAAATCATTTAGATTTAAATCATGCAGCAATGTGCGTGAGGCGCCGCGGCGCGAGCTTTTACACCCCTGGGAGTTTCCGCTGCACCCATGGTAACGCATACCATGTTGATTTTGGGGACTATGGTGGAGTACGCTATTTAATTATGGTTAACGCGCATTCTAAATGGATTGAGGACGTAGCGATGCGCCGTACAAATACAGATGCTACCTTAAGAGTTTTACGAAACATTTATGCACCCTTTGGCTTACCGTCTCAACTCGTAACTGACAATGACCCACCTTACATTTCACAAGAGTTTAAATTATTTTGCGAAAATAAGTATATTAAACATACGACTTCGGCCCTTATCGACCTAAGTCAAAACTGTTAAAACAGCTATTAAAAGAGCCTTGTACCAAAAGAAAGATGTTATGAGCATACAACGACTGGAGTGTCACCAGCAGTAGCTCTGTTAGGTCGTTGACTTCGCAGTCGACTGGATGCTCTAAGCCAGTCGTAGCAGCTATGGTCAGTGCTAAGCAGGACCGGCAAATAAATCATGCAGTCTGTTCTGACAGAAGTTTTAATGTAGGACACCTGATGCTCGCTCGCGATTCTAGCGCCAGGGGAGGATAAGTGGGTCGATGCCACAGTAATAAAAAAGACCAAACCCGGTTCATATAAAGTGAATTTAAGCAAAAGTGTCGAATGAAGACGTAGAGTTGTGCGATTCCTACAAAAAATCCCTAGAAGAAGACAATTTTCCGTTGCTTAGAAAATTCGAAAGAAGGTTGGTTTGTGCGTTGGGCGGTACTTATAAATGCGAACAGTTTATTTATTTATTTAATTTGTTTGGGAAACATAAAATAATTAATATTCCTAAATGCAAAACACGAAATTAATACATATATCAATCAAGTTTCCACTAAAAAATAATTTGTATTAAAAAAAATGGCTCAAATAGTAAATTACAAAAAAAATATACGAAAATTACATAAAATGTCTATTTCATTTACATTGGATTAGGTTAGGTCAATATTGAACAAAATCGAAAAAAAAGTCACAATAATTACTAATAAAATACAGATGAAAAAGGAAAGTATGAAAAAAAAAGTTTGTCATTATTCAAAAAATTCTAAGTAATTGGATCATTTTAAATTACAATTTTATTAAATTGATGTAAGTTACCTATAAAAGTATCAATACTAGTAAATAGTGCATTATATTGCGACAGGTGCGGTATAAAAATGTGTTTTTTGTATAGTTAGTTTTTATAAGTTGTACTGAAAATAGGGATTTATCACGTGAGCCACTTTAGGAGTAATTTTAGATGAGAAAAGGGGATTAAACTTGGTCTCTTTCAGTTCGACGAATTGATAGTGGAGTAATGTCAGGTGGTGGTTGCTTTAAACGTTAGCAATTGTAATTTAAGTGTTTTAAAAACTTATTTTGTATTGACTCGATACTTTTAATGTAAATGTGATACTGTGGATTCCAAACTGTGGACGCGTATTCCAATACAGATCCAACATACGAATTATAAAGTAAAATTAAAGTAGTTCCTTTCATTGATGAAAGTTAATAAATCAACACATCGTACAAGACTGACTGACGATAATTTGGAAAATTCTTTACGTCTTTGTATCAGTAGAATTAATCCAAATTTCGATGAATTAGTTTCCCAAATTCAAGCTCAAGTGTATCATTGATTTCGGTGTATTTAACTTTCATAGTTTGTAACAATTGCAAATTTAACGATTATAATGTACCATTTTTTTAAAATTTCATTTTGTTATTTGAATAAATTGTACTATAATAACAATATTATATTATTTCATGTCTAATATCTATCGAAAAAATATTATCACTACTTTAAAATGCACTAAATACTTTTAAACGCAGCCCGCGAACGTATTTGCATGCTAAAGTTTGGCCCTCAACATGTCAAAGGTTGCCCATACCTGGTCTAATCCGGGTATGTTGACCGGGGGGGGGACTAGGAAACTCTACATGGGCATCCTTAGGAGTATGGACCTGTACGGTGCACCCGTATGGTCCACTGCACTTCACCGCCACAATAGGACTTTGTTGTGCCGCGCACAACGGGTCCTAGCGGTGAGGACCATCCGAGGATACCGTACAGTGTCGTGGACGGCGTCGACACTCTTGGCAGGCGATCCGCCCTGGCCTCTCCAGGCGGACGTGATAGCCAAAGTTCGGCGCTCCCGACAGGATGCCCTCGCCCGTGGCCTGGTCTATGGCCAGGCCGAACTCCAGGTGATCAGGACGCGGGAAACCGCGGCCATGATCCAAGCTTGGTCAGTAGAGTTGGAAAACCCTGTTGCTGGCATTGACACGGTGGAAGCGGTTCGACCGCAGCTGTTGCGATGGCTCTCGCGGAAACGCGGGACCCTGACCTTCAGAATGACACAGACACTTACCGGGCACGGTTGCTTCGATAAGTATCTGTGTCAGATTGCGGGCTGCTTGCCTTCACCCCAATGCCGCCAATGTGGCGCGCTAGACACGGCGTTACACACGCTAGTCGAGTGCGCAGCATGGGCAGCTCAGAGGTTTGAACTCGAGACACTTGTAGGACCGATCGAATCGCTGGGCGATCTAGTGCAAGCCATGCTGCACAGCGACGATTGGTGGGTGGGTGCGGCCAAGTTCTGCGAGACGGTAGTGTCTCATAAGGAGGCCGCGGAACGAGATAGGGAGAGAGATGGTAGTGCGCATGCGTCTCGCGGGCGCCGACGTCAGTCGGGAGCCCGGAGGCGCAGGTATGCGCATGACCTCTCTCCCTGAAATACCGCTGCAGGGGCCCTCTAGCATCTAGGGAGCAGAGGAGTCTTCACCCCTGTTGACGAAGTGAGTTTGCCTCTCCCGGGGCATTCTCAAGCACTTGTGCGCTAGGATCGATGTGGGCGTAACTACGTTCTGTATCTCACGCCTTTCCTGCCATAAGCGCGGGGCACATGGGAGGAGGGTGGTTTTAGTGGGGTATTGATTAGTCGAGTCTCCACACGAGCCGGTTGATTATTGTTTGGATTGCCTCAGTGGAAAGCCTCCATGATCAACGGTCTAATCCTAGCAAAGGACCCGGTATGTGCGAAATGCATTTCCCCGCCTTAAAAAAAAAAAAAAAACGGGTATGTTCGAATAGCATTTCCCCCGCTTGAAAAAAACAAAGAGTTGGTACCACTGACAGCGCGCTCCACTTGTAGCATACAATGCTCCTTTAGACGTTCCACACGGGCGTTATGAGATATTAGAAGAAACTCTTCCTATGTGATCTGTGGTCTATAGTGTAAAGGATTTGTGCTAGGGTTGAAGATTAATGGAAAAGGATCGATTAAATAAAATCAATTTCATTTATTCAAAATTAAGGAATTTATCAATAATCCATTTTATTAAAAATAAATAATCGATTTTTTTGTTTTATTTAATAGTACATGCTTTTCATATTCCAATAATAAACCTAAGAGATTCATATTTACAATTTATCAGATTAAAAATCAAATAAAGTTATATGAATAAAAAATAACCAATTTAAAACTAAAAATCAAAGGCGGTGTTCCTTTAAAATTTTAAGGTAAGGAATTAGGAAACCAAATATCATTACTGATACAAATTTTGAGTACTATTAAGCGTTTTATTTATTATAATAAAAATTAAGTGAAGTGTGTTGGGATGCTCCCAACAAAATGACAAACCTATTGTAACAAAAACTAAAATATAAATCAAATTAAAGAAAAATTGCAATAAATGTAAGCCCTATTTTACATTTGACTAGTTTTAAAATAAAATACTTAAAATGATAATTAAAAAAACTAAACGACCACTCCATAGTCTCAAAAACTGAACTTAAATACAAATCTTTCGTTAATCTTCAAGTTTAAACAATAAAATAATAATTGTTATCACAAATGTTGCATAGATACAAGCTGTTTCTGAAAATCTATTTAAACAGGTAATTTATATAATAGATTTACTAAAAATTGATTAATATTTCAATAAAAAATCGATAATAAAAATACAACGTAAGAAAATAAATATCGATAATTTTTTAACATCCCTAATTTCTGCACAAATTTCTTTTTACTGGAAATTTCTGGTGATAATATTTGGTATACTTGGTAATACTTGGTATCCCTGCATTCATATAGTCTGTGGACGGTGGAGGAAATAAACGAGTGTTAAAATATTTAATAGAAAAGTTGATAGTTTTTCGATTTCAAATTGGTTCTAAGTTTCTAATTTCTAACAGTTTTTCTCATACTTGTATGTTGAAGTGAAAATTCCAAACATATTTCTTCTTCTAATGATTAATTACTTCATCTGCTTGATCGTATAACAGAAATGGGCCTGGCAGATACATGTCGGGTATGCTTGTGCGGTAGGAGGCGACTTCACCCTATAAGCGACACTTTGTTTCAAGAAATATGGGAAAAGCTAACGAATGCTAAGGTGAGTTCATTTACTAGTAATTTTTCAAATGAAAATGAAACTTTGTAAAAGAGCCTTCACCTTACAACTTCGCCACCTAAGGCGTTTATGATTTTTGAAGTGTAACTTCTTTAGAATCGTTGTGATGTGAAATGCTTGAAGACGAAAGTCTTCGAGCAGTGCCTCCTGCCGTTTATGGAATAAGGTGCCGAGATGTGGACACTGATGGTAGGACTGGTCCACAAATTTAAATCCACTCAGTGGACTATGGGTGC
Source organism: Dendrolimus houi (assembly GCA_039645545.1). Lineage (NCBI taxonomy): Eukaryota > Metazoa > Arthropoda > Insecta > Lepidoptera > Lasiocampidae > Dendrolimus > Dendrolimus houi. Next base: position 3,009,613 of record CM077146.1, read on the forward strand.
TATGTTGCTATGTCGCTATGTCAGGTGTTTCTCTTATGAATATAATGAGAAATGAGAATATCCATAAGAGAACGAAGGTAACTAACATAGGTAACAAAATTAGCAAGTTGAAACGGCAGCGAGCCTATCACATCTGTCACAGGACGGCTGGGTGATGGTGCTAATATGACCTAGAGTGGGGACTGTCTCATCAGGCATAGAGTAGGTGCCCTCTGGCCGGTTACACTGATGACCTGCATAGGGTCGCCGGTAGGGACTGTATGACAATGGCAGGAGATATTTTTTTTTTATTATGACTCCAAAGCCTTTGGTATTGATTTTGTCAATTTAAAAGTTAGAAAGGATAGGTGGTAAGCTAAGTGCAATTTTAGTCAGTGATTATAGTGTTTTTTGTGAATCTGTGGGCAACACAAACATAAAGTTACTACCTACATTACACACCAACAAACATTACATACCTACATATATTATTAAGCTTTAAAAATTTACAAAGAACATTCACAAAATTACTACTTAGTAATTTTGTGAATGTTTCCTAATAACATTAGTACATACTAATGTTATTAGGAAATTTACATTGATGAGATGGGATAATCTACAGGTAGGATACCATATAGGGGAACAGAAATTTTCATACAGTGGAAAACGTGATGAACTGAACCCTTGGCCAAGCCACACTCACAGAGAAAATTATCCCTATTCTGCTTTCGCTAGGAATACCGGAGTACAGGCTTGATCCAACCAGAGGCAAATTTCATTAAAGTAACTTTTTTGGGCAAATAGTGGTGATGGAAAATCCAGGAGGATGTGGAAATATGAGGCTGTAAGTCGACATAGTATCTGCCAACTACTTGACGAGAGCGCTGCTACATTACAACCCAGTATATCAATATAGTGGCTTTAACCAGTGGCTGTAAATCACAGGAATGACATCTATTATATTTGTTGTTTCCTGCTCATACAGCTTGTTTGGCACAACTATTGGTATTTTCATTGCCAAAAATAATACATGTTAAATAAGTCTATGCCATGGGAATGATTATAATTGTTAGGAGTATTTTGGAATATGCAAGTCCCATATGGTCTCCACAATATGTCATTCACAAAGAACGCTTAGAGAGAATACAAAGAATTTTTTGCAATCATATTAACTATCTTAGTCGTCAACAAGTCCCAATTCATATAAAGACAGCTGTAGTTCATATAGGCTTCTATCCTTGGTTTACGTTTACAAAGACATACAGTTTTAGATATGTGATTGCTTTTTGATATAGTTCACAGCCGTGTTGACTGTCCTGAGCTTGTCTCGAAATTGGCCTATAAAGTACCCAGATACCCCACTCGTCAAACATGCTGAATGTTCCTTGTAATTCTACCAACTACTGTCAAAATTCTTTGTTTTCTCGTATGGCTCATACTTATAATACTAAATTTTGTAAAATTAATCTGTTTGCATCCTCTAAATACAAATTTAAAAGTAACATTAATGACTTGCAGAATTTTATATAATACCTGACTTTATTCCTTTAATTTCAAATTAACATTAACATTCACATTAATAAGACTATTGCATGTAAAATACCAAATTAAAATTACTATTTTGCATTACAGTTCAATACTAATGATGGAAAATCACTCCTTGTGTGCTATATGTGCTGTGCACAGCTGAGGAGGTCACATCAATTGATGAAGAGGGCTTTGGAGGCTGAAAAGTTGCTCACAGCTATTGTTAATAATGATTCTGAAGTAAGCATCTAGTTCTAGAGTATTGATGTCTTTATTTTAACAAAATGTTTGTTTGCTGCCTTGCTATGAAGTTTCCATGTAGTTTGTTGTAATATGACAACACTAGAAACTGTTTATATGACTGTCATAAATTAATATATCTTTTCATTCATATGTTGGAGGTGTGGTAGAGCTATGCTGGAAACGTCTTGATTACAGTTCTTAGGGTCTAAATTAATGTGATGCCACTCTCTCCTTGAATATCATAGTTAGCATTAGTAAAACAAGGCTTGGGAACCGGTAAAAAGTGGGAAATGGTTACAGCCTAAATATCCAAGAACTAATCTTTTCAGTTTTGTTCTCAATTTAAGCTCATTTAAATGGTTTTGGTATTGAAACTATTAAATAGATTTTGTCGAATATACTGTTTACGATGCAAAAGGAACAGTTTTGCCACCAAACATCAAAGCACAGCCATTTGCTACAGTTGGGTTTCAGTCGCACAAAAACACATGTTGAGAGAGATAAAATGATACTTCCGGTTCTTGTGAATTTGCTGGTTAATTCAAGTTCATATAACATAATGAAATAGTTGACATAATATTTTCTTAAGTTTTCGTGACTTTTTACAAATAAACTAGTATAAAATACCTGGGGATGCATCTGGATAGAAGGCTTCTCTGGAAACAACACATCAAGCAAAAGCGAGATGAAACCAATATGAAATACAGAGGACTTTACTGGCTCCTAGGCAGAAACTACAAGCTGTCAGTGGATAACAAGCTACTCATTTATGTAATGCTCTTTAAACCAATATAGACATATGGTATTCAGCTGTGGGGTTCAGCGTGCGACTCCAGCATAAGTATAATTCAGAAGGCTCAAAATTACATCTTGAAGCAAATTGCCAACTGTCCCTGTCCCTGACCTCTGAGGTCCATGAACACCTGAACATCAGAACAGTTAAAGAAGAAATGAAGACCTGGTGTTGTAAATACGGGACAAAACTTTTTAACCATCCCAACCAGCTAGCAGTACAGCTCACAATCCTGGAGTCCTTAAGTAGACTCGAGAGGCGGCCAATCTAAGTTGTCATCTCTGTATCGTGGAAAGGTCCTGATGGGGGGGATCTTGCACCAAATACAAAACAACACAACAAATCTGCCCATAGTCTGGTGGACTGATTTCAAGATTTCAAGACCCCCCAAAGAAAAAAACAAAGTTTTCGTGACTAGTATATATAATAAAACTATGTCTTAACAGTTTTAAGCACGGTAATTTATTTGATTTTTATTATTCTGATGTTTTGGCCACTTTTCAGTAGCCATTATCAGGGAAGACAAACATGTCAAGTGTCAAGGAATATTGTTAAAGCTTTACTTAGCCTGCCACCAACTTGTTTATTTTAATTTTGTTTATGGTACAAGCCATAAACTATGAGAGCCTAATCTAATACAACAGTGCTTCGTAACATGTTGTGGCTTGAATAAAAGAAGCAGCGCAAGAATAATAAAAAAAAAACCTAAGTACTGCCCTCAAGACCGATAAAACTTAGTTTTATAATGAAATAGTTGACTTAAACCAGTTGTAACCGATTCAAACTGGCGCTCCCAGCTTTGGCCTTGAGCTAATCATGTTTTATAAAGTGAGCGAGTGTTCTGATGGACTATTTTCCCTTCATCCCTATTCCCCTTTTTTTTGTTAATGCTGGGCGAATGCATTGCCCTCTAGTAGTTCCATTTTTTGTCATTTCATAGACAACTTAATTTCGAGACATTTTTTTTTGGTAAATTTAGTATTAAAAATTGTGTCTAATATTAACATTTACTATTTCAATATGATTTAATATCTAGTTTCATATTAAATACTTGCCTATAGAAACATATAAAAAGTATTAGTTTATTTATGTGCTGATGGTACACTACTACAAACGGTAAATTGCTCCAATCTAATTTATGTGTACACTGGTATAATATTTCAATAGATTAATACCAGTTTCATAGATTATTTCAAAATGCATGAAAATTTTTCACTATTCTGGATGCCCCTTGGTGCGTAACTTTTAAAGTCAAATAAGTAAATAATAAAATGATACATTTTTTTCAATTTGTAATTAACAGACTTCCAAAAGGAGGGGGTTCTCAACTTGATTGGTATTTTTTTTCTTATGTATGTACACCTATTACTCGGAAATTTATGATCCGATTTAGGTGATTCTTTTTTTACTTCGATGCAAAATAGTTACCATTTGGTCCCCTAAAAATTTAACATAGTTTGACCCAGTAGTTTTCATTTTATGAACATTTTTCATGACTTTTTTAAATTCCGTTTGAACATCGAAAGTGATCATTAATATCGCGATACAACCAAGGTTGTCTAATAATTCGAATCAGCCTTCTTATCCAAAAACATCGGCACACCAAGAACGCCAAATACATGAGCGCATTCAAGTCATCCATGTTATGTTAACAACCACCTCGCCATATGTAACTAAGCACACAAGTAGCCAAAACAAAGTGACAGTCTAGAAAAATGAACTGTATTCTAAATGTGATTAGAGTCAAATCGAGATGATTCCATATTAAATCTAAATTCAAATAATACTAGCTGACCCGGCAAACGTTGTTTTGCCATATACATCTATTTTTCAATGTTAAATCATAATAAAATATAAATAAGAAATTTAGACAAAAAAATAAGAAAAAATATTTCACCCTTATCATTTAGGGGTATGAAAAATAGATGTTGGCCGATTCTCAGACGTACCCGATATGCACACAAAATTTCATCAAAATCGGTCAAGCCGTTTCGGAGGAGTATGGCAACGAAAACTGTGACACGAGAATTTTATATATTCGAAGATTATTACGGTTATAAAAATCTTTTTCATTTTTATGACGTAACTAGTATTTGCTCTCGACTTCATTTTCATTAGTTAGATGGCAAAGATTAAAGTTATTTTGTCAATATTTTTTAATGGATTTTTAATATGACAATACATGAATCCTGGATATATCCATAAAACCCTGACATTAGTAATGTTACTAAAGACTTATACCACTACAGATGTCTCACTAAGGATTTCTAACAAATACAGACAGTGTCTTGTGATTTGCGAACATTGCATCAAAGTTGATCTAGTGGTTTGGAAGTGAAAGGAAATCCCGGGAAATTTCATGAGTTCCAATTCATGTATAAAAATGTCGTAAAGGTTCAAACTATACTATAATAAGAGTAACACGGCCGGTTTTCATACTATTTCTAGGCGTGTAATTCCTTAGAAAATTTTGAAACTTTCCGGCACTAAAGTATGGGAGTAAAAAACACGAAAAATTGAATCCGGTTTCCGGAAAAACTACACTAGAAGTCCCATGATAGCTTTTTCAGCATTTAAGTCAAAAATGTCTGTATAATGGTGAAACTTCATAGAGATTAACATATATTTATAGATAAAACCTTATTTTTTTAATTTTCCATCAATAAAACAATTTGATCCCAAATAGTTTTTTTGAATAGCTTCAATGTACAGACGAGGCTATTTTACAATATTAACTTAATTTTAACATTTCATTTGACGTAATACACTATATATATGTGAGTTTGTAGAAATATCTACTAAATAGTTTCAAAACACAAGAAATTCAAAATTCGAGATAAAACTTATTTTATTACCACTGAATAATTGTTGTTTTTTAAATATCGTTTTAATGTCAAATACGTATATGAATTCTCGTGATCTATACTCAGCAAAAAAAATCAGAGATGCCTAGGATATAATATAATATACCCCAATACTAATTGAAAAAAGCGTAAGCTTACGTCCTGGGGAAATCGTATCGGAATCAGCCAATTTTTATGCATTCTAGCTATAAACCACTCCCGTGAAAGTTTCCGTGGGATTCCTGGGACATAAAGTACCGAAGCGTTCGGAAATTCAAATTCAAAAGTTTATACAAAATAAATACATAGCTTAGCAACCTGTTCTTGCTGTTAAGGAGAAGAAGCGGCAAAATTTCTCAACAATACGACTAGCTCAAAATTGTTTTCATTTATATTTCTTATTCTATTTATTAGGTTGGGGAAAAAGTTTCTTCGCATTTTGTATAAAAATTCAAAAGGTTTTTTTATAAAATTTATTTACATTTGACTAAAGTATGTAGGTGCCATTTTGTTGGATAATTTTTTACCATCTTGTAGGTAGGGACGTGATCCCATTGCTATAAAAATTTTGGGGCTTCTGATCAAAAAACTACGACAAGTGGTTTTGGCAGTCCTCTCGTGATGTTAACCTGACACTGCTTAAGGAATTCTGCAGAGACCGAAACAGGTGAAAATCTGAAGGTGCAAGGTCAGAACTATACGGCAGATGCATTAACACCTCCCAGCCAAACTCTCGTAATTTTTGCTGAGTTGCTAAAAATGTTTGAGGTCTAGCGTTATCATATTGACAAACTACACCCCTTCTGTTGATTAATTCAGGCCGCTTTCTCTCAACTTTTTGCTTTTTCGCAGTACAGTTCAGAATCGATGGCCCTGCCTGGCGGTAACAGCTCATAATGAATAATGCCCTTCCAATCCCACCATACACACAGTATCACCTGGTTGCGAGTGAACCCGGGTTTCGCCACAGTCTGTGAAGCCTGCCCGGTCTTTGACCACGATCTTTTTTGCACTTTCTTGTCGTACGTGATCCACTTTTTATCACCAGTTATCAGCTTCTTCAAAAATGATTCGGTTTCATTACGTCGTAATAAAGAATCACAAATAAGTACACGGTTCATTAGGTTTCTTTCAGTGAGTTAATGAGGCACCCAAATATCGAGCTTTTTTGTGCAACCAGCTTTTTTCAAATGCGCCAAAACCGTTGTGTGGTCAATTCCCAGTTCTCCAGCTACATCGTAACTACTAATATGCCGATCTTGCTCCACTTTTTCAAAAATGACATCAATTTTTTCCGTAACAGGGCGACCAGAGCGACGTGCATCTTTGATATCAAAATCTCCCATTGAAAACGCTTAAACCAAATTTGTGCTACTCTCACAGATACTGCATTAGGTCCATAAACATCAGAAATATTTTTCGCGGCTTGTGTTGCATTTTTACCTTTTTTGTAGTAAAATTTTAAAATGTATCGAATTTCTTCATTAGTTTCATTCATTTTAACAATAAGAAAAACAAATGAAAATCACACATTATCCTAATTTGAATTTGGAATTGTCTTCTTTAAAATTAATACTTTTTAATGATACCAAAATCAGCCAGATACAAATGGTATAGCCGAAGAGATCTTATTACAAGTTCATACATACTATATGCGAAAAGACTTTTTCCCAACCTATTATATCTCAATTTTTTTTATATGTTTTATACAGAAGTGTGTTACAGGAAAATAACGTAAACCATTGTTTTAGTGTCAATTGAATCTGAATCAATAAATTGTTATGAAAATATATAATCTATACTATTCCCAGGAAAAATCCCGTGGGAAATCCGGATCAAAAGTACGGCAGTGTTTGTAAAAGAAAGTGCACTATGTTTTAGTATAAATCATATCCAAATCGGTTAATTTGTATGCATACTAACCACTTTTAACCATACCTGGGAAAATTTGTGTGGTATTCCCAGGTCATAAAGTATTGCGGTATTTAAAAAATAATGTTTCGTGTCGAAAATCATGTGGGGATAAGCTAATTTTTTAGCGTCGTAACAACTTTAATCCACTCCTGGGAAAATGCGCTTGATCCCGGGGATAAAAATCACAGATTTCATTTTAGAATGTTTCCTATCGATGAGTAAAATCATCGCATCGAAATCAGAAAGTTTTTTTTATTCTGGCCTTTTTAAACCGTTCCCGGGATTCCAGTATAAAAGGTAGCACAGAATTTAAGTCTGAGAATTTGCTCTCAATCAGCGAAAATCGAAATCAGCCTAGTAGTTTATACGTAAATCCCGAACAAACAGACAAATCAACTAACAGACAAGAAATCTAAAAAAAACAGCGTTTTCTCCATCGTTTATATAGTCTATTCCAATTGTTTATTTTTTCTAATAACTTCAATGTAGAGACATGACCTATTTACTATATTATAATATTATATACTATCGTCTTCCCACGAAACTTCTTTCGCGTTTCCATGATGGTGATGCATTTGATAGTGAATTGCATGGATGAAAAATTAACTTACGGTCTTATTCATAGAGAGTTAAAATAAATTTAAACACTTCTTTATGGTTGTTAAAGCAGCATTCAAACTTACTCTTAGCTATCTATGAATAAAACCGTTAGAATTTAGTAAAAATGATAACTCAAATATGCATACAGTGTTATCAAGTATTAAATAATGTAAACAAAAGTATGAAAAACCTAAATAAATTAAGAGGACTGAAATATCTGGTTAGAAACAGGAACTTAAGACCATTTAAAAAAATTATAGGTTACTAATAGTAGTCAATAAAGGATGCTTAATTGGAAAATAACTGGTGTTTCTTTCCAATTCCAGTTCTTACCCTCGATCAAACGTAATAAATATTATTATGCTCATATCATCCTCCTCGTCAATCATACTGCTGTGATCAGGAGTTTTTTTTAAAGTTTTGATTCAAACGCCTTCAGCATTGATTTCGTTAATTTCAGATTGGAAAAGTAAGGTGCTTTTCATTTAATGCAAATTTAGCAATAAGTAATTCAATTTTAAATACATAATTCGAAATACAATTTTGATTTAGTATGAAACCATCTCGATTTGACTCTAATCACATTTAGAATATAGTTTATTTTTCTAGACTGTCACTATGTTTTGGCTACTTGTCTGCGTAGTTACATATGGCGAGGTGGTTGTTAATATAATATGGATGACTTGAATGCGCTCATGTATTTGGCTTTCTTGGTGTGCCGATGTTTTTGGATAAGAAGGCTGATTCGAACTATTAGACAACCTTGGTTGTATCGCGATATTAGTGATCACTTTCGATGTTCTTATCTATTTGACCATCTTGGCCGCTCCTTTCTATAAGACGCTGACTGTACACAGATTACGCTGATATTTACGATCCAATTTACGTAATTCTTTAGTTTGATGCGGAATAGTTTCCATTTGGTCTCCTAAAAATAAACATAGTTTGGCCCAGTAGTTTTCATTTTATGAACATTTTTTTTATGAAAAATTTCTATTCTCGTTTCTTGGAACCTATATTTTTTTAAGGCGCGCGGCACCTTTCGTAGGCCCATACATAGCTAGACACTAAAAAGTAAGAAATAAAAAAAACTTTGTTTAAAAAAACCGACTTCAAAATCTAAAAAGTATAAAATCACCGGGACGGTAGACTGGGAAAAAGTTAAGACGTATCGGAAATCAATTTATTGTATTTTAATTGAATTTATACAGTTAATGGTATGATTAAGTGCTAAAAATTAACTCTCACCTGCTAGTGTTTTCCTATCTTTAATCCACTTCACGTAAATAATCAGAAAAGTTAAAAGTTATTTCACTATGAACACACTGCAACAATTAAGTACTACATTTATCCAGAGAATGGAAGCCTTCGAGAATGAACTTTAAAAAGGTAACTCCTCATCATCTTCATCTCCCAATATTAGTACTCTGGCAGCAGAGTTTGCTGCTTTCAAGATCTTTGTCATGGATGCACTACGTACTCTTCAAGAACAAACAGCACTTTTAACACGTACTGTTGATCAACTAGAGATGCGAAGTAGAAGGAAAATCCTCCTTTTCCATGGAGTTCCTGAGGAAAAACAAGAGGACACTTGCTCTCTTGTAGTAAAAATTGTTGTGAATCAACTCAAACAGGATAGTTTTCAATTCTCATGTGTTTATCACTGGCACAGAATGGGTAAACCACCATCCTCTGGTGGGAAACCCAGGCCTATATTGGTAAAGCTTCGTGACATAGATGAGCGTAACGACATCTGGTTTGCAAAGACTAATCTCAAAGCTACTGCTGTCACAATCTCTGAGTTTCTGACTAAAACTCGACATGAGCTCTTCATTCAAGCTAGAAAAAAGCTGGGAGTGTCTAAATGCTGGACGCGTGACGGCGCTATTTACATTATTTCCCCTGATGGTTCCAAACACCGCCTCGACTGTCAAGAGGACTTGGCTAATATAACTATGCACGCACCCGTATACCACCAGGGGGCTGCGACAAATGTTGAGAAAGGACCAGCCACCACAATACCAAAAACACGTCGTATTGCACCGAAAAAATAATATAGACATTTAATAATAAACATTCGCCTATGCGCTGTTATCACTCACTGACTTACAATCATCTTGGTTTTTTCAATCCACCGTCTTTTTCCTGTGTTTTTCATTAAGGCGACATTTTTTGTTTACAAATTATTTTTTAATTATTCTTTTATATCAATGTTATGCTATGATTTATTATTAAATTAAAACAGTAGATTACTGCCCTTTTTTATCCTCTGTAAACAAAGAACGTATGTACTTAATATATAATTTACTGTTTACACTTAACTATCTTTTTATCAACAATTGTGTGTCTCTGTATGTGTTTTTTAGAAAGGCTTTAATAGCTTTCAACTTATATGTTTATTGTACAAAGTTATAATAATAACAATTTCGATAGTTCAATTATTTAAATTAATTTTGTTTGTTTAAAATTTATTTTAACTTTATTGTATTAACTATTCACGTTTATTACGCACTATTTAATTGGCAGGTGACTGTAAACGATTTGTTTAGTCATTGAGAAATATTGTTTGTATTTTTAGGTTTTACATACTTATATTTTTTTTTTTTTATATGGCATACAATTTAAACACCGATAGTGATTCAGAATATTTTTCATGCTCGTCAGACAGTCGTGATTCTGAAGACAGCAATTATAACCTTTCTGACCTTATTGTTTCTGAGTTTTCCAATCTTCATTCGAATTTCAATGTCGTACATATTAATGCGCAGAGCATTCCAGCCCATTTCCCCGATATGCTGGCATTATTTAGTCAAGGAAATATACATGCCTTATTAATTTCTGAGACCTGGTTGAAGCCATCCCTCCCAACTGTATCATATACACTACCAGGCTTTACACTTATTCGAAGTGATCGTACTGGTGCCACTGGTGGAGGTGTGGCTATTTACCTTAGATCGCACATACCGTTCACTACTGTAAGTATGTCCTCGCAGCCACCAGACCCTGATGCGGGTGAACATATTCTAATAGATATCTCTCTGGGGTATACCAAACTATTGCTTGGCGTATATTATAGCCCGTCCTTGAGAGTCAACTATTTTTCATCTTTTGAAAAACTAATGGAAACATTCATACCTTTATATAGTCATTCTATTATTATGGGGGATTTTAATACATGTTTACTGAAACGCGACCATAGATGTGCAATTTTTGAAACTTTAATTCAATCTATTAATATGTCAATTCTTCCCCTTAGTGCCACTCACAAGTTACCTAATACGACCCCTTCTCTTTTAGACTTAATGTTAGTATCCTCCCCCTCTCATGTAATTAAACACGGTCAATATACGGCGAACGCTTTCTCCTACCATGACATGATCTATTTGTCTTACAATGTGCGTCCTCCGAAACCTAAATCGAAGTTGATTATGCAGCGTAATTTTGGTGGCATGAACCTGGAAGAGTTACGTAAGGATGCGAGCGAGTTGGACTGGTCTGGAGTTGTCAATGCGACTACTGTCGATGAGAAGGTGCATGTATTCAATGCAAACATATTGCGATTGTACAATTTACATGCGCCCACACGCCAAATAAAGCTCAAACATCTACTAGCACCTTGGCTCACTGATGAGATTAAATGCCTTATGTCTCAGAAATGTAAAGCTAAGTCTAAATATAAACGTCGTCCAACTGACATTAACAAAGAAGGTTTTATACAAGCACGCAATCGCTGCAATAGAGCATGTAGGGATGCACAACGCCGTTATATTCACAAGTCAGTAGATAATAACAATCCTAGAAAATTTTGGAAGTTTCTTAAATCACTGGGAGTCGGTAAAAGCACGTTTGTTTGAAATTCTAATAACTTAAACATAGATCTTCTGAATCAGCATTTCGCTGCCATATCTGATTTCAATTTGACTATTAAGTCAAAAACACTTAATTCGATATCTTCTCTTCCCACTCCACAGTGTTCTCCCTTTTGTTTTAATCAATTTTCGGTTTGTGATGTTGAGAAAGCTATAAAATCAATTACTTCTAACGCAGTGGGCAGTGACGGAATTAGTCGAAACATGATACTCCCCATAATTGATATCGTCAGTCCTACCATTTCTAATATAGTCAACAGCTCCATATCAACTGGTATATTTCCTACTGTGTGGAAAGAAGCCCAGGTTATTCCTTTACCTAAGAAACCTAATCCCTCAACCTTTTCAGAGTACCGTCCAATATCTATCCTTCCCTTTCTCTCTAAAGTCTTAGAACGTCTAATACACGAACAACTTAGCATATTTCTCAACACACAATCCCTTATGAATCCTCATCAATCTGGGTTTCGCCCGGGCCACAGTACAACCACTGCACTGATTAAAATCACTGACGATATACGCCAAGGCATGGACCAAGGTTTGGTGACTATTCTGTCACTGCTAGACTTCAGTAGTGCATTTAATCACGTAGACTCTGACATACTTACTGAAATTCTCCGCTCTCTCAACATATCTCCATCCGCAATTGATTGGTTTCATAGTTATCTGATTAAACGCCGGCAACGTGTTCGTATCGATGATATGTTGTCATCATGGCAAAATCTCTCTGCTGGCGTTCCTCAGGGCGGCGTTTTATCTCCTCTTCTATTTTCTATTTTTATAAATTCTATCTCGAAAAATTTATCTTCTTCCTACCATCTCTATGCAGACGATTTGCAGATTTATACTCAGGCGCCTAAAGACAACTTACATAACGCTATTAAGCTTATCAATGATGATCTGAACCGCATATACAACTGGAGTACCTCCCATGGACTTAGAGTCAATCCCAATAAAACTCAGGCCATCATAATTGGTAGCTCGCGAGCCATAGCTAAAATAGATTTTTCACTGCTTCCCGATGTGATCTTTCATGATACGCCTATTCCTATCAGTGAGAAAGTCAAGAATCTTGGCGTAATAATGGACAAGGAGTTCTGTTGGGGACCCCACATTACTGAATTAAGCCGCAAGATTTTTGCATCCTATGCATCGCTTAGGAGACTGAAAAATTTCCTTCCGACTGCCACTAGAATTTCGCTTGCTCAATCAATTCTACTACCCATCCTCGACTATGCTGATGCTTGCTATCTTAATCTCACTCAAGACCAACTTATTAAGCTCGAGCGTCTTCAAAATGTTTGCATAAGGTTCATATTTGGTTTAAAAAATATGACCACGTTTCTGAATTTCGCAAAAAGCTCGAATGGTTGCCTATCTCACTTCGCCGGAATGCTCATCTTCTCAACTTACTATATCGTATACTGTTTATACCTTATACCCCTCCTTATCTCAAGGAATGTTTCAACTTCCTTCACACGTCACATACACTCAATTTGCGCTCCACTAATAATCTCCTATTAATGGCACCTGCACACTCTTCAACATTTTATTCCAACTCCTTCGCCATGCAGGCTGTCTTACTTTGGAACTCTTTGCCCACTGCCGTCAGAAAAGCTAAATCTTTTGCCATATTCAAAAATTCACTTAGGAATCATTATGTAAGTCTTATGCAATGATGTATGTGCTAATTTACACTGTAATCTGCTGTCCATGTATGTCTTTTTTTATTTTTTATTTTCATTTTACTGTGTTGCATAATAATTATAGATAATTTAAGAATTTCATCTGAGTCAGGTTGCCTGGAAGAGATCGCTTTCAGCGATAAGGCCGCCTTTTGTTTTACCAAGTAACTATTGTCTTGTACTTTTTTTGTAATTTTTGATTTGGTGAACAATAAAGTGTTGTCTATGTCTATGTCTAAAATAACTTATTTCTAAAGCCATTTTTAATTATAATATATTATTTTTAATATATATTATCTAAAACATGTTGAAGTCGGTGCGAAGTAAAACATAAAAATTCATATATTTTGAAAATTACTAAGCACCGACTTTAAGATGTTTTAGATAATATATTGTTACGAGCCACAGGACTCGAATTAAAAATGCCGTTAAAACTACTATAGAATTCATTAGAACTGTACAAAAATAATTTAATATGCTTAAATTTCAGCAATCACAGAATGCACTATTATTGTTAGCCAGACAATCATTTGGTTTTGATTATAAGTACGTCATTGAACACCAATACCCACTGGAATGTAAACAGTCTGTAAGAAATATTGTGGGAGAAATTAAAAAAGAAAATGAAGGAGGAAGTGAAGAGGACAATGTAGAATGGAGCGTCATTAACATCAAAGTAGAGGACGAAGGTAAGTTGGTAGTACAGTAGGCTAATATGGTTTTAATTTTTTACATTAGGAATTGTATACATACCACATTTTTGTTGACTATAATGTGTCCTATGTTCATCTCTGGTACCCGAAGCACTTGAATACCAAACAACCATCAGCATAAAATGTATTTTTTTTAAATTTGAAGAGATCACTTCTTTGCAAGAACAAAGTGTTAGCTTATTAAATATCACCTTATGGAGTGATTATCTTTGAAATAGAAAATATTACAATAACCTCTCTTTCACCTATAGATTTACATTTAGAAAAAAAAGTCCATCATCCACTGCTCTTATGCTTTCCCATAGGAATCTTATAACGAAGTGCTCTATCGAAGATATCCAATATTGATGATGGCTTCTTTGTAGCTTCTTACTTGTATTATAACTTTTAATTTTGTTAAGTTTGCTTAATTGTTAACTGACATAAATACACATGCAATTGTAAACCTCTTTCTTATATTCTCTCTGAAGGTACCCCACAGTCTACATGTACACTAATTCTTATTCCATCCAAAAGTTAGAAGTATTCTGATTCTTGAATGTGATGCTAATTTTTGAGATTTCTTTTTCTGTAATATTTTTTCTTGAATAAGGAAATACATGGTATATGTGAATAAAGCCACCATTGTGTCCATGTTTGACATAAAAAGACGTGTTTTCTAATAGATTCAAGTCAAGAGGACAATCTAGATAATGCTGGTGGTGAGTCGGACATACCTTCAGAGGATGATACACCTCTGAAGCAGGAGGGCAATCTAGATAATGCTGATGTTGAGTCGGACATACCTTCAGACGATGATTCACCTCTGAAGCAGGAGGGCAATCTAAATAATGCTGATGTTGAGTCGGACATACCTTCAGATGATGATACACCTCTGAAGCAGGAGGACAATTTAGATAATGCTGATGTTGAGTCGGACACACCTTGGGACGATAATAAACTTCTGAAGCAGATACCGGAAAGAAAAGTTCGAATTGTTTTGAAGAGAATTGATACAGGTACCAGTTTTTCCTTTCATTTTCATGATTATCCAATAGTATTTTTTTTTAGATTAAATGCTGATCGTGATAAAAATGTGAAAAAATGGAGATATTTTCAAAGCAATTAAAATTAAAAATGCACCTTTATTTTTTGCCCTAAATTTGATCAGATCAAAGAGAACCATTGTATGGATAGGATTAAAAGTTGGAAGGGTTTTCTGAAGTGTATTGAGCTGTAAAATAACGAATAAATTTTCTAAAAGATTGAGAGATTTAAGAATATTTAGAAAACGACTAATGTTAAGTATGCATTAGTCGTTTCCTCAATATTCTTAAAACATACAGTGTGTGATTTTCCAAAAAAAACCTTCGAAAGTCCATGTTTTCGCGTTTTTTCAAAATCATGTTAAGGGATTTAAAAAAAAAACAATAGGCGAATATTTTAGAAAATTTATTCAAGTTTCAAAAACCCATCTTCAATTCTCTGTGCAACCAAATATCGGTGATCAAAGACAAAATGATCCATTTCAATTCCAAGTCCGATAGCTCAGCGACAAATAGTCCTATCAAGGAAGGGTTGCAAAAACAAATTAAATCTGGATAAACAACCTATCCGTTTCATATATGGCCATTCATTCACTTGCCATACCACAAATTGAATTTTGACATAAGATGGTGCTTATGTTAAATTTTAACCGATAGTAAGTGAACAGTCGGTTTAGTGGATTCCAAGTCCGTGGATCAAAAAAACAAAAAATATCGTTTTTTTATACACAATATTCATTTAGGATTGCATGTTATATGTTGCTGAAAAAAAATAGTCCCAAGATCTGGAAACTAGAGACTTCAAGCTTCAAATTGTTTTCCTTATGACTGTTTACTAAAATACAGCCATTTGAAAAATCACAATAATATTGGAAATCTTTTTGATCTTTTAATTTTTATCCCTGGTATATTTATGGTATGACAGGAGACTTATGCCAGAAATTGAGGAATGTCAAAGGAAAAGACATATTGTGCCCACCCTAATCATTTCTAAAATGAAACTAAATTTATTTAGTCACTTTATCCTTGCTTGCAGGCGCATCAGCGAGAAAGCGCACGTTAAACGAAGTACCCCAAAATGCGAAGCGAATTAAGCTTGATGACACAACTAAGGAAAGAAATCCTTTAACTATGTGTAATGCTCTTTTGAAAAGTATTTGCAAACAGTCATACAAAACCTTTTCTAAAAACTCATCTGAAGACTCATATGTGAAAATTTATGACAACGAACGAAATATAGAACCAGTAGCTAATTCCATAAATAAGATTTCACCAAAAGTTAATATTGTACCAAAACATAATGTACAAGTCAAAAATGTGATGGAACAAGACAGTGAGATACTCACTTCTAAAGTTGTCTGTAATAATGCTGAAAATGAAACCATTCAGCAAAGTCCACTAAAATGTGCAGATGAATTTGCTCCAAGTATTTCATTAGGTGGAAGTGATGAAGGAAAGCCATCAAGTATCTGTAATCCAAGAAAACGATTAGAAAATAAGTTTTCGTGTCATATATGTCAATATAAAGGTATCTCAAAAAGCAAGTTAAATAAACACCTCTCCAAACACATCACTGGTGAGAAGCCATACATATGTGATTTGTGTGATTATAGATGTTTACATAAAAGTGGGTTAGATAGCCATATAAAGTTTAAACACACCAAGGAAAAGAAATTCTCGTGTCATGTATGTCCTTACAAATGTATTACAAAAAGCCACTTAAATCAACACCTTCGTAAACACACTGGAGAGAAGCCATACAAATGTGATTTGTGTGATTATAGATGTTCACATAAATGTGGGTTAGAAGGTCATATACAGAGTAAACACATAAAGGAAAAGAACTTCTCATGTCATGTATGTCAGTACAAATGCGTTACAAAAGACACCTTAAATAAACACCTTCGTAAACACACTGGAGAGAAACCATACATATGTGATTTGTGTGATTATAGAAGTTTACAGAAAAATGGGTTAGAAAGACATAAAAAGTTTAAACACATAATGGAAAAGAACTTCTCATGTAATGTATGTCAGTACAAATGCGTTACAAAAGGCAACTTAAATAAACACCTTCGTAAACACACTGGAGAGAAACCATACATATGTGATTTGTGTGATTATAGAAGTTTACAGAAAAATGGGTTAGAAAGACATAAAAAGTATAAACACACCAAGGAAAAGAACTTCTCATGTCATGTATGTCCTTATAAATGTGTTACAAAAACCACTTAAATCAACACCTTCGTAAACACACTGAGAGAAGCCATACAAATGTGATTTGTGTGATTATAGATGTTCACATAAATGTGGGTTAGAAGGTCATATACAGAGTAAACACACAAAGGAAAAGAACTTCTCATGTCATATCTGTCAGTACAAATGCTTTACAAAAGGCACCTTAAATAAACACCTTTCTAAACACACTGGAGAGAAGCCATACAAATTTGATTTGTGTGATGATACATGTTCAGATAAAAGTGGATTAGAAAGTCATATACAGAGTGAACACACAATGGAACAGAACTTCTCATGTCATGTATGTCAGTACAAATGTGTTACAAAAGACACCTTAAATAAACACCTTCGTAAACACACTGGAGAGAAACCATACATATGTGATTTGTGTGATTATAGAAGTTTACAGAAAAATGGGTTAGAAAGACATAAAAAGTTTAAACACATAATGGAAAAGAACTTCTCATGTAATGTATGTCAGTACAAATGCGTTACAAAAGGCAACTTAAATAAACACCTTCGTAAACACACTGGAGAGAAACCATACATATGTGATTTGTGTGATTATAGAAGTTTACAGAAAAATGGGTTAGAAAGACATAAAAAGTATAAACACACCAAGGAAAAGAACTTCTCATGTCATGTATGTCCTTATAAATGTGTTACAAAAAACCACTTAAATCAACACCTTCGTAAACACACTGGAGAGAAGCCATACAAATGTGATTTGTGTGATTATAGATGTTCACATAAATGTGGGTTAGAAGGTCATATACAGAGTAAACACACAAAGGAAAAGAACTTCTCATGTCATATCTGTCAGTACAAATGCTTTACAAAAGGCACCTTAAATAAACACCTTTCTAAACACACTGGAGAGAAGCCATACAAATTTGATTTGTGTGATGATACATGTTCAGATAAAAGTGGATTAGAAAGTCATATACAGAGTGAACACACAATGGAACAGAACTTCTCATGTCATGTATGTCAGTACAAATGTGTTACAAAAGACACCTTAAATAAACACCTTCGTAAACACACTGAAGAGAAACCATACATATGTGATTTGTGTGATTATAAAAGTTTACTCAAAAGTAGTTTAGAAAGTCATATGAAGTATAGACACATAAAGGTAAAGAACTTCTCATGTCATATATGTCAGTACAAATGCATTTCAAAAGGCACCTTAAATAAACACCTTTGTAAACACACTGGAGAGAAACCATACATGTGTCATTTGTGTGATTATAGATGTTTGTATAAAAGTGGGTTAGAGAGACATAAAAAGTTTAAACACACTAAGGAAAAGAACTTCTCATGTCATGTATGTTATTACAAATGTATTACAAAATACCAGTTAAATGTACACCTTCGTAAACACACTGGAGAGAAGCCATACAAATGTGATTTGTGTGATTATAGTTGTTCACATAAAAGTGGGTTAGAAAGTCATATACAGTATAAACACACAAAGGAAAGGAACTTCTCATGTCATGTATGTCATTGCAAATTTATATCAAAAAGGTATTTAGATGTGCACCTTCGTAAACACACTGGAGAGAAGCCATATGTACTTATGTGATTTGTGTGATTATATAGATGTTCACATAAAGGTGGGTTAGAAAGTCATATAAAGCGTAAACACATACTTGCAACTTATTTATCGAAGAAAGACAACATTTGCGTTTCACAATTAACAAATAGCACTAACAGG
This sequence comes from Dendrolimus houi, assembly GCA_039645545.1. Taxonomy (NCBI): domain Eukaryota; kingdom Metazoa; phylum Arthropoda; class Insecta; order Lepidoptera; family Lasiocampidae; genus Dendrolimus; species Dendrolimus houi. The sequence goes on from CM077146.1 coordinate 3,028,759, forward strand.
CAAATAAAGTGCCCTGTAAACTATATGTCAGATCAAGTGGCCAATAGCATCTTCATCTTCCATATAAATTACTCGACAGCCATAACATCTGTTTGATAGCTGTGATTCGAATAATTACTATGTATATTTGTAAAATGGAAGTATTTGATACCGTTGAAAATGAATTAGATGATTTTATTTATCGTTTATTGGACCGCGAAGGAATCCTGTATTTCGACAACGCATTTAACCATACGCAAGCATTGAATATACGGATTATAGGATACGATTTTCACTTAATAAAGATGCTATAGATTATGTATATCTCTTAATTCTACGCGAATTCTTTGTTACGAAACAGTCTCAAATTACGCTGATACTGCAAACTTTCTATTCTATTTTTGGTCGGCGATGGCTCCAACGCTTTATGCGCGCGTTCATTTTGCCAATGTCGGAGTGACTGTGTAAAAATGACAGGTGTAGGGCGATCAGATACTAAATTATAATAATAGCTTTGAGCGGTGAAAAACGGCAAGAACGTTTTCTGACTTACTGAGTACTTAGTAGATACCAACATTGTGCTAGTGTTATGTTTTATAAGGCATTAAAACGTGTGTTACGGTATATAAAAGGTACAATAAATTATTAATTGGTGTACAACAGCACAGGCACAGATTTGCAAGGTTTTGTAGATGCGAATTGGGCCAGTGACACCCAAGATAGAAAATCAACAACTGGTTATTTATTTAAAATATTTGATTGTACCATAGTATGGTGTTGTAAGAAACAACTTAGTGTGTTATTGTCTTCAACTGAGTCAGAATATATTGCTTTAAGTATGGCAATTACTGAAGTATGTTGGTTAAAACATTTGCTGTATGATTTTGGTGTTGCTTATAATGAAGTGAAACTTTATGAGGATAATCAATCTGTCATTAAATTAGCTCATAACAATGAAAATAATAGAAGATTTAAGCATTTAGATGTGAGATATCACTTCATTATAGATAAAATTAGAGAAAAATCTATTTCATTACAGTATGTTAAGACTGAAGATAATTTGTCTGATATATTAACCAAACCTTTAGGTAAAAGATTATTTGAAAAATTTGTAAAGGTAATATTTTAAATATTGTAAGTTTATTCTATAATATGGTCGGTCATAATAAATAAAGTTAGATATTAAATGAAAGTAAGGTTGTTAAAATAATACACCTGTAAATGTAAAGTAATAATTATATTAAATGGGAGGAAAATATTTGTTGAGGGGGGGGTGTTAAAGGGGACGCAACAAATCCCTAATTTGACAGATCTGTAACCGGTGTTTTTATCTGTGGTAGCTTCCTTCCCAAGATGACTGCCCTCCATTCCACAAGTGCTCTGTTCTCTTCATTTGTAAAAATTATATTAAATAGAAACTAGAAACAATCACAGGTTTTCATTTCATTATTTACAACACATAATATATTTCCTAATACATGTATTTCGTAAAGCGGAACTTTAAAATGCGACTTTGCCAAACCTATTAGCTAGTAAGTGGCAAACAGCTATGTGCCAAATAAATTTATAGGTAAGATGATAGTGAAACGCAATCAGAACCAACCAGAACTTTTTTGTGCCACATATTATTTGTTAAATACCTATTGAGTACTTTACTTGAACATTGTGACACAGACCCTTACTTTTTTCATTATAGAAAAAGTATTATAATTTTAAAATACAATATAATTCTGAAAGTATATCAGAAGTCACATAAGTCACTGAGAAAAGAAATGAGAACTCAATATCTAAGAATTAAATACTTATTTAATTTGTATAATGGCTAGTCTCGCAGAACAAAGAGTTCGGATTGTAGCGCTCAGTAAGGAAGGCCATGTATGGCATTCGAGAAATATCAGGAGTTTTAAATATAAGTAGGAACACAGTGAGAACATGAATCAGATGGCACGCTGAAGAGGGCATTCTTGGAGATGACGAAAACATAACCATGGCGTTCGTCGAATAACAAACCAACAAAGCACAGATATGCAACACCATTAGGAAGAACATCCCTTTTCACGTATCCAATATTTCGCGGCACGTTACGACATTTGTTCACAAACCATAAGAAATCATTTATACCGTTTGGACTGCATTAGCGACGTTATGCTAAGAAAGTACACTTAACGAATGCACACAAAACTGCAAGATTAAATTTTTATTTAGACTGACTGGACTAATACCATGTTTTCAGATGAAAAATAATTTAGATTTAAATCATGCAGCAATGTGCGTGAGGCGCCGCGGCGCGCGCTTTTATACCCCTGGGAGTTTCCGCTGCACCCATGGTAACGCATACCGTGTTGATTTTAGGGACTATGGTGGAGTACGCTATTTAATTTTGGTTAACGTGCATTCTACATGGATGGAAGACGTAGCGATGCGCCCTACAAATGCAGATGCTACCTTAAGAGTTTTACGAAACATTTTTGCACCCTTTGGCTTACCATCGCAACTCGTAACTGACAATGACCCACCTTACATTTCACATGAGTTTAAATTATTTTGCGAAAATAACTGTATTACACATACGACTTCGGCCCTTATCGACCTCAGGGAAATGGCGCGGCAGAAAATGCCGTCAAACCTGTCAAAAAAGCTATTAAAAGAGCCTTGTACTAAAAGAAAGGTTAATAAGTCTAAGTACGTTTTCCATTCAATACAGAAATTGTGAGCATACAACGACGAGTGTCAGCAGCAGTAGCTCTGCTAGGTCGTTGACTTCGCAGCCGACTGGATGCTCTACGGCCAGTCGTAGCAGCTATGGTCAGTGCTAAGCAGGACCGGCAAATAAATCATGCAGCCGGTTCTGACAGAAGTTTTAATGTAGGACACCTGATGCTCGCTCTCGATTCTAGCGCGAGGGAAGATAAGTGGGTCGATGCCACAGTAATAAAAAAGACCAAACCCGGTTCATATAAAGTGAATTTAAGCAAAAGTGTCGAATGAAGACGTAGAGTTGTGCGATTCCTACAAAAAATCCCTAGAAGAAGACAATTTTCCGTTTCTTAGAAAATTCCAAAGAAGGTTGGTTTGTGCGTTGGGCAGTACTTATAAATGCGAACAGTTTATTTATTTATTTAATTTGTTTGGGAAACATAAAATAATTAATATTCCTAAATGTAAAACACGAAATTAATACATATATCAATCAAGTTTCCACTAAAAAATAATTTGTATTAAAAAAAATGGCTCAAATAGTAAATTACAAAAAAAAAATATACAAAAATTACATACAATGTCTATTTAATTTACATTGGATTAGGTTAGGTCAATATTGAACAAAATCGAAAAAAAATGTCACAATAATTACTAATAAAATAGAGATGAAAAAGGAAAGTATGAAAAAAAAAGTATGTCATTATTCAAAAAATTCTAAGTAATTGGATCATTTTAAATTACAATTTCATTAAATTGATGTAAATTACCTATAAAAGTATCAATACTAGTAAATAGTGCATTATATTGCTGACAGGTGCGGTATAAAAATGTGTTTTTTGTATATTTATTTTTTATAAGTTGTACTGGAAATAGGGGTTTATCACGTGAGCCACTTTAGGAGTAATTTTTGATGAGAAAAGGGGATTAAACTTGGTCTCTTTCAGTTCGACGAATTGATAGTGGAGTAATGTCAGGTGGTGGTTGCTTTAAACGTTAGCAATTGTAATTTAAGTGTTTTAAAAACTTATTTTGTATTGACTCGATACTTTTAATGTAAATGTGATACTGTGGATTCCAAACTGTGAACGCGTATTCCAATACAGATCTAACATACGAATTATAAAGTAAAATTAAAGTAGTTCCTTTCATTGATGAAAGTTAATAAATCAACACATCGTACAAGACTGACTGACGATAATTTGGAAAATTCTTTACGTCTTTGTATCAGTAGAATTAATCCAAATTTCGATGAATTAGTTTCCCAAATTCAAGCTCAAGTGTCTCATTGATTTCGGTGTATTTAACTTTCATAGTTTGTAACAATTGCAAATTTAACGATTTAATTATAATGTACCATTTTTTTTTTATATTTCAATTTGTTATTTGAATAAATTGTACGATAATAACAATATCATACTATTTCATGTCTAATATCTATCGGAAAAATATTATCACTACTTTAAAATGCACTAAATACTTTTAAACGCAGCCCGCGAATGTATTTGCATGCTAAAGTTTGGCCCTCAACATGTCAAAGGTTGCCCATACCTGGTCTAATCCGGGTATGTTCGAAAAGCATTTCCCCCGCCTGAAAAAAACAAAGAGTTGGTACCACTGACAGCGCACTCCACTTGTAGCATACAATGCTCCTTTAGACGTTCCACACGGGCGTTATGAGATATTAGAACAAACTCTCCCTATGTGATCTGTGGTCTATAGTCTAAAGGATTTCTGCTAGGGTTGAAGATTAATGGAAAAGGATCGATTAAATAAAATCAATTTCATTTATTCAAAATTAAGGAATTTATCAATAATCCATTTTATTCAAAATAAATAATCGATTTACAAGAAAAAATCGATTTTTTTGTTTTATTTAATAGTACATGCTTTTCATATTCCAATAATAAACCTAAAAGATTCATATTTACAATTTATCAGATTAAAAATCAAATAAAATTATGTGAATAAAAAATAACCAATTTAAAACTAAAAATCAAAGGCAGTGTTCCTTTAAAATTTCAAGGTAAGGAATTAGGAAACCAAATATCATTACTGATACAAATTTTGAGTACTATTAAGCGTTTTATCTATTATAATAAAAAATTAAGTGAAGTGTGTTAGGATGCTCCCAACAAAATGACAAACCTATTGTAACAAAAACTAAAATATAAATCAAATTAAAGAAAAATTGCAATAAATGTAAGCCCTATTTTACATTTGACTAGTTTTAAAATAAAATACTTAAAATGATAAGTAAAAAAACTAAACGACCACTCCATAGTCTCAAAAACTGAACTTAAATACAAATCTTTCGTTAATCTTCAAGTTTAAACAATAAAATAATAATTGTTATCACAAATGTTGCATAGATACAAGCTGTTTCTGAAAATCTATTTAAACAGGTAATTTATATAATAGATTTACTAAAAATCGATTAATATTTCAATAAAAAATCGATAATTAAAATACAACGTAAGAAAATAAATATCGATAATTTTTTAACATCCCTAATTTCTGCACAAATTTCTTTTTACTGGAAATTTCTGGTGATAATATTTGGTATACTTGGTAATACTTGGTATCCCTGCATTCATATAGTCTGTGGACGGTGGAGGAAATAAACGAGTGTTAAAATATTTAATAGAAAAGTTGATAGTTTTCCGATTTCAAATTGGTTCTAAGTTTCTAATTTCTGACAGTTTTTCTCATACTTGTATGTTGAAGTGAAAATTCGAAACATATTTCTTCTTCTAATGATTACTTCATCTGCTTGATCGTATAACAGAAATGGGCCTGGCAGATACATGTCGGGTATGCTTGTGCGGTAGGAGGCGACTTCACCCTATAAGCGACACTTTGTTTCAAGAAATATGGGAAAAGCTAACGAATGCTAAGGTGAGTTCATTTACTAGTAATTTTTCAAATGAAAATGAAACTTTGTAAAAGAGCCTTCATCTTACAACTTCGCCCCCTAAGGCGTCTATGGTTTTTGAAGTGTAACTTCTTTAGAATCGTTGTGATGTGAAATGCTTGAAGACGAAAGTCTTCGAGCAGTGCCTCCTGCCGTTTATGGAATAAGGTGCCGAGATGTGGACACTGATGGTAGGACTGGTCCACAAATTTAAATCCACTCAGTGGACTATGGGTGCTATGTTGCTATGTCGCTATGTCGGGTGTTTCTCTTATGGATATAATGAGAAATGAGAATATCCATAAGAGAACGAAGGTAACTAACATAGGTAACAAAATTAGCAAGTTGAAATGGCAGTGGGCCTATCACATCTGTCACAGGACGGCCGGGTGATGGTGCTAATATGTCCTAGAGTAGGGACTGTCTCATCAGGCATAGAGTAGGTGCCCTCTGGCCGGTTACACCGATGACCTGCATAGGGTCGCCGGTAGGGACTGGATGACAATGGCAGGAGATATTATTTTTTTATTATGACTTCAAGCCTTTGGTATTCATTTTGTCAAATTAAAAGTTAGATAGGATAGGTGGTAAGCTAAGTGCAATTTTAGTCAGTGATTATAGTGTTTTTTATGAATCTGTGGACAACACAAACATAAAGTTACTACCTACATTACACACCAACAAACAACAACAAACATTACATACCTACATATATTATTAAGCTTTAAAAATTTACAAAGAACATTCACAAAATTACTACTTAGTAATTTTGTGAATATTAAACATACTAATGTTATTAAGAAATTTACATTGATGAGATGGGATAATCTACAGGTAGGATACCATATAGGGGAACAGAAATTTTCAGACAGTGGAAAAATGTGATGAACTGAACCCTTGGCCAAGCCACACTGACAGAGAAAATTATCCCTATTCTGCTTTCACTAGGAATACCGGAGTACAGGCTTGATCCAACCGGAGACAAATTTCATTAAAGTAACTTTTTTGGGCAAATAGTGGTGATGGAAAATCCAGGAGGATGTGGAAATATGAGGCTGTAAGTCGACATAGTATCTGCCAACTACTTGACGAGAGCGCTGCTACATTACAACCCAGTATATCAACATAGTGGCTTTGACCAGTGGCTGTAAATCACAGGAATGACATCTATTATATTTGTTGTTTCCTGCTCATACAGCTTGTTTGGCACAACTATTGGTATTTTCATTGCCAAAAATAATACATGTTAAATAAGTCTATGCCATGGGAATGAATATAATTGTTAGGAGTATTTTGGAATACGCAAGCCCCATATGGTCTCCACAATATGTCATTCACTAAGAACTCTTAGAGAGAATACAAAGAATTTTTTGCAATCATATTAACTATCTTAGTCATACAGGTCCCAAAGAATTGGGACCTGTATGACTAAGATAGTTAATATGATTTGAACCAAGGATAGAAATTCTTGGTTCAAAGACGTACAGTTTTAGATATGTGATTGCTTTTTGATATAGTTCACAGCCGCGTTGACTGTCTTGAGCTTGTCTCGAAATTGGCCTATAAAGTACCCAGATACTGCACTCATCAAACATGCTGAATGTTCCTTGTAATTCTACCAACTACTGTCAAAATTCTTTGTTTTCTTGTATGGCTCATACTTATAATACTAAATTTTGTAAAATTAATCTGTTTGCATCCACCAAATACAAATTTAAAAGTAACGTTAATGACTTGCAGAATTTTATATAAAACCCGACTTTATTTCTTTAATTTCAAATTAACATTTGCTTTTTAAATTTGTTACTCAATTGGTAGTTTATAAGGAAAACCTGTTATTGGCCTAACTTTTTATTGTAAATGATTTAATATTATATTTGTGTATTTGCTGTTGGTTTTCTCAATAAATAAATAACACACTTTACCCTGAATAGTAAAACAGTTTTCACAATATATAACTTGTAATTCACATTAATAAGACTATTGCATGTAAAATACCAAATTAAAATTACTATTTTGCATTACAGTTCAGTACTAATGATGGAAAATCACTCCTTGTGTGCTATATGTGCTGTGCTCAGCTGAGGAGGTCACATCAATTGATGAAGAGGGCTTTGGAGGCTGAAAAGTTGCTCACAGCTATTGTTAATAATGGTTCTGAAGTAAGCATCTAGTTCTAGAGTATTGATTTCTTTATTTTAACAAAATGTTTGTTTGCTGCCTTGCTATGAAGTTTCCATGTATTTTGTTGTAATATGACAACACTAGAAACTGTTTATATGACTGTCATAAATTAATATATCTTTTCATTCATATGTTGGAGGTGTGGTAGAGCTATGCTGGAAACATCTTGATTACAGTTCTTAGGGTCTAAATTAATGTGATGCCACTCTCTCCTTGAATATCATAGTTAGCATTAGTAAAACAAGGCTTGGGAACCGGTAAAAAGTGGGAAATGGTTACAGCCTAAATATCCAAGAACTAATCTTTTCAGTTTTGTTCTCAATTTAAGCTCATTTAAATGGTTTTTGGTATTGAAACTATTAAATAGATTTTGTTGAATATACTGTTTACGATGCAAAAGGAACAGTTTTGCCACTAAACATCAAAGCACAGCCATTTGCTACATTGGGTTTCAGTCGCACAAAAACACATGTTGAGAGAGATAAAATGATACTTCCTGTTCTTGTGAATTTGCTGGTTAATTCAAGTTCATATAACATAATGAAATAGTTGACATAATATTTTCTTAAGTTTTTGCAACTTTTTACAAATAAACTAGTATAAAATACCTGGGGATACATCTGGATAGAAGGCTTGTCTGGAGACAACACATCAAGCAAAAGCGAGATGAAACCAATATGAAATACAAGGACTTTACTGGCTCCTAGGCAGAAACTCCAAGCTGTCAGTGGATAACAAGCTACTCATCTATGTTATGCTCCTTAAACCAATGTGGATGTATGGTATTCAGCTGTGGGGTTCAGAGTGCGACTCCAGCATAAGTATAATTCAGAAGGCTCAAAATTACATCTTGAAGCAAATTGCCTACTGTCCCTGGCTTATAAACCTCAGAGGTCCACGAACACCTGAACATCAGAACAATTAAAGAAGAAATAAAGACCTGGTGTTATAAATACGGGACAAGACTTTTTAACCATCCCAACCAGCTAGCGGTACAGCTCACAATCCCGGAGTCCTTAAGAAGACTCGAGAGGCGGCCAATCTAAGTCGTCATCTCTGTATTGTGGAAAGGTCCTTATGGGAATCTTGCACCAAATTCAAAACAGCACACAACAAATCTGCTCATAGTCTGGCGGACTGATTTTAAGATTTCAAGACCCCCCAAAGAAAAAAACAAAGTTTTCGCGACTAGTATATATACTAAAACTATGTCTTAACAGTTTTAAGCACAGTAATTTATTTGATTTTTATTATTCTGATGTTTTGGCCACTTTTCAGTAGCCATTATCAGGGAAGACAAACATGTCAAGTGTCAATGAATATTGTTAAAGCTTTACTTAGCCTGCCACCAACTTGCTTATTTTAATTTTGTTTATGGTAATAGCCATAAACTATGAGAGCCTAATCTAATTTAACAGTGCTTCGTAACATGTTGTGGCTTGAATAAAAGAAGCAGCGCAAGAATAATAAAAAAAAACCAAAGTACTGCCCTCAAGACCGATAAAACTTAGTTTTATAATGAAATAGTTGACTTAAACCAGTTGTAACCGATTCAAACCGGCTCCCAGCTTTGGCCTTGAGCTAATCATGTTTTATAGAGTGAGCGAGTGTTCTGATGGATTATTTTCCCTTCATCCCTATTCCCCTTTTTTTTTTTAATGCTGGGCGAATGGATTGCCCTCTAGTAGTTCCATTTATTGTCATTTCATAAACAACTTAAATTAGTTCCGAGATTTTTTTTTTTTGGTATATTTAGTATTTAAAATTATGTTTTATATTAACATTTATTATTTCAATATGATTTAATATCTAGTTTCATATTAAATACTTGCCTATAAAAACATATAAAAAATATTAGTTTATTTATGTGCTGATGGTACACTACTACAAACGGTAAATTGCTCATATCCAATTTATGTGTACACTGGTATAATATTTGAATAGATTAATACCAGTTTCATAGATTATTTCAAAATGCATGCAAACTTTTCAATACTCTGGATGCCCTTTGGTGCATAACTTTTAAAGTCAAATAAGTAAATTTTTTTTTTTTATATTCAGTAGCAGGCAAATAGGCAGACGGCAGGCCCACCTGATGGAAAGTGGTTACCGTCGCCTATGAACGTTTGCAACACCAGGGGTGTCACCAACGCGTTGCCGACCTCTAAGAAATTTTATAACGCCCTTCTTAAAGAACCCCATGTCATAGCGCAAAGGGAAAACCGCGGCGGGAAGTTCCCTCCAGATCATTGTTGTACGCGGAATAAATGTTCTAGAGAACCGTTGCGTAGATGAGCGTGGGAGCTCAAGGAAATGGGGGTGAATATCCCGTCGCTGGCGAGCAGTGCGGTTGTAAAAGTGAGGCGTTGGCACCAGATCAAACAGTTCCTCGGAACACTCCCCGTTATACAGGCGGTAAAATACGCAGAGGGACGCAAAGTCTCTTCGAAGGCTAAGCGATTCTAAACCGCCTGTAAGTATGGGATCGTCGACGATACGAACGGCGCGACGCTGGATGGAGTCGAGGGGGTCAGTCTGGTATGGTAAGCGGGTGCTCCGGCCCATAGATGTGAGCAGTACTCCATGTGCGGTCTGATTTGCGCTTTGTATAGCGCAAGTCGTTGCCGCGGAGTGAAGTACTGCTTGGACCGGTTTAGCACACCAAGCTTTTTAGAGGCAAGTTTAGCCTTGCCTTCCAGATGACCCCGAAACTGCATGTCATTCGTTATGTCGACGCCAAGGATCCCGATACTATTGGAGATAGTTAGATGTGTTCCTTGGAACTGTGGCGCAGGGACAAATGGGGTCTTTTTGGCAGAAAATGCGCAGACCTGTGTCTTCGTGGGGTTAAACTGGACAAGATTTTGTCGTCCCCATTCAGAAACTCGCTCCAGGGAGTTCTCTACTTCAGACACAAGTCTAACCCGACTCTCTTCTACTAGCGTCCGAGGGACATTAGCGCGACTGGTGTATCTGGCGTCACCGGTACTATCATCCGCATAGCAATGAATGTTCTCTATAGACAACAAGTCATTGGTATGCAGGATGAACAGTGTCGGTGATAACACGCAGCCTTGTGGCACACCAGCATTGATAGGCCTGGTGGATGAGCAGCAGCCGTCGACAGTGATTTTGATGCTGCGACCACCAAGAAAGCTGGATAGCCACTTGCAAAGCCCCTCGGGTATCCCGTATGATGGCAGCTTCGTGAGAAGAGCCCTATGCCAGACTCGATCAAAGGCCTTAGCGATGTCAAGGCTAACTGCCAAGGCTTCTCCCTTGCTCTCAATGGCTTCTGCCCAACGGTGTGCTAGGTATACCAAGAGATCCCCAGCAGAACGATCATGGCGGAAGCCATATTGTCGATCGTTGAGTAGCTGAGAATCTTCAAGGTAACCCAGAAGCTGCACGTTGATGATTCGCTCCATCACCTTTGAGAGCAAGGAAGTGATCGCTATAGGCCGGTAGTTGGATGGGTCAGTCCTATCACCTTTTTTAGGGATAGGGTGAACTAGGGCAACTTTCCACGAAGACGGGACACAGCTGGTAGTATAGGAGAGTGTGAAGAGACGGGCCAGGACTGGAGATAGCTCTGGAGCACAAGTCCTGAGCATGATAGCAGGTATACCGTCCGGCCCGGACGACTTCTTGACGTCGAGAGAGCTAAGAGCTCTACGAACCGCTTTCTGCGTAAAACGAACTACTTTCATAGAGCTCCCACACCGCGTAATAGTAGGCGGGGTTGCTCCTCCGTCGTCAAGAGTTGAATTGGCTGAAAAGATGTTGCCCAGGACTTCGGCTTTATCTTTTGCGGTATGCGCCAGTTGGTCGTCCGCTGTGTGCAACGATGGAAAGGACGGTCGACAGAAATTACCCTCGACAGCTTTGGCGAGCGACCAAAATGCTCGCGTTCCAGAAGGAAACTGAGCAAGCCGTTCGCCAATTCTGCTGATGTGTTCAAATTTTGCTCTCGAGAGCCGCTTTTTGAGGGACCTGGTGGCGGCATTGTATATCTTCTTTAGATCGGGAGTTTGCGGATCCTGACATTGTTTAGCTGCCTTCCACACCCGATAAGCTGCCTGCTTTTGGCTTACAGCCTCAGCGCACTGCTTATCAAACCATGGTTGGCTAGAGCCACCGATTGGCACTACAGAGTTAGGAATGTAACACTTCATTCCCTGTAATACCACTTCGGCGACTGAGTCTGAACAAATGTCAGGATCATCCGTAAAGAAACAAAGTCGCCCCCAAGGGTAGGATGCATAAAACTCGCGCAATCCATCCCAATCTGCTGACCGATATCGCCACACTTTTCTTTTACCGTTAGGACGAGCCCGTTGGGGAATAGAAAGGGGCACTTCGGAAGATACCAAACAGTGGTCAGATGATCACAGAGGAGCTCTGACCGAGATTTGGTAGTTCTCCGGGTGTGTGGTCAGCAGAAGGTCCAGTAAAGAGGGCTCATGGTCTACTCTGTCCGGTATGCGGGTAAATCCCGTGAACAATTGAGTAAGGCCATAGGCGAGAGCAAAATCGCGGGCAGTAGTACCCAGCAGATCCGTCCTCGGAGAACCCAACCATTCAGATAAATAATAAAATGTTACATTTTTTTCAATTTGTAATTAACAGGCTTTCAAAAGGCTTTTTTTCTTATGTATGTACACCTATTACTCGGAAATTTATGATCCGATTTACGTGATTCTTTATTAGTTCGATGCAAAATAGTTACCATTTGGTCCCCTAAAAATTTAACATAGTTTGATCCAGTAGTTTTCATTTTATGAACATTTTTCATGATATTTTTTCAATTCCGTTCTGTATGTACAGTCAGCGTCTTATAGAAAGGAGCGGCCAAGATGGTCAAATAGATAAGAACATTGAAAGTGATCATTAATATCGCGATACAACCAAGGTTGTCTAATAGTTCGAATCAGCCTTCTTATCCAAAAACACCGGCACACCAAGAACGCCAAATACATGAGTGCATTCAAGTCATCCGTGTTATGTTAACAACCACCTCGCCATATGTAACTACGCAGACAAGTAGCCAAAACATAGTGACAGTCTAGAAAAATGAACTGTATTCTAAATGTGATTAGAGTCAAATCGAGATGATTCCATATTAAATCTAAATTCAAATAATATTATTACGGTTATAAAAATCTTTTTCATTTTTATGACGTAACTAGTATTTGCTCTCGACTTCATTTTCATTAGTTAGATGGCAAAGATTAAAGTTATTTTGTCAATATTTTTTAATGGATTTTTAATATGACAATACATGAATCCTGGATATATCCATAAAACCCTGACATTAGTAATGTTACTAAAGACTGATACCACTACAGATGTCTCACTAAGGATTTCTAATAAATACAGACAGTGTCTTGTGATTTGCGAACATTGCATCAAAGTTGATCTAGTGGTTTGGAAGTGAAAGGAAATCCCGGGAAATTTCATGAGTTCCAATATAGTCATGTATAAAAATGTCGTAAAGGTTCAAACTATACTATAATAAGAGTAACACGGCCGGTTTTCATACTATTTCTAGGCGTGTAATTCCTTAGAAAATTTTGAAACTTTCCGGCACTAAAGTATGGGAGTAAAAAACACAAAAAATCGAATCCGGTTTCCGGAAAAACTACACTAGAAGTCCCATGATAGCTTTTTCAGCATTTAAGTCAAAAATGTCTGTATAATGGTGAAACTTCATAGAGATTAACATATATTTATAGATAAAACCTTATTTTTTTAATTTTCCATCAATAAAACAATTTGATCCCAAATAGTTTTTTTGAATAGCTTCAATGTACAGACGAGGCTATTTTACAATATTAACTTAATTTTAACATTTCATTTGACGTAATACACTATATATATGTGAGTTTGTAGAAATATCTACTAAATAGTTTCAAAACACAAGAAATTCAAAATTCGAGATAAAACTTATTTTATTACCACTGAATAATTGTTGTTTTTTAAATATCGTTTTAATGTCAAATACGTATATGAATTCTCGTGATCTATACTCAGCAAAAAAATCAGAGATGCCTAGGATATAATATAATATACCCCAATACTAATTGAAAAAAGCGTAAGCTAACGTCCTGGGGAAATCGTATCGGAATCAGCCAATTTTTATGCATTCTAGCTATAAACCACTCCCGTGAAAGTTTCCGTGGGATTCCTGGGACATAAAGTACCGAAGCGTTCGGAAATTCAAATTCAAAAGTTTATACAAAATAAATACATAGCTTAGCAACCTGTTCTTGCTGTTAAGGTGAAGAAGCGGCAAAATTTCTCAACAATACGACTAGCTCAAAATTGTTTTCATTTATATTTCTTATTCTATTTATTAGGTTGGGGAAAAAGTTTCTTCGCATTTTGTATAAAAATTCAAAAGGTTTTTTTATAAAATTTATTTACATTTGACTAAAGTATGTAGGTGCCATTTTGTTGGATAATTTTTTACCATCTTGTAGGTAGGGACGTGATCCCATTGCTATAAAAATTTTGGGGCTTCTGATCAAAAAACTGCGACAAGTGGTTTTGGCAGTCCTCTCGTGAAGTTAACCTGACACTGCCTAAGGAATTCTGCAGAGACCGAAACAGGTGAAAATCTGAAGGTGCAAGGTCAGAACTATACGGCAGATGCATTAACACCTCCCAGCCAAACTCTCGTAATTTTTGCTGAGTTGCTAAAAAAGTGTGAGGTCTAGCGTTATCATAGTGGCAAACCACACCCCTTCTGTTGATTAATTCCGGCCGCTTTCTCTCACGTTTTTGCTTTTTCGCAGTACAGTTCAGAATCGATGGTCCTGCCTGGCGGTAACAGCTCTTAATGAATAATGCCCTTCCAATCCTACCATACACACACCATCACCTGGTTGCGAGTTAACCCGGGTTTCGCCACAGTCTGCGAAGCCTGACCGGCTTTTGACCACAATCTTTTTCGCACTTTCTTGTCGTACGTGATCCACTTTAATCACCAGTTATCAGCTTCTTCAAAAATGATTCGGTTTCATTACGTCGTAATAAAGAATCACAAATAAGTACGCGGTTCATTAGGTTTCTTTCAGTGAGCTAATGAGACACTCAAATATCGAGCTTTTTTGTGTACCCAACTTTTTTCAAATGCGCTAAAATCGTTTTGTGGTCAGTTCCCATTTCTCCAGCTACATCGTAACTACTAATATGACTGGTACTGCCAATGTCAAGTATGGAAACACAAAGTTCGGAAGTATACATGACGTAAATAGAAATTAAAAAATATTCACATAAAATTTTTTTTTTAACCAAAACAAAACCGACTTCACACTAAAAACTAAAAAAATTAATATTTAACCAGAAAGAAGTCTACAACATCTTGAAGTGGGTGTCAAGTAAAACAAAAAATACTATATAGTTTGTAAATTTTTGGTTGTGACTAGCACCGACTTTCAACATGTATTTGTAGAAAGAAGTTGGTATTTTTTTTATTTCATTTATGGTAAAAAAAATATTTTTAACTTTTTAGTTGAGCAAATACTTATATAGTTTTAGAGATAATATATTAAGCATCTATAGAAATTTGACAACTGGCTCGCGCATACAAGTTTGCTCTTGATCTTCTTGCGATCAACAATTCAGATCCTGCCTTGGTTACAATGGGACCTATTCAGGAATAATGTTTCAATTAAAAGAAAAAAATGAAAATCGGCTTACCATTTACAGAGAAATCGAGTAACGAATGTACAAAAAAACCATAAAGACGATTTGATAACCTCCTCCTTTTTGAAGTCGGTTAAATATGAAATAAACTGGAAAGACAAAAATACTTTCATATGCTTAAATTTCAGCAATCACAGAATGCATTATTATTGTTAGCCAGACAGTCATTTGGTTTTGATTATAAGTATGTCATTGAACACCAATACCCACTGGAATGTAAACAGTCTGTAAGAAATATTGTGGAAGAAATTAAAAAAGAAAATGAAGGAGGAAGTGAAGAGGACAATGTAGAATGGAGCGTCATTAACATCAAAGTAGAGGACGAAGGTAAGTTGGTAGTACAGTAGGCTAATATGGTTTTCATTTTTTACATTAGGAATTGTATACGTATCACATTTTTCTTGACTGTAATGTGTCCTATATTCATCTCTGGTACCCGAAGCACTTGAATACCAAACAACCATCAGCATAATATGTATTTTTGTAAAATTTGCAGAGATCACTTCATTGCAAGAACAAGGTGTTAGCTTATTAAATGCCACCTTATGGAGTGATCATCTTTGAATCAGAAAATATTGCGATAACCTCTCTTTCACCTATAGATTGGCTTGCTTTACATTCAGAAAAATCTATCATCCACTGCTCTTATGCTTTCCCATAGGAATCGTATAACGAAGTGCTTTATCGAAGATATCCAATATTGATGATGGCCTCTTTACAGATTCTTACTTGTGCTATTACTTTTAATTTTGAAATCTAAGTTAAGCTTACTTGACTGTTAGCTGACGTAAATAAACATGCAATTGTAAACCTCTTCCTAATATCCTGTCTGAAGGTACCCCACAGTCTACATGTACACTAATTCTAATTCCATCCAAAAGTTAGAAGTATTCTGATTCTTGAATGTGATGTTAATTTTTGAGATTTCTTTTTCTGTAATATTTTTTCTTGAATAAGGAAATACATGGTAAATGTGAATAAAGCCACCATTGTGTCCATGTTTGACATAAAAAGACGTGTTTTCTGATAGATTCAAGTCAAGAGGATAATCTAGATAATGCTGGTGGTGAGTCGGACATACCTTCAGACGATGATACACCTCTGAAGCAGGAGAGCAATCTAGGTAATGCTGATGTTGAGTCGGACATACCTTCAGACGATGATACACCTCTGAAACAGGAGGGCAATCTAAATAATGCTGATGTTGAGTCGGACATACCTTCAGACGATGATACACCTCTGAAGCAGGAGGACAATTTAGATAATGCTGATGTTGAGTTGGACACACCTTGGGATGATAATAAACTTCTGAAGCAGATACCGGAAAGAAAAGTTCGAACTGTTTTGAAGAGAATTGATATAGGTACCAGTTTCTCCTTTCTTTTTCATGATTATCCAAATTTGTTTTTCTTTTTTTAGATTAAATGCTGATCGCGATAAAAATGTGAAACAAATAGAGTTTTTTTTTAAAGATAATGAGCATTTAAAATTAAAAATGCACCTTTATTTTTACTTTTAATTTGATCAGATCAAAGAGAACCAATGCATGGATCGGATTAAAAGTTGGTAGGGTTTTCTGAAGTGTATTGAGCTGTAAAATAACTTGAATAAATTTTCTAAAAGATTGAGAGATTTAAGAATATTGAGAAAACGACTAATGTTAAGTGTGCATTAGTCGTTTTCTCAATATTCTTCAAACATACAGCGTCTGATTTTCCAAAAAAAACCTTCCAAAGTCCAAGTCTTCGCGTTTTTTTCAAAATCATGTTAAGAAAGGGTTTTAAAAAAAAACAATAGGCGAATATTTTAGAAAATTTATTCAATTTTCAAAAACCCATCTTCAATTCTCTGTGCAACCAAATATCGGCGATCAAAGACAAAGTGATCCATTTCGATTCCAAGTCCGATAGCTCAGCGAGAAATAGTCCTATCAAGGAAGGGTTACAAAAACAAATTAAATCTGGATAAACAACCTATCCGTTTCATATATGGCCGCTCATTCACTTGCCATACCATAAATTGAATTTTGACATAAGATGGTGCTTATGTTAAATTTTAACCGATAGTAAGTGAACAGTCGGTTTAGTGGATTCCAAGTCCGTGGATCAAAAAAACAAAAAATATCGTTTTTTTATACACAATATTCATTTAGGATTGCATGTTATATGTTGCTGAAAAAAAATAGTCCCAAGATCTGGAAACTAGAGACTTCAAGCTTCAAATTGTTTTCCTTATGGCTGTTTACTAAAATGCAGCCATTTGAAAAATCACAATAAATTTGGAAATCTTTTTGATCTTTTAATTTTTATCCCTAGTATATTTATGGTATGTCAGGAGACTTATGCCAGAAATTGAGGAATGTGAAAGGAAAAGACATATTGTGCCCACCCTAATCATTTCTAAAATGAAACTAAATTTATTTAAGTCACTTTGTCCCTGCTTGCAGGCGCATCAGCGAGAAAGCGCACATTAAACGATGTACCCCAAAATGCGAAGCGAATTAAGCTTGATGAAACAACTAAGGACAGAAATCCTTTAACTATGTGTAATGCTCTTTTGAAAAGTTTGCCGAAAAGTAATTGCAAACAGTCATACAAAACCTTTTCTAAAAACTCGCCTGAAGACTCATATGTGAAAATTTATGACAACGAACGAAATATAGAACCAGTAGCTAATTCCATAAATAAGATTTCACCAAAAGTTAATATTGTACCAAAACATAAAGTACAAGTCAAAAATGTGATGGAACAAGGCAGTGAGACACTCACTTCTAAAGTTGTCTGTAATAATGCTGAAAATGAAACCATTCAGCAAAGTCTACTAAAATGTGCAGATGAATTTGCTCCAAGTATTTCATTAGGTGGAAGTGATGAAGGAAAGCCATTAAGTATCTGTAATCCAAGAAAACGATTAGAAAATGAGTTTTCGTGTCATATATGTCAATACAAAGGTATCTCAAAGAGCAAGTTAAATAAACACCTTTCCAAACACGTCACTGGCGAGAAGCCATACATATGTGATTTGTGTGATTATAGATGTTTACATAAAAGTGGGTTAGAAAGACATAAAAAGTTTAAACACACCAAGGAAAAGAACTTCTCATGTCATGTATGTCCTTACAAATGTATTACAAAAAACCACTTAAATCAACACCTTCGTAAACACACTGGAGAGAAGCCATACAAATGTGATTTGTGTGATTATAGATGTTCACATAAAAGTGGGTTAGAAAGTCATATACAGAGTAAACATATAAAGGAAAAGAACTTCTCATGTCATGTATGTCAGTACAAATGCGTTACAAAAGGCACCTTAAATAAACACCTTCGTAAACACACTGGAGAGAAACCATACATATGTGATTTGTGTGATTATAGATTTTTACAGAAAAGTGGGTTAGAAAGACATAAAAAGTATAAACACACCAAGGAAAAGAACTTCTCATGTCATGTATGTCCTTACAAATGTATTACAAAAGACCACTTAAATGTACACCTTCGTAAACACACTGGAGAGAAGCCATACAAATGTGATTTGTGTGATTATAGATGTTCACATAAAAGTGGGTTAGAAAGTCATATACAGAGTAAACACATAACGGAACAGAACTTCTCATGTCATGTATGTCAGTACAAATGCGTTACAAAAGGCACCTTAAATAAACATCTTCGTAAACACACTGGAGAGAAACCATACATATGCGATTTGTGTGATTATAGAGGTTTACTCAAAAGTAGTTTAGAAAGTCATATGAAGTATAAACACATAAAGGAAAAGAAATTCTCATGTCATGTATGTCAGTACAAATGCGTTTCAAAAGGCACCTTAAATAAACACCTTTGTAAACACACTGGAGAGAAACCATACATATGTCATTTGTGTGATTATAGATGTTTATATAAAAGTGGGTTAGAAAGACATAAAAAGTTTAAACACACCAAGGAAAAGAACTTCTCGTGTCATGTATGTTATTACAAATGTATTACAAAATACCAGTTAAATGTACACCTTCGTAAACACACTGGAGAGAAGCCATACAAATGTGATTTGTGTGATTATACATGTTCATATAAAAGTAGTTTAGAAAAACATATAAAGTGTAAACACACAAAGGAAAGGGACTCTCATGTCATGTATGTCAGTACAAATGTATTACAAAAGACCAGTTAAATCCACACCTTCGTAAACACACTGGAGAGAAGCCATACAAATGTGATTTGTGTGATTATAGATGTTCATATAAAAGTAGTTTAGAAAAACATATTAGGTTGGGGAAAAAGTTTCTTCGCATTTTATGTAAAAATTCAAAAGGTTTTTTTGTAAAGTTTATTTACATTTGACTAAAGTATGTAGGTGCCATCTTGTTGGATAACTTTTCGCCACCTTGTGGGTAGGGACTTGATCCCAGTGATATTAAAATTTTGGGGCTTCTGATCAAAAAACTGCGACAAGTGGTTTTGGCAGTCCTCTCGTGATGTTAACCTGACACTGCTTAAGGAATTCTGCAGAGACCGAAACAGGTGAAAATCTGAAGGTGCAAGGTCAGGACTATACGGCGGATGCAGTAACACCTCCCAGCCAAACTCTCGTAATTTTTGCTGAGTGGTTAAAGATGTGTGATGTCTAGCATTATCATGGTGAAAAACCTCACCCCTTCTGTTGATTAATTCCGGCCGCTTTCTCTCAACGTTTTGCTTTAATCTCATCAGCTGTTCGCAGTACAGTTTAGAATCGATGGTCCTGTCTGGCGGTAACTGCTCATAATGAATAATGTCCTTCCAATCCCACCATACACACAGCACTACCTTGTTGCGAGTTAACCCGGGTTTCGCCACAGTCTGTGAAGCCTGACCGGTCCTTGACCACGATCTTTTTCGCACGTGATCCACTTTTCATCACCAGTTATCACCTTCTTCAAAAATGGTTCGGTTTCATTACGTCGTAATAAAGAATCACAAATGAGTACACGGTTCATTAGGTTTCTACCAGTGAGCTCTTGGGGCACCCAAATATCGAGCTTTTTTATGTACCCAGCTTTTTTCAAATACGCCAATACCGTTTTGTGGTCAATTCCCAGTTCTCCAGCTAAACCGTAACTACTAATATGCCGATCATGCTCCACTTTTTCAAAAATGGCATCAATTTTGTCCGTAAGAGGGCGACCAGAGCGACGTGCATCTTTGATATCAACATTTCCGGATTGAAAACGCTTAAACCAAATTTACACTACTCTCACAGATACTGCATTAGGTCCATAAACATGACAAATTTTTTTTCGCGCCTCTTGTTGAATTTTTACGTTTTATGTAGTAAAATTTTAAAATATATCGAATTTCTTCATTGGATTCACTCATTTTAATAATAAGAAAAACAATTGAAAATCACACATTTTCCTAATTTGAATTTGGAATTGTCTTCTTTAAACTTAATACTTTTTAATGATACCAAAACCAGCCAGATATAAATGGTATAAGCCAAAGAGATCTTATTACAAGGTCGTACATACTATACGCGAAAAGACTTTTTCCCCAACCTATTATAAAGTATAAACACACAAAGGAAAGGAACTTCTCATGTCATGTATGTCATTGCAAATTTATATAAAAAAGCTATTTAGATGTGCACCTTCGTAAACACACTGGAGAGAAGCCATATGTACTTATGTGATTTGTGTGATTATATAGATGTTCACATAAAGGTGGGTTAGAAAGTCATATAAAGCATAAACACATAAGAGAAAAGAACTTCTCATCTCATGTATGTCAAATATGTATAATTGCGTTACAAAAGGCACCTAAAATCTACACCTTCGTAAACACAGTGGAGAGAAGCCATATGTACTATCGAACCAACTGAATTATGACCCAGTTTGCTAATAATTCCTTCAAAACCTTCAAAATAGTAAAGTTTATACTGTGTTGCACTTGGACGTTTTAAACATTAATAAAAATGCGTCACTAGGCTCAGAGAACTACGCAATTTTAAACTTTGTTACCATTGTAATAGATATTTTTTAGATAAAACAGTAATGATTTGTTAAATAATTTGAATCTCAAACTGAAATCTATCTTGCAATTCTAAGGGCCTGTTTTAGAAAGTCCAAATAAAGTTCCAAATAAGCTACTTGCAACTTTGACGGCCTCTGTGGTTGAGCGGGCTAAGCCGTTGCCGGCCTACCTCACTGTAACGCAGAGGTTCCGGGTTCGATTCCTGGTATAGTAAATTTCGGAAACGTATTTTCTTCGTTATTTACTATGGTCTGGGTGTCTGGGATCGGCCCCCAGAGTAGTACGTTGTATATTACCTATAACACAAGCGTAACTTGCTTAATTTGGGGATATACAATATGTGTGTTTGTCTGCCGATTATTATTATTATATTATTATTTATCGAAGAAAGACAACATTTGCGTTTCACAATCAACAAATAGCACTATCAGGCAAATAAAGTGCCCTGTAAACTATATGTCAGATCAAGTGGCCAATAGCATCTTCATCTTCCATATAAATTACTCGACAGCCATAACATCTGTTTGATAGCTGTGATTCGAATAATTACTATGTATATTTGTAAAATGGAAGTATTTGATACCATTGAAGACGAATTAGATGATTTTATTTATCGTTTATTGGACCGCGAAGGAATCCTGTATTTCGACAACGCATTTAATCATACGCAAGCATTGAATATACGGATTATAGGATACGATTTTCACTTAATAAAGATGCTGTAGATTATGTATATTTCTTAATTCTACGCGAATTCTTTGTTACGAAACAGTCTCAAATTACGCTGATACTGCAAACATTAGTTTGTTGCAACTTTCCCGTTTGTTAATTTGACATTGACGTTCCGTTCACACTAATACAAAAAATAATGTATATGCTGTTTTGATCAATAAAAAAATAAGGGATGACATGTTTCAAGCTGTATTTATATAGAATGTATAAAAAATTGTATAAAATTTACACTAAAATGATTAAAACATATTTTCACGTGTATTTACAACACGGAATATATTTCCTAATACATGTATTTCGTAAAACGGAACTTTAAAATGCGACGTTGCCAAACCTACTAGCTAGTAAGTGGCAAACAGCTACGTGCCAAATAAATGTATAGGTAAGATGATGGTAAAACGCAATCAGAACCAACCAGAACTTTTATGTGCCACATAATATTTGTTAAATAGCTATTGGGTACTTTACTTGAACATTTTGAAACAGACCCTTACTCTTTTCATTATAGAAAAGGTATCATAATTTTAAAAATAAAATATAGTTCTGAAAGTATCAGAAGTCAAGTAAAGTGAATGAGAAAAAAATGAGAACTCAATATCTAAGAATTAAATACTTATTTAAAGTGGATAATGGCTAGTCTCGCAGAACAAAGAGCTCGGATTGTAGTGCTCAGTGAGGAAGACTATGTAGGGCATTCGAGAAATATCACGAGTGTTAAATATAAGTCGGAACACAGTGAAAACAAGAATCAGATGGCACGCTGAAGAGGGCATTCTTGGAGATGACGAAAACATAACCATGGCGTTCGTCGAATAACAAACCAACAAAGTACAAATATGCAACACCATTATGAAGAATATCCTTTTTCTCGTATCCAATATTTCGCGGCACGTTACGACATTTGTTCACAAACCATAAGAAATCATTTATACCGTTTGGACTGCATTAGCGACATTATGCTAAGAAAGTACACTTAACGAATGCACACAAAACTGCAAGATTAAATTTAGATTTAGACTTTGACTGGACTAATACCATACTTTCAGATGAAAAATGGTGGCGACTATGGTGGAGTACGCTATTTAATTTTGGTTAACGCGCATTCTTAATGGACTGAGGACGTAGCGATGCGCCGTACAAATGCAGATGCTACCTTAAGAGTTTTACGAAACATTTTTGCACCCTTTGGCTTACCGTCGCAACTCGTAACTGATAATGACCCACCTTACATTTCACAAGAGTTTAAATTATTTTGCGAAAATAACTATATTAAACATACGACTTCGGCCCTTATCGACCTAAGTCAAAACTTAAAAAAGCTATTAAAAGAGCCTTGTACCAAAAGAAAGATGTTATGAGCATACAACGACTGGAGTGTCACCAGCAGTAGCTCTGTTAGGTCGTTGACTTCACAGTCGACTGGATACTCTACGGCCAGTCGTAGCAGCTGTGGGCAGTGCTAAGCAGGACCCACAAATAAATCATGCAGCCGGTTCTGATAGAAGTTTTAATGTAGGACACCCGATGCTCGCTCGCGATTCTAGCGCGAGGGAAGATAAGTGGGTCGAAGGCACAGTAATAAAAAAGACCAAACCCGGTTCATATAAAGTGAATTTAAGCAACAGTGTAGAATGGAATGAAGAAAGCCCTAACGTCGTGAACCCAGAGGTCGAAAACGGCGCCAAGGGTAACCAGGACATGTCTGGTGGTGGTAGCAATGACTTGAGGTTGTCGCGAGAAGTGGCAGAGTTGCAAAACCCGCGGCGTGAAAAGTCACCACAGCCCAAGGTATCTACACTGCAGACCATGACTTCACCTCCTGACGTGTCCGCTCGAACACGTCGGACATTGAATCGAGCTAAAGAAACATTACTTAAGTTTATAGAAATGTAACCTGTATTTTGTACTTATTTAGTTTAGTTTTTAGTATTTTAAGAATTTAGTGGGGAAAAGTGTGACGATAGTTACATGTCATATTATTTAAGGTGTGGGTATTTATGAATAAATCAGTCAGTCGTTCACTTATGCCTTTTATTTACGTTCCAAGTAGCAGCCAAACTATCAATATCTCATAACTACTGTTTATTTTAAACATAATGTTCGACGAGAATAGCAACCCTCGATCAACGACAGACATTTTTTTTTTTTTTATTATTAGGTTTGAGCTGTCATTTTTAATATGATTGGCTGTGGCTTGTCTTTTCTTTTTCTGTTACAAAAAATAAAATAATTCTTAAAAAACAAAAAGGCCTATAGAATTATATTAATAGCGAGACTTCATCATATCACCGCATTTACATGGACCTTCAGCCGGATTACGGAACCATTGGAAAAAAGTTATGCAAAATCCGTTAAACGACACCGAGGAGTCCAGTCTACCAAATCGGCCAAAGGAAGAAAAAAGGAAAGGAGGAATCACATCGAAAGTGCAGTGTTTTGGTTAACCAGGTTTCCCAAAGATGTCTGAACTTAGGGAGCTTAAGAAAAAGAGGAGTAACTATAAGGGAAGGTTAACAGCCTTTAGTAATTATTTTGCATCTATTGAATCTACCGAATTAACCACCAGCCAAGCAGTGGAACTACAGTTACGTGTGAGTAGGTTAGAAAATTTATTTGATGAATTTGACAAAGTTCAAGTTCAAATAGAATGTTTAACTGACAATGCTGAGGTGGAATTAAATGAAAGAATAGCAATAGAAGATCATTATTATCAATTAGTAGCTGAATGTAAACAAATGATTAATAATTCTACCAAAAAAGAAATACAAGAGAATAAGTCAAATGCCAACATTCCTAACCGTCAGCTGGTAAGGTTGCCCACCATTCAATTACCCAAGTTCAGTGGATTGTATGAAAATTGGCTTGAGTTTCATGACACTTTCACAAGTCTCATCCATAACAATGATGATATAGATGAAATTAATAAATTTCACTACTTAAGATCATCGCTAGAGGGTCAGCAAGCATTATTATTCAATCACTAGAGTTTTCTTCAAGTAATTATAAAACTGCATGGAATCTTCTTTGTGAAAGGTTTGACAACAATCGCCTGCTTATACAGAATCATGTTTCTGCTTTATTTAACTTGGAACCTATTAATAAAGAATCTTCAATAAACTTTAAGTGTATGATAGACCAATTAAATAAAAATATCAGAGCCCTCAGCACTTTAGGTGAACCTGTTCATTACTGGGATACACTCCTGATTCATATTGTTTCCAACAAATTGGATTCTAAAACATTTCGGGAGTGGGAACAGTATAAAGCAAACTTAGATAAAACCAATGTAATTTCCTTTGCCCAATTTATTCAATTTTTAAGAAATCGTGCCGACCTCTTAGAAACTTTAGAGTTGTCAAAAAACACTAATTCTTTAGGCAATTTAGTAAAAACTAACACTAGAATAAAATCACTAGTCAGTGTAAACAATAATAAATCATCAAAAAATTCTTGCCCAAAGTGTGATGGTGATCACTACTTGAACACATGCCCACAGTTTCTAGCCTTAAATGCATCTGAAAGAATGTCATCTTTGCCTCGTTTTAGAGTATGTTTTAATTGTTTTCGAAGTGGTCATTTCTCTAATAAATGTATGAAGGCAGGGTGTAAGATTTGTAAGCGTAAACATCACACACTGCTTCACGTGCCAACCACTGAACGTAAACCAATCCCAGCATTGGATAAAACATCAGATAACAGTTCAGAATGCAATGGCCATAATAATGTTGATGTACCTACCAGCAATGATCATGTGGTACTATCGGCGACTGTCACCACACATACATCTGAACGCAGTGATGTTCTTTTGTCAACTGCATTAATTAAATTAAAAAATGCAAATAACCAAGATGTAATTGTTCGCGCCCTTCTTGATTCTGGTAGCTCATCGAGTTTAATTACAGAAAATTTACAACGCAAGTTAAATTTACCTTTCATTAAGGTGAATCAGTCTATACAAGGTCTCGGGAACTCCTTGTCTCATGTTAGGAAAATGTGTAAGGTAAATATTAGTTCATTAAGTGAACGTTACTCATCTACTATTCAATGCTTTATTTTACCTATTATCACAGATAATCTGCCCATTCGAAAAATTGATTTATCTCATTTAAAAATACCAATAAATATACATTTAGCAGATCCTGAATTTCACACACCTGCTAGTATTGACATGATCATAGGTGCTGATGTATTTTGGAACCTATTAGGGTCTGACAAAATATCATTAGGCAATGGAAAACCGACACTTTGTCAAACTAAGCTTGGTTGGTTAGTTTGTGGCCCAATTAACAGCGGCTATGTGTCCACTTCTACTTTGCCAATTAAATGTAATTTTGCTCATGTAACTTTAAATAGTCCTTCACAGTTTAATGAGTGTGATGACATTCAAAACCAATTAACGCGTTTTTGGCAACTAGAAGAAGTTTGTCATCAGTCATCCACTTATTCTCCTGAAGAGAGACGCTGTGAAGAACATTTTATAAAGAACACTACTCGCTTGGAAAGTGGTAGGTTTTGTGTCAGAATACCTTTAAAGGAATCTTCAGATCAATTAGGCGATTCATTCCAGCTAGCAAAACGCTGTTTACTATCTTCAGAGGTTAGAAATAAAGGTCGACCTGCATTCTATAAACTTTATAAAGACTTTATGTCTGAATATATTCATTTAAATCACATGACAGAGTGTACCATTGATACAAGTAACAATACTAATTTTATTCCACATCATGGTATACTGCGTCAAAATAGTCCCACTACCAAGTTACGCGTAGTATTTAATGCAAGCGCACCCACTACCACTGGAATTTCCTTTAACAACATACAGATGGTAGGGCCCACCGTTCAAGATGACTTGTTATCAATATTAATTAGGTTTCGTACACACAGGTATATACTTTCAGCCGATGTGGAAAAATGTATCGGCAAGTAGCTGTACATCCATCCGATAGACATCTACAGCAAATCATATGGCGTGATGACTCATCCACTCCACTTAAAGCTTACCAATTAAATACGGTAACCTATGGCACTGCAAGTGCACCATTTTTGGCAACGAGATGCCTTAAGCAAATTGGTCTTGAATGTGACGACTCTAGCATAAAAGAAGTAATTCTACATGACTTCTTCGTTGATGACCTTCTAACTGGGGTAGATCAATTTGACGAGGCGATTTTACTTCGCGATAAAATAACTAAGACTCTTGCTTCTGCCTGCATGCCCTTAAGGAAATGGAAGTCAAATGAGGCTGCTCTCATTCCGGTTCAAGTGCAGTCGTCTTTCGATTTGGATATCGGAAGTACTGACCTCTCACGTACCTTAGGACAGAGTTGGCTGACGCAAACGGACGAATTGTGTTTCCCCATTGATTTTCCCGCCAATAGTGAAAACACAAAACGCGAGCTACTTGCCACTATTGCGCGAATTTTCGATCCTTTAGGTCTTTTATCGCCATGTGTCATACGTTTCAAAATCTTACTACAAAGATTATGGTTGGCAAAGGTAACTTGGGATGAACAATTACCAGATGATATCATTAAAACATGGAATAACCTAATAAAGTTATTGCCAGTGCTTAACGAATTAACCATACCTCGTCATGTTATTTGTTACTCTTACACATCCATTAATTTACATTGTTTTTGTGACAGTAGTGAACATGCTTATGGAGCAGCTATTTACGTTCAAAGTATTGATGAACATGGAGATGTCGTAGTCCGATTGCTGATCTCTAAGAGTCGTGTTGCACCGATAAAACCGGTAACCCTACCACGCCTAGAACTCTGCGCAGCCTTGGTAGGTGCGCGCCTTTATGAAACGGTTATGTCGGCTCTCAGATGTAAAATATCCAACGTTACGTTCTGGACTGATTCGATGGTCGTCTTAGGTTGGTTGAAACTATTACCTATTAAATTAAACACCTTTGTTCGCAATCGTGTTGCAGAGATTTTGGAAAAAACCAACTCGTGTACTTGGCGGTATGTCCCTAGCCACGACAACCCAGCTGACTTAATTTCACGCGGTATAAAGGCTAATGCAATGCTTGCACTAGAACTATGGTGGTGTGGCCCGTCATTCTTAAGACAAAACCATACAACCTGGCCCTGTACACCAGGAGAACACGTAAATCTTCCTGAAATGAAACGTGATACTTGTCTTCACGTTCTTATTGATAATCGATCTAACAATTTAATCGAATTTGAACGTTTTTCAAATTTACAAAGACTTGTACGTGCGATTGCCTATGCCTTTCGGTTTGTCAAAGCTTGCAGGAAACAACGCCATGTTAGCACTTATCTAAGTCATGAAGACTTCCAACATGCTATGAACCATATAATAGTACAATCTCAACGAGAGTCATTTAATGAATATAATTTCTTGTATGAAAAGAAATTATTACCTTTTAAAAGTCCTTTATTAAAATTTAATGTTTTCCTAGATGAACATAAAATTTTGCGCGTTGGTGGTCGCTTACGCAACTCTGAATTTTCATACTATAAAAAATATCCAATCTTATTACAGTCCTCTCATCGCTTTACAAAACTTTTATTTTATTCTGAGCATATCAGACTAATGCACGCTGGCCCCCAATTACTTCTAGCATCAATTGGAGAAACCTATTGGCCAATAGGTGGCCGAAATTTGGCTAAGGCTTGTTACAGACAGTGTTTACGATGTAAACGTATGAAGGGTCAAACAGTGGTGCCTCAAATGGGTAATTTTCCTGCAAATAGACTTCTATCTAATGTTTTTCCCTTTCAAAATGTAGGCGTTGATTATGCAGGGCCTTTAATGGCAGCTAGTCGTCAAGGTCGTGGATGCCGACAGGTGAAAGTGTACGTGGTCCTCTTTGTGTGTTTCTCAGTAAAGGCAATCCATTTGGAATTGGTGAGCGATTTGACCAGTGACAATTATTTACAGGCCTTGCGTAGATTTATGTCTCGTAGAGGAAAGCCTCTAAATGTCTATTCTGATAATGGGACAGCATTTGTAGGAGCTTATAATGAATTAAGCAAATTCTTAAAAACTAATTGTGGTTCCATTGCTGAAGGTGTAGCTCATGAAGGCATACGTTTCCATTTCATTCCCGCTTATGCCCCTCACTTTGGAGGTCTTTGGGAGGCAGGAATTAAGTCCACTAAATACCATTTAGTTAGGGCTTTAGGAAATTGTCACCTGACGTACGAGGAACTTAACACTGCACTAATTCAAATCGAAGCTATCCTCAACTCACGGCCGCTCACTCCACTGTCATCTGATCCAGACGATCTATCTCCTCTCACTCCAGGCCACTTTATAATTGGAAGACCGCTGACATCTCTCCCCGTGAAAGACTATAAGGAACACTCTGTAAGCTACCTAACACGACATCAACGGATCGAGCAGTTGCGGCAGCATTTTTGGTCAAGATGGAGCAAGGAGTACATATCCGAATTACAGCAGCGCAATAAATGGCAAACTTCTAAGAATCCTCTGAAAATAAATACCCTCGTGCTGATCAAGGAGGATAATCAACCACCGTTGAAATGGAAACTGGGTCGTATTGTTTCACTTCATCCTGGAACTGATGGTGTCAGCAGAGTGGCAGACATTAGAATCGCTAATGGCATCGTTCGGCGTGCCTTTTCGAAGATCTGTCCTTTACTGGATCCTACTTTGGTTGAAGGCCAAGCCTCCAACGGCCGGGCGCATGTTCGACGAGAATAGCAACCCTCGATCAACGACAGACATTTTTTTTTATTTTTTATTATTAGGTTTGAGCTGTCATTTTTAATATGATTGGCTGTGGCTTGTCTTTTCTTTTTCTGTTACAAAAAATAAAATAATTCTTAAAAAACAAAAAGGCCTATAGAATTATATTAATAGCGAGACTTCATCATATCACCGCATTTACACATAATATTACTAGGTACATATTTTTATAAATTATAACTGCTCAACAAAACACGAGCTCCTGTCAGCAACTTGGGCTTTTTAGGAGTTGACATATGAAAACGAGAGTTGGTACCACTGATTGCCCTCCAGCATCTAGGGAGCAGAGGAGTTTCACCCTTGTTGACGAAGTGAGTTTGCTCTGATTCCCGGGGAACTTTGGCGCTAGGATCGGCGTGGGCATGACTACGTTCTAAGTCTCGTGCCTTTCCTGCCGTAAGCGCGGGACACATGGGAGGAGGGTGGTTTTAGTGCGGTATTAGCTCTTGGGCATTTGTCCATTGGTTCGAGTCTCCACACAAGCCGGTCGGTTACTGTTTGGATTGCCCTCAGTGGAATGCCTCCATAATCGACAACGGTCTAATCCATATATGGGCAACAACCGGCCCAACATCAAATCCTTTGATGTTTGCCGCCTCACTCCTTGATAATCGCCGCCACTCGGCTTGCTCGATCAAATTCTTTGAGGTTTGCTGCCTCACGGGTGACACATCGAAAGATTTATTGCTTCTCAATTATTCTAAGGAAGGATACAGGAGAAGATATTTTTATTGAAGTTCAAAAGGTATTCACAAGTTTTGGCTTGCCATGGTCAAAATTTATTGGAGTATGCACTGATGGTGCTCCTTCTATGGTCGGCTCACGTAAAAGTTTCATCGGAATTTTGAATGAAAAAGCAACAGAATTAAATATGCAAAAAGATGATTTGATAGTCCTTCATTCCGTTATCCACCAACAGAACTTGTGTTCTAAGTCCATTCGACTACAGAATGTTATGAATGTGGTTGTAAAAACCATCAAATTTATTCGACCACGCGGGTTTAACCATCGTCAGTTCAAGGCGTTTTTGGATGAAATATCAGCTGAATATAACGACGTAACATATTATTGTGAAGTAAGATGGCTGAGCAACGGAAAAATGTTGAAACGGTTTTACGAGCTTAGAAATGAGATAGGGATGGTGACACCACCGACCACTATCAACGACCCCTTCACAGGTGCGGTAGCGGCGACCACGTCGTCTTCTTTCCCTACTGGGGCAGTCGCCGCCGCCGCTTCGTCTAGCTTCGTTCCCGAATCGAGGCTGTGGTTCTAGGACCGCGGCGCCGATTCGGAGAGCACATCGGGTGCTTCCACGTCGACGCAGGCGCGCTCGCGGGTGCGGAGGCCTACCTCCGCACCGAAGGGAGGTAGAAGGGCCGCAGGGCCAGAAAGGCTACTGCCGCCAAACTGGCCGCGGCTAGCCATTGCGCCGCGCTCGTAGGGGACATGCGTGTACTCAGCCCTGGGGAGCTCCGCCTAGCGGCGAGCGTCCAGGTGGCCGACACATTACAGGTCGCCCAAACGTCGGAAAACCTGAAGGGCGCATACGTGCGTCGACTGAAGGAGGCTGCGACCCGGCTGTCCGACATCTTCGACACGCTAGTGACGCGGAATCTGGAGTTGGAGGTCTGGAGGCTCGGCAACGAGAACTCCAGGCTACGCACTGAGCTCAACTCTTTGCGGGAGGAGAACCTCTCCTACCGCAAGGAGTTTGAGGAAATGCCACGTAGGCGTCCGCTACGGATGCGGCCCTGGCTCCTGCTGCAACGGCGAAACCGAGTCCCGTACCCGCTAAGCTGAAAGCCAAGGCCGCCGCGGTGGAGAAAGTCCCGGTCCTGGAGCCGGTTCGTATATCCGCCGCGGTCCCAGAGGTGGTTCCGGCTCCCGCGCCGGGCTCTTACCAAGCTCGACACGGGACAAGCCGAGGAGAAGGCAATCATCGAATGCTGGACCTATGCAGCCGACCTGGGGAATCTAGAGGCGCAGGCTGAGCACATGCGCAAATCCCTGAAAAGGATTTGAGACGCTGCTATGCCTCGAGCCAAACGACCGCTGACCGACCGACACGTTGCGGCCTTGCACCTCCACGGTCACGGAAACGCTCGAACCCGAGGTCCTCCGGTCGGTTATCGAATGGCTCTTCCCGAGTCCGGGGATCTTTACTCCCCCCGACATGGGTCCAATCATTCCCGACATCTCGGAGGTGGAGCCTCATTCCATCACCGAGGAAGAGTTAGACGTCGCCTTGGACCGGCTCCGGGGCAGGAAGACGGCTCCGGGACCCGACGGGGTTCTGGGTCGGCTCCTCTTCCTGGCCGCTAAACACCTACGCGGCCAGCTGCGGGAACTGTTCGATGCCTGTATTCGCGCAGGTCAGTTCCTGTCGCAATGGAAGGACGGCCGATTATGCCTGATTCCCAAGGGAGGTCGGCCTCCCAATGATCCGTCCGCCTACAGGCCCGTAGTGTTGCTCAACGAGGTCGCCAAGGTCTTCGAAAAGATCTTGACGGAACGCCTCGTTAAGCATCTCGATACTGTGGAGCCGGGGCTAGCACAGACGCAGTTCGGGTTTCGGCGGAGGCGCTCAACGTTGGACGCCTTCGAGACACCGCGAGCTGTAACGGACGAAGCTATCCAAGCGAAGGACACTGTCCTGGCTGTATCGCTTGACATAGCGAACGCCTTTAACAACAGCCTCCCTCACGAGACAACCAGGGAGGGGCTCCGTGCACACGGAGTTCCCCCTTACCTCATGAGGCTGTTGGGCGCGTACCTCCAGGACAAGTACATCCTTTGGGAGGGCGGCGAGTCCGAAAATCGCGTGTTAGGCTGGCAACGCGTCTTGTGCGGCGTCCCACACGGATCGGTTCTCGGGCCGGTTCTTTGGAACGTCGGTTATGACTGGAGCCTCCGGGTTCCGGTCCTGCTCGGAATAGGGCTAATCTGCTTCGCGGATGACATCCTACTAACGGCACGCGCTGCGTCATTCGCGGAATCCGTGGACCTCGCCAACGCCGGGTTGGCGATCGTGGTCCGAAGAATAGGTAGGCTGGGCTTGAAGGTCTCCCCCGCGAAAACGGAGGCCATCATGTTCCATAGGCGGTTTTGTAATCCCCCTGCGGACTTGACCGTTACAGTCCAAGGGGTGGATATTCGTGTAGGTCCCCAGATGAAATATCTGGGGTTGATTCTCGATGTGAAATGGCTGTTTAAAGCGCACTTTGAGCAGCTAGTTCCCAAACACGTGAGATCCGCAGGCGCCCTCTCTCGGCTCCTTCCCAACGTGGGGGGACCGGGGACGACTAGGAAACTCTACATGGGCATCCTTAGGAGTATGGCCCTGTACGGTGCACCCGTATGGTCCGTTGCACTTCACCGCCACAATAGGACTTTGTTGTGCCGCGCACAACGGGTCCTAGCGGTGAGGACCATCCGAGGATACCGTACAGTGTTGTGGACGACGTCGACACTCTTGGCGGGCGATCCGCCCTGGCCTCTCCAGGCGGACGTGATTGCCAAAGCTCGGCGCTCCCGACAGGTTGCCCTCGCCCGTGACCTTGTTTATGGCCAGGCTGAGCTGCAGGTGATCAGGACGCGGGAAACCGTGGCCATCATCCAATCTTGGTCGGTAGAGTTGGAAAACCCTATCGCTGGCATTGACGCGGTGGAAGCGGTTCGGCCGCAGCTGTTGCGATGGTTCTCGCGGAAACGCGGAACCCTGACCTTCATTATGACACAGACTTACCGGACACGGTTGCTTCGATAAGTATCAGTGTCAGATTGCGGGCTGCTTGCCTTCACCCCAATGCCGCCAGTGTGGCGCACTGGACACAGCCTTGCGTACGCTAGCCAAGTGCGCAGCGTGGGCAACCCAGAGGTTTGAACTCAAGACAATAGTAGGTCCGATCGATTCGCTGGGCGGTTTGGTGCAAGCCATGCTGCACAGCAATGATCATCGGGTGGGTGCGTCCAATTTCTGCGAGACTGTAATGTCTCAAAAGGAGGCCGCGGAACGAGATAGGGAGAGAGATGGAAGTGCGCATGCGTCTCGCGGGCGCCGACGTCAGTCGAGAGCCCGGAGGCGCAGGTATGCGCGTGATCTCCCCCCCGATATACCGCTGCAGGGGCCCTCTAGCATTTAGGCAGCAGAGGATTCTTCACCCCCTGTTGACGAAGTGAGTTTGCCTCTCGGGGCACTCTCAAGTACTTTTGCGCTAGGATCGGCGTGGGCGTAACTACGTTCTAAGTCTCATGCCTTTCCTACCATAAGCGCGGGGCACATGGGAGGAGGGTGATTTAAGTGGGGTATTAGCCCATGGGCATTTGTCCATGGGTTCGAGTCTCCACACAAGCCGGTCGATTATTGTTTGTATTGCCTCAGTGGAAAGCCTCAATGATCGACAACGATCTAATCCCTAGTAAAGGACCCGGTATGTGCGAAATGCATTTCCCCCGCCTGAATCATATTTTGGGGCAACTCCCAATACAAATTCTATATTCTTAATGCAGAGACGCTGTATACGAGCAATGGTCAAAATACACATAACTGAAAGCTGTAAACCGCTATTCATCAAACATAGTTTACTCACTGTTCCATCGCTATATATATATGAAATCACAATGTTTGTACACAAAAATCTACATTTGTTTCTAAATACATCCGACATTACGGTTAGGAATATACGTAATAAAGAAAAACTTTGTATGCACCCTGCAAAAACAACTTTACTGTATAAGAGTATAGTATGCATGGCCTCAAAGATATATAATAAAATCCCAAAAGAGCTTGAAGATCTGAAAACTAAATTGTTTAAATCACATTTTAAAAAAGTACTAATAAGTAAAAGCTACTACAGTGTAACCGAGTTCCTTAATGATAAGTTTTAAATGTAAGTGATAAGTTAGAATGATAAGTGTTTAAATATATTTATTATATTTGTACCATATAAAAATATCATTAGAAACATATATAAATTTAAATTTTCTGTCATTTAGTATTTGTTAAATTTAAGGATATACATAATTATAAGATTAAAATATTAGTGATAATAATTAAAACCAAATAAGTGAATACCATACCTCTATGATATAAATTTCAAAAAAAAGAATTGTACTCCCAACCGGCAGAAAACATGTGCTCTGTATAAAATAACAAGTCCTATTGTATAACAATGTTTTTATGCAATAAATTATTTGATTTGATTTGAAAAAAAGGGAGTTGGTACCACTGACGGGGCGCTCCACGTGTAGCTTACAACGCTCAAAATGCTCCTTTAGACGTTCCACAGTTTGGGCATTGTGAGATATTAGAAGGAACGCGCTCTATGTGATCTGTGGTCTATAGTCTAAAGGGTTTCTGCTATGGATGGAGATTAATGGAAAAGGATCGATTAAATAAAAGAAATTTTTCTTTATTCCAAATTAAGGAATTTGTCAAAAATCCATTTTATTGAAAATAAATAATCGATTTATGCGAAAAAAAAACGATTTTTTTGTATTATTTAAAAGTACATGCTTTTCATATTCCAATAATAAACCTAAGAGATTCATATTTAAAATTTATCAGAATAAAAATCAAATAAAATTATATGAATAAAAAATAACCAATTTAAAACTAAAAATCAAAGGCAGTGTTCCTTTAAAATTTCAAGGTAAGGAATTAAGAAACCAAATAGCATTACTGATACAAATTTTAGCACTATTAAGCGTTTTATTTATTATAATAAAAATAAAGTGAAGTGTGTTGGGATGCTCCCAACAAAGTGACAAACTTATTATCTCAAAAACTAAAATATAAATCAAATCAAAGAAAAATTGCCATAAATGTCAAGTCCTATTTAACATTTGACTAGTTTTAAAATAAAATACTTAAAATGAGAATTAAAAAAACTAAACGACCACTCCATAGTCTCAAAAACTAAACTTAAATACAAATATTTCGTTAATCTTCAAGTTAAGTTTAAACAATAAAATCATTATTATTCACAAATGTCGCATAGATACCAGCTGTTTCTGAAAATCGATTTAAACAGGTAATTTATATAATAGATTTACTAAAAATCGATTACTATTTCAGTAAAAAATCGATAATAAAAATTCAACATAAGAAAATAAAAATCGATTATTTTTTAACATCCCTAATTTCTGTACAACTTTCTTTTTACTGGAAATGTCTGCTGATAATTTTAATGAACTTGGTATTGGTATCCCTGTATGCATATAAACTGTGGACCTAGAGGTACGGTAAGACGGTAGAGGGAATAAATGAGTGTTAAAATATTTAATAGACAAGTTGATAGTTTTCCGCTTTCACATTGGTTTTAAGTTTCTAATTTTTAACAGTTTTTCCCATAGTTGTATGTTGAAGTGAAAATTCGAAACATATTTCTTCTACTAATGACTACTTCATCCGCATTATCGTATAACAGAAATGGGCCTGGCAGACACATGTCGGGTATGCTTGTGCGATAGGAGGCGACTGCACACTATAAGCGACACTTTGTTTCAAGAAATATGGGAAAAGCTAACGAATGCTAAGGTGAGTTCATTTACTAGTAATTTTTCAAATGAAAATGAAACTTTGTAAAAGGGCTTTCACCTTACAACTTCGCCCCCTAGGGCGTTTATGGTTTTTGAAGCGTAACTTCTTTAGAATCATTGTGATGTGAAACGCTTGAGGACAAGTGTTCGAGCAGTGCGTCCTGCCGATTATGGAGTAAGGTGCCGAGATGTGGACACTGATGGTGGGACTGGTCCACAAATTTAAAGCCACTCAGTGGACTATGGGTGCTATGTTGCTATGTCGGGTGTTTCTCTTATGGATATAATGACAAATGAGAATATTCATAAGAGAACGAAGGTAACTAACATAGATAATAAAATTAGCAAGTTGAAGCAGCAGTGGGCCAATCACGTCTGTCACAGGACCGCCGGGAGATGGTGCTAACATGTCCTAGAGTGGAGACTGTCTCATTAGGCGTAGAGTAGGCGCCCTCCGGCCGGTTACACCGATAACCTGCTTAGGGTCACTGTTAGGGACTGGATGACTGGAGCTTTCTTTTTATTATGACTCCAACAGCTTTGGCATTGATTTTGCCAATTTCAAAGTTAGAAAGGATAGGTGGTAAGCTAAGTGCAATTTTAGTCAGTGATTATAGTGTTTTTTGTGAATCTGTGGGCAACACAAACATAAAGTTACTACCTACATTACACACATATATTATTAAGCTTTAAAAATTTACAAAGAACATTCACAAAATTACTATGTACTAATGTTATTAGAAAATTTACATTGATGGGATGGGGATAATTTACAGGTAGGATATCATTTAGGAAAACAAAAATTTTCAGGCAGTGGAAAAACGTGTGATGAACTGAACCCTTGTCCAAGCCACACTCACAGAGAAAATTATCCCTATTCTGCTTTCGCTAGGAATACCGGAGTACAGGCTTGATCCAACCGGAGACAAATTTCGTTAAAGTAACTTTTTTGGGCAAATAGTGGTGATGGAAAATCCAGGAGGATGTGGAAATATGAAGCTGTAAGTCGACATAGTATCTGCCAACTACTTGACGAGAGTGCTGCTACATTACAACCCAGTATATCAACATAGTGGCTTTGACCAGTGGCTGTAAATCACAGGAATGACATCTATTATATTTGTTGTTTCCTGCTCATACAGCTTGTTTGGGACAACTATTGGCATTTTCATTGCCACAAATAATATATGTTAAATAAGTCTATGCCATGGGAATGAATATAACACACTTTACCCTGAATAGTAAAACAGTTTTCACAACATATAACTTGTAATTCACATTAATAAGATTATTGCATGTAAAATACCAAATTAAAATTACTATTTTGCATTACAGTTCAATACTAATGATGGAAAATCACTCCTTGTGTGCTATATGTGCTGTGCTCAGCTGAGGAGGTCACATCAATTGATGAAGAGGGCTTTGGAGGCTGAAAAGTTGCTCACAGCTATTGTTAATAATGGTTCTGAAGTAAGCATCTAGTTCTAGAGTATTGATTTCTTTATTTTATCAAAATGTTTGTTTGCTGCCTTGCTATGAAGTTTCCATGTATTTTGTTGTAATATGACAACACTAGAAACTGTTTATATGACTGTCATAAATTAATATATCTTTTCATTCATATGTTGGAGGTGTGGTAGAGCTATGCTGGAAATGTCTTGATTACAGTTCTTAGGGTCTCAATTAATGTGATGCCACTATCTCCTTGAATATCATGGTTAGCATTAGTAAAACAAGGCTTGGAAACCGGTAAAAAGTGGGAAATGGTTACAGCCTTAATATCCAAGAACTAATATTTTCAGTTTTGTTCTCAATTTAAGCTCATTTAAACAGTTTTTTGTATTGAAACTATTAAAAAGTTTTTGTTGAATATACTGTTTATGATGCAAAAGGAACAGTTTTGCCACCAAACATCAAAGCACAGCCATTTGCTACAGTTGGGTTTCAGTCGCTCAAAAACACATGTTGAGAGAGATAAAATGACACTTCCTGTACTTGTGAATTTGCTGGTTAATTCAAGTTCATATAACATAACATCACACTAACTTTAAGGTTTTCGCTCGGAATGAAATAGTTGACATAATATTTTCTTAAGTTTTCGCAACTTTTTACAAAAAAACTTGTATAAAATACCTGGGGATACATCTGGATAGAAGGCTTGTCTGGAAACAACACATCAAGAAAAAGCGAGATGAAACCAATATGAAATACAGCGGACTTTACTGGCTCCTAGGCAGAAACTCCAAGCTGTCAGTGGATAACAAGCTACTCATCTATGAAGTGCTCCATAAACCAATATGGACTTATGGTATTCAGCTGTGGGGTTCAGCGTGTGACACCAGCATAATTATAATTCAGAGGGCTCAAAATTACATCCTGAAGCAAATTGCCAACTGTCCCTGGCTTATAAACCTGAGCCTTAGAGGTCCACGAACACCTGAACATCAGAACAGTTAAAGAAGAAATAAAGACCTGGTGTTGTAAATACAGGACAAGACTTTTTAACCATCCCAACCATCTAGCGGTACAGCTCACAATCCCGGAGTCCTTAAGAAGACTCAAGGGGTGGCCAATCTAAGTTGTCACCGCTGAATCGTGGAAAGATCCTGATGGGGATCTTGCACCAAATGCAAAACAGCACACAACAAATCTGCTCATAGTCTGGCGGACTGATTTCAAGATTTCAAGACCCCCCAAAGAAAAAAACAATGTTTTTGTGTCTAGTATGTATACTAAAACTATGTCTTAACAGTTTTAAGCATGGTAATTTATTTGATTTTTATAATTCTGATGTTTTGGCCACTTTTCAGTAGCCATTATCAGGGAAGACAAACATGTCAAGTGTCAATGAATATTGTTAAAGCTTTATTTAGCCTACCACCAACTTGTTTATTTTAATTTTGTTTATGGTAATAGCCATAAACTATGAGAGCCTAATCTAATACAACAGTGCTTCGTAACATGTTGTGGCTTGAATAAAAGAAGCAGCGCAAGAATAATAATAAAAAAACCTAAGTACTGCCCTCAAGACCGATAAAACTTAGTTTTATAATGAAATAGTTGACTTAAACCAGTTGTAACCGATTCAAACCGGCTCCCAACTTTGGCCTTGAGCTAATCATGTTTTATAGAGTAAGGGAGTGTTCAGATAGACTATTTTCCCTTCATCCCTATTCCCTTTTTTTTGTTAATGCTGGGCGAATGCATTGCTTTCTAGTAGTTCCATTTTTTCTCATTTCATAGACAACTTAATTTCGAGACATTTTTTTTTGGTAAATTTAGTATTAAAAATTGTGTCTAATATTAACATTTACTATTTCAATATGATTTAATATCTAGTTTCATTTTAAATACTTGCCTATAAAAACATATAAAAAGTATTAGTTTATTTATGTGCTGATGGTACACTACTACAAACGGTAAATTGCTCCAATCTAATTTATCTGTACACTGGTATAATATTTGTATAGATTAATACCAGTTTCATAGATTATTTCAAAATGCATGAAACTTTTCACTACTCTGGATGCCCCTTGGTGCGTAACTTTTAAAGTCAAATAAGTAAATAATAAAATGTTACATTTTTTTCAATTTGTAATTAACCGACTTCCGAAAGGAGGAGGTTCTCAACTTGATTGGTATTTTTTTTCCTTATGTATGTACACCTATTACTCGGAGATTTATGATCCGATTTACGTGATTCTTTTTTAGTTCGATGCAAAATAGTTGCCATTTGGTCCACTAAAAATTTAACATCGTTTGACCTAGTAGTTTTCATTTTATGAACATTTTTTTATGAAAACAATTTCCGTTCTTGTTTCTTGGGACCTATATTTTTTAAGGCGCGCGGCGCCTTTCGTAGGCCTGCCCATAGCTAGACACTAAAAACTAAGAAATAAAAAAAAACTTCGTTTATAAATACCGACTTCAAAAATTAAAAAGTATGTGTCAGCCATACCATCGTATTTGAAATAAACCTCATAAAGTGTTTAATTTAACTTTGTGACAACAAGATGCCCTTTATACTACAAAATCCCCCTGGCCAGCATTTCAGCCCTTGCCAGTGGTGTGCTTTGGTAATTGAGCTAACAAGTTCTTATGTTAATCTTCTTCATATATACAATGTATAATGTGGTGTACTATCAAAACTCTTTTGTAACTTTCATAGAGATACTGCATTGATGTATTTAGAAATAACTTATAAGTAATTCTGACTTTATTATTCATATTGCAAATTTTAATGAAATAAAACCAATAATCTTGGATTTATCTTTCATTATGACATATACTTTCTTTCTGTTTATTGGTAATAGGTTCTTTCTTTAACCAATGACTAGTACTGCCAATGTCCAGTATGGAAACACAAAGTTCGGAAGTATACATGTATACTTCTTCATATATATGTCATGACATAAATAGAATTTTAAAAAAAATCCACAAATATTTTTTTTAACAAAAACAAAACCGACTTCACACTAAAAACAAAAAAAAATATATTTAACCAGAAAGAAGTCTACATCACCTTGAAGTGGGTGTCAAGTAAAACATAAAAATTACTATATACTTTGTAAAATTTTGGTTGTACTTGGCACCAACTTCAAGATGTATTTGTAGAAAGAAGTCGGTAAAAATTTTATTTCGTTTTTGATAAAAAAAATATTTTTAACTTTTTAATTTAGCAAATACTTATATAGTTTTAGAGATAATATATTAAGCACCTATAGAAATTTCACAACTGGCTCGCGCATACAAGTTTGCTCTTGATCTCCTTGCGATCCACAATTCAGATCCTGCCTTGGTTACAATGGGACCTATTCAGGAATAATGTTTCAATTAAAAGATAAAATTAAAATCGGCTTACTATTTACAGAGAAATCGAGTAACGAACATACATAAAAACCATAAAGACGATTTGAAAACCTCTTCCTTTTTAAAGTTGGTTAAATATGAAATAAACTGGAAAGACAAAAATACTTTCATATGCTTAAATTTCAGCAATCACAGAATGCATTATTATTGTTAGCCAGACAGTCATTTGGTTTTGATTATAAGTATGTCATTGAACACCAATACCCACTGGAATGTAAACAGTCTGTAAGAAATATTGTGGAAGAAATTAAAAAAGAAAATGAAGGAGGAAGTGAAGAGGACGACGTAGAATGGAGCGTCATTAACATCAAAGTAGAGAACGAAGGTAAGTTTGTAGTACAGTAGGCTAATATGGTTTTAATTTTTTACATTAGGAATTGTATACATATCACATTTTTCTTGACTATAATGTGTCCTATGTTCATCTCTGGTACCTGAAGCACTTGAATACCAAACAACCTCTCTTTCACCTATAGATTGGCTTGCTTTACATTAAGAAAAAAAATCCATCATCCACTGCTCTTTGCTCTCCCATAGGAATCTTATAACAAAGTGCTCTATCGAAGATATCCAATATTGATGATAGCCTCTTTACAGCTTCTTACTTGTATTATTACTTTTAATTTTGAAATCTAAGTTGTTAAGTTTACTTGACTGTTAGCTGACGCAAATAAACATGCAATTGTAAACCTCTTTCTAATATCCTGTCTGAAGGTACCCCACAGTCTACATGTACACTAATTCTTGTTCCATCCAAAAGTTAGAAGTATTCTGATTGTTGAATGTGATGCTAATTTTTGAGATGTCTTTTTCTGTAATATTTTTTCTTGAATAAGCAAATAGATGGTATATGTGAATAAAGCCACCATTGTATCCATATTTAACACAAAAAAACCTGTTTTCTGATAGATTCAAGTCAAGAGGACAATCTAGATAATGCTGATGGCGAGTCAGACACACGTTCGGACGACGACACACTTCTGAAGCAAGAGGAAGACAATCTAGATAATGCTGATGTTGAGTCGGACATACCTTCAGACGATGATACACCTCTGAAGCAGGAGGGCAATCTAGATAATGCTGATGTTGAGTCCGACATACCTTCAGACGATGATATACCTCTGAAGCAGGAGGGCAATCTAGATAATGCTTATGTTGAGTCAGACATACCTTCAGACGATGATACACCTCTGAAGCAGGAGCGGAATCTAGATAATGCTGATGTTGAGTCGGACATACCTTCAGACGATGATACACCTCTGAAGCAGGAGCACAATCTAGATAATGCTGATGTTGAGTCAGACATACATTCAGACGATGATACACCTCTGAAGCAGGAGTGCAATCTAGATAATGCTGATGTTGAGTTGGACACACCTTGGGACGATAATAAACTTCTAAAGCAGATACCGGAAAGAAAAGTTCAAATTGTTTTGAAGAGGATTGATATAGGTACCAGTTTCTTCTTTCATTTTCATTATTATCCAAATTTATTTTTCTTTTTTTTAGAATAAAAGCTGATCGCGGCAAAAATGTGAAAAAAATAGAGATTTCTTAGAGATAATGAGCATTTAAAATTAAAAATGCACCTTTATTTTTTTGCCCAAAATTTGATCAGATCAAAGAGAACCATTGCATGGATCGGATTAAAACTTTTTCTGCGATGTAAAGTAACTTGAATAAATTTTGTAAAAGATTGAGAGATTTAAAAATATTGAGAAAATGACCAATGTTAAGTGTGCATTAGTCATTTTCTCAATATTCTTAAAACATACAGCATGTGATTTTCCAAAAAAAACCTCCCAAAGCCCAAGTTTTTGCGTTTTTTCAAAATCATGTTAAGAAAGGGATTTAAAAAAAAAAACAATAGGCGAATATTTTAGAAAATTTATTCAAATTTTAAAAACCCATCTTCAATTCTCTGTGCAACCAAATATCGGTGATCAAAGACAAAATGATCCATTTCGATTCAAAGTCCGATAGCTCAGCGAGAAATAGTCCTATCAAGGAAGGGTTACAAAAACAAATTAAATCTGGATAAACAACCTATCCGCTTCATATATAGCCGCTCATTCAATTGCCCTACCATAAATTGAATATTGACATAAGATGG
This sequence comes from Dendrolimus houi, assembly GCA_039645545.1. NCBI lineage: Eukaryota > Metazoa > Arthropoda > Insecta > Lepidoptera > Lasiocampidae > Dendrolimus > Dendrolimus houi. The sequence goes on from CM077146.1 coordinate 3,072,254, forward strand.
TGTTTATGTTAATTTTAACCGATAGTAAGGCAAGTGAACGGTCGGTAAGATATAGGAACCGGACAAAAAGGTTTAGTGGATATAAAAAATTCCAAGTCTGTGGATCAAAAAGACAAAAAATATCGATTTTATACACGATATTCACTTAGGATTGCATTATATTTGTTGGTGAAAAAAAAATTGTTCCAAGATCTGGAAACTAAAGACCTCAAGCTTCAAATTGTTTTCCTTATGGCTGTTTACTAAAATGCAGCCATTTGAAAAATCACAATAAATTTGGAAATCTTTATGATCCTTTAATTTTTATCCCTAGTGTATTTATGGTATGACAGGAGACTTATGCCAGAAATTGAGGAATGTGAAAGGAAAAGACATATTGTGCCCACCCTAATCATTTCTAAAATGAAACTAAATTTATTTAAGTCATTTGTCCCTGCTTGCAGGCGCATCAGCGAGAAAACGCACATTAAAAGAAGTACCCCAAAATGCGAAGCGAATTAAGCTTGATGAAACAACTAAGGACAGAAATCCTTTAACTATGTGTAATGCTCTTTTGAAAAGTTTGCCGAAAAGTAATTGCAAACAGTCATTCAAAACCTTTTCTAAAAACTCATCTGAAGACCCGTATATGAAAATTTATGACAATGAACGAAATATAGAACCAGTAGCTAATTCCATAAATAAGAATTCATCAAAAGTTAATATTGTACCAAAACATAAAGTACAAGTCAAAAATGTGATGGAACAAGGCAGTGAGACACTCACTTCTAAAGTTATCTGTAATTATGCTGAAAATGAAACCATTCAGCAATGTCTACTAAAAAGTGCAGATGAATTTGCTCCAAGTATTTCGTTAGGTGGAAGAGATGAAGGAAAGCCATTAAGTATCTGTAATCCAAGAAAACGGTTAGAAAATGAGTTGTCATGTCATATATGTCACTATAAAGTTATCTCAAAAAGCAAGTTAGATAAACACCTTTCCAAACACATCACTGGCGAGAAGCCATACATATGTGATTTGTGTGATTATAGATGTTTACATAAAAGTGGGTTAGAAAGACATAAAAAGTTTAAACACACTAAGGAAAAGAACTTCTCATGTCATGTATGTCATTACAAATGTATTACAAAAGACCAGTTAAATCTACACCTTCGTAAACACACTGGAGAGAAGCCATACATATGTGATTTGTGTGATTGTAGATATTTACATAAAAGTGGGTTAGAAAGTCATAAAAAGTTTAAACACATAATGGAAAAGAACTTCTCATGTAATGTACATAATGGTTACAAAAGAACCTTCGTAAACACACTGGAGAGAAACCTCATATGTGATTTGTGTGATTATAATGTTTACATAAAAGTATTGTCATAAAAAGTTTACAAAGGAAAAGAACTTTTCAAATGTCATTACAAATGTATTACAAAAGGCAACTTAAATCTACACCATATGTGATTTGTGTGATAATAGATATTCACATAAAAGTGGGTTAGAAAGTCATATAAAGCATAAACACATAAAAAGGAAAAGAACACTGAGAGAAACACACTGAGAGAAACCATACATATGTGATTTGTGTGATTATAGATGTTTACATAAAAGTGGATTAGAAAGTCATAAAAAGTTTAAACACACAAAGGAAAAGAACTTTTCATGTCATGTATGTCATTACAAATGTATTACAAAAGACCACTTAAATCTACACCTTCGTAAACACACTGGAGAGAAGCCATACATATGTGATTTGTGTGATAATAGATATTCACATAAAAGTGGGTTAGAAAGTCATATAAAGCATAAACACATAAAGGAAAAGAACTTCTCATGTAATGTATGTCAGTACAAATGCGTTACAAAAGGCAACTTAAATCTACACCTTCGTAAACACACTGGAGAGAAACCATACATATGTGATTTGTGTGATTATAGATGTTTACATAAAAGTGGATTAGAAAGTCATAAAAAGTTTAAACACACAAAGGAAAAGAACTTTTCATGTCATGTATGTCATTACAAATGTATTACAAAAGACCACTTAAATCTACACCTTCGTAAACACACTGGAGAGAAGCCATACATATGTGATTTGTGTGATAATAGATATTCACATAAAAGTGGGTTAGAAAGTCATATAAAGCATAAACACATAAAGGAAAAGAACTTCTCATGTCATGTATGTCAGTACAAATGTGTTACAAAAGGCACCTTAAATAAACACCTTCGTAAACACACTGGAGAGAAACCATACATATGTGATTTGTGTGATTATAGATGTTTACATAAAAGTGGGTTAGAAAGACATAAAAAGTTTAAACACACCAAGGAAAAGAACTTCTCATGTCATGTATGTCATTACAAATGTATTACAAAAGACCAGTTAAATCTACACCTTCGTAAACACAGTGGAGAGAAGCCATACAAATGTGATTTGTGTGATTATAGATGTTCATATAAAAGTAGTTTAGAAAAACATGTTAAGTATAAACACACAAAGGAAAGGAACTTCTCATGTCATGTATGTCATTACAAATTTATTTCAAAAAGCTATTTAAATGTGCACCTTCGTAAACACACTGGAGAGAAGCCATACAAATGTAATTTGTGTGATTATAGATGTTTACTTAAAAGTAGTTTAGAAAGTCATATAAAGTATAAACACACAAAGGAAAGGAACTTCTCATGTCATGTATGTCAGTACAAATGTGTTACAAAAAGTGTCTTAAACAAACACATTCATAAACACACTGGAGAGAAGCCATATGTACTTATGTGATTATAGATGTTCACATAAATGTGGGCTAGAAAGTCATATATAGTATAAACACACAAAGGAAAGGAACTTCTCATGTCATGTATGTCAGTACAAATGTGTTACAAAAAGTGACTTAAACAAACACATTCATAAACACACTGGAGAGAAGCCATATGTACTATTGAACCAACTGAATTATGACCCACTGCTAATAATTCCTTCAAAACCGTCAAAATAGTAAGGTTTATATTGTGTTGCACTTAGGACGTTTTAAACATTAATAAAAATGCGTCACTAGGCTCAGAGAACTACGCAATTTTAAACTTTGTTATCATTACTATTGAAAGTTTTGTTTTTTATGAATGTATATTTGTAAAATGGAAGTATTTGATACCATTGAAGACGAATTAGATGATTTTATTTATCGTTTATTGGACCGCGAAGGAATCCTGTATTTCGACAACGCATTTAATCGTATGTATGCATTGAATATACGGATTATAGGATACAATTTTCACTTAATAAAGATGCTGTAGATTATGTGTATTTATTATTTCTAAGTGAATATTATGTTACGAAACAGTCTCAAATTACGCTGATACTGCAAACATTAGTTTATGTTGCAACTATTGAGATATAACATGTCTAGAGAGAACATTGCTAACAAACAACACCGCCAAAAAAGGCGAAGTGTCGCTATATTCACTCTCGTAAGAGTATCAATGTGTGCGTGTTATCGGGATATCAGTTAAAAAATATCACCCCATTTTTTATAATTAAATAATTTTTATTTAAATGAAAAGTTTAAATGATCGTTATTATTTAATCGCTTTATAATTAAATATTACTCGGAGGTTTTAGTTTGTTTTAATAATTAAAGTATTAGCATCAAAAGTTGTCGTGTCTTGGAACGAACCATAAAAAATACAAGCACAAATGAATTCATAACACATTTTAATAAATGTAGTAATTTTAATTCGCAATAAAATGTCTGTACAGATATCAGTACATATTTGTAATTCCTTTAATTACCAATACTAATGTAATAATTCTAAAAAAACTATTCATAATAGCAAATTATTTTCGTGTTACACAACATGTTCACGAAGGTTATAAGATGACTAGTTATGCTCAAAGATTCTCCTGCGCTAAAAATCAGTGAAATCATTTGTAATAGTGGACTTGGAACGATTCGATGGGTTCATACTGGGTGTGTTATGTGTAATTCAAATTTATATCAGTAGTAGGAACTACAGGGTAGGTATACGGAATAGTTTAGTGCAGGGACTTAAGTGCAACTAAACCACTTGAAAAGGACTATTATAAATAAAAATATTCTTATTTTCGTCGTGTTCGGTTTGATTATTTTATAAACTAAAATTTAAAACTAACAATAATATATTAAATTATTTATTTATTAGGAATTAATGGAGATGAAGCTAACAGAATACAGACAAAATTAATGTCTTAATTATGACAATAATGTACTAAAAAATGTCGGTACACCATATCTCCATAAATTCATAACATGTTTTAGGTAACGTAAAATGAAGCTATACAAAAAATATGTTTAAAAATTATTATACACTTATTTCCGTAAATGTAATTCTGTTTTCTATAGATTTTTTTATTATTCATATTTCATAAAAAAATCGTAACAAAGCTCCCCAAATTTTGGAAAATAATTTCGCACTTTTCACCTGACAACATCAATCAACTCGATAACCTTTGAAGTATCGAAATTAAATTTCATGTTTTTACAAAGAAATCAAAGAAATCATGAGAAAAGTGTTAAGTGTTCCGATGAAATGACATGTTATCCTTATCCTTTCCTCTTTTTAAATAGTTGCGACACATTTTAATAGCGCAGGACGGCATAATTATTTTTTTGCGAGAGCTCTAACCTATAAAGCAGCGAAAGGACACTAACAGGCGTGGGGAGCGAGTGCACCAAATTTGGTGCACTTTTTTTGGGCCGTTTTTGTGCAATTGATGCGCTATCTAGACGTTTATATGATCTAAGGTCTCAACTTCCGTTTGTTCATTTGAGATTGACGTTCCGTTCACACTAATACAAAAAATAATGTATATGCTGTTTTGATCAATAAAAAATTAAGGGAAGACATGTTTCAAGCTGTATTTATATAGAATGTATAAAAAATTGTATAACATGTACACTAAAATGATTAAAACATATTTTCACGTGTATTTACAACACATAATATATTTCCTAATACATGTATTTCGTAAAACGGAACTTTAAAATGCGACGTTGCCAAACCTACTAGCTAGTAAGTGGCAAACAGCTATAAATTTATAGGTAAGATGATGGTGAAACGCAATCAGAACCAATCAGAACTTTTATGTGCCACCTAATTTATTTGTTGAATAGCTATTGGGTACTTTACTTGAACATTATGAATACTCTTTTCATTATAGAAAAAGTATCATAATTTTAAAAATAAAATATAATTCTGAAAGTATATCAGAAGTCAAGTTAAGTCAATGAGAAAAAAAATGAGAACTCAATATCCAAGAATTAAATATTTATTTAAATTGTATAATAGCTAGTCTCCCAGAACAAAGAGCTCGGATTGTAGCGCTCAGTGAGGAAGGTTATGGCATTCGAGAAATATCACGAGTGTTAAATATAAGTCGGAACACAGTGAGAACATGAATCAGATGGCACGCTGAAGAGGGCATTCTTGGAGATGACGAAAACATAACCATGGCGTTCGTCGAATAACAAACCAACAAAGCACAGATATGCAACACCATTATGAAGAACATCCTTTTTCTCGTACCGAATATTTCGCGGCACGTTACGACGTTTGTTCACAAACCATAAAAAATTATTTACACCGAATTGGACTGCATTACCGACATTATGCTAAGAAAGTACACTTAACGAATGCACACAAAACTGCAAGATTATTTTTTGATTTAGACTTCGATTGGACTAGTAGCATTTTTTCAGATGAAAAATTATTTTAATTTAAATCATGCAGCAATGTGCGTGAGGCGCCGCGGCGCGCGCTTTTACACCCCTGGGAGTTTCCGCTGCACCCATGGTAACGCATACCGTGTTGATTTTGGGGACTATGGTGGAGTACGCTATTTAATTTTGGTTAACGTTAACGCGCATTCTAAATGGATTGAGGACGTAGCGATGCGCCGTACAAATGCAGATGCTACCTTAAGAGTTTTACGAAACATTTTTGCACCCTTTGGCTTACCGTCGCAACTCGTAACTGATAATGACCCACTTTTCATTTGACATGAGTTTAAATTATTTTGCGAAAATAACTGTATTAAACATACGACTTCGGCCTTTATCGACATCAGTCAAAACTGTTAAAAAAGCTATTAAAAGAGCCTTGTACTAAAAGAAAGATGTTAATAAGTCTTTAAGTACGTTTTTCATTCAATACAGAAATTGTGAGCATACAACGACTGGAGTGTCACCAGCAGTAGCTCTGCTAGGTCGTCGACTTCGCAGCCGACTGGATGCTCTACGGCCAGACTTAGCAGCTGTGGTCAGTGCTAAGCAAGACCGACAAACAAACCATGCAGCCGGTTCTGACAGAAGTTTTAATGTAGGACACCCGATGCTCGCTCGCGATTCTAGCGCGAGGGAAGATAAGTGGGTCGAAGCCACAGTAATAAAAAAGACCAAACCCGGTCTATATAAAGTGAATTTAAGCAACAGTGTAGAATGGAATAGAGAAAGCCCTAACGTCGTGAACCCAGAGGTAGAAAACGGCGCCAAGGGTAACCAGGACATGTCTGGTGGTGGTAGCAATGACCTGAGGTTGTCGCGAGAAGTGGCAAAGTTGCAAAACCCGCGGCCTGATAAGTCACCACAGCCCAAGGTATCTAGACTGCAGGCCATGACTTCACCTCCTGACGTGTCCGCTCGAACACGTCGGACATTGAATCAAGCTAAAGAAACATTACTTAAGTTTATAGAAATGTAACCTGTATTTTGTATTTAGTTTAGTTTTAGTATTTTGAGAATTTAGTGGGGAGAAGTGTGACCATAGTTACATGTCATATTATTTAAGGTGTGGGTATTTATGAATAAATAAGTCAGTCCTTCATTTATGCCTTTTATTTATGTTCCAAGTAGCAGCCAAACTATCAATATCTCATAACTATTGTTTATTTTAAACATAATCCCTATTAATATTATAAATGCGAAAGTAACTCTGTCTGTGTGTCTGTCTGTTCTGTTTTCACGGAAACTACTGGACAGATTTAGCTCAAACTCACTACATTTTTACGATGTCGAGTATGTACATAAAATATATTTCATCCCGATTTGTTATGCTTTTACGAAAAACTACTAGATTGATTTAGCTGAAATTTTGTATATATTTTTAATATCGAGGGTGGACGAGGGATACTTTTTATCCTGGATAACAGGATAGATTTTGGAATAGATTTATGTAAAGGTTATCCCAGAAAGTAGGATAGGTTTTTTGTGATTTGCCATTTTGGCTAATTTGGTGATTTCGATCATATAGGCCATTTTGGTGATTTTAGTGATTTTCGTAATTTTGGCCATTTTTGCGATTTTGTTCATTTTTGAGATTTTGATCATTTTGGCATTGCGGTCATTTTTGGTACGTTTTAACGGTTTTAAATGTGGTAATTTATTTGAATTTAGTTTTTCCGACGTTCGGGTTTTTCAATTTTTGGCATTTGTGTCATTTTTGGCACTCTTGGCACTTTTTAATTTTTGGCATTTTGGTCATTTTTGGCACTTTTGTCATTTTTGGCACTAGGCATTTTTGGCATTTTTGGGTATTTTATCATTAATGTAGTTTGCAGATAGATGGCACGGGGATCGATAAATAAAACTAGAACGAGTTAAAATTTGGGATGAAAGTTTGTATGAGAGACCAATTATTTCTCAAGTTTAGAAGATATATCATCTTTTATAAAAAAAAATACGATAGTAACTCGATCTATCTGTCTATTAAACTTTTACGGAAAAGCTACTGGAGTGCTGGATCGGTTTTGGTGTAATTTTGTACATATACCAAAAATAGACGTAAATACCTTTCATCCCCAGAGATGGAAAGTTTGCGATATAAAGTGAAGTGAATTTTTAGGGGGCAAATACTACTGACAAAAATTGAAAAAAAAAATGTAAGCTGTAGGTATTACGGCCTGATCGTTAAACAGCAGGTATGCACCAGTTATAGTTACATATTATTATAAATTAAAATCATTGTGCTTCATAAGACCCCAATGACATATACTTGTTAAATTCCTGTTCTCTTTTTTCTTTTGGAACAAGTTGGTGACACTGCTTACGACAACCACAAGCACAATTTTTAAAAACTACTGGTTCAACAAATTTACTTTTGCCCTGATATGATAAATTTGCCTATTTTCTGTCTTTTCTTTGACTTAATGTGTAGTCCTGGTATTTACGTTTACGTCCCTTTTTTGAACGACCACCTAAATTACCTAAATATAAACATTCGTTAAGTTATTCTGAACAATTATCACTGGGCTCTATAGCTTTGTCGTTTATAATATCGACAGCAAACGATAACCCATCATGCGACTTAGTTGACTCATATGGTTATGAGGCATCTTTGTAAGATGTTGTAGCTGTGTTATTACTTATTTTCTTATTATTTTTATCTGTGCCATGTACAAAAGCAACAACTTTTAATTTTTTTCGATCTTGCTGATATATCTTCATCGCTTAATTCTTCGTCACTGTTTGGTATAAAGTCCGAATCTGCGGCGCTACTAAGGTCACTTACCGGATCTTGCTGGTCTCTAAGCTGTTCATTCTTCTGTAAGATCGTGCAATTTTCTGATTCGGCTTCTATCACATCAATGTTTTGTAAAGGCGATCCTAAATAATTATTGGTTAAGGTCTGATAAATCTCAAAGGTTTCGGGAGTCATCAGTCATATTGGCGATTGGTTCTTTCAGATAGCTTCTTTCGCAGACATTAGTGATGTCAGTGTTGAAAACATCGGTGCCATAGGTGATTTAAAACTTTCATGTTGGTCCATATTCTTAATTGAAGCCATAAATAACCTCAGCTGAAATATAAAGCAATAACATGCTAATATGCAAATCCGCTCACCGCAAGCGTGTATATAAATGAATGAATAAAATTTAAGCTCAACATTAAAATAATATTAGCATTTTCATTTGAGTAAATATTGTATGCCGTCTCCATTTCAGAACGAGAGGAAGTAACTTCTATATTAGAAGGTAAACTGCTGAAGCTCATATCAGAAGGTAGACTTAAATTCATATGGGAGTGTATAGTATATTCCAAATTAGCTAAAAGAAAAACAAAACAGCATGTTAATTTGGAAAAAAGGTATTGATTAAATCATAACACAAAACTACGCTAACAAAACAGCTAATATAACCTTAAAAAAACATACCATCATCTTTACGGTTCCTATTTTCTGATTCGCCTAAAGCACTTTGTAAAATTCGGTCTATTCTCTTCTTATTTACACACCTTTTCACATAAAACCTTTGATAAAACTTTGAATAGTAATCCAATCAGTCCCGCTCAAACATCTCATACGCAAGTGACAGTTATTAAAAGGAATAAAAAGTAATTCAAGTCACAATAAAATATTTTTAATAAAAAAAAATATTATTAATTTTGTTTCATAGTATAAAAATATGATATATAAAATGTATATTAAAGTAATAATGATTACTTTAATATAAATTTTATATATCATATTTTTATACTACTTTATGTATTCATTTAACAATAACGATTCACCTGTATTGGATCGTTTTTGTTGTTTTCATTAGACATAAAGAATACATAAACATGTATTTAGCGAAAAAGATCCAAACATTCTGAACTGTTTTTGGGATTTTTTTTCTTCTGGTATGGCTTCCGTGTTTAGCGTTGAGCCAACGACAAATCTTGATTATCTTGATGAACTTATTCAACGTATTCAGTATAATCATACAGGAAACAGGGTTTTCACTTTTAGTATGAATTAAAACGAGGAAATTTTAATGTAAATACAAATAAAACGCGTAAACAAAGGAGTTTGGAAAAAGAGAGGTTCAGAGAAGGAACTGGCAAGAGTAGTGATAATTATTATATATTTATGTACAAATGTAAATTAAATGAAAATAAATAAACAGTTAAGTACGAAAAAAATAATTAAATCTTAATATCATTATTTACAATAAACATACCTAATAAACGATAAATCAAATGATTATTTGATGATAAAAGGATTTGGATAGAAGTGGGTAAAGGAATGAGGAGCTGTGTGACCTTGGAAGAGCCGTGAGTAATCGTATTTTGTACAGTTCAGGAAAATGTGATTCACATCCTCCACTTCACCACATTCGCATAATTCACTGTTAACTATAGCAAACTTAGCTAGATGGGCAGACGTAAAAACATGACCTATTCTCATTCTAGTTAAGATAGACACCCTTTTGCCCAACGTCAATTTGGAGAACCAAGGTTTCAAAGGAATTGCAGATTGAACTGATTTATAAAATCTGTCTTTATTTTCAGAGAGATTAGACCACAGCTTACTCCACGAACTTCGTAAGTACATTTTGGGTAGGGCTGCGAGGTCATGAGCGTATATTTTATAATAAGCTTTATCGCCACATGCAGTAGCATCATTAGCAAGCCTATCAGCTATCTCATTTCTTCGTATGCCCGCGTGACCTGGTATCCACGCAAAGATCACAGAATAACCGTTTTGTATACATTTTATAATCAAATTTCGAGTTTCTATAATTAACGGGCTAACAAGTTTAGTTTTAAATAGATATTTACTTAAAGATTGAAGGGCACTCATTGAGTCCGAAAAAATAACTGTCTTTTTTAATTTTAAAAGAAGGATATATTCTACCGTTATATACAAACCTAAACATCCACCGGTGAAAACTGAACTTTCAGGAGGTAATTTAACCTTTTGAACTATATCATACTGTGAGTGATACATCCCAACCCCCACTACACCATCTGTGGAACGTTTGGACGCATCACTAAAAATATGATGCCGCTTGTCATTAATGCTGTTGAATTCAAAATTCAAAACAGAATTGAAAGCATGACCAGTTTTGAAAGTTTTTTTTAATTATGCCCAAATTCAGACGAACATCAGGCTTAACAATCAGAGCTTCATATACGGAAGTGTAGAGAGGAAAACGTTTTGAGTTGTGAATAGGGGCTTCAATAAATAATAATTTATGAAAACTTTAGATTAAGCAAGGAGAAGACTTTTGGGACCAATAACTAGATGACGTAATCTCATCGGAGAGGGATCTCAATTTGGATAATAATGGATGGTTACCAGATTGTATGCAGCGTAATAAATAATTATCTGAGAGAAACTGCCTTCTAAGATGCAGAGGGGGATCAACACATTCCACTTGCATAGAATTAATTGGACTAGTTTTCATTGCTCCCAAGACAATTCTTAAACATTTAGATTGAATTTTGTCTAATTTATTCAAAGCAGCAGTAGTACAAGGTTCTAACAAGAAGGAGCCATAATCGATTACACTTCTTATTAAGGCATTCTAGGTTAGTCTCAAAGAGAAGGAATGAGCACCCCACCATACGCTCGTGAGACATTTCAAGATATTGATGTTATTTTCACACTTGGCTGCAACATATTAACAATGTGGAATTCCAGTTAGCTTAGTATCTAATACACCCCCAAAATTTTACATTGAGTGCTAACAGGCATAGGAATATTATCATAAATAATATTAACTTCCGGAGAAGTGCGTTTACGAGAAAAATAAACTACAGTACTTTTACGAACAGATAGTTCTAAGCCATTATCATCAAACCAGCCCTTCAGTAACCCAAGAGATATGGTAAGAGAATTACATAACCTAGAAAAAGATTGATCTGAACTATACAGTAGTAGATCATCTGCATATTGTAAAATGTTAACTGAATGGTTTAAAGCTATTTCTAAGTCAAATGTGTATATGTTATAAAGTATAGGACTTAACACTGTGCCTTAAGGTAAGCCCATCCAAATACATCTAGATAACTGAGAACCATCTTGCATATTAATGTTAATATATCTCTCTGACAAAATTCCAATTATAAAGGAAGTAAGCATTTCTGGAACATTAAGGTAATTTAATTTTTTGTGAAGAACAGAAATTATAACATTATCATAGGCACCTTTGATGTCCAGAAAAGCTGAAAGGACAGAATTATTCTTTGAATAGAGGCCACTCTAATATCAGTGACAAGGATACTCAAGCTGTCAGAAGTACTTCTACCTTTTCTGAAGCCAAACTGGCTTTCAGAAAGAAGTCCATTGCTTTCTAGAAACCATTCTAATCTATTTTTGACTAGGTGTTCTGCTAACTTAGCCAGCACAGAGGACAGGGCAATAGGCCGGTAGGAAGATGCATCAGAAGGTGATTTCTTTAGTTTTATTAAGGATATAATTATTTGCGACTTCCATGACTCTGGAATGCAACCAGAAGACATAATGGAATTTATAACATTTAAAAAATAACTTAAAGTTACATCACTGCTGTTACAAAAAAAAGAATAGGGAATTCCATCTTGTCCAGGTGAGGAATCTTTTGAACTTGTTAAAATGCCTTTCAATTCAGACATGGAGAATGGAGCATTTAGTCCTGAGACATTATTGGCAACTGAAATAGGGAATGAGCATTGCATTTGCAACTCAGGAACAGACGAAGGAGCTAAACTGTCAAGGAACTGTTCAGCTAGTTTAGGTGACAAGGTACCTTTATAAGATGAATTAACACCCTTTTAATATTTTGAATATTTTGCCAAACAATTAAAGCATTAACATCTGGGCAGATATTAGAACAGAAATTTCTCCATCCTTCAAACTTCTTCCTTTTTAAAAGTTTACGAGTGTCACATGCTACTTGGTTATATAGCTCAAAATTGTCAGATGTCATTGAACGTGAATAAACTTTTTCAGCTTCTTTTCTTTTTTTAATGGCCTCTGTGCATTCTCTATCCCACCAAGGCGGGGATGGTATTCTGCTGGATCTACCTTTTTTAATTGGGAATAATGCATCCGCAACCTCAGTCATGAGTTTAGTTAAAGCATCAGAACAAATTGCCTCATTGCCAGGACAGATAGAAGGGAGATTAGAAATTCTATTTTCAACTTCCTGACTAAATATTGACCAGTTATTTGGCAATTTATACTTCATACGGGGTTGAGGTTTCTGAGTTATATTCGGGTGTAAAGAAGGAAAAGTAATGGTAATAGAAAAATGATCACTGCTGCATGTAGAAGGGTGAACAAACCAAGAAAGTATACTAGCTAAATTTGGAAAACATATTGACAAATCTGGTGCACTGGGCTCTTCATCAGGTCGAGTAAGTCGTGTGGGAGTTCTATCATTTAAAAGGCATAAGTTAAGTGAATCTAGGATATTGAACATTTCTTCACCATAAAAATTATTTCTAGATGAACCTCCCCATGCCTGATGTTGGCAGTTAAAATCACCTAGATCTAGAAAAGGTTTTGGTAATGATTCTAACATATCACTTAGCTCACTATACAAAGATACAGAAAGATGAGGGATATATACAGAAACTATACAAATATTATTTACAGTAATAGCAATAGCTTCAATACCATCACTTAAGGGGGGAAGAGAAAAAGGTTTGTAAGGGACAGAGCTACTGATCAGGATAGCAACACCGCCGTGCCTATCAGAAGCTCTATCTCTTCTAACAGTATTAAAACCTGATATTCTACAAGAATATGTAGCTACCAACCATGTCTCTGTGAGACAAACTATAGAAGGATTATATTTGTTAATTAAAAAGATAATTTCAGATTTTTTGTCAATAGCACTTCTACAGTTCCACTGTAGGAGTACTTGATCCATTTTTAATGTTAAGAGAAACGGTATTTTCAATTTGTTGTGCAACGTGGGACAGTGTAGAATTAAAAGGAATTAAATCGGATTTTGATAAAAGCTCAATAAGATATAGAATTAAGTCTGTTATGAATTGATTTGTTTTTCATTTTGTGTATTATCCTTTTTCAGGGCAGAACCATTCGGGGAAGAAAGAGAAATGTCATACTCCTTTATCAAAGATGCGTGTGTAGTGCGATCATACCCAGCTGATAGCTTAGGTGGAATGCGAGGCTTGAGGAAAACAGTTTTCTTATATGAGCTGGATGATGGAGAAATAGAGGTTGAAGGTTTAACACTCTCTTATAAGGACTGTTTATGTTGAGAAGTTCTAAGTACATCAGTAAAAGATCTACTAACAGCTGGATGAAGCTTGAAAGCCTCTAAATAAGAAATACTGTTTTGGGCTATTGACACCTTTATATTTTTTCGTCTAGAGAATTCAGGACATGCTTTATCAGTAGCAAAATGATATCCAGAACACAAACAGCTTGACCCTTCTTCTTGCTCTATAGTACAAGAGTCACTAGTGTGACCTTGTCCACATTTATAACACCGAGGCTTTAAACGGCATTGGACTTTAGTAAGCCCAAAGCGGCAATAGTTGTAATATTGTAATGTTGGATAAATGTATAAATCAACAGCCAATGGAGTGTAGCACATAAATACTCGTTTGGGCAAAATTTATCCATCAAAAGATAAAATCACTGTTTCAGTGTTAGTAAATTGAGCAGAACCATTAATAAACTTTTTGCTCCTTATTTGTCTAGTTTTAATAACTTTCCCACACCCTATAGGAACGCAAGATATTTTCCAAGATCTCCTATTCTGACCAGTCCATAGGGACACCTCTTACAGCACCCATTCTTATTACATTAAATGACGAAATGTAAGCTCTGAACTTATGGGAACACATTGGCTATCTATAAATGCGTTAGCATCAATATTGGAAGAGAAAGCTAAAGCTAATCTATTCCTACCAATCCTCTTTAAACTACCATTTACAATGTTTTTAAAATTATTTTTCTTTAGAAAACTGCCAAACTGTATTGGATGAAGTATGACAGGATCGGCAGAAGACTTCTTTATGTACATAAACTGCATAAGGTGCAAGGTCTCTAGATACATATTTTCTTCCAATTTGACGTTGGTGGGTAGTAGGTTCGGTGGCAGTGGTAGTTGGTGGAGGAAGAGGATCGGGTATAGTTGATAAAAAAGGTCGCTTGCTTTCGTCAGAATCAACACAATTTCCTATCCGATTTCTGCTGAGCAGAAAGCTGCAGTGAAGATCCGTTTGTATCCATGGACGATGTATCATCTATTACCACTTCCATACCTACATGAGGCACCCGAAAACGATCCTGGCCTCCGCCGGGGTCGTCAGGGGGATCAACCCCCATAATAAAAAAGAAAACTGACTTACCACTCTAAATCAGCCACTAATATATTAATATATACAATAAACAACTAATAGATAAACTACTTAAGAAATAAGAAGAAATAACTCCACTGTATCCTGACGAAATCAATTAATTAAATTTTCTCTAAAAAAACACGACCGCCAATTTCGGAAGTTTCCCGCGCTTAAAGATGTCATTGCTTTTTTTTCTTCTGTTATGGCTTCCGCGGTTAGCGTTGAGCCAACAACAAATCTTGATAAACTTGATGAAAATATAGTTTCTTCATTTTCTTAAGCCTATGTATAGCTCAGCTGAACTGTAGGTTATCAACTAAAGCCATTCAATGGAGTTCTTGTGACAACTCGAAAGGCCACATTTGACTATACAGTTCACACTTCTCACACAAACTCATAATTACTACTCAAAAACTATCAATATCCTACAACTATTGTCCATTTTAGAGTAATTTTACACATTTTTAGAAAATACAAATGCACAGCACAACATCTCCTTTCAGTTCCCGCCAAAAACTCCAGATGTCATTGTTAACAATAACAACTAGAACGTTTCTGATGGTATTGCCATCCCTTACACCAATTTTTATAACATTTTTAAGACCAAAATTAATGAAAATTGGGAAAGCGTTAAAATAGATCAAATCAATAATGGAAAAGGTTTATGGCATTCCCAGATTATTAATTCTACTAAGCCAATTTCTCCGTGGTTTTCGAAGGCTAAATGTATACTTGGGACGTAAGTTCTATACAACTGTCTGCAGGCTAAGAATTGGACATTGTAAAGTCAATGCGTTTTTGGCTAGAATGAAAATTGTTTCATCATCCACTTGTAATTATTTTAATGCAGAAGATTAAACAATTGATCATATCTTCTTTAATTGTATTTATTTCTCAATGGCTAGACTTGTTATGATCGATTCTCTCCTCAAGATTTATAACGACCCTAGAGAGATCCCGCGCTCCTCCCACGACTTATTAAGAAACCCGGATACGTATGTCCAGAATTCTATGTAAATTTTTGACTATGACTGGACTGGATTTGTAAAAATGGAAATGGACACAGAGTACAATACATTATAATATAAGAGATATAGTTAATATCACATTTGACATGGCTTAGGCCATTTATAATAACCTTGACTTCTTTATAACAAAGACAACTGACAAGGCTGTATGGACTAAGCAAATTTGAAAAACAACAACAACAAGAGGAGTTTTTGGCAGGAATTGAAAGCAAATGTTATACTGTGCAGTTTTATTTTCTAAAAAATGTGTAAAATTACTCTAAAATGAACAACAATTGTAGGATATTGATAGTTTTTGAGTAGTAATTATGTGTTTTGTGAGAAATGTGAACTGTATAGTCAAATGTGGCCTTTCAAGTTGTCACAAGAACTCCGTTGAATGGCTTTAGTTGATAACCTACAGTTCAGCTGAGCTATACATAGGCTTAAGAAAATGATGAAACTATATTATAATCTAAGATCTGGCTTAAAGACCTAGCTGCCAAGCCATAAACCTAAATAATAATAATCAAAATACAAGACAAGCAAGATGTATCGTAAACGTAGTGTTACATACTCCTACTACTGAAGGCAAAGAGATTAATTAGAACCACGAGATCTCTCTTTACCTTCATCTTCTTTCAACAGGACTTTGCCTACTGTTCACAATAAAAATATACAAGCAGAAGTTCGTAAAGAAAGACTAAGTGTACACTCACAAGCATACACAGTGGGATGGGTGATAAGAAAATGTTTAAAGTATGTGAATAATTGTACAAAATGTTTCGCCCAAAAGGAAACGTCTTCGACCCATAAATGGATATTACACAGAAAATTCCAAGGTTTTAAAAACTCCCGAAAGCTCACCTATCCCACTGAAAATGCTGTGAGGAGTTTTGGAAATATTTTAAAGGAAGCGAACGAATACTTGGAAATGACACCAGAAACTAATTGAATAGCAAAAAATATAATTATCATTATAAAATCCAAGTATTCGTTCGACTTCCTTAAATGTGAAGAACATAAAATTGTAATGCTTTAATATTTTTTAAGTAATGCAGTGAAATTGTGTGTTATGAACTGGTGCATCGGAATAAATAGAATTTTGAAAGGGGTTGACATTAATCGTTTTGAAGTGTCGTTACCAAAAATGCAAAATAAAGCTTTAAATAAATACAAAAAAAGATTAAAAAATAAATAAAATGATTTTTAAAAATAAATGCTTTTTTTACTCCAAATACTAGCAATTTTTAAAATACAATTTACAGTAGTAGGTTGGCTATTGTGTAGTCTGTATTAGGTATCTTAGCCTGTAGGAATAATATATTTAACAACAAACCAATGGTAGTATGGCTTTGGTCGTCGCCTGTTCCAAAAAAAAAAAATTACGTGAGCTATTACTGTTTAAAGTAGAATATGTGTTTAAAAAAAAGCAAATTAAAAAAAACAATTTTAGAAGACTATAATATATATATTGTGTTACAGAATAGCTAGTGACAAAAAATGTTCTAAGTGCGCCGTCTCATAGTATTCATTAGTCTGTGTACATACTCTTTGATGTATCGCTTCAAAATACATGAAGAAGGCACGTTTTCGGATTAAATTAATCTAAAACTAATTAAAAAGCTGCTTAATTTTTACAGAAATAACGCATATAAGATTTCTGGTGTTTGATATTCACAGGTAAGATTATATTTGGTTGTCACTACCCTTATTTTAAGTTTAAAAATAAGTTTCCCAGAATGCCGGCCATTATGTGTTAAATCTGATTAAAGTTTTTAAAATTCAGTTTAATCCGTAGCTCTGTTATTCATTAAAGTGCATTTGCAAATTCTCCTATTATATGAACGTACTCTGTGTTGCAAATAAAGGAATAGTGAAAATATGCATAAACGCGGAACGATAAAGTTACGCTTTTGTTTGCTGTAGTATATTAACGACATTAAAATCGTCGGAAAGCTTTCATTTAGGCAAATAACTAATATATAATACAATTGGTTAGGCTAAACTTTTTCACAGAGTGGCATCAGATTAACGGAAATTAAGTTTAGGGGTATACACACGCCTTATGTATAGACATTAGATCTGTTATTTTGGCTAGAAAACATGTTTTTAGGGTCCACCAACAAGTTTTGAATGAATAATGGGAAAAACAAAAATTCGTTTGATAAACAAGGATAAGTCACTTTTCTTGAAAAAAAGTTAGACTTATGTTTAGGAACACACTTACCAATTAATAAGAATAGATAGATAGATAGATAGATAACACTTTATTATACACCAATACAAAAATGAACTTAAATAGAATATACATTATATATTATATGTATGTATTAAATTTGTAAATTAGTGTTAGTATGTATAGGTATTTAAATTGTACAGTCCTATCTTTTCTCTGGGCCATCTATATAGATGAAATATAAGAAATTCTCAACTAATCTGGTGATATCACCAGATTAGTTGAGAATTTCTTTTAAGCTAGGTTGCTTGGAAGATATCGCTTTTAGTGATAAGGCTGTCTGTTGTTTTGCCAAGAAGTATTGTAATTATGCATTTTGTTTTCGTATTTGTACACACACACATATATACAACTTTAGTCAATTTCATACCATTATTACACATTTTATTAAGTATAAAACTACAAAATATTATCTTCGTCTGAATTGATTTTTGAAATGATCTCTCAAATCACACTAGTGATTACTGAGATTAACACCCTCAAGCAAATAATAAATAAATGTGCCTTATAACTATATCACACCCCAAATCTTTTTGTTATCATTTAGTTCATCAGAATGGCAGGCAAAGGAACTAAATCCATACAGCATAAATATCAATATTATTAAATGAGCAGAATATCAATATTATTGATGTGAAAATATGGAATTTTACATTTTTCACATTAGTGTGAATAAGATAACTATTATATTTTAGTAGTATGTTTGAATAATTACCGACAACTTGCAATGCCAATGTTTGCAAAACAAAGTATAGGTGTAAGGGGCAGTCAAAGGTCATGACAAGGGACAAGGACAGTGGGTTAGGTTAGGTTAGCTTCTTCAGACCAAAGCTCACAAGCTGAGCACATGTTCCGCGGTAGTGGCCGGCAGTTGGCAGAACCAACTGTCACCATTTATTTATCGATAACTATTTAAAAAATGGTTAAAGTCGATTCTGCTTTGGTCTGAAGCTAACCTAACGTAACCACTGTTCTTGACATGACCTTTAACCATCCCTCACACCTACACTTTGTTTTGCTAACATTCCTACAATTTCCTGTGGCCAGGCAGCCTATTGTAAGAGGTGACAAAACACCCACAGCCAGGTGGGTATTGCCCCAACTGGATGGCTGCCACCCCTGGTCCAAAGTATATCACCATAACAATCTTAAGTTGTGTTCCGGTGTTAGTGAACAAGTTACAATCTCCCTTAAGAGAGCAGCAGTGTGTTTGTAGCACCTTTGGCGTTGCAAATGTCCATAGGTGATGGTAACCGCTTTCCGTGAAGTGGGCCTTCTGCATGTCTGCTGAACTTATGCAATAAACAATATACAGGTGTAACATAGCAATATTACCACAAGCTCTAGCGTCGTGTGCTAGTGTAGTCGCTTGTCTCGTCCCCGCCGCTTCTCTTGCCGTTTCCGCCTAGAGTGCAGGGGCTGCGCTCTCTAAAATGATTTGCGGGTAGTCGTGCTTACAATATAAAACAAGGCGTAAGCGCATCCCTCTCCGGCGCCCACGTGAATGTGTTCAGTACTTCCCATGTTTTTGATATACTCATGGTTTATGTGTTATGTAATGTCAATATCTATACATATCGAGGGCTTCATAACAAGTGGGCGTATATGCAACAATGCCATTTTTTTGTTGTTTACTAAAATCTATCAAAGTTACAATTTAGAAAGTCTTACCACTATGTAAGTGTACCTAAAGGGTATTCCAAATTTCAGCCTTATACAATCAACTAGTTTTGTTTTATTCACAATTTTGTCCCTTGTATAAAACTGCACTTTTGTCTGTACGCCCATTTGTTATGAAGTCCTCGATTTCTGTACAATGAAAAAAAAATGCTATAAACCAAGTTGGGGAATGTAAGAAGTGAAATAGAACTGCTTCAGATTTTTTTCAAATTTTTTGGTTCTCTGTTGTACCGGCTAATCTCCGAAACGACTGGATCAATTTAAATGAAATTTTCTATGGTGGTAGCTTATATCCCCGGTCAACATATAGGATACTTTTGATCCCGAAAAATTAAAGAGTTCCCATTGGGATAGTTAAAATACCGCACCACACGGACGAAGTCGTGGGCATCAGCTAGTATATATATAATAGAATGTAACCTATGGTTTTAGTGAAAACTGTGTCGGAATAAGCTAATTTTTATGCACCTGAACAACTACAAAACGCTCTCGAGATGAAAAAATTACAAAATTTATTACATTAAGAGTTTCGATCAGTAAAAAAACCACATTGGATTTTTTTTAATCTGGCCATTTTAAATCATTTTCAGAAACATTCCCATGTGTTTCCTAGGACAAAAAGGAGCGCAGAGCTTAAGTCTATGACTTGGCTGTTGATCAGCAAAAACGACATCTTTGCGCTATTCCCAAACAAACAGACAAGAAATCTAAAAAAATTGCTATATGTAGTGTATTTGAGTTGTTTTTTTTTAATAGCTTCAATGTACAGACAGGCCATGTTTATAATTTTATATTATTGTTACGAGTTATGGGACTCAGATTAAAATGCCGTTGGAATTACTATAGAATTTATTAGAACTATACAAACATGTATAACACAAGTACAAATATAACTGGACACAACCAGTACAAATGTAATACACGATTCAATAAGACGCGCAAAGTCCATCACTATATAGCTTATCGAATGTACACATGTCCTGTCTCGCTTGCGACCGTCGCCAGACTGCCTCATCTCTCAGTTGGAGCATTGTTTTATACTGCACCAATACAACATGTCTCGACACAATACTCGACCGCATAACAATCATTTCCAAGAACCACACCTGGCTAATGCCTCCCACAAAGAATTACAATACACAATAGGCTGTTTTTCTAATTACAAATTTTAAACACAAAGTAAACAAAAGAAATCCAAATTCCGAAAAGGTAATAAACTGCAGGTGTGAATTGTCCTTTGTCGGTTTTAACATTATTATAGATTTTATTAAACTATATGATCTTAAATGACACACATGAAAACATACTCATAAATGTCAAAAAAGTTATATCTATTGAGTCGAAAGTATTTATTTACAATTGAGGAATTCTTTCACCGAGCAAAACTTAACTGGATTTTTCTTTGTTAGAAGTTTACAATTTACATAATCGGAAATTTGCCTCACTGTACACTTTGCTGAAAAGCTATTATTTTGTATATAGCTTTTTTACTTTGCATCTTTCAATATAATACTACTATTGGTCCCCGGCAAATGTAGTTCTGCTCTGAAAAAATAAAAATCTAAAACCTGATTCTAGTGCCTTCTACCGGTTCCAATTGTGAATCTAAACCATCCACAGAGCCACTCAAACACATAAAAGAAACACGAAATTATTGCAAGAGATTAGGAGGATTCTAGAACCCAAAAAACATCAAAATCAGTCCAGGAGATTAGGAGGATTCTAGAACCCATAAAACATCAAAATCAGTGCAGGAGATTAGGGAGATTCTAGAAACCAACAAACATCAAAATCACTGCAGGAGATTAGGATGATTCTAGACCCCAACAAACATTAAAATCAGTACAGGAGATTAGGAGGATTCTAGACCCCAACAAACATCAAAATCAGTGCAGAAGATTAGGAGGATTCTAGAACCCAACAAACATCAAAATCAGTTCAGGAGATTAGGAGGATTCTAGAACCCAACAAACATCAAAATCAGTGCAGGAGATTAAGAGGATTCTAGAATCCGACAAACATCAAAATCAGTGCAGGAGATTAGGAGGATTCTAGAACCCAACAAACATCAAAATCAGTGCAGGAGATTAGGAGGATTCTAGAACCCAACAAACATCAAAATCAGTGCAGGTGATTAGGAGGATTCTAGAACCCAAAAAACATCAAAATCAGTGCAGGAGATTAGGGGGATTCTAGAAACCAACAAACATCAAAATCAGTGCAGGGGATTAGGATTCTAAACCATTCACTCAAATAACACAAAAAATATCATCAAAATCGATAAAGTCGTTTTCAAGTACATACATTTCTACAATTCATTTTTATATGTATACATTTTATTATTTTTTATTGCATGAGTTGAGCAGACAGGCAGACAGCGCAGCCGATGGAAAGCAAGCGGTTACCATCACCTATGGACACTTGCAACACCAAAGATGTTAACCACTGCTGCTCTCTTAAGAGAGACTGGAGCCTGGCCTCTAATGCCGTAACACAACTTAAGGTTGTTATGCAGCATACTCTAGCTCAGGGGTGGTAGCCATCCAGACGGGTATATACCCTACCACCTACCCGGCTGTGGGTGTTTTGTCGCCTCTTACAAAAGGCCGCCCAGCCGCAGGAAATTGTATTCTTTCTCCGTTCCTGCAAGGATTGAATTGATTTGTGTTATTTAAGTTGGAAATGCTATGTCTTTTGCAGAAAAAGATATGCCACAAGCAAGACGCAAGACTCCCTTCAGTGGGAAAGCAAAGAAGCAGCAGCTTCAATCCAAGAAACAAAATAAAACTCTCCTTTTGTCAAGTAAGTATATTTCAGTTATCCTTAGTGTTTATAGGTAACTCAGCACAATTCCTTGAATATTCAGTAACTCATGTGTTATGTGTGCAATGCTGCTTTGAGCACACACACACACTACACAAAATCACATTATTGCACACACATGCACACTTGCCTGCACATAATCTGAGCAAACACTTGAATCGAGAGGCTCTTTGTACAACTGCTATGCTATCTACTTTATTATATTGTTACAACTTAGGCTCCGACAAAGACAAATTCCACGTACAGATCTGTAAAAGTACATATTATTACCTTTCGACATTTGAACTAATTGTAATCCTTTTATGATCGTCTTATTTTATTCACTCATTTATGCGTATTAATGTATGCCAAACGTTTCTAGTTATTATGGAGAACAGCCTATTGTCCTATTGTACTCGTTTACGGCCGCTCGGGAGCATCATTAGCCACGTGTTGCGGATTATAAGTACAAGCTAATTCTAGGAAATTATTTAGACGTTGCCGGGCGGGCCCATTTGCATTTGTGCAGTATAAAACGATGGCCTGATTGAGAGAGGGGGTCAGTTGAGCTACAACTACGATCTAGGCCTGACGTGTGTACATTCGGGAATCTAATATTGACGGACTTTGCGCGTTTTATTGAATTACGACCTTCTGCATTACGTTTGGATTGGTTGCGTCCGGTTACATTTGTACATGTGTTATACGTGTTTGTTTAATTCTAATAAACTCTATAATAATTCTAACGGCTTTTTAATTCGACTCTCGCAAACTCGTAACAATATTAACTTGTTATTCATCTGATCCCTATTAGTAAGTGATGGCACATTTCACAATATAAAATTACTTTTTACTCTTTCATCAGAGCAGTAGTTCATGCTAGTTTCTTAAAGTTAGAATCGAGTTGTATAAAGTGCACACCACTGCGAAGCAAGACCTAAATTACATGTGGGCTACACATTTAAAGAGGCCCTCTGCATAAAGATGGGTTTGAAAACCAAATGAAACCAGTTGCCAGTAATTAGGCACTGGCCGGCGGTGGTAACCCGTAACAGTTACCGCGAATGTTGCTAGCTGAAATAAAAAAATAAATATATGTGATTATTGTTTTACGTCGAATAAAGTTTTTTGTCATTTTGTACACGACAAAATAATTTGCTCGCTCTGTCTTTCGAGGTGCGAGGCCTTAGGCGATGGGCCGATGGACCACATCGCCTACGCTTTACGACGCCTCTGATATAAGGCTTCTCTGATGAATTTGGTGGTCATTTAGGAATTTTCGAAGTGAAACTTCTATACAATAGTTGTGATTTGAAACTCGATGAAACGAAAAAGCGACACTAAGGAACGGAGAAAGAATACAATTTCCTGCGGCTGGGCGGCCTGTCGTAAGAGGCTACAAAACAACCCACAGCCAGGTGGTAGGGTTTCTGCCCTTCTGGATGGCTACCACCCGTGGTCTAAGGCACGCCGCCATAACAACCTTGAGTTGTGTTCCGGCCTTAGTGGCCAGGTTCCAGACTCCCTCAAGAGAGCAGCAGCGCATTGGTAGCATCTCTGTTGTTACAAATGTCCATAGGCGATGGTAACCAGTTTCCATCGGGTGGGCCGTCTGCCTATCTGCTCAAATCATGCAATAAAAAAAAACAAAAAAGGGGTATGTATATTTTTTTTGCCATATATAGTTGAAAACCAGTATCAGATCTGGCATATGCTGAAGTGCTACTAATTGATACTAGCGCGAGACATTTTTTTGCTGTATATATATATATATATATATATATATATATATATACATATATATATGCTACCTTTACCCGACAGACATTGACCTGCCCTAAAAAAATTAAATCTGGAACCCGATTGCAGCGCCATCGACCGGAACCAATTATCAATTTAAATCATTCTCGAATCCACTTGAACAAAAAAGAACATTAAAATTGGTCCCACCACTTAGGAGTTTAGCAGTGCCATTCACCAGGTCTAATCGTGAATCCAAACCATCCCGTGACGCACTTATTATTATGTTAATATGTGTTGCTATATATATATATATATATATATATATATATATATATATATATATATATATATATATATATAGAATACAATAGATAAACACTTTATTTTTCACCACATACACATAAAATAAACAATTTAGAGTAGTCACATTAAGCAGTAAAAGTAGGAGCAATGGGCGGCTTTATCGCTTTAGAGCGATCTCTTCCAGACAACCCGTGCTATGGATTTTATGAACAGGAGATTCGCAAATGTATGACGGTGGTGTGCGAATTAAATACATATATAAATATATACACAATACATATACCTAAAATGAACATTACTTATTATATTATGAATATATTGTTACGAGCTACAGGACTCGAATTAAAAATGCCGTTGGAACTACTATAGAATTTATTAGGACTGTACAAACACGTATAAAACAAATACAAATAAAACTGGATGCAACCAGTTCACACTGCACGATTCAATGCAATTCGACAGGCGTAAAGTCCATTGTCTGTATCGCTAATCGAGAGTACTACAAACGTCTTACTCGTCTCGTAGTCGTCACTTGACTGCCCGCCCCTCCATCGGGCATCGGGCATTGTCTTATACTCACTACATAGTACAAAGAAATTGGCCGCGAGCACGGAGTTTCCGAGAAATAGTAATTTGCACACCTGCGAACGGCCACAAAAGTTGAAAACAATAACAATAAGGATTAGTTCAATGCTAATGATGGTTATAAAACAAGTAGAAAAACAATAGCATGTTTTTCTTAATTACAAATTCAAAACACAAAAGAATTCCTTAATCCAGGAAGATGATAAACTGCGCTTACAACAGGCAGCTGTGCGCTTATCATTGACGGCATGTAACAATATATTACCATTACCATTTACAAGAAAATATATAATTAGGTCAAAATGTCGCTTACGAAAAAATGGCCGTAAATGCACGATATTATTGTTCCTTAGTTTATGTGTGGTATCAAAATATGTATTTCGTTTGATTTTTAATCTTCACAGCGTCATCTGGAACCACCGCATACGACATTGTGTCAGTGAACTACCAGCCAAGCAGGAACAGAGGTGGACGTGGTGAAGCAAATCGATATGCTCTCAAGTTCTATAGAGAGAGTGATGCTGAACTGATGGCGAAGAAGGAAGAGGCTCTGTGAGTATAGCTTATATTGCTCACAAAAGACTAAATTAGTTTACATATCATAAACTCCCTACACGTGCACACACTTCATCCTTTTATGATAACTATGAGAGGCCAAAACATTTCCTACATTTAAGAATGCACTCAGAAAACAACTAATATAATTATATCGTCTAAATATTGTTACAATTTAGCCAAAATTCCACGAAGCACGCCGATAAATGTGAATGCACTCCTGCTGGCCATAAAGCAGTTTTATTACCTGCCCGCATTTGGACTTCATTTGTTTACTTTGTGTTTAATATTTGTAATAAGAAAAGTCGCATATTGTGTATTGTAATCCTTTATGGTAGGCAGTGGCCAGGTGTGATTCTTGGCAATCATTGTTTACACAGTCGAGACATATTGTAAGCTAAGTGAGAATCCCCCAACGGAGAGATCGGCAGTCAAGCGACGATTACGATACGAGCAAGACGTGTACATTCGATAAACTATATAGTGACAGATATACTGGTTGTGTCCAGTTATATTTATACCTGTGTTATATGTGTTTGTATAGTTCTAATAAATTCTATAGTAATTCCAAACGGCATTTTAATTCGAGTCCTGTAACTCGTAACAATATGTTTGTATGTATTTAATTTAAACTAAACTCTTTTATAAAAATCCAAAAAGTGTCTGTAAAGGCACGCTTGGCTGTCCATCAAGGGGTGTTGGTGTCAATACTAATGTACGGCAGTGAAAGTTGGCCGTGACAGAAGAAGTATGAAAGTAGAAAAAAAACAGTTAAAATGAGAGCTTTGAGAAGTATATGTGAGGCAAGCATGAATGATATAATTTGGATCTTCGAAATTTGCTAGCCGTCTTTGTCTACACGATATCTTCGTCAATTGTGAAGCGATTTTCTTTTTTTTTCCTTTATTCGTACGTATATTCCTGGGTGATGCCATGGTAACTGGTGGTAATAATCTGATGCGTGGATCCCAGTGAAATCGAGAGCAACCCTTGTCCCAATTCAAATTCAATATGCAATAAAATGCTCTCCCCCTCTCATCTTGAAGTCGGTGTCTAGCAAAACATACAATTTACCATATTTTGCAAATTTGTTGTAGAAAGAAGTCACATAAATATTTACATTTTGCTTGTTACTTAATAATAAATTTGTATTGTTTTGTTAAAAACTATTTTTATTAGTGTATTACTCATTATTATTTTCAGTAAATCCTTAAACCGAATCACGGAAAAGGAGCAAGAAGTGGACCCAACTGGTTTCTTTCCAACGGACCTCTCGTTCCCGAAACGACCACCATGGGACTTTAACATGACTCCGGCCCAATTAGATGCTCAGGAGCAACGGTATTTTAAGGTAAAGGGTACATTGTTACTTTTACTATATGTTGGAGACACATCCACAAATGACGTTGAAATGAAGCCATTGTTCGTCAGATTGCAACTGATTTTTATTGACTACCTGCATAGATATTTTATACCCAATAAATGACACTACATCTTTCCCATCGAAAAAGAAGAAACCCATTAAATAAATGTTAAACAAAAGGAAAGGAACCTTAAAATGGTAATTGGTGGTCAACAAACTACATACATATTTTTTTTATTTGTATTTTTAAGTTATATTGAATTTGGAATCTGTCATTTTTATATGATTGTACATTGTGTTTTCTCATTTTGGCGCCAGTACATTGTACAACATTTTGCGATATTAAAATGGCGTGGAGCGATAAAGAGAACCGAATCGCTGTGATTGCATTACACAAAGTAGATATGGAACCAAATGCAATTTTTAAAACTCTCCATACGCTTAGTGTTAGTCAAAAGTTGTGCACCGGGCTATTAATAGGTACAATGAGATCTCCTCTGTTTGTGACAGAAAAAGATCTGGCCGTCCACGTAGTGTTCGTACTAAAAAGGTGGTCAAAGCAGTAAGGGAAAGAATTCGAAGAAATCCTGTCCGAAAGCTAAAGATTTTATCTCGGGAGATGAAGATATCACCTAGAACCATGTCGCGTATTTTAAAAGATGACTTACGACTTGCAGCCTATAAAAGACGCACTGGTCATTTCTTAACTCATAATTTAAAAAAGAATAGGGTGGTAAAATCGAAACAACTACTGAAGCAGTATGCAAAGGGAGGTCACAGAAAAATTTTGTTTACGGATGAGAAAATTTTTACAATTGAGCAACATTTTAACAAACAAAATAACCGTATTTATGCTCAAAGCTCTAAGGAAGCTTCTCAATTAGTCGAAAGAGTGCTACGTGGGCATTATCCGTCTTCAGTGATGGTTTGGTGGGGTGTTAGCTATGAAGGAGTGACTGAGCCATATTTTTGTGAAAAAGATATCAAAACATTGGCACAAGTGTATCAAGATACCATTTTTGACAAGGTGGTTAAGCCCCTTAACAACACCACGTTCAATAACCAAGAATGGTCCTTCCAGCAAGACTCGGCGTCGGGTCATAAAGCTCGGTCCACGCAGTCTTGGTTGGAAACGAACGTTTCGGACTTCATCAGAGCTGAAGACTGGCCGTCGTCTAGTCCCGATCTTAATTAACTATATTATGATTTATGGTCAGTTTTAGAGAGTATGGCTTGCTCTAGACGCCATCATAATTTGGAGTCCCTAAAACAATCCATACGATTGCAGTGAAGACTTTTCCCATGGAAAGAGTGCATGCTTCTATTGATAACTGGCTTCAACGTTTAAAGGACTGTATTACAGCCAATGGAGACCACTTCGAATAAGCTTTTATATTTTAAATTGTTTTATATTTATGTATTAAACTAACACACTGTAAAACTTATAAATATAAATTTTACATTTTTTTAATATAAAAATATAAACTTATAAATCTTCTCTATTGAAATTTAGGTGTTTTCTGATTTCAATAGCCTCACGCATCATTCTTAGCTTAGGTTATTACTTAAATTTTATGTATATTAATATGATAATGTAAGGAAGGGTTATTTATGAATAAAATCTTTTATTGATTATAAAATATATTTTACTATTAGTTACAATTCTTAAATATGTACATTAGGATTTTGTTTATGTACATTATTAGTATCATTATTTAATCTAATTACCGAAATACGGCTAGCACTGTGGGTTAGAGTGAGAGAGGAGGAGCCTGCCTACCGCTGCCGTATGCGTGAAAGAAAGGGAAGCTAGACAGACAGGCGCCGTAATGCGTTACGCAACGAAGCGGTTTGCCCTCCTATAAGAAGTTATCACTACAATTAGAGTGAGAGAGGGGGAGCCTGCCTACCGCTGCCGTATGCGTGAAAGAAAAGGAAGCTAGACAGACAGGCGCCGTAATGTGTTACGCAACGAAGCGGTTTGCCCTCCTATAAGAAGTTATCACTACACGAAGCGGTTTGCCCTGCCGTATAAGAAGACAGATCACTACAACGAAGCGG
The DNA here is from genome assembly GCA_039645545.1 of Dendrolimus houi. Lineage (NCBI taxonomy): Eukaryota > Metazoa > Arthropoda > Insecta > Lepidoptera > Lasiocampidae > Dendrolimus > Dendrolimus houi. The sequence continues at coordinate 3,101,682 of CM077146.1, forward strand.
TTTGCCCTCCTATAAGAAGTTATCACTACAATTAGAGTGAGAGAGGGGGAGCCTGCCTACCGCTGCCGTATGCGTGAGAGAAAAGGAAGCGAGACAGACTGGCACTGTAACGCGTTGCGTAACGAAGTGGTTTACCCTCCAATAAGAAGTTATCACTTCAATTAGAGTGAGAGAGGAGCCTGCCTACCGCTGCCGTATGCGTGAGAGAAAAGGAAGCCAGACAGACTGGCGCCGTAACGCGTTGCTTAACGAAGTGGTTTACCCTCCAATAAGAAGTTATCACTTCAATTAGAGTGAGAGAGAGGAGCCTGCCTACCGCTGCCGTATGCGCGAGAGAAAAGGAAGCCAGCTAGACTGGCGCCGTAACGCGTTGCGTAACGAAGCGGTTTACTCTCTCATAAGAAGTTAGCACTTCAAAAAACGTAGTTTTATAATGTTTGCAACTATCGTATGTCGTTGGTTGTGTTAATTCCAGAACTACATAGATCAGCTCCAATCATCCGACCATTGGAAGAGTATGTCGTACTTCGAGCTCAATTTGGAAACGTGGCGACAACTTTGGCGAGTTTTGGAAATGTGCGACATACTACTGCTGATTGTTGACGTGCGGTTTGCTGTAAGTCAACACCATACTCTATGTAATAATGCTCAAAATTTAAAGTCGCAACTTAATTAATTATCACGAACCAGTATTGGAATTAGGTACTTTTATTAATCAGATAGATAGATAGAAAACTCTTTATTGTTCACCGCATACACATATAGTAAATTTAAAGTCATTTCATGTCTCATGTCAAGGCAGGAACAAAGGCCGATTTTATACCTTTTTCTTATTGCTTTAGAGCTATCTTTTCCACACAACCCGGGCCTTAGATTGTTTGAAAGGAATCGAAAGTGTATGACATGTGTAAATTAAATACACGTAAATAGTATACATCAATATTATACACATTGCATAAAAGTAGAATAAATAAAGAGAGAGAAAAATAGTCGATAACGCATATTATTATTATATATATACAAATATATACCCTATTAATATGTTTAAAGCAATAGCGATTGCTATACAATATTAATAATAGCAACAATGCATATATATATATATATATATATTTAAATTCATTTATAAACATTTATATATTTTGTAGATATGTATTTGTATGGTATGTATATTAAGTATATGTAATATATAAAATTTCTGCATATATGTTTATATATATATTATTTATGTATTTATTATTAAAATGTAAGTAGTTCGTGCTATATGTTACGCATACCACCATCGCCATTATCATCTCAATTCATTCCCGGGGTTGTCTGGAAGAAATCGCTTTTTAGCGATAAGACCGCCCTTTGTACATAACTAGTTACAATTTTGTCTTTAAGTTCATGTTTGTATTGGTGTATAATAAAGTGTTATCTAATAATAATATATATATATATATATATATATATATATATATATATATATATATATATATATATATATTGTTACAAGTTGGGCCACCTGCATACCTATTGTCACATACCGACAAAGAAATGCTGCGCATCTCGTTTATTGTCCCTCCCGTATTCGGAGTTCTTTTTGTTACTTCGTATTTAAATTTGCAATTAGACAATAACCTATTGTTATTGTTTTCGGCTTTGTTGGCCGCTCGCAGGAATAGATAATCAGGTGTGCAAATTACTATTTCTCGGATTTTTTTGTACTGTATAGTTAATATAAGACAATGCCCGAATGGAGGGGTGGAGCAGTCAAGCGACGACTACGGTACGAGTAAGACGTTTGTAGTACTCTCGATTAGCGATATAGACGACAGACTTTGCGCGTGTCGAATTGCATTGAATCGTGCAGTGTGAACTGGTTGCATCCAGTTTTATTTGTATTTGTTTTATACGTATTTGTACAGTTCTAATAAATTCTATAGTAGTTCCAACGGCATTTTTAATTCGAGTCCTGTAGCTCGTAACAATATATATGCCTAGAACTGACATAGTTCACTATTGATATTTTATATAAGTCTTACTTATTTTCTCCAGGGCATGATGTTCCCTCCATCTCTCTACGAATTTATACAGGAGAAGGGTAAATCGATGATAGTTGTCTTGAACAAGGTCGACTTGGTGCCCGCAGCGGCTGTTGCTGCATGGAAAGAGTATTTGTTATCGAAATATCCCCAACTTAAGATTGCTTACTTCACATCGTGTCCAGCTTACAATCTTAGAGGAGCTACAAGCGATAAAACTGGTGAGTAGTACTATTATGTTATGGGCAATTTGATAAATCCGGTCACTATGAATAATGACTGGTCTGTATATATAATGTGGGCAGTATAAATAAAACTGCAAATCACTTCCCGGTCAGTATGAATAATGAGGCCCTTATCTTGGGCAACATAATAAAGCACAGCTGAACTGTAGCTTTTTTTTATTAAATGAGGGTAGGGTATAATTATATGGCACTTTTATTTATTACTAGCCGCGTCCGCGACTTCGTTCGCGTGGAACTTGTTCGCGGAACCCTAATTTTGAAAGAAGCCTGCGTTACTCCTAATATCAGCCATCTGCAGTGAAAGTCCCGTCAAAATCGGTGGCCCAGCCGTTCCGCAAATTGGCCGGAACATCTAGAAAGACAGACAAAAATATCTAAAAATTGCATTTTCGGGCAATCTCTCGGTCCGAATTATTTCCCCTGATTATTTCACATTTTTTTTGACATTACAAACATACTTCAATTTTATTTATCTGTATAGATTTGAGATATAAAGTGAATTTTATGTGGTTATAAAAAAAAAAACAACCACGGAGGCTGACTTCGCTACCGCCGTAGCCTCTAATCAAATTGACCAACGCTCTTGGTCATTATTCATAATGACCAGTCCATATTAGTACTGCCCGATTAATCAAATTGCCCAAAACAATTATTTTGATTATAGCTCAGGGTCGTCTCAATCGATATGACACTGTTAAATTAGAAAGAAATCTACGCTATAATAAATTTGTAAACGGTTCGGAGTTTATACAATGCCTTTTCAAAATGTAAAAAAATATCAGCGGGGCTAATTCGGACCAGCAGATTCCGAAGATATATTTTATTAGAATTTTTGTCTGTCTGTCTGTTAGAGCATCGCGTGAAAACTACTGAACGGATTTTAATGAAACTCAATATAGAGCTAGCTCATATCCCGGGGCGTAATTTAGGATATCTTTTATCCCGTTAAATGATGTCGTTTCCATGGAACTTCACTGACAAATACCTACATTGTCATAAACAACATGTCATTCGTTGTATTACTTCAACTCAGGTTGGCTTCGACTCGCCTCATTTTTTGATGGGCATTTGTGTTGACTGAAATGAAGTTAACAAGAAACAGTTAAGTTCTAGTAGGTAAAAAGAAGTAGCTTTGTCTGTCTGTATATCCGGTAACTCTTCTTGAACCACTCAATGGATACATTTTACTCTATCTCTGGAATCCCAGGGGAATTTACCCGGGAGCGGTTTGAAGTTGTTCGGGTGCATAAAAATTGTCTGGATGCCGATAGTTTTCACTACAACGATAGCTTACGTTGTTTTTTAAATGCTGTCATACTTTGTGTCCCGGGAATCCCGCGGGAATTTTAAGTCAAGCGTGGACGAAGTCGCGTGCATATCCTAGTTTATCTTATAATTTAAATACATTACTTTTCTTATTTGTTTATTACTGCCATCTCTTTCTATAGAGTGTTGACGATAGAATGCGTTGTATGAATAGCCCGCTCGATGTTGCCTATATATAATTAATATAATATAGGCCTTGTCTGTAATTATGTTAATAAATAATATTGTTACGACTTAGCCAAAATTCCACGAAGCAAGCCGACAAATGTGAGTGCGCACCTGCCGGCCATAAAGCCCAAGTTTATTACCTGCCCGCATTTGCACTTCTTTTGTTTACTTTGTGTTTAATATTTGTAATTAAAAAAGCCGCCTATTTTGTATTGTAATCCTCTCTGGTAGGCAGTGGCCAGGTGTTATTCTAAGAAACCATTGTTTACATAATCGTGACATATTGTAAGCTGAGTATAAAGGGATGCCCGAACGGAGAGATCAGCAGTCAAGCGACGATTACGATCAAAGCCAGATGTGTACATTCGATAAGCGATATAGTGGCGGACTTTGCGCGTGTTATTTAATTGTGCATTACATAAGGACTTATTGCGTCCGGTTATAATTGTACCTATGTTATGTTTGTGTATTTCTAATAAATTCTATAGTAATTCCAACAGCATTTTGTTTCGAGATATATATATACTATTACTATTACTTTTTGACATTTAGCAGTAATTTTTTTTCATATGTTTCACTTAACATTATATAATTTAATAAAAATTTATTGAAATGAAATGAAATATTTATTCTTGTATAAATGTAGTTGTATACAGGTGTTATTCCTAGAAATACATGGTTCAGTACATTTTACCAGTTTCACTGGTGTGCAAGTAAGCAGGATCTTAATCGTCATTATTTAAATAGTTAGTTCCTATTTATTCTATTAAGTACCTTTTATGTAACCTGGATAATATTTATTACCTTTATTTCTTAATTATGTAGATATCTGTTTTTAATTAAATTGTTATTCCAATCTGTGTATGTCAATTTTCTAATATCTTTAATTAAAATATTATTTATTATTAAATTATGTATTGATTATGTTTCAAATTTGTCATTAAGGAATTCGTTTGTGGAATAATATGATTTGTCTATAAACAATTTCTTTAGTCTGGTTTTAAATATATTATATCATATTGTTTTTAATGGTTTTATTAGCTTATTAAATATTGTAGGTGCCATATTATAAATATTTGTATACTTCTATATGAGAAAAACATGTGTACATTATAACATATAATATATGCCAACTGTTTAACCATGTTTTGAACAAATAAATTTGTTTTGATTTGAATAAGTTTTGTATTCAACACAATACAATTTCAGGCCTTCAGATACGTAGGCGTAAAGGGCGTCAGAGGATGTGTGCCGAAGGTGCGACTCAAATATTGGACGCTTGCAAAGAGATCGTTAAAGGAGAAGTGGATCTCACTCCGTGGGAGAAGAAGATAAAAGAGGAGAGCGACTTGGAGTTTGAGGACGATGATCAGGCAGAAGTTGGTGAGTACTTGATCAAGTATAGAAGATATATTATTGCTTGGAGATGAGATGGAGGGGAGGTACAGAGGTGTCAGAGCGAATGAATGTGTTGGTAAATGATGATGGATGAATTGAAGACACTATTTTAGAATAGAATAGAATATTCTTTATTGCACACAAGAAAATAATACACATAACATCCTAACTTTACCGTCTTTATATATTTTTAAAACTGCAGTATTCATCAAGAGTAACTCGAACATATTTCCCTGGCTCTCCGATGTAGTTGTTCGGAACAGATGAGATCAGCATAGAGTCTGTATTTGCTCTTCAAAAACGGCCATGATGCGCAAAAGTATTTATTGTATGGCGCCTATCATATTTAATAAACGGCCAGAAATGTTATGAGTGCAGCCTTTAAATCTTTAAAAAGTCTCTTAAGAAAATTTTATTGGAAAAGTCTATTATACTATAAATAAATGAGAACGACAAAGATGATAATGATATTTTGAACTATATATATATAATATACATGATATAATGATATATTATATATATATATATATATATATATATATATATATATATATATATATATATATATATATATATATATATTTTAATGTACAAATTTAGTTTTATAATTATGACATGTATTCGGACATTGCACGCCTATTAAGGCAAAATGTATTGAAATAATGCATATTATAACATAGTGTGTACATACTTTAGCAGTAAATGATTAATTCATTCATGAGTTGACAATCATTTAACTAGTGCAGTCGGCGGTCTTATCGCTAACAGCGATTTCTTCCAGATAACCTTCTAGTCTAGAGTCTAGGAGGAGGGCTCTTTTTTTTACTATTCCATGCGGACTAAGTTGCGGGCAGAAGCTAGTTATTAAATATAATGTATCCTATTTCATTCTCTCGCAGGCTTAGTCCTGTAGATTTGTGTTTATCTCTTTCCTCGTTTCATTTCAAACACCCAATTGACATTGTGGTATTTCCAGGTGAGACAATAATCGAGAAGTCTGACACTACTTTCTACGCCCATGAGAGATACAAGAACGGTGTGGTGACAGTGGGATGCGTTGGGCAGCCCAACGTTGGGAAGTCTTCGTTGATTAACGCGCTCATGGGCAAGAAGGTGGTCTCGGTGTCGAAGACCCCTGGCCACACGAAGCATTTCCAGACTATATACCTTACACCGCAGGTAGCATTTATATTTATAAATACACTAGGATATGCCACTTCTTATCCATGCAGGAACGGAGAAGGAATACAATTTCTAAAGAAACTACCCACAGCCAGGTGGTGGGGTATTTGCTCGTCCGGATGGCTACCAGCCCTGGTCTAGAGTATGCCACTATAACAACCTTGAGTTGTGTTCCGGCATCAGTGGCCAGGTTCCAGTCTTCTTTTAGAGAGCAGCAGTGTATTTGTAACACCTTTGGTGTTGCAAATGTCCATAGGCAGTTATGACCGCTTGCCATCAGGTGGGCCGTCTGCCTGTTTGCTGAACTCATGCAATAAAAAAAACTTCTTCCACGCTAGACTTGAAATTCCCGCGGGATTCCCGGAACAAAAAGTACCGCAGCATTTAAAAAAAGAAAGTTAGCTATTGTTTTAGTGAAACTGTGTTTTTATGCACACAGACAACTACAAACCGCTCCCGGGAAAATTCCCGCGGGTTTCCCAGGATAAAAAGTAGCGTAGAGTTTCAGTCTAAGAATTAGCTGTCGATGAGCGATAACCGCATCGAAATCTGCCCAGTAGTTTTTACGTGAATTCTAAACAAACAGACAAACCGACAAAGAGATAAGAAATCTAAAATAAAATGTGTTGTGTTCTCCATCGTTTATTTAGTCTGTTCCAGTTGTTTTTTTTTTAATAGCTTCAACGTACAGACACAGCATGTTTAAAATTTTATAATATTATAGATAACATAAAAAATGAAACGTCTTTAAGAACCCCAGGAAATGTGAGATTTGGGAAGTTTTTCAAAGATATATTTCTTAATGGAGACCATTGTCACTCCTAGTTTGTAATTTATTAATTCTAAAATTTAAGACGGAAGCACCACAGTTCTGGAGTGAACACACGGCTAATTGAGAAGCACCACAAATTTGTGGTCAAATAATGTAAAGGTAGACTAAAAAAAAGGTGGATGGATTGTGTGAAGGATGTTATGATGATATGTGGTGTGACAGAAGATGTATGTCAGAATAGAGGAGTGTAGAAGGAAAAGACATATTGAGCCAACCGCAAATAGTTGGGATATGGTGAAAGAAAAAGAGAGAGACAAATTTGTGGTCAAATACGGATAATAAAAATGAACGTTGAACTCATGCTTTCTCCCTCTAACTACATAGAATTCGTATTAGAGTAAAAGAGACAATACAATTCTCTTGGTTTTGGTGCGGCAATTTTGATGGCAGCTTGCAGCTTTGGACAAAAATAATATTAACTTTGTACCCTCAAAAGGGTTAACAGAACATCTTATCTTGATGTGTATGACAATATTATTTTGGTAACAACTAACACTAGAGATTCCAAATACTGTTCTTATGTACTTTTAGACAAGTTGTTTATCTTATTAAAGGTACGCCTCTGCGATTGTCCCGGATTGGTGTTTCCTTCGAAAGTACCCCGGCCAATACAAATCCTGATGGGCTCCTATCCCATAGCGCAGCTGAGAGAGCCTTATACTACTATAAGGCAAGTCAAAGTAATATAGTCATTTCTAGGACTTTATAGCCAAATGGCAAAAACAATATACTTTCAAGTAATAGAAATTATAAATTCTAACACTTTTATATTCAAAAACTTATAAATTCAAACACTTCTAAATTCAAACGCTTCTAAATTCAAACATTTCTAGATTCAAAAACCTATAAATTCAAATGGTTTTCTAAATTCAAAACTTCTAAATTCAAATTCTTGTAAATTAAGAGTAATACTCGGCAAGCCCTCTATTAAATTGTATTTGAATAGGTGATTCAATACAAGTTGTTACACAAGTATTTATTTTAATTTTCAAGTAACAAGGTATTTTATAGTTGATTTTATTAAAAATTTATTTATTTATTTTACTGATTAAATATTATATAAGTAGAATTACTTTTATTATATAAAAAATTGGTTCGTTTTGGTATTACGCCAAAAAGGTTTTGCACTGAAAGTCAGCGTTGTGTCGGATATAATTCCGGCACAGCAATATGCTGAGTGCAAAATATGCTCTGTGTATAGTAATGTATAAGGAATGTAATTATGTTGCTATGTCTTCTAATAAAGTTGTTCTTTGTTCCTTTATTTCACATCAAATATCTTTATCGAATTCAGATACATCGCCGAAAGACTGGACCTGCCCCAACTCCTCAGGATAGACCATCCGGAGAACGATAACACTTGGTCGCCCAGAGACATATGCGACGGGTGGGCAAAGAAACGCGGCTACCTCACCGCAAAGGCAGCTAGGTGAGCAAACACCGAGAGAGAGAGAGAGAGAACACTTTTTTGCACACCAAAATATACAATTACAAAATCAGGCCATATTTACAATATTTTCTAGGCAATATAATAGGCGGCCTTATCGCCCAAAGCTATCTCTTCCGGGCAACCTAAATCAAAGAAATTTGAGAGACCAAAATTCTTTTCCTACTATACTAGCTCTTGCCGGGTGGTAGTGGTGGTACGGGCATTTGCCTGACTATCTGAACTATCTGAACCTGGCCACTAAAGCCGGAACAGAACTCAAGGTTGTTCTGGCGGCATACTCTAGACTAGGGGTGGTAGCCAAATTACTAGGATATGCCCACTACTTCGTCCATGCTTGAGTTGAAATTCCCGCGGAATTGGTTGCGATGCGGTTTTTGCTGATCTTATAATCTGCACTACCTTTTATTCTGGGAAAAGCACGGGAATTTTTCTGGTTAAAAAAAAACGAGTCCCAATGTGATTTCTTTTAATGATCAAGAGCAAAAATTTAATGCAATAAAATGTGTGATATTTTTTATCCCGGGAATCCCGCGGGAATTGTCTCGGGAGCGATTGTAATTGTTCGGGTTGCGTAAAAATTTGCTTATTCCGATATAGTTTCCACTAAAACAATGGCTTACATTCTTTTTTAAATGCTGTGGTATTTTCTATCCCGGGAATTTCAAGTCAAGCGTAGACGAAGTCGCGGGCATATCCTAGTTAAATACGAAAAAATAAATTATATAAAACATGTGCATGTACGCGGCGACAGCGCCCGAATGCGGCCGAATAAGGGCGGTTACAAAATCTAATTTCAAAATACTATGTAATAAATCTGTAAATGGTTCGAGTTTGTACAATACCTTTAAAGCGGTAAAAAAAATCAGGGGGGCTAATTCCGACCAGGAGAATCCGAAAATACAATTTTTAGAATTTTTGTCCGTGTGTTAGAGCATCACGTGAAAACTACTGAACAGATTTAAATGAAACTCGTCATAGAGCTAGCTTATATCCAGGGGCGTAACGAATAGACGGATTAGCTAGATAGATGGCGCTGTTCAAGTCACTAACAAATACCTACGTTGTCATAAACAACATGTGATTTATTGTATTTATTTCAAATCAGGTTGGCTTCGACTAGCCTTTTTTTCGCTGGACAGTTGTCTAGACTATATGGATTTATTTTCTTTGTTATTGATATAAATGTGAAAACCGAATTAAGTATTTGTGCAAGTAGAATAAAGCCTGAGGTTTGTTACGCGGCAAACTCTACTAATATATTAAATGTTCGTACAAAAGCAAAAGCGTGCGTGTATTTTTTTAAACATCCAAGTGGCTGGGACTAACTGCTTGGTTAGTTTTGTTGCGATAAAAAAAAAATTAACAGAGATATGTAGCAATAAGAATGGCAACAAAATTTTAACTTGAAGTTTACCACTTGTCCGTTGAAGTTTCACTTCTACTATGTGTCGATTTTTCGCAGGTTTACTGCAATTTATGATTTGGTCAGGTTAGGTACATTATAATGAATGCATTTTTTTTTAAACATATTTTATTTTATCAAACAATAGAACTGAATTCGAATCGGAACCAAAATACACCCATAGTCTACTCTAAAATTATGCTGCCTCTCCATGCGGCCATAATGCTTTTTCGTGACAAATCCTAATACTCCCCGGCTATATAGAAGTGTCACTTCAAAAGCCAAAATTTAACGACAATAGTAAATATTGTATGAGCCCATCTCTAACGGGACTATGGTATGGTTTTTCTTTCTTGACAGACTTGACACATACAGAGCAGCTAACAGTTTGTTGAGAATGGCTTTGGATGGGAAGATATGTCTATGGATACGGCCGCCTGGGTTTATAGAGAACAAAGGTGAGACTTTATACGTTAAACTATTAAATTCAAAAGCATTTTTAATAGTAGGGGAGGCCAAGCGGGGATTTTGGGATTGACTCGAGCGTGGCAGAATAATATAAAGGGAGAAACCTTGCACCCTATTATGAACCCCCACCATAATATAACCCTTTATATAGGGTGGGAGTATTTTTTATTCTTCAATTTTTTTTCAAACCTTCAGATTAAGGAAATTCCTCCACATAATTGTCAGATTATGGGTCAGCACGGTAAAGACATTAAGCTGAACCGTCTGTATATTAATCTGACGCGCTTGAGTATTTCAATGTTACGTTTTCTTTGCATTTTCAAAAATCGGCCATGACTTGGTCGCGTCCAAATCGTCAGTCTTTTGAATAGGAGTTCCTTTAGGGTTTACTTAACATCCCTTTTAAATATCTGACGCGTGATGCGCCTGAGTATTTCTGTGCGTCTTTTTTTTTTAAACCTGTACACGCTCCCCCCCACCAATGAAAGGGCATATATCATATAACCTTTTTTATTTTTAGCACATAATCTTCACAATCCAAAAGATCCCCGCGATGCTCAAGTAACCCCACATTTAGAATATTGGGCTCCCCTACTATAAAGTGAAACTTATAATAGTTGTGATTTGAAATTCGATGAAACGAAAAAGCGACACTAAAATGAGATATACATATAAGTCTATGGGACTAAGCCTGCGAGAGAATGATATAAGAGTTTTACATTGTGCAGCACAGATTAGAGAGTCAATAAGACCGATGATTGAACATGAGTCCAATTTTGACCGTAATAAAACTGATAGTAATATTTTTTATACTTAGAAGTTTATTTTGAATTATAATATGTTGATGGATGTAGGCTAAAGGAATTACATTTATATATTACATGCGACTCATGGCCCAACCTTTTTCTTTATTCTAATTAAGAAAAATTTCAACAATTTTGTAACATCATTTTATGCTTATAAATTACTTTTCACAAAATCATTATTTAATTTACATAAATTTGAGTTAAATATTTATCGTCATCAGAGACAGAAAAATACTGGCTCGTAGAATGCCACAGGAAAAGAGATCACCGAGATTGGGCTAATTTTTGTTTTGCCAGTCAACAGATATAAATACATTTTTTAAATAGAACTCGGCATTAATAGTAGATTGTTACACGAGAGGTGACAGTGACCTATTTAGGCATGTATGGCGCACGAATGTAGCGAAGGCGCTAATAATTCGAGTGCCTAAATAGGCCTTTCAACCTAGGTTAACACTACTTTTCATTTCGAATATGAGGAAAGTAAATGAAAGCCGATTAGTTAAACAAACAACTACTTCTATGTAACTAGGTATGTCTTTAGTTTCAGTTCTACTAATAATAATTGTAATCTTTATTTGCCAGAATTTAGTACAAAAGTTGTTACAATGATAAGTTGATGTCCTATACTTTCTACCATTTTTATGGTGTGCAATAAAGCAATTATTGTAAATTAATTTAATATTTATTGTTTGTAAAATCCGACTTTAACATATTTGTATTTATTTATATCTATGTTTTTACAATCGCTTAAGCAAATTATTTATTAATATTTATTTATTTATAATATTATTATTCCATTAGATGTATATATATTACCTATAATTCATTTTTAAATAATTTGTACCATGTCAATCGGCTAAATCTACATGTCATGTCAATATGTATAAATTGCAAATTATCAATAGCAGCGCATAAATGTCCCACTGCTGGGCTCGGGCCTCCCACTATAGGGGAACGGACAGTATACCCGCCACGCTTGTCCAAGGCGGCTTGGCAGGTATGACACATCGGGTATCTCGATGTTTTGCTTCACCGTTATTAGCACGTGGTCAGGAAACTGACTAAGTGGTGCATGCGTTCCGGCCAGGATCGAACCCGCGCCCTTTGAATTTGGGACGCGTGCACTAGCCATTACGCCACCACGACTAATTGTAAATTAAATTAATATTATTAAGTTAAAGCCAATTATATCACATTTGTGCTCAGGTACTTGGTATTTTGTGAACAGATCTAGATCACAATAAGATTTTGGAATAGTCAATTTTTTATTATTATTACGTAGTGTTTCAATATATTTTGTATTATCAAACAAATTCGTTTTGATTGACTCCAAACAGTGGTTAATGAAGTGCACAACCATTGCCTTATACATACATGCAACGTCTTTGCTGTGACCAGTTTTTAAACACGACGCGCTTTAAAAAACCTTTCAGAAAAACTCGAAACGTCCGAATCTGTAAAATACATCAAATGGGTGCAAGCGATAGCGGCGGATGACGAGAGCAGTCCCATCACCTCCGGGTCCGATGACGAAGACGATGAGGACGATGAAAACGAATCCGACGCCGATGAGAGTTCCAGTTCCGACGATGAGACTGAAACCGCGGCGATGGCCAACAAGTTCGCGGCGCTGGCGAGTGAGGAGTGAGCGAGATAGCGATATACGTTGTAATGGAGGAGTGAAAGAGATGGATAGTCACGAGTGAGAACGCCCCTGTTTGAAAATGGAATGTTAAGGTCTATTTACATTATAACTTCTAAAGTTCTCTATTCGAGATTTCAAATTACGATTTTTTTTTTAATTTACTGTAAAGGCCTGAGCCTGTTGAAACCTCTGATTGTGAATTCGTGGACTGTATACTTTGATTGATTCTTGATGAATAATGCATGGTTTATATAGATATTAGCTTCTGCTCGCGATGTCGTCCACATGGAATTTGTTTTCAAAACCCCCCGATTTTGAAACATTCTTCACTGGTGCTCCACTCCTATTGGTCTTAGCGTGATGATATATCCTATACCCTTCCGCGATAAATAGGCTATCTAACACTGAAAGAATTGTTCAAATCATACCAGTAGTTCCTGAGAATAGCGCATTCAAGCAAACAAACTCTTCAGCTTTATTTATTAGTATAAGATATGGTTTTATTGCTCGGCTGTTATTACAAATCAATGTATGTATGGTGCGTTGTATGTAATGTATCCTCTCACTATACACAATTAATTTGTAATACTATATATAATAATCAATGAAAGTATACAGTCTACGAATTCACAACTGTTCGTTCTCAGTCACAACAGGCTCAGGCCTTTATATATACCATCCAAGGTCACTCTTCTAACTACTTCCAATTTTCCCTTTACAATGAAAATATTTTCTAAGTCGACGATAATAATTTTCTCAAAAATCAGTCTGCGAGTGAGTGAGATGGTAATATGAGTTATGACAGAAGGTGAGAAAGGGACTGATAGTTATGAATAGGAAAATTCAGAATTTAAAATCTCTAACGTTGTTTTTTTCAAACATACTATCCATGTCACTTTCTAATGCATTTATAAATTTCTCTTTACACAGAAAATATTTTCATAGTCAAAAATGTAGTAATTTGCAAAAAGTCTTTTAGTAATGAATATATTCCGTTAATCTATCTATACATATAATGAAACTGTAGAGGTCGAATTTCTGTACAGTGAAAAAAAAATGCTAAAAACCGAGCCAGGGGGATGTAAGAAGTGAAATAGAACTAATTTAGATTGATTTTGTTTGTTTGTACGGGCTAATCTCCGAAACGACTGGACCGATTTTAATGAAACTTTGTATGGTGGTAGCTTATATCCCTGGTCAACATATAGGATACTTTGATCCCGAAAAATTAAAGAGTTCCCGTGGGATAATTAAAAAACCGCACACGCGGACGATGTTGCGGGCATCAGCTAGTACTATAGTAAATCTGTAAATGGTTCGAGTTTGTACAATGCGTTTAAAAATGTGAAAAATTCGGACCAGCAGATTCCGAAAATATAATTTTTGTATGTTTGTCTGTTAGAGAGCATCACGTGAAAACTACTGAACGGATTTAAATGAAACTCGACATAGAGCTAGCTTATATCCCGGGGCGTAACTTCGGATATATTTTATCCCGATAAATAAAGTCGTTTGCTTAGAATAGACGGATTAGCTAAACAGATGGCGCTGCAATCGCGTTTTTATCGATTCACTGTCAAATACCTCCGCTGTCATAAACAACATGTCATTCGTTGTATTACTTCAAATCAGGTTAGCTCCGTCTCGCCTGATGTTTTGCTGGGCAGTTGTGTTGACTATAACACACAATATATATAAGTGTTATTCTAGTGAATTTAACAAGAAACCATAAAGTATTAAGTCTAAAAAATTACAGAATTTCTATTCTGTAATTTTTAATATCACCTCTCGACACGGGTCGTTGTGAGCGTTGTGTGATCGAAAACGATGACGTCATTAGTGACGTTTTCGCAACGACCGCGGTCGCCTTGTGGAACGGCTAACGGAGCATTTTGGTCGTTGTGAGCTACTAATGGAACGCGCTGCAAATTTAAGAAAAACTTTTTGTTGGAGATTCTAACACTATCAGTTAAATACATTTTCAAGGTTATATATATAAAGTACCTAATTAGGTTTTCATGTAAGTAACATTGAACTAATGCTACTATTCCAATACAAGTTTCACCGATGATAAGACTGAAGCCGCGGCAATAGCGAACGAGTTCGCCGCACTGGCGAGTGAGGTGTGAGCAGGGTGACAATATATGGTATAACGAAAGACAGAAAGAGACGGATAGTGAATGCTCTCGTTTGTGAATGAAACAAAGCCAGGGGAGAGAAATGCTAAACAATATAGTGTCCGATTTAACATAATTGGTAGCTGTCCTATTAATTTATGTACTCTATACTCTTTCCAAGCATTTATTTTGGCTTTTACAGTTTGATGACGCATGAATTATATATATATATCATTTATATATTTATTATTAAAATGTAAGTAGTTCGTACTATATGTTACGTATACCACCATCGCCATTATCATCTCAATTCATTCCTGGGGTTGTCTGGAAGAAATCGCTTTTTAGCGATAAGACCGCCCTTTGTTCACAACTAGATATAATTTTAGTCTTTAAGTTCATTTTTGTATTGGTGTATAATAAAGTGTTATCTATCTAATTAGTAATGCATTATGATTCGATTTGTTACAAAAATCGACTTCATTATTATAAATAAGTTTTAATCTTTTTTTGAAGTGATAACTTCTTATGAGAGGGTAAACCGCTTGGTTACGTAACGCGTTACGGCGCCAGACTCGCTTCCCTTTCTCTCGCGCATACGGCAGCGGTAGGCAGGCTCCTCTCTCACTCTAATCCACGCGCTATATACATAAAATTTAAGTAATAACCTAAGCTTTTCTCAAGTTAAACAATTTCAATATTAAATAGTTCCAACTTAGATTAGTTTAAGTTATCACTTCTGTCGGGCGTCCCGAGACACACGCGTTTTCTTTTCTAAGAATTTCATATCGATTACTTTCGATCCATTTACGTATGTATCATATATGTATGTAGTGTCGTATCTACGTGATTATTTAAATGTCTGTTCGTTACACTAATCACAGAACATCACTATTACATCACCCACGATAATGAAGTACGACAATTATATCTTTTCTTTCATGTGGGCTTTACTATTAGTAAATATTAACTTGATAGACATGCAAATGTCAAAAGTAAAATAAACGCTTGGAAACAGTATAAGTGATAAATTCCTTACGCTTATGTTGCTTAATTAAGACTGCAGCCTTTCCTATATTGTAAGTTAAAAATTATTCTATTTAAAAATGTATTAAATGTTCGAGGAATAATAATGTTTTTAAAAATTTCTTTTGGTTTCATTTCATAGCCTTGTTAAGTAAGAGTTACTAATGTAAACAGGTTATTTTTGTAACCGACTAATTTTTGTTACCACCACCATCACTTCCTCCACCACCACCAACGCCACCAAGACCACAACCACCACCACCACAACTGCCGCCACCCCTACCTCCTCCACCACCACCACTACTACTACTACCACCACCAACGCCACCAAGACCACCACCACCACCACCGCCGCCACCCCTACCTCCTCCACCACCACTACTACTACTACCACCACCAACGCCACCAAGACCACAACCACCACCAAGACCACAACCACCACCACCACAACTGCCGCCACCCCTACCTCCTCCAACTCCACTATCGAGTATGCTTCGATCGTTTTCAATATTTATCAATACTTTTAGAGAAGTTTTGAAAATTTTGAGAGAACTTCATTGCACCCAGGTCTCCCAGAGACACCTGATTAATATTTTATTAGTTAACATTGCAAATACATCCTTATTATCGTTTGGACAGACATCTGTTTTATTTTTATTGCATGAGTTCAGCAGACAGGCAGACGGGCCACCTGGTGGAAAGCGGTTACCGACGCCTATGGACATTTGTAACATCGAACTAAGGTGTTACCTATGTGCTGCCGCTTTCTAAGCGGAGTCTGGAACCTGGCCACTGATGCCGGAACATATCTCAAGGTTGTTATGGCGGTATACTTTATACCAGGGGTGGTAGTCATTCAGACGGGCAAAGACCCTATCATCTGGCTGTGGATTGTTTTGTCGTCTCTTATGACAGGCCGCCTGCACAGATAAAGCGCTTCAAATTCAAATGTATTTACTTGAATAAAACATGGTTTAAAAGGTGTTACAGTAGTTATATTTAAGTAAGTACTTTTTTACCAGATTGCCCTGCAGATTTAGCTCGTACAATTGATTACAATATTACATTATTTGTACAGTTAATTATAATGTTATATGTCAAAATTTCAATTATAAATAAGTAAATAGTGTCCACAGTCCCATACTCAGACAATTATAACAGTCAATATAAATAAATTTGCAATAAACAGTAATTGGTAATATGATTATTATTGTTAGTTTGAATTATAGTTTAGCATTTATAGTGTAATAGCATTTATTAGCAAGCAAATGTTTTAGATAGAATCTTAATGAATTTATATTTTGTGGAATCTTGTTGTAAATTTTTGGTGCACTGCATACGTCGTTTCACTTAACAACTTATTACTTAACTCTCAAATTAATCCCAGCATTGATAAGAATTTAAGGGGCTACCTATAATGAGTTCGCCCCTTCGCACATTACCAGGTTTATCTACATTCTACACTATAATAAATCTGTAAATGGTTTGAGTTTGTACAATGCGTTTAAAATGTGTAAAAATCAAGAGGGCTGGTCCGGACAAGCAGATTCTGAAAATACAATTTTTATCTGTCTGTCTGTAAGAGCATTACGTGAAAACTACTGAACGGTTTTATATGAAACGCGATATAGAGCTAGCTTATATCCCGGAGCCTAACTTAGGATAGTTTTCATCCCGATAAATAACGTCTTGTCCTTAGAATTTACCGATTAGCAAAATAGATGGCCCAGCAATCGCGTTTTTATACATACTTATGTTGTCATAAACAACATGTCATCATTGTACTACTTCAAATCAGATTGGCTTTAACTCACCTCTATTTTTTGCTAGACAGTTGTCTAGACCACATGGACTTAGTTTCTTTGTTATTATTATATGTAAAAAACCGAATTAAGTTATATAATATTTTCGTCGTCGAAACGAAAATTCAAATAAACGTCGGTATAACAAAATCAAACAAATTACCGCGCTTAAAACCGTTAAAACGTAGTTTTATTAAGTTATGTAAGTACAACAATATAGGCGGTGTAGCTGCGAGGCAAACTCCAGTTACCATATAAATTTACTTACTATTAATCTGCAATTCGTAAATCTCAACAGTAATATTACAAATGTTTCACAGGAAAGTTTTGATCGATATACTGTTAAATAGAACGCAACAAATCCGTAAACTTGACAGCTCTATAACGTGAATTGTCTGTGGTAGTTTCCTCCTTAAGATGGCCGACCTTCATTCCGTAAGTGCTCTGCTCTGTACGAATTATTTAAATGGAAACTAAAAATAATCACTGTATTTCATTTCATTATATATACAAAAATCAATTCTTGTGAAAAAACAGATTTTTTTTTATGTATGAAACCTTGTTTGAACCCCTTTCCCCTCTAAGAAAGAAAGATAAATTACAGGAAAATAAAAACAATTTAATATACTTCATTATGCTTTATATTTTTGTATAAAAATCTTATAAGAAATTAAATCTAATATACAATATTATGGCAAGTTTACTTATCACTAAATTAATTGCATTATCAAAACCTGGCAACTGACAATGTTTATTTAATTGAATGTTGATGACTGAGTTCCACTCACAGCTCGCAACAACCACGCTCACGACTGCGATTTTTCCCGTTCCACTGCTCGCGGGGGTTACAATCATAAATACAAGTGGAATAAATTATGGAGCGTTGATGTCATTAATACATCTTACTATTCATTCAATTTTAACAGATAGTAAAGAAAATGAACCAGGCCTAATACACAAAAGTCAGTGGTTAATGTATGGTTGATTTGCAAATCGCGCCGTCCACGTCTCGATAGAGAGAATTAGTATGATCAACAAACACTTTTGAAGTCAAACTTCTAAATAGACGCGGGTTTTAGGATTTTTCTGTCACGAAAAAGCGTTACGGCCGCGTGGAGCAGCGGCATAAATTTAGACTAGACGTGGTGAGAGGCGGCATAATTTTATAGTAGGTTATGGATGCGTTCTTTGGTTCCGGATCGAATTCAATTCTTTTCTTTGATAAAATATGTTTAAATAAAAAATGCAATCATTTAAATGTACCTAACCTAACCAAATCATAATTTGTAGTAACCCTGCGAAAAATCGGAATGTGTGCTGGGACACATAGTAGAAGTGAAATTTCAACGGACAAGTGGTAAAACGGATCGCAACAAAATTTTAACTTGCATTTTTACGGGCAGGTTTTTTGACATGGGTCGGTGTGAAGAAAATTATGACGTCCTTAGTGACGTTTTTGCGGTGACCATAACGTGCGATCGTTGTGTATTTTTTTCTAGCTGGAGTACAGGAGACAGGCTAACGGCCCATCTGATGGAAAGCGGTTACCGTCGCCTATGGACGTTTGCAACACCAGAGATGTCACCAACGCGCTGCCGGCGTCGAAGAAATTTTATGACACTCTTTTTGAAAAACTCCATATCGTAGCGCTGTGGGAAAACCTCGGTTGGGAGCTCATTCCAAATTCCCACGGTACGCAAGAGAAACGTTCTACAGAACCGTTGCGTACATGAGCGAAGCGGCTCAAGAAAGTGGGGGTGAACTCCTAATAGATGGTAAAAAGAGGACGAAGGCACCATTCTAAACGGTTCTTCGGAACCCTCCCCGTTATACAGTCGGCAGGATACGCAGAGAGAGGCAAAGTCTCTCCTAAGGCCAAGCGTATCGTAACGGCTGAAGGATCATTTTGAGCGTTGTGAGCTACAATAGGAACACGCTCTATTCATATGTATTTCCTGCTAGGAATGCCAAAATATTGAAAAAAACCGTATCAAAATATACCTAGGCTCCGTGTAGTTTCATTTCAATCAGTTCAGTTCTCATGTAATGCTCTAAGAGAGACACGAGCGAGATTTTTTTAAATTATATTATCAAAATCTGCTGCTTCAAATGATTTAACCTCCAGTTTTCCTCATTTTTAACCGAGTTCTAAAAAGGAGGTGGTTTTCGAGTCGAACATGTTTTTTATTGTAGGTTTGTCACGCGATTTCTCCGACAATTGTGGACCGATTTTCAATTTTTTTCGAAAATGCATCCTCCTGAGATGTCCCATTGTCACCAAGTCAGGACCTGAAGAGTGGATCGTGGGGAAATCGAGAGCAACCCTCAAATATCATAGGCATGTACAACGTGTTTCATATGTTATGTTTTTCTAAAGCTATTCATGTATTTGCGTATTTAAAACTAGCTGTGTCCGCGACTTCGTTCGCGTGGAACCCTTATTTTAATAGTAGCCTAAATTATTCTTTATAACATTATCTACTAGTGAGAGTCCCACTAAAATCGACTCAGCCGTTTCAGAGATTAGCCGGAACAAACAGACAGACAAAAAAAACGTGTCCGTCTCGGAACACCCGACAGAAGTGATAACTTAAACTAATCGAAGTTGAACTATTTAATATTGAAATTGTTTAACTTGAGAAAAGCTTAAGTTATTACTTAAATTTTATGTATATAGCGGGTGGGTTAGAGTGAGAGAGGAGTCTGCCTACCGCTGTCGTATGCGCGAGAGAAAGGGAAGCCAGACTGGCGCCGTAACGCGTTACGTAACGAAGCGGTTTACCCTCTCCCATAAGAAGTCATCACTTCAAAAAAAATGTTTTTTTGATATAAATACCGTATATACTTCCATAAGCTGTATGTAGACATTACAAACAGACACTTAAATATTATTTATTTGTATCGAAGTAAAAAAGAAGAAAAATAAAAAAAAGCAAAACCCACTTCAAAAGTAACTAATAAGTAAAATTTAAATATATTTCCTAATTTTCTT
This sequence comes from Dendrolimus houi, assembly GCA_039645545.1. Lineage (NCBI taxonomy): Eukaryota > Metazoa > Arthropoda > Insecta > Lepidoptera > Lasiocampidae > Dendrolimus > Dendrolimus houi. The sequence goes on from CM077146.1 coordinate 3,122,571, forward strand.
TAATATCTTGAAGTCGGTTCCAAGTAACACCTAAACAATAAATTTGGGAAACGCACCGACTTCAGGATGTTGTAGAAGATATTTGTTATTTAGCTAATTTTGTAGTAATTTCTCTTTTTACTCATTTTTTTTTAATTAATTGCACCAACTCAATCTCTCTTTTTTATTAGACGAGTCCAGCAGACAGGCAGACGGCCCACCTGATGGAAAGTGGTTATCTATGGTCATTTGCAACACTAAAGCTGCTACCAATGTGCTGCCACTCTCTAAAGGGAGTCTGGAACCCGGCCACTAATGCACACAACTCAAGGTTGTTATGGCGACATACTCTAGAGCTGGGGTGGTAGCAATCCAGACGGGCAAATACCCTATCACCTGGCAAAGCACTCTACAATTTTATTACGTTATAGAAGTTTACAATAAACTAATGTTCTGTGTTAAATTATTGGTTATATTTGGTTGGAAATACTCCATTGGATTAGGAAGCTTAATGTCATTGTAGGACTCTTGCTTTTTGTATACCGTCGGCGCTCTATTACTCTGAAAACAAAGACAAAATGTATTTTAAACCGACTTCAACAAAAATAGTTCACAACATAATATTTTGTAAACCGATTTTGATGATTATTTTTATGTTGGATTCGGTAAATCATCAAAATAGTCTCATATAAATTTTATTGAGACGATTTGAGAATATCCTCTTTCTCTGGTTGAGCTGACTAAGCTTTTGCTGGTTGATCTCACTACATTTCGTAAACGAACTTCCTGCTATTTACTATGGTCTGGGTGTTTGGAATCGGAACCAGAGTGGTCCGTTATATGTTACCCGTAATTATAATACAAGCATAACTTGCTTAACTTGGGAATGTACAATGTGTGTTTGTCTCTTGCCTCCTTTTTTAAATTCGGTAAAAAAGCCCCAAATGTCGCTTAAAACAAATAGCCTCACATTCCTCGATATATGTGTATGTGAGTGAGTATGCAAGTCTGTGTGTGAGTGAGTGAGTATGCAAGTCTGTGTGTGAGTGAGTGAGTATGCAAGGCTGTGTGTGAGTGAGTGAGAATGCAAGTCTGTGTGTGAGTGAGTGAGTATGCAAGTCCGTGTGTAGGTGTGCGTGTGTGCCAACATACCTTATTCCGTTTCGTGTCATGCATCATCTTCATGTGCTTGTAAATGGAGGTCTGCCACGTGAAGGTGGCCGGGCATATCTTGCAAGTGTACGTGTTCTTGCTGGTCGCTCGGTTTGTATGCATCGACCACACGTGACTCTTCAGTCTCTTCACAGTCTGAAAATAACACATATTTTTTTATTACAGCTCTTATTTAACTTGCACTGTTTGTTTGTTAGTTTATTTCTTTAGGTAAAATCTTGCTTAATTAGAATCAGTTCCATTGAGCGACTTTGCAAACCTATATTCAATTTTGCAGACCAATAAGAAAGAAAGAAAGTAATTTCAAACCAAAAGGTTTTCAAATTGGACAAGTACATTAGCCCAGTCATATTAGGGGTATCGCCTCGGAATGAAAGATAATAAAGTTCTACCGCAAAAACGGTTGATCGTATGAAAAAAAAGTTTAAACAAAAGTTGTAGAGAATTTTATACTCTACAACTTTTATAATAGGTTCAAATCTCATTTAAGCAATAGAAAGCGAGATATTCACGAAAAACCGATTTTTACGACCTTTGACCTTCAATATCTTAAGACGCGGGCACGATAGCACTTGTGACTTTTGAGACAACATTTAGAACGACAAAACAAAGGTTTATACCAATTTGTTTTATAATATTATCTTTCATTCCGAGGTTGGCCCCTTTTTTTTATCTAATATGACTGGGCTACACTAACAATCTGCCCGTAAAACTTGAAGTTAAAATTTTGTTGCCATTCGTTTTTCAACTTCTATGTTGAACAGTTGTTTTACACAGAGAATTCGAATCAGTGAAAATATTGTATAGGAATAAAAAAAAATCGACCTGGCCACTTTAAACCGCTCCTATGAAAATTCCCAGGATCAAAAGTACGGCAGATTTTAAGTCCGGGAATTTGCCGTCGTACAACTACCATGTACTAAGGACGGTGAAGAAAAACATCGTGATGAAACCTACACATCGAGTAACCGATGTGCCAAATATGCCAGGTCTCCTTGAACAAGCGTGACGGATATACTGTCCGTTCTCTTCTAGTGTTAGGCCCTAGCCTGTTACTATTATCTATATTATAAAATTCTAAACATGCCGTGTCTGTACATTAAGCTATTAAAAAAAAACTGGAATAGACTATATGGATGGAGAACATGATGCAATTTTTTTTAGATTTCTAGTTTGTTCGGGATTCACGTAAAAACTACTGGGCCAATTTCGATGTATTTTTCGCTGATCGACAGCTAATTCTTAGACTTAAACTCTGTGCTACTTTCTATCTTGGGAATCCCGCGGGATTTTCCCGGGAGCGGTTTGTAGTTTTTCGGGTGCATAAAAATTAGCTTATTCTGACACAGTTTACACTAGAACGTCGGCTTACATTCTTTTCTAATGTGTGTGTATTTTTTTTCTGGGAACACAGCGGGAATTTCAAGTCTAGCGTGAACGAAATCGCGGGCATAACTTAAACTAAACTAACTAACTTAAAAACGAAATTAAATTAACTAACTTAAAAACTAAACTAAAGTAACTAACTTAAAAACTTAACTAAAATAACTAACTTAAAAACTAAACTAAACTAACTAGCCTAAAAACTTAACTAAACTAACTTAAAACTAAACTAAACTAACTAACTTAAAAACTAAATTAAACTAACTAACTTAAAAACTAAACTAAAGTAACTAACTTAAAAACTTAACTAAAGTAACTAACTTAAAAACTAAACTAAACTAACTATCCTAAAAACTTAACTAAACTAACTAACTTAAAAACTAAACTAAACTAGTAACTTAAAAAGTCTGAAACAGTCGTGCCGGGCACCGTTTTTCAACGCGGCGCTCATGCCGAATGGTGCGTTCTTGTGGTCCACCTCCCCTCCACCCACTTACCTTATATGATTTGCCACAAATTTCACACAAATGTTCGCCGTCCACTTCTTTCTTCTTATCCTTGTGTATATTATTAATGTGGGCGACCATTATTTTCGCCGTTTTGAATGCCTACAAAAATAAATTATAAACTCAACATGAATATTAATCTTAATTCCTCTGTGGTTGAGCGGGCTAAGCCTTTGCCGGCTTACCTCACTGCAACGCAGAGGCTCCGGGTTCGATTCCTGGTATAGTAAAATCGGAAACGTATTTTCTCCGTTATTTACTATGGTCTGGGTGTCTGGGATCGGCCCCAGAATGGTCCGTTGTTATATTACCCATAACACAAGCGTAACTTGCTTAATTTGGGGATATACAGTGTGTGTGCTTGTCTACCTGTTTATTTATTTATTATTATTTAATTTTTATAATAATAAAAATTGTTAATTTGTTCCAAAAGTACACACAAAATTTTTTGGTGCTGGGACCTTCTATTAAGTATTATAATATTGTTACGACCGGAACGCCGACAAAAGATGTTTTATTACCTTTTTGGCATTTAGACTTCTTTTGTTTACTTTGTGTTTAAAATTTGTGATTAGAAAAATAGCCCATTGTGTATTGTAATCGTTTATGGTAGTCATTAGCCAGGTGTGATTCTAAGAAATTCGGTCCACGCGGTCAGGTAGGCATATTGCATCGTGCAGTATAAAACAATGCCCCAATGGCAAGATAGGCAGTCGAACGATAACCACAAACGGAGCAAGACTTGTGTACATTCGGTTATCTATTTAGTGACGGACTTTGCGCGTGTTATTGAATCGTGCATTACGTTTGTACTGGTTGTGTTTAGTTATATTTGTACCTGTTTTAAACGTGTTTGTATAGTTCTAATAAATTCTATAGTCATTCCAACGGCATTTTAATTCGAGTCCTGCAACTCGTAACAACATATACTTGTGTCAGAAGGACCCGCTGTCAATTAATTTAAACATAAAAAAAATAACTTTTATTACAATGATCCTTATACAAATACTTTTTGTTTTGTGTACTTATATCTGTGTGTGTGTGAATGTGTGTATGTGGGCGTGTGTGTAGATGTATGAGATTAAGAGTGAGTGTTTGGGTTGTTTTGTCGCCTCTTACGACAGGCCGCCTGGCCTGTGCGGAGAAGTCTCTACTGCAATGCTAAAATTCAACCGCTGATAAGGTAAGAGAGCGAATAGTAAGATATACGAACGGGCCATGAATGTTTCAGTGAGTCAGTGGGTTTACTCACTCAAACACTCACTCACCCATTTACTCATTTACAGGTAGTCGGTATATATAATTCAATATTCAGTCTCAATTTCACAGACAGACAGACATGGAAAGTGCATGACGATTCTAAATGGTTCGTGGTTGGAAAAAGCGAGTAAAACCCTAGAAAAAATCTTACCTTAAAACAAATGCCGCATCTATATTTAATACGTTTTAAGTGATCCCAGTCTATATGATCCACCATGCACCATTTAGTCGGGAATTTCTTGCCACAGAAGTTGCACTCGTGCCTATAATCCCAGAAAGTAGGATAGGTTTTTATTTTCTATTGGTTAATTTGGTCGATTTGGTCAATGTGGTCCATGTGGTCGATATGGTCGATGTGGTCCAAGTGGTCGATATGGTCAATGTGGTCGGTATGGTCGATGTGGTCGATATGGTCGATGTGGTCGGTGTGATCGATGTGGTCGGTATGGTCGGTATGGTCGATGTAGTCTAGGTGGCCGATGTGGTCTATGTGGTCCATGTGGTCGATATGGTCGATGTAGTCGATGTGGTCGGTATGATCGGTATGGTCGATATGGTCGATGTAGTCGATTTGGTCGATATGGTCGATATGATCGGTATGTTCGACGTGGTCTAGGTGGTCGATGTGCTCTATGTGGTCGATGTGGACCATGTGGTCGATATGGTCGATGAAGTCGATGTGGTCGATTTGGTCGATATGGTCGATGTGGTCGATGTGGTCCATGTGGTCCATGTGGTTGATGTAGTCGATGTGGTCGATTTGGTCGATGTGGTCGGTGTGGTCAATGTGGTCCATATGGTCAATGTGGTCTAGGTGGTCGATGTGCTCTATGTGGTCGATGTGGTCGAAGTGGTCGATATGGTCGATTTGGTCACTGTGGTCGGTTTTGTTGTACATATGTACTTTTAATACCGAAAATTGGCATAGATACATTTCATCCAGGAGATGGGAGAGTTTGCGATATAAAATGAAGTGAATCTTCCGGGGCAAATAGCAGTAACATAAAACTTTAATACAATATAACCTGTGTTGTAACCTCTTCAAACAAGACGGACGCACTAGATTAACTCTAGTTAATTAATCTATGCTATAATAAATCTGTAAATGGTTCGAGTTTGTACAATCGGTTTAAAAATGTGAAAAACATCAGGGGGCTAATTCTGACCAGCAAATACCGAAAATACAATTTTTAGAATTTTTGTCTGTCTGTTAGAGTATCACGTCAAAATTGCTGAACGGATTTAAATAAAACTCGACATAGAGCTAGCTTATCTCCCGGGGCGTAACTTAGGATACTTTTTATCCCGATAAGTGACGTCGTTTCCGCGGCAAAGACGAAAATATTGAAAAAGATGGCATCGCATCATTTTTGAAAACTACTGAACGTATTATCAATGAAACTGGACACAGAGCTGGCTTATATCCCGAATCAACATTTAGGATACTTTTTATCCCGATAAATGATGTTGTTTCCATAGAATAGTCGGATTAGTTAAATAGATGGCGCTGCAATCGTGTTTTTTCAATTCACTAACAAATACCTATGTAAACAACATGTCATTCGATGTATTATTTCAAATGTTTTGCTGGGCGGTTGTCTAGACTATATGGACTTAGTTTCTTTCTTATTATTATATGTAAAAAGCGAATATTTTTTTTATGTAACTCTAGTGTATGTATGTATATATTTAACAATAAACGCCAAGGTTTGGGAGGCGACCATCTTGTACGGGGGTTAAACAAAAGAAATTTCCAGTAGTGAGAATAAATATTAGTTTAAAATTCAACCAGATTAGCGGTAATGTACGAAAAGACTGTCTAAATCTGCTAACTTCACTCTATAAGCACTAAGAATAAGAGTGACCTAGCTGAATCTAGTTACAATAAAACAAATAAGCGTTGTATCACATTCTTATAAGCATGTATCAGTATCTTACTTTAATTAATGATAACTTTGTAACCAATAATGCGTCTCTTTCCAACACGCTCTCAACGCCATAAGTGAAAACAGTTCGGGTATATTTTGTAGCAGTTTTAATAAGGTTTTTATAGTTAGTTCTTTTTTGGGTTTTTAGTGTTTGTTTTTAGTTTTGTTATGGAGATATTCCTATGCAAGTTACTACCATGCAACTACTATTAATATTCACGCATAAAACGACTATATGGCATGTTTTTATGTGATTATTATCAATCTCGGCTAGAAAATGTCTTTCCATACTCCCTACCCTCGTTTAAGGCCTCGGTGCCTCACTCCCGATGCTTCCAAATATGGCTGGCCAAATAGCACTTCCATCAGAATAAAGCAAGACAGTGTTATTACCTTCTAACAGTGACGTATCACTATTTTACATTGATGTATCATCGTTTTAGTGATGTATCATTTTCTTACATTGATGTATCACTGTCTTACTGTAATTATGAACCGCATTATAAACAACGAATATACGACTTTATATACGTCTCTTTCTAACGCGCTCTCAACAATATAAGTGAAAACAGTGAATTAATTTGTAACAATTTTAATAAGGTTCTTATATTTGGTCTTTTTAAATGAGTTTTTATTATTTTTAGTGTTAGTTGTAGATTTATTTATTATATTAATTATGAATACTTACGCATAAGTCAATTCCGTGGCATGTTTTTTGCTGAGTTTCATATGATTATTATAACAATCTCGGCTAGAGAATGTCTTCCCGCACTCTCTACACTCGTGTAGTGCCCCGGCGTCCCTCTCCCGATGGTTCCGCATATGGCGGGCCAAGTTACGCTTCCACTGGAACAACTTACCGCAGACTTGACACGGGTAAGTTAGGCCGTCGTGTATTACACTGGAAGGAAATATTTGGTAATTAGAATAGAATAAGCTATACTATAATAAATTTGTCTATACTAGATAAGTGAAATTGTTAATTAAAACTTATTTATAAATGATGTCGTTTTGTTATAACAAATCGAGACGGTGACACATTAGGACACTACTAATTGATTTGTCATCGAGCTGTCAGAAGTAAAATAAATGCTTGGAAAGAGTATGATAGTGCAACACTCACACATGCGCCCTATAACTCTTCTTTGAATGAAACACCTTGTCGCATCCTTTGCAAGGTATCACAACTTTTTCTTTCGTCTTCTCGTCTTTGTTTTGTGGTAATATTCTGAAAAAAAAAGAAATAAGGTTTATTGTCCACTGCGATGACTAGACGTATGCAGCTCCCATGAAGATTGAATCTGGGGTCAGTTTGGCCCATACATGCTCAAAATTTTGAGAAAGTATGGATGAAACTGGACCCAGATTCGGAACACATAGGAATAGATGAGTCTGCTCAAAAGTACAGACCACTTTATTTGTGTGCAGGTGTAATTCATGGAGTACCTAGCAATTGCTAGATTATTTAAAACACTTACTTGAGATGATATTTTAGTGTCATTTTATTCGCGAACACCTTCCCACAGCAGTCGCACTGCGGCCGCTCTTGGTCGCACACTATCCTATGGTACGACAGTTTTGATTTCGTACTGAAAATAAATTTATATGCTAATAATAATGTGCAAAAAGTTCTTGAAGTGCTATCTTTTGCTCTCGCACGTTAGCATATTTTTAAAGATAAAAACTGACTGAATTTACTTAAAACAAATCTCAAAAATAATATTCGATTCGAATTTAAACACCATTGGAATTATCACAAACTTTATTAGAAGTACACAAACATAATTCACAGTTCTTACAAACACAACCGAATACAACAAGCCCAAACCGTAAGACAGAATAGTAATAACATTCAAATATATAATCAAGAACACCTCGATCGTAGTTGAAACTCAACTAATTCTGTCTCAACGGGCCGACCTTATATATTCGCAAAATAGACATACTACCTATTTTGCGAATATATAAGGTCGCCTACCCCCTACAAGAGCGTGCACTCTATTCACTGGAATTCTCAGACTTGTAAGCTTAATTTAAAACGCACGGCTTTTAAGAACTTGCAATGGATTTGGATGAATGAAATTAAAACCATGTTTTTTGTATATATGAAAAAACATGATTTTAAGCGTAAAATTAAATAATTCCTCCTCAAGCAAGTATGTTATTTAGTTGATGGTTATTATAGTTCTAATCGTTGATATGATTTAAAAATGCCTTCTTATTGACAGCTGCCAGCTACCATCAAAATTGCCGCACCAAGAGAATATATCGTCTCTTTTATTCTAATACAAATTCTATGTAGTTAGAGGGAGAAAGCATCAGTTCAACGTTCATTTCAATTATCTGTATTCGACCACAAATCTGTGGTGCTTCCCAATTAGCCGTGTGTGACAGTTCGAGAACAAATTTGTGGTGGTTCCGTCTTAAAGGGAATTAATATGATATTATTGACATTAATAATTAATAATTTATTTCTATTTTAACATTTGAACAGCGCTGTGGGCTGCATTATTATTTAATGTTTTAAGTTGTAATTTTAATTAATTAAATTTAATATTGTTTATTGTATATTTGACATATTTACAATAGTAATTATGGACATTGTAAAATAATTATGTGGGAATGACTTATGTTGAACGTATGATGTGATAAACGTAAGACGATATTTCTGAACGAACCCGTGGCGTGAAAGAGATGACTAGTGAAAGAAGAGAATAGACGACGAATGGACGAAGTACGCACGACGCAATACAAAGACTCTCTGAGTATTATTTTATTAATATTTTACGATATTAATATTCATAAATATTATTATATAAGATTAAACGCATGCGCATCGCTGCAACTCGTATAGTGTTGATTTAATGGCCAGCCACCATCCACACAATTATTTTGACATTTCTACACGTATTTATATTGACACAAAATATTTTTGTTAATGAATTAACATAACATATGTATTTGTATAGATATGTATTTATATGGTATGTATATTAAGTATATATCTATGTAATATATAATATCTACATATGTATCATTTATGTATTTATTATTAAAATGTAAGTAGTTCGTACTATATGTTACGTATACCACCATCGCTATTATCATCTCAATTCATTCCTGGGGTTGTCGGGAAGAGATCGCTTTTTAGCGATAAGACCGCCCTTTGTTCATAACTAGATAATAATTTTAGTCTTTAATTTCATTTTTGTATTGGTGTATAATAAAGTGTTATCTATCTATAAATAAATATAAATAATTTCAACAATAAAACGGTTTATGATGTCTTCGACTCGAAGACCGGCCGCAATGACAAAAGGAATTAGCAATTAACAACACACGGCTAGTTTCAATATTTAGAAAATTAACGCAAGCAAATGACAGTGAATAATTAAGACAACCATAAAAAAATGTTACAGGTAATTTAAATTCTAAGGGGTAATAAGACAGGTGTACGCAAAGAATTATTATCGGTTTGTAACAATATGAACGTAGCGTACCGGGCCGTAGTTTAGTGACTTCTCTGTTCTAAGGAAAAAATTACTTATATCTATAATATATTATATAAATATGCCGCGTGTCTGCATTGAAGTTATTATAAAAAAACAACGATAGACTATATAAACGATGGAGAACATGATGCATTTTTTTTAGATTTCCTGTCTGTTTGTTTGGGATTTACGTAAAAACTACTAGGCCGATATCGACGCGGTTTGCAGTGATCAACAGCAAATTCTTAGACCTAAAATCTGCGCTACTTTTAATCATAGCAATCCCGCGGGAATTTTCTGGGAATGATTTAAAATGACCAGATAAAAAACAAAACGAATTCCAATGTGATTTTTTATTCTGGGAATACCGCGGGAATTTTCCCAGGAGCGGTTTATAGTTGTTCGGGTGTATAAAAATTATTAGTAGCTTATTTCGACACAGTTTATACAGGTACTTTGTGTCCCAGGAATTTCAAGTCAAGCGTGGACGAAGACGCGGGTATATCCTAGTTTTCAATAAAAACCCAAAGTCCATTTTAAGTGTAAATTACCTAAAAATATTTCCACAGGTGGCGCAACTGTATTCCTCCGAATTTCTTTTTTGTATACACCCATGTTTAGCGATTACCCGTTTGAGGGTGGTCTTCATATCACACTCTTTACACCTATACGCAGCTGTGTGCAGAGACCTATGCGCGGATATATTGTCTTTGACTAGGAAATAAGCTTTGCACACGTCGCATTGGGAACCGTCGCCTTTCTAGAAAAAAAACAATCGATACGTCAATGTCAAAGTGACAGCGGTTGTCAGAAGAACTAGCGCTATATAAACCTTATAAAATAGGCACAAAACACATAGTTCTGAACTATTTTCACTTACAACATAGGAAACTGTTGGAAAAGGATACATATACAATGATACATCTGTATTACATCCTCTTTATGCCGTCCCTCCTATCCCATCCTAAAGGCTGGCAACTCGTTGGCTTCACGCATGATGTTACGAACATCTGTCGGCGAAAGTAACCAATTTCCATCAGGTACGCCGTCTGCCTGTTAGCCAGCTTCACAATAAAAAAGTTGCACTCCATTAGGCTTTCAGCCTGTTTGATAATTACCCCTTACCACTTTCCATCAGGTAGATCATTTGCCTCTTTGTTAGCTTCGTAATAAAAACAACCACTGTCCATAGAGTGGGCTTTCCGCCTTTTTAAAATATACCACTTACCACTTCCCATAGACTGGGCGTTCAGCCTTTTTAAAAGATATCACTAACCACTTTCCATCAGGCACGTTGTCTGCCTGTTTGCCAGATTCGCAATAACAAAAACTCAATTTCCATTGCGTGGGCTTTTAGCCTGTTTGAAATAAACACTTAACCACTTTACCAGTGACTACTTTCCATCAGGTAGGCTGTCTATCTGTTTGCCAGCTTCGCAATAAAAAGCCACTTTCCATTCAGTGAGCTTTCAGCCTATCTCAAATATACCACTTTCCATCAGGTAGATCATCAGCTTGGCTGCTATACTATAATATACTTCATACTTACATTCTTATGTTTCCCGTTCAGATGTTCCTCCCTCAGCTTGCAAGTGTTGAAAGCAATGACACAGTCATCGCATCTGTATTTCAACTTCGTGAACTCCTTACTGCACACATCCTGATAACGTATCTGCCACATCTCCTCTTCTGACATAGTGTAGATTTCCACCAGGTCCGGTGGCAGATTCTTTAGTTTACGACTGATTTTGTCTGGTGGTGGCTGATGTGGTTGGATCGTCTGTAAATGTATAGATTATTTTTAACAATAAAAAGATGTTGGTTGAAAGCTTTAATAACTATGTTTTAAAGAGATTATAACTGTGTTTTAACCGTTTTTAGCATGGCATATTATTTGATATTATTTCGCCGATTAGGCCTCTTTACGGTCGCCTTTTAATAAAATATACATACATATTTCTATCGAACAGGATACTGTAAGTATAAGATATTGAAAGATATAGTACCTTTCATGTTTTACTTTGCACCGACTTCAGGAGTTGTGAAAAATTTTCACTTTTCAGTTAGGTATATGGTTATCAATGACAATGAAATTATATTAGACTATCCTAAAGCTTTAATGAATCCAACATTAATGGAATTATTAAAATCTGTTCAGTAATAAAACAGTTATGGCTGAAAAACTGCAATAGGAATATATTTTCTGTTTCATTTTAATAAACTTTCTGGTATATCTTCGGCACCTAAGGTCAATATAAAATAATTACAGAACCATTTTGAAGCTTTACTGAATCCAAAGCAAATAGAATGATCAAAATCGATTCACTAACAAAAAAAGTTATAGCCCAAAAACCGCAATAACTACACGTTTTCTGTCTGATTTTAATTAATTTTCTGCTATTTGTTCGGAACCTAAAAAAAATATATGGGACCATTTTGAAGCTTTACTGAATTCAACACAAATACAATTATCAAAATTGGTACGAAACATAAAAGTTATTTACGACAAACTGAGAACCTCCGTTCTTTCTTTTTTTGAAGCCATTTAACAAAAAACAAATTCTTACCTCTTCTGAACCTTTCTCTTTCCTCCTCCCCTTCTTCTTACTCCTCTTCTCTTTCTTGTCCTTTTTCTTCTTCAGCTTCGACAGTTGAATGTCATCCTCGGACGTGACTTCGGCGTCTTGGAACACGTCATCAGAGAATTGTGAGTCTTGTGATATGTCCAGTTCTTCTTTGACCGGTAATAATTCTGTTTAAAAAAATACCAATAAAAGAAACTTTAGTAACTTTGCTTGATTTTGCAACTAAACTTGCTCAATCCTGGTCAATTTTAGTGACATATGACATCAAGACTACATCAAACAATTTAGGGCGATGGCAATATGTAGTAGGTTGTTGCTGAGGTACGGCCACACAATACCATGCAAAATAGAGCAACTTAAAAAATCGCGCGAAAACTAGACGTAGTTAGAGATAGAAAGAAAATTGACACATCGGTTATCTCGCTGTGCAGGTTTCATCACGATGTTTTCCGTCATTGTTGTTAGCATGTGGTAATTGTGTCAATTATTTAATGTTTGGAATAAATAAATATTGTGCCAATCATGGCACAGTGTACCCCATACACCAACATACCATAGTCAACCTCTGTTTCATCCTTGATATCCTCCTTAATTTCCAAAATTGCATCAATATTGCTCTCACTGGCAACTCCACATGAATGGATATTGGTTTTTGATAACAGTAAGTTTGTGACAGCATGCTTTGTGAAATCTTCAGGAGAGTTCAGGAACGGAGACTGTAGATAGAGAGAGAGATATATATATATCTTTAATGCACATCAAAATATACAATTACAAAAACAGACCATATTTACAATATGTTCTAGGCAATACAATAGGCGGCCTTATCGCTCAAAGCGATCTCTTCAAGGCAATTTAAATCAAAGAAATCTGATTTAGACAACGTAAGTGGTCCAGGAAAAAGGGAATAGATACATAAAAATTCACTAATTTAAGAATTAAATAGTAAATAAAACTTTAACACTACTCATTGACACTTGACATCTTTGTCTTTCGCAATTGCAGCTACTGAAAAGTTGCTGAAATGTCAGACTAATAAAAATCAAATAAAGTACTGCATTTAAAATAGTTAAAATATAGGTTTATTACTTGAGTTGATTCCTTATATCTAAGTGAGTATGTTATATATACATATAACATATAAATTACATAAATAAATAAAATAAAAATGGCCTTTATATTCGGACTTTATTGTTTTTATAATGTTTTTTTAACACATTGCGAGCTTAGGTTGCTTCCTTGGCATAAGCTTCGTCCAGAATATGCCAAGGAATTGTAACATGTAAATTATGTTTGTATTAATTTTACATGAACAACACAATAAAATTATACAAAAAATTGTCATGTATGCTACAGAACTTTATCATTTCCACATTGGCAGTAATTTTCATTGGCTAAACTAATGAGCCTATTGTCAACAAACACAAAGTAAATTTTGAATTAACTCAGTGCTGGTTCAGTGATTTGAGCTGCAGTTCCTCTCACAACACAATGAATTTCATTGAGTTGCCCATATTTAAGGAAACTCATAAGAAAATGATGGGTTGATATTATTACTTACATGTGTAGAGTAATTAATTAGAAATTCATATGACTTCAATATTTTCTCCTGAAACTCTTTCATTTTCCTCACTGCAGCATAACATTCCCAACAGAGCTGAATGTCTAGACCATCTGGAACCTGAAATTGATAGTGTTATGTTATTTTAGTGTAATATTATTCCATTGTTAACAAAAATTTAACTTGTACTTATATGTATAAACATATAATGACTATTTTAATGTAGAGTAGAAAAAATTTACAGATAAATCTAAAAGAAAATCAATGTTCCATATTTAAAAATAATATATTGCCGCCAGTACCAAAAATACCTTATAAGCCACAATTACAACTTTTTGGGTAAGATTCCAACAGTTTGTTGATGGAATACAAGTTACTAAAGATGGAACTGTCTTCAAATATTATGCTTTTAAATATAATTTTTTTTTAAAATACAACTTACTTGTACATACATAATATATAAATATGTTTATCACTGTTTGAGATATGGAATATTTTACACAACTTTTATAAAGTCTAAACCATTGGAAAAAAATATGTTAGCAAAAATTGATTGTGACAATGTAGACAGGTGAAAAATCAGGCTGGCTCAAAACTGCATGTAAATAACAAATCTACAATAAAATTCATAATGTAAATAACGTACGTAATATTTCAAATACCTATTTACTTTGCATTTATAATGGCGCATCCAAGGATTTTTGTTCTATTTTTCCCAAGTAAATAAGGTGATATATGACTTAAACTTTACCTAAAAACTCTCTTAAAACTATACATTACATAGAAAAGAGTGTTTAAAATATCAAAAAGCAGTTCGACTGATACTTACATCGATATTTCCTATAATTTTGTAAAACTCTTTTATATCGTCGTGATAGTACATTTTACGTTTATAATGCAAGCAGCCAACGCAAATGCCATTGACATTGTATCCTTCGATGTTTATGTTAATTTCTTTCATTTTTATACACTAATTGTACTTCAAAATTGAACAAAAATTATTTTTATGAAAGGAAGCTTTATTCCTTTCTCTTGGCCATTTTGTCACTTTTGTAATACGACGTTCCAGTTACGCATTCTGCCTAATTCATATATTTAGTTTCAGATTTGACAAAGAATAAAAAAAACACTATTGTATTGTTGGATTCAGGATTAATTTAAATTTTTTATGTCCTTTTGCGCTATATTTATTTCAATTTAATCAACAGGTAGTTTGAACGCGTGTTTCGTTAAGTAATTCAAAATTATGTTTCAGAAGACAATAAATAGAAATTTTACTGGAACGCGACTGAACGTTTCTTATTTTAAGAGCGCTACATATTCTCGCAAGAACACGGAGAAAACGCAGAACACTTGGATATGATTTTCATAAATTTTACGCTTGAAGGTTAAAATGATTTTGGTAGAATGTGGAGGGCCACATTCTACCAAAATCATCTGAGGACGATAGCACCTGTTGTATATTTATACCATGTGGTCTGTGATATTCTCCTTTTTCGCGGTATTCTTGAGAGAATAGACTAGTGGAGCTCCATGTATGAGGTGTTGATTCTAACGAACATGTAAAACGCCCAATATGACGGCAATCATGACAAAATCATAATAAAGTGAAGGTTCTCTAGATTTTGCCGTAATTTAAATAAAATTAAAAGATGTTTAACAACAATCTACTTTGGCTTGGATTTTTATTATTTTAAAAATTGAATATTCATGAATACTTGTCTCCGATTAGATACGAAAATCATGGAAAGACATAAAAAGAAGTACCGAAGTATTTAATTTAGTAAAAACAATACGACAAAGGTTGTATTTAATTTATTTAGTCATCATTCTGTTTTATTTTTATAGTGAATCAAATGATCACAATCTCTCAATTTTTCAGCTGCTTGTTCAGGCGTTAGATCTCTTTGTGGTTGTGCTAACATTTCGTAGCCCACCATAAACTTCTTCACGGTAGCTGAACGCAGCAGCGGGGGTAGGTAGAGAGCGTGGAGTAGCCAATGAGGAGAATCAATAGCATTAGGACCTGTAGGCGCACCTGAAAAAAAAAATCAAATTTTATTAATCTGTATTTAACACAGTCCGGATTATGCCGTGTACGGAGTTTTTGGCGGGAACTGAAAGGGGAGTTGTGCAGTGCAGTTTTATTTTCTAAAAACGTGTAAAATTATACTAGAATGAACAATAGTTGTAGGAAATTGATAGTTTTTGACTGGTAATCATGTGTTTTTGTGAGAAATGTGAACTGTATATTAAAATGTGAACTTTCGAGTTTTCACAAGAACTCCCTTGACTGGCGTCAGTTGTAGCATACAGTTCAACTGCACTACCTATACGAAAACATACAACAGCATTGGCTGTATGGACTAAGATTCCCTTGCCTGCCTTTGTGGCGAATTCTATTATACTACTTATTCCGTGTACAGAAATGGCTTGATATATTCTCATTGATCTGAGGATCCAACGAATGTGTTTTGTTTATTTTCAGTGTTAAATAAAAAATAAAATAAATAAATAAATCGGCAGACAAGCACACACACTGTATATCCCCAAATTAAGCAAGTTACGCTTGTGTTATGGGTAATATACAACGGACCGTTCTGGGGCCGATCCCAGACACCCAGACCATAGTAAATAATGGAGAAAATACGTTTTACGAAATTTACTATACCAGGAATCGAACCCGCAGCCTCTGCGTTGCAGTGAGGTAAGCCGGCAAAGGCTTAGCCCGCTCAACCGCAGAGGCCGTCGATAATATTAAATAATAATATGTCAATAATAGTACCAATAAAATTATATCGGATTGAACTAATAATTATTATATATTACTTTAGATTAATAGATTAAAGTGATAGTATTTAGTGAAGGAGTCCCTTGATTACTTTTACGTTTAAAAAAAATACGCTACATTTTAGTGTTCAGTAGCATATTGAAAAAACAGATAACACTCGTCCTTATTTCAAAACATTTCACTGTAGGTTGTCCAAAACGCCTTTGTGCAATTTCAAACATAAAAACTTACCATGCCAACCCATACTATAAGAAAAACTGCATTGAAATAAATTGTCATATTTGGTGTTCAATTCTTTCATAATAATGGCGAGATTGAGCTTTTGTTCTTCATCCAAGTCTGTCATTCTTTGCGGTTGCCCACGGGCGGGCAAGATCATTGTTTCATAAGGCCATGCTGCCCAATATGGGACTAAAGCAACCCAGTCTGCGTTTTGAAGCACTACTCTTTCCTGTAAAAAAATTAAGTAGGTATATATTATTATGGAAGAAAAATGCTAAGATGAGCCTAGTAAAAATATAACTCTACATTCCTCCTAGTATCTTCTACTACTAGTAAAAAAATTGGTATTGCCATTAGCAGAAATGGCGTCAGCCGAAATCAATGTTGAAAAAGCTACCAAAATTTTAAACATTAAAAGCGAGTTTTCGCTTATAAATATATAAGAGAATTGTAGAAGTAGTATTTTTTCAGTAACCTGTTTCAGTAACTCCTGTTCCACATAATCAACCAGCAGTGGTTTACCATGTTTCTCAAAATATTCCTTTTGACATCTGTGAATGAAAAAAATATTAAGTATTTAATTTTAATATACATTGTCTCAGTGTCGGGCACCTTTTGCCTCCAATAGGTTCTCTATACGTGATGAAGATTGAAGATAATAAATACGGTGTACTCTTGTAATAATGATTTAATCTGTACATTATTATCTCTGCAAAACGGAGAAAGAATACAATTTCCTGCGGTCAGGCGGTAGGATATTTGCTCATCTGGATGACTACCACCCCTAGTTTAGACTATGCCGCCATAACAATTTTGAGTTGTGTTCCGGCCGGCATTACTGGGAAAGTCTCATTCTCCGCTCAGAGAACGGCAGCACATTGGGTGTTACAAATATCTATAGGCGATGGTAACCGTTTTCCATCAGGTGAGCCGTCTGCCTGTTTGCTGAACTCACGCAATAAAAAAAATCAATGGGCACTGCTGACGTGGACATACTTTAACACAAGTTAAATGAACGGAAAATGGGCCATATGCAAATCATTCGATATAGTTACGTAAATACTTACAGATCGGGGTCCGAGAATTTCATGAAATTTTTGATTTTGTAATTTTCTATTCACCTTAAAAACAATCTTTTTTTTTAAATTGAAATATCTACTCACCTATCTTTAACCCTGGGTTCATTTGGTAGGAAACTGGACGCCCAAATCTGACAATGAGGATGGGGATTGGAGCACCCCATAACAGCACCTTTGTTCTCAAAGATCTGGACCCAGGTGTATCGACGGCCAAGTTCCTTCACCTGATTGATCCATCTAAAAATTAATAAGAGGCTACCTAAACGGAGTTAGCTATTGTTGTATCCGAACGTAGAATTTAATTTCAATATATCCTAACGTTTAATTTGTTCCCTGCCAAAGACAATGGAACTTATCTATGCTCACTACTAGCGGAACTGAGAATGAAAATATGTTAATTACAATGAGTAAAACATATGATTAGGCTTTGCCTTATAAAATTATCTTTCATGTGAGAACATGAAAAACAACGAGGGAAACATACACAACTGACGACGCTGTATGGTCTAGGATCTTTGTCTGTTCTTTAAATAATGAAGAACAAAAATACTATTACTATCTATGCTCTCTCCGTTCTCCGTCTTTTTGCAAAACGGTTGTGCACACAAAAGATATTTAAATGAAACAATAAACCAATTGATTATCTATTTATTTAATATACAAAAACTATCTTGTTACTGCCGCATGCAGGTATCTGCAACGCCAGGAGCGAAGCCAATGCCTTGCCAGCCTCTATAGGATGGGATAGTATTTGAGATAGAGGGGATGGGATAGTGAAGATGGAACACGGGGAGGGGCAAGTGGGCTATCGGAACTCTCGCTCATCGCGCGAAACGTGATTAGATGTTAAATGTATTATATAGTCAAGGTAGCGAAGTCGGTCAATGGGGTAAGTTCATACACCGCTCGTTTACTAACTTTTTTTAAACGAAATTTAAAGCCAACTACAATTCGAAGACAGAATTCAATAGTCTCTTAGCTTCACTGACTGATTTGTTGTCCTCGTAACTATGCAAACATGGCATTAATGAGAGGTGTATACAGTTTCCCACTGACGGACTTCGCCATCTCGACACTCTCTTTTCTTTCACCATATCCCAATTGTTTCGGATCGGCACAATATGTCTTTTCCTTCCACACTCCTCTACTCTGACATACATCTTCTGTCACACCACGTATCATCATATCATCCTTCACACAATCCATCCATCTTGTAGTTTAACATTCTTTTTGTCACGTGACTTTCATCTCTCCTCATTATATGCCCATACCAACTTAATCTTCTTCCTCTCAATTTTTCAGTCACGGGTGCAATGGTGCAACTTCGCCATCTACATACATACATCATACATATATAATATTACCTATATAATGAATAGCGGTCCCGGAAGACGTTGTCCTGCCCTGAAAAAATAAAAATGTAGAATCCGATTCCAGCGCCACCTACCGGGTCTAATTGTGAATCTAAATCATACGGGGAGCGACTCTAACACACACAAAAAAAACATTAAAATCGGCCAGGAGATTAAGAAGATCCCAGAATCCGATCCCGGCGCCACCTACCAGTTCCAATTGTGAATTTAAATAATCCTGGGACCCAATTAAGCACACACAAAAAAATGTATCAAAATCGGTAAAGTCATTCTCAAGTTATGTACATACATTTCTATGACTCATTTTTATACTTTTGAAACCTTCCTTCGACTTCTACAAATATTTCAAAACCAAATTTAGGCAAATCGGTTCAGCCGTTCTTGAGTTTTTGTGAAACTAACAAACGTCAATTCATTTTTATATACATTATAAAATATTTTAACAGAGTATATTATAAATTAAACTAATATACAAATTATTAAAATTAAACTATAAAATCTAATGCCAGAGCGCTGTCAGTTGGAAACGTGCCCTAAAGACTGGCCGATTGTCTCGCTGAATGGCAACTATAATGCGTTGTCCGAGGCATCGACTAGTCTTTTGGTCATGTGAGACCAGGTGGCTCGCTATGTTCCGATAAAATTTGTGCGCCTCCGGACCCTATGGTCCCAGGGTCTCGACCCCAAAAGCCGCATTATAGAATATCTTAATTATCTTGTTTCGTTTTATCATGCTAGATTTCATAATTGAAGTGATAACTTCTTACGGGAGGGTAAACCACTTCGTTACGTAACGCGTTACGGCGCCAGTCTGTCTGGGTTCCCTTTCTCTCACGCATACGGCAGCGGTAGGCAGGCTCCTCGTCTCTCACTCTAACCAACGCGCTATATACATAAAATTGAAGAAATAACCTAAGCTTTTCTCAAGCTAAACAATTTCAATGTTAAATAGTTCAACTTGATTAATTTAAGTTATCACTTTTGTCGGGCGTCCCGAAACGCACACGTTTTTTTTTCTTCATAACTATTCAAAAGTTTAATATTGAAATAACTTACTCTTCTATAACAGCCATGATTTCATCAACGGTCATCAACGGTATCGTCATTGAAGAATTAGGGTGGAAACACATCACTCTGAAAATAAATTAAATGGCCGTTCTATAAAATCCGATAACAATTAAATGCTGAGCATTAGACATGGTGGCCGCCATGTTGAAAAATGGCGGCAGCGCCACTGGGGTTTCCAGTCGGATTCGGCGCGACGTCGGCGGCGTGATAAAGGTGATGAGATTCGACATTTTTGATGATTTAGACAATTGACCAATCTTATCGGCAGATCTAACAGCGATACCATCTATCTGTATTTACATCACGTTCATGTATTGACCATAGTCTTTAACTGTGCTAAAGTATACATCAATAAATTGGTGGATGAAATGTGACTCAATGCACGCCACTCTTTCTTCTTAATTTCTGCTAAGGGGTCAGCCACAAATTACGTCACACGAATTTCATGATTTTTGATCGCTCCCCCATCCTTTTCATAGCTGGTCACATTCGTAAGACTCCTCTCTCCCTAGTGTGACATCACATATTTTGCAATTTTACATCAAGAAATAAAACAGCAGTTCTGTAATTAGTTTTATTTCCAATTAAATATTTTGTTAACAACTTAACAAAAGGACGAGGTTCTAGATTCGTCTGTATGTTTTTTTTGTATGTTCGTTACTCGATTTCTTGATCAGTTCTGGACCGATTTTCAAAATTTTTCTTTTAGTCGAGCGCGTTCGCACGCTTGCCGTCGGGCGATCGACGCGCTATGGAAACAAATGAACGCGATCAGTGCTGCATAGAGATGGGTTGTAACAGGTAAATTTAAATATCTGTTACTCCTGTTACTGTTATCCAAAAATAACAGCATTGATTATCTGTTGTTAAATAACATATTGTTATTTACTTGTTATGTGAACGAAGTTCATTTACGCGGCTTGCGGTGCATAACTACTGTTGACAACTTAGCGCTTTCAGTGTTAGATTTTTATCTCTATGTAACATCTCAGCGCTTAGCGCCTTTTTTCGCGCTTTTTTTAATTATGTAACTCTTCACTGAAATATCGACTTGTATTGCAATATTATCATCAAAAGACCGAGTGTTTATAATAGAGTAAACTAAGAAAGTATCTAGTCTTATTACTTTATTTTCAGCGCTTTTTCCAAATCCTTGGCAATATAGCGCTTATTAAGAGTTCACACACGCTGCGCGGCGCTTATCGCCGCGGTCCGGCCCCACCCCCACAGCCGAGTGGGACTCAGTATGGTACGAAATGTATCCCCCCTGCGCATAAAAAAAAGCGATTTCATACTGAACTTAAAATGTTGAAATAAGTTCTGATGTTAATAAACATCAGAATACATACAAGATACATTACAAGAGAACTAATAAGTTCTCTTGTAATTTCGATGATAATTCATCAAATCCTATCATCAACATTCTGAAATAATTACATTTTTTTTTCATCTTCGCGCAATAATGAATATAAAGTAGTGAATTCCCCTTGAAATGCTCTTTGGGCGACGATTGGGTGAACATGATATCTACGTCTTCTGTTCCTTAAACGTTTACGAAGATTATAAGCACCAATTAAACTATTTGCAAACACGTCCATTTCGTGTACCGACTGTACCAGTCCGGTCAGTTTGTAGATCAGGAGAGCACTGAAGGTAACAAACTGACGGTCGGGTAATGCGTACCGCCAGGACGAACCGCACGCACTGACGGTTGGTGAAGCATTGTAACAGGCCTTAGTTTGTTAGTTAATAAACAAACAAATTGTTACGAGCTACAGGACTCGAATTAAAAATGCCGTTGGAACTACTTTAGAATTTAATAGAACTGTAGAAACACGTATAAAACAAATACAAATAAAACTGGATGCAATCAGTTCACACTGCACGATTCAATGCAATTCCACACGCGCAAAGTCCGTCGTCTATATCGCTAATCGAGAGTACTACAAACGTCTTACTCGTCTCGTAGTCGTCGCTTGACTGCCCCACCCCTCCATTCGGGCATTGTCTTATACTAACTATACAGTACAAAAAAAAATCGGCCGTGCGCACTGAGTTTCCGAGAAATAGTAATTTGCACACCTGGTTATCTATTCCTGCGAACGGCCAACAAAGCCGAAAACAATAACAATAAGCTATTGTCTAATTGCAAATTTAAATACGAAGTAATAAAAATAACTCCGAATGCGGGAGGGGCAATAAATGAGATGCGCAGCATTTTTTTGTCGGTATGTGACAATAGGTATGCAGGTGGCCCAACTTGTAACAATATAATAATATATCCTTACAGTTTCAAAAATCAGGTTCAGAACCATTTCGTCTCTATTGTGTACTCCTAACACTATTATATATGTATATGTATGTATGTCTGTATTATTATATGTATATATTTACGTGTGTGTATACATATGTATATATATTTATATTCTTTTTGTACTTATATGTATTGTGTATACTTATTATTTATCATTATTTCTAACCTGCACCAGCGTCAGTATTAAAAATTAATTAATCCCTGCCAAGGGTTGCCTGGAAGACATCGCTTTTTAGCAGTAAAGCCGCCTGTTGTATTATCTCTTGTATTTTCTGTTTCTGTTTATCTATGTTTTGGTGTAAAATAAAGTGTTGTATATCTATCTAATATATATATGTATATACGAGTATGTAGGTAGTATGTAAAAGTTGTTTACAACGCAAGCAAAGTCTTACTACCGGACGCGCCGCTTAGTCTACGTGGGCTCTGTGTAAATAGGTACATTCTCATTTACCTGCATGTCCCCTTGGCTGGTGCTGTTTGGAATAGAGGATGTTCCGGCTTTGGTGGTTCTGGAACTCTTTCCAGAAGCGCTGGGAAGTCATTCGGGAACACGTACGTGGACGTGTAGTTTGGATTCCGCTGCAAAAGCATATCTTTAAGGTTCTGTAGTAGTGACATGACTATACTACTGCTGACGTGGACATGCTGGAACCATGTAGAGTATGCCGCCATAACAACCTTGTGTTGTGTTCCGGCAGCAGTGACCAGGTTCCAGTCTCCTTTAAGAGAGCAGCAGCGCATTTGTAGCACCTTTGGTTTGCAAATGTCCATAGGCGATGGTAACCACTTTCCATTAAGTGGGCCGTCTGCCTGTCTGCTGAACTGCTGCAATAAAAAAAATCATTATCTTGATTACAGCTTTAGATTCGTCTTGAATACCACGCAAACACAGAATATTGACGTGAAATAAATTACGTAAAACGTTAAGGGGGCGCAGGGACTGACCAAGTGTGACATTGTGTGACAAGGGGCGGGAGGGCTCTTAAATTTCGTGACGTCACATTTCAATATCTCATATATTTAAGGTAATTACGGAACTGATGTTTTAATTTAATAATTTCTTGATGGAAAATTGCAAACTATGTGACGTCATACTAGGGAGGGAGGAGTCTCACGAATGTGACCAGCTGTGACAATGACGGGGGAGGGGTAAAAAAATCATGAAATACGTGGGACGTCATTCACTCTATCTCATCCCCCTATTCCATCCTAAGGGCAGGCAATGTTGGCTACCGCCCCTAGTATTGCAAATGTTTACAGGCGACACTAACCACTTTCCACGAGCTCCATCAGCTTGTTGTCAGTTACGAAATAAATAAAAAAATCACTCTGTGAATTATGTATATATGTTATAGTCAAAGGATAACCAGTCTCTCCCCGGAATGACTGGTTTTTTTTTTGTTAAAGCAGGGGGAATACATTTCGTACACTACCGGGTCCTTTGCTGGGGAGTTAGACCAAAGCGAGCGAATGTAAACCACTGAAGATGGCGTGGTTAACAAAATCGTCTACCGGCTTGTATAGAGACTCAGCAAGGTAAAGACGTTCCCCATAGGCCACTACTCCACTAAGCCTACCTGCCTCCCATGTTCCCCTCGCTTACCGTAGGAATACCATGAGACTTTGAACGTATATTACGCTCACGCTAATCCTGGGCATCAGTACCTGAAAGTGCCCCGGGGAGAATAGCAAACTCACTTCGTCAACAGAGGTTAGTTCCTTCGCATCCCCAGATGCTGGAGCACCCCGATAGCGGAATCACGGGAGGAGATTTTACGTATATCTGCGCCCCCAGTGACCCAACTGGCGCCGGTACCCGCGAGTCGCATGCGCACCTCTCTCCCTCTCTCGTTCAGCGGCCTCCTTTTGAAATATTACTGCCTGGCAGAAAATGGACGCTCCCTCGCAGTGATCGTCGCTGTGCAGCATAGCCTGGAGCAGGCTACCCAAATGACTGGCTTATCCTAGGTTTGACCAAGGCCTCTCGACAAAACCCGAAAAAAATTCAAATTTCAGCCTTTGACTAAAGTATTTTTAGTCAAACCTAGAAGTTCCTAACTTTTTAGTCAAACGTCCAATGTAACAATCTGTTTCGGGATTTGCCTAGTCGAGACTAGACTAAGGCGGACTCGGTCAAACGTCATTCGTACTGCACTTGTTACATGTATAATGACTGATCAGTCTCTCCTAGTATATTATCAGCCTCCCATTATAGGGATCGTACAGTATACCCCCTACGCTTGTCCAAGGCGGCTTGGCAGGTTTGACAGATCGGTTATCTCGATGTGCAGTTTGCATCATGATGTTTTCCTTCACCGTTGTTAGCACGTGGTAATTGTAACAATATGCACATTAGGTCAGAAAACTGATCAAGTGGTGAATGCGTTCCGGTCAGGATCGAACCCGCGCCCTTTGAGCCTGGGACGTGTGCGCTAGCCATTACGCTACCACGACTAGTCTCTCCTAGGTTAGACAAAAATTCGTTAGTCAAAGGCAGAAAAACGTCATTTATTTGGACTTTGACTAAGACTTTATGTCATACCTGAGGTTTGACTAATTAAACCTAGGAGCGCCACAGCTTAGATCTTTGACTATGACATATACACATTAAAGTCTTTGCTATGGGTTTTAATATAATATAACGAATAATGGAAGATGGGACGCCCCTTAGTATGGAACGCAACGTGTGTTGATACTTTGGCGGTTTCCCATCTCCCAATCACAGCCGGGCCTGCTGCCGCACACCAGGAGGCCCTGAGACACCGCAAATATGTGTCCATTGGTAATGGCTACATATTTGTGGTGTTCGCGGTTGAAATCCTGGGGCCGCGGGGGCCTGGAGCTCATCGCTTCTATCGAGACCTCTCAACGCGTCTAATTGAGGTCTCGCGTGACCAAAACGCTGGCTTGCACCTAGGGCAACGCATCAGCGTTGTCATCCAACGTAGAAATGCGGCCCGCATTTTGGGCACGCTGAATCTATTTTATAATTATAGATTTTTATTTTGTAAGTATAGTTATATTATATAATTCTAGTTTAATTTTAGTTTATATTTTAAATTACTTCACTAGAGTACACAGATAGAGCTGAAATTTATATAGCGAAATCTAATTCGTTTCCAATCCATATATTTAAAATGGCGTTATTAATATTAGACGGAAAGCATGAAAGGGATATTGAAAGGAGAGTTATGGCAAGTAATAAGGCGAATGGAGTGCTAAATTCTTTTATGAACAGCCAGAAAGTGTCTGTAAAGGCACGCTTGGCTGTCCATAAAGGGGTGTTGGTGCCAACCCTAATGTATAGCAGTGAAAGTTGGGTATGGCAGAAGAAGCATGAAAGTAGGATAAACGCAGTTGAAATGAGAGCTTTGAGAAGTATATGTGCGGTTAGCTTGAATGATATGATAAGGAACAGTGTGATAAGGGAACGTTGTGGATTGAAAGATGTAATAACAAGAGTTGAAAAAGGTATGTTAAGGTGGTTTGGACATGTAGAGTGAATGGATAAAAGTAGAATCACAAAACAGGTGTATGACAGTATTGCGAATTGTAGATTTGTTGCCGGTAGACCGAGACGAACACACCATGACCAAATATCAGAAGTGTTAAAGAGAGGTCAGGTAAAAAGCATTTCAAATAAACGTGCATGTATAAAGAGGTTTATGAAAGTAGGTGAAGCGAAAGTTGTTTGTCAGGATCGTCGTAAGTGGAGATCCATAGTCTCTGCCTACCCCCATGGGAAACAGGCGTGATATTATGTATGTATATTATTAATATTTGACAATTCTCCTTAATTTGGGCATTTTTTTTCTAGTAGTGTAGAAATCAAGACATCGTTACCTTTTTCGAATTCCTCTTCTAATTGATTACAGCACTTATTAAACTTTCTGCGAAATATGGTTCTCTTTACTTTTGTCGATTCCATTTTTGTTCACGGTCGCCAGATGTTACGGATTTTAATGTAATATAGCGAAATCTAACTAAACTAATATAATTCACTTCTCGATACTATATTGACTTGCTATCAGAATTTTCTGTTACAAGTTTCAGATTTATTATCAATTTCTTTAGAACATAAAGGGCACGTTCCCCTAGTAACTGACAACGCCTAAAATGCTCCGTCCACCGTTCCACATAGAGACCACGGTCGTTATGGACGTCACTAATGACGTCATTATTTTAGATCACACAGCGCTCACAACGATCCAAGTCACGAGGTGGGTCGAAATGGGTGTTGACCACAGAGCATTAATTCTCTCTATCGATTGACAATAAAAAAGGCGCGATTTACAAATCAACCAATTTAATTTGTGTACTTCGTTGTTAATTACATCAACGCTTCATAATCCGTTCTACTAGAGTTTATGATTGTAACGCCCGCAAGCAAGTGGAACGGAAAAATTGCGGTCGTGAATGTGGTCGTTGTGAGTACCAAGAGGAACGTAGCCAAAATAATATCATGACATTATAAATTTTGAAAATGAAGACGTTCTAAAAAGTTTTAACACACTTAATTTTCCAATATACTACCTGCCCATTAGCCCTGACAGCTCCAGCACGTAAAGGATTATCAGAATCCGGAGTTTGGTCTTCTGCAGGTTGCTCCGTCTGCCCACTCCAGGGCCGAAGACAGCGGTGGGGTGAGACCAGAATCCATTCGTCTTTCAGGGGGTTGTATCTTACGTGCTGATGTTCTGGTAAATTGGGACAATTGTGTGAATCCGTAGTACATCAAAAAGAATAAATACCAGAGATTACAATTATTCATTAGTGTCGAGTCTATGTTACTTCAAGTCTCATCATCATCATTAAAGCCTCGGTCATCCACAGCGAATAGTCGCTGCGAATAATACTCGCAGGGACAATTACCTGCCTGCCTGTCACACAGCGAGTTCTAAAGGAGAATTTCTGTAGTCTGTTTGTGTTTCAAAGACAAATATGTCGTCTAGTCGTCGCACATATCTAAAACAGCGAATTCGGTTAGAATGTGTATACGCCTATAACTCTGTTGGCAAACTAAATGTTCATTATTTTTTATATTCCTATCGGATTCACTTTGGAGCGTGTGCATTGGAGCTTTTCAATCTGATCCTGCTGTCTCTCTTCCACCATCGGACAACTATCCGTGCAGGAACGGAGAAAGAATACAATTTTCGACGGCCAGGCGGCCTGTCGTAAGAGGCGACTAAACAACCCACAGGCAGGTGGTAGGGTATGTGCTCGACTGGATGGCGACCACCCCTGGTCTAGAGTATGCCGCCATAACAACCTTGTGTTGTGTTCCGGCATCAGTGACCAGGTTCCAGTCTCCTTTAAGAGAGCAGCAGTGCATTTGTAGCACCTTCGGTGTTGCAAATGTTCATAGGTGACGGTAATCACTTTCCATCAAGTGGGCCGTCTGCCCGTCTGCTGAACTCCTGCTATAGAAAAAAAAACTAGACGCACTGGCATGCAGCACCGGTATATGGTGGACATACCATCTATACGAACGAAGCGTTTCTCGTCCACCTTTCTTATGCGCACCGCAAAGGAGTTGAACTCATTGCCAGAGTCTGTTTTCCTGATACATACAACCTAGGTGTCTTCAAGTCTCGTGTGAATAGGTGCTCTACTTTAGATCATATCTACGCTAGTATCAGACGAGATCATGGTCAAACGCGAAGCTATACTACAAATAAAAAAAATAAAAACAACTCACAAGAAGCGATAATATATAATAGGTCCGTAAATGGATTGAACGCAGAGTTCAGTTTCGGAGAGAAAACAGTTTGGGGATTTTAATAATTTTTTAAAATAGGCTGCAGAGGAACCAGGAGGTTACAAAAACATTCTACTTATAACGGAAGCTACACGGTAGTGAGTAGGTCGTCGGGTCTGCCTTTTTGATGGCAGAGCCGGTATGGGGCCTCGAGCTGTTGCTCTTTGCCCCGGTCGATTCGCGGGGGGCAACTACCCCCCGGTAACGGGGTATGGGAGCCGCCAGACACATAAGGGGGTATGTCGGCGGCTCGCTTCGGCCAATCAGCGGCGTACGGTGGCCATCACGGGCTTCGCGTTGGCTCCGTCTGCGGCATGGTTGGCCAGTGCTACACGGTATGTTTACTGGCAGCGAGTACTCCGTCACACACAGCGAACTGTCGCGGCGAGTGCGTCTTAGCAGAGAGTAAAATGAAACATGTGCAATTCAACTCGCGGCGAATTCAGCTATTCGCAGCGTACAGTCTGTCACACACAAAGGGAATAATCGATACGAATGCCTAATCGCAGTGACTGTTCGTTGTGTTACCTGAGGCTTAAAGCGTTAATTCCATAGATATATATATATATATATATATATATATATATATATATATATATATATATATATATATATATATATATCTATCTATCTATATACACACATATTATTACATATATATACTGTTACATACCGTCAAAGATAAGCGCACAGCTGCATGTTGTAAGCGCAATTCATTGTCTTCCCGGATTAAGAATTCTTTTGTGTGTTGAATTTGTAATTAAGAAAAACATGCTTATGTCTTTCTACTTGTTTTATAACCATCATTAGCGTCGAAGTAATCCTTATTGTTATTGTTTTCGAGTTTGTTAGCCGTCCGCAGGTGTGCAAATTACCATTTCTCGGAAACTCAGTGCGCGCGGTCAATCTTTTTGCACTGTGTAGTTAGTATAAGACGATGCCCGAACGGAGGGACGGGTAGTCAAGCGAAGACTACGAGACGAGTAAGACGTTTGTAGTACTCTCGATTAGTGATATAGACGACGGACTTCACGCGTGTCGAATTGCATTGAATCGTGCAGTGTGAACTGGTTGCATCCAGTTTTATTTGTATTTATTTTGTATGTGTTTGTACATTTCTAATAAATTCTATAGTAGTTCCAACGGCATTTTTAATTCGAGTCCTGTAGCTCGTAATAATACTATATATACCATTTACGTTCGGAGCGTTCGCCTCGAAGCGTGTTATTTGTGATGCGATATCGTTATTAATCTTGAATGACGATAAATATTGACAAATAACAAATATGACAAATATATACTAATGTAGCTATTCGTTAACCGCGTTATTTTTAAAGCTATACATAAGACGCATTTGACCACAATCACTAACACTAACATTATCTCAGGTATGACAGGAGCATTACATGATAAATAAAACTATTGAGGTGCTTTTGGGACATCTGGTTAGAACGAAGTTTCGAAGACCATCAAGACCATCTGAGGCCATATCGAAGGCCATCGGAGTACTTTGGAGGCCATCTAGGACATCGGAATCCATCAAAGAAATTTTATTGTAGTAATAAAGACAATTACAAGGCCTATTTTCAAAACAGCGTATACACTACTGGATATTATTTTAGATCTTATTTCATTAAAGTTCGTAATTGTATAATAATATACAGTGGTCAGCATTTTTTCGTTCGCTAACACTTTTTTCCGGGTAGTCCCGAACCGCCGAGTAACGTGTGATAAGGAACTTGGTTTCAAAACCATCTCCATTGATTTGATTGTCCAATGTAGAACTCATTAAAATTGGTTAACTTTATATAGACTTTGAAAGTAAGTAATTAAATACTATTTCACATTTTAGAATATATTAATTAATATGTCATTAAATTAAGAATATAAATAAACATACCTGTTGATTTAAATTGTTTCATGTTGATTTTATTCAAAACACGTGTACTCGTTAGCACAGTTGGTACACTACTGTTCTGGGTTGTCAGGTAATAAAAAATATAATGGTAAAAGCGTTAGGTAAAAATGAACTCTGTGTAATTTCTACTATTTTGTATAAACGTTTGAATAAGTAATGGCCGGTTCCTATGTCTTATTATTCATTCACTTGCTTTATCATCAGTATTTTGACATTATTTGTATGGAGCTAATCTATATATATTTATATATATAATTGAAATCCACGTATATAGTGACTTATCACGAAATCTCGAGAACTATAAATACCTATAGATTTGAAATTTGGTATGACATTCCTTTCGCCAAGTAGAGGTCAGCTAAGAACGGATTTTACGAAATTCCTTTACGGCACGCGAAGTGGGCAGATATCAGCTAGTGTTATATATAACCGCATATAAGTCAAAATGCCGTGGTAGCGTAATGGCGCGGGTTCAAATCCTGGCCAGAACGCATGCACCGCTTAAGACCTAATGTACATATTGTTACAATTACCACGTGCTAACAACGGTGAAAGAAAACATCGGGACAACAAACATGTCAAACCTGCCTAGCCGCCCTGGACAAGCGTGGCGGGTACACTGTCCATTCTCAGCAGTGGGACATGTATGGCCTATTATTATTTGTTATGTAAGACAAAATGAACGGTTAGAAAGTTATAGGAATCAGCCATAAGTGATTTTGTTTGTTTGTATGAGTATCTATTTTCCATAGATTTTGAATGAATAAATCAGTGATTTTTTTTATTGCACCCACAAATAAGCACAGTGGTCGGTTTTTTTCTTAGCATCGAGTTTTTTCAGATTACTTACTCAACAGTATTGCAATAAATTACTAATATAAGTTTTAATTTATATATATACATGGGTAATTCTTTGTTTTACACTATTACAGAAAACTTATAGGTTCGTACTATTCTAAGAGTGCGTGTACACTATACCGCCACCGCGCCGCCGCGCCGTCGTGCCGCCAAACTATGTAGAGTGTACATTAGGCGCAATAGCGCCGCCATAGCACTTTTGCTGTCAGATATTTGTTAGAGGTGAGGCGGCGTATGGGAGAGCGGACAATGTTAACTTAAATATAGAAAATCATTGAATAGCAGCGCGTTGGTAGCGTAGCGATGAAGTGTCAGCGGTGCTATTTACATGAATGCTAAGTTGTGCATGTTTCCCAGTCAAGATTTGATCCCAGTTCATATGAAACGCGAGTGGCGAGCAGGTTAGCCACTAATGGCTCGTTCCTATGTCTTAACAACCATTCATTTGCGGTAAGCCAAGTGAATGTATAGTAAGATATATGAATCAGCCATGAGCTACCACGGCTCTAGATACTATTACGTACATATTTATATTGTTAAAAGTTACTTAAAACTTAACACCTTGTTGTCATTCACACATTTGTCTTCCCTTATTCTAAATAAAAATACAATACTGCGAATCGTCTTTATCTGGTAACACTGCTTTTGTTAGTTATTTGATAAGCACGTAGGTTAAAAGATAAGTCATAATAAATTCGCCATAGAGTATAAATATGTTGTTTGTTTATAAAAAAAATAGTTATACAATTAATTAAATAGCTAAATAAAAATGAATCGTAGAATGTACGCGCATAACTTGAGAACGACTTCACCGATTTTGATGATTATTTTTGTGTGTGTTTGAGAAGGTCCCCGGATGGTTTATAATCACAATTGGAACCGGTGGGTGGCGCTGGGATCGGGTTCTAGATTTTTATATTTTCAGGGCAGGACATCGACTGCCGGGACCTCTAGTTCACAATAATAACTGTTATGTTATGTTAACTGAAGAGTATACTTAGCAGTTTTATTTTCAAAAACTATGGAAGTTTAGTAATCTTCTGTGGTTGACAATCGTCCAGAAAAAGATAACTCATACTATACTTGGCTACAGTTAGGGCCACCAGTCCAGTTATTTTTATATAAAATGTATAATTATATATTAATAATATATTATGCAGAGTGGACATTTTCAGCGGGACAGTAAGGAGGTAGTACCTTAATTGTTTCTGTTTTTACCTGTGTGTGGGATTCGCCAGATCGGGGTTTGCACTAGCATGTTTAGGCATTAGCACTCCCCAGTTAGGGATACCCACTAAAACCCTGGGTGTACCTTCTTATGCCAGGGCAACGGGAAAACGGAAGCCCAACCAACTCCGCGTGCCCTGGCAGGACTCGAAGGCCACATCCATTGCCGGGGGACTACTTTTATCCCCCGGCATCTTCAATGTCATTACTCTGATGTGGGACAGTTTGTAATTCGGTCCACGGGTGAGCGCGTGCGGAACACAACACGCCCCCATCTCGACGGCATAACAAGGAGAAGTACCTTTTTTTTTGAGGCGGTGGAAATGCATTTCGCACACTACCGGGTCCTTTACTAGCGATTAGACCCAAGCGACGAGAGGTGACACCACGAATGGGCACCAGAGTCAAATCCCAGGCTTGTGTGGAGACTCGACTACTCAATACTCCGCTAAAACCACCCTCCTCCCATGTGCCCCGCGCTTATGGTAGGAACAGCGTGAGACTTAGAACTTAGTTACACCCCTGCTGATCCTAGCGCATCATTGCCTGAGAATGCCTCGGGAGAGGCAAGCTCACTTCGTCAACAGGGGTGAAGACTCCTCTGCTCCCTGGATGCTAGAGGGCCCCTGCAGCGGTATTACGAGAAAGGAGAAGTACCTACCTTAACCGTTGCAGCTATACGAAAATGGCCTTAAGAGACAACTCGTAATTTTTCGGGAAATTTTGATCTCATTCACAGATGTTCTCGTGTAGGAATGGAAAAAGAATACTAATTTCTCCGTTGGGGTGGCCTGTCGTAAGAGGCGACAACCCACAGCCAGGTGGTAGGGCATTTCCCCGACTGGATGGCTACCACCACTGGTCTAGAGTACCTATGCCGCCATAACAACTTTGAGTTGTGTTCTGACATCAGTGGCCAGGTTCCAGTTTGTTTTTCAAGGCCGGCAGCACATTGGCAGCACCTCTCGTATTGCTAATGTATATGTATATATAAAACGTTAACCATTTTAAAACACCTAGAAACATTTTTTTACCGAAAACAACACACGTGTGTCATACAACGTTTTTCAAGACATTTCCGAGAAAATAGTACAAAAGGTGATGAAACAAATATAAATATCAAGCGGCAAGTCGTAACAATCTTTGAAATTTGTAATATGAAAATAGCGTGCATTTGTAAATGGCGCCACGTGCGCGTGGTGAAATATAGAACTACATATATTGTCTCATTCTCTTTATAGTATTATTACAAGTTGGGCCAAATACAAGGAAAGCACATCTGCCTGCCACAAAACCTGGTTTATTGCCCTTCCTCTATTCGGAGTTCTTTTGTTTAGACAATAGCCTATTGTAATTGTACTTGTTTATGGCCGTTCGCAGATATAATCCTGCAAGTGTGCAGAATTATGTTTTCTGAGAATAGCGTCGATGGTGGCGCAGGTGTGATTCGTGGAAATCATTGTTTACACGGTCCTAAGCTGAGTATAAAGGGGTGTCCGAACAGAGAGATGGGCAGTCAAGCGACGACTACGATACTAGCAAGACGTGTACATTCGATAGCGATATAGTGACGGACTTTGCGTGTGGTATTTAATTGTGCATTACATAAGGACTTATTGTGTCCGGTTATATTTGTACCTATGTTATACGTGTTCGTATAGTTCTAATAAATTCTATAGTAATTCCAACGGCATTTGAATTCGAGTCTTGCAGTAACAGTATTAAAGTGAGACAAATGTATCGATCAAGAGATCGCTTCCAAAGAATTTCGATTATTCGGCTGTTTACTCTCGTAACGTGAAACTCCTTGGTGGAAGTCTTATCATTTTAATTTTTTTTACCACCTAATCTATTTTTCCGAACGTTCCAATGTGTGGTGGGTAATTTTTACCTTCCTAAATGCATTTTTTGAGCAAATGTGTTAAAAACGTTTTTTCCGTTGAGTTGCCATTTGCCTGTTCACCAGCTTCTCATTAAAAAACCAATATGACCAGTCTAGTTATTTAATCTATATTGAATATCATAAAACTCAAGATTAATACTATCTACTTATCTTTACTATGTAATAAAATATTATTATTTGAAAATGAATATATTTGTTTCAAATTTAATTAGCTTTTCAGTTTTAATTTTTTATTGCACGAGTTCAGCAGACGGCCCATCTGATGAAAAGCGCTTACCATCGCCTATGAACATTTGTAACATCAAAGATGCTACCAATGTGCTGCCGTTCTAAAGGACGATTGTAACTTGGCCACTAATGCCGGAACACAACACAAGGTTATTATGGCGGTATAATCTAGAACCAGGTGTGGCAGGCATCCAGACGGGCAAATACCCTATCACTTGGCTGTGGG
The DNA here is from genome assembly GCA_039645545.1 of Dendrolimus houi. NCBI lineage: Eukaryota > Metazoa > Arthropoda > Insecta > Lepidoptera > Lasiocampidae > Dendrolimus > Dendrolimus houi. The sequence continues at coordinate 3,157,408 of CM077146.1, forward strand.
TTGTTTTATTGTCTCTTACGACAGGACACCCGGCCGCGGAAAATTGTATTCTTTCTCCATTCCTGCACAGATAAAAGCTGGAGTAAAGCGGATAGGCAGACGGCCTACCTGTACCGTCGCCTAAGGACACGCTGCCGGCCTCGAAGAAATTTTATAACACCCTTTTAACAAAGCTCCATAACATAACGCTGTGGGAGCCGGGAGCTCATTCCAAATCTCCACAGTGCGCCAAAGAAACGTTTTTAAGAAACACTGCGTACATGAGTGAAGCGGCTCAAGGAAGTGAGGATGAACAGTTCAAGACCGAGTCAATGGCGAGTGGTGCGGTGGAAGAAAGAAGACGAAGGCACCACCTTAAACAGTTCCTCAGAATACTCCCCATTGTACAGTCGGCAGAATACGCAGAGACGCTATCTATGTCTTTCTGAAGGCCAAGCTTATCTAAACCATGTGTGTGTATGGACCGTATGTGGTAAACGTCTAGTCGAGGAAACAGGAGACCGGAAGGCTGGAGCTTACCTCACTCAAAGAATAAGCCTTTGAATCCAGTGACGTAACGCTGCCAGCCAGTGGTTTGATTTTAGACAAGTTTTAGATTTGTTTGTATCTTTATATGTATACATATATTTTCTGTTCGTGTGCAAAGAAAAAAGAAAATGTTTATTTGTCAAATGCGACATAGACAATTTATAAAATAGAAATAGACGAGACATAATATGTTTGTAGATGCCGCTCTTAGACAAACTCAGTACCATAATATTGCTGTTTCGGAAGGTCCGCCACAGCACTGATTTTCACTGCCCACCTCCTAATCTACACATATTAACTTGAGACTCGTATAAAAATATCATTATTTAGTCATAGTAACATTATATATTAATACGTGAAGCAAAAACTTTGTACCCCTTTTTACGAAAATTCGCGGACGGAGTAGTATGAAATTTCGCACACTTATAGTTTATATATAGAAGGAGTGCAGAATGGTAATATTTTTTATTTAAATTATGAATAAAAATACATTAAATCAGATTAATACTGGAAAACAAGTACTGAACTTAGACAACGAGTCAGCTGTAAAATTTGCGCATAATCCAAAGTACGAATATCATAAGCGTACTAAGCATATTAAGCTAAAACATTTCTTTGTGAGAGAATGTGTTAGCAATGGAGAATTTACTGTTCGACACGTCTTCTCTGAACTGCAACTGGCCAACATGCTGACTAAACCACTATTTGGGCCGAGATTGCATGATTTGAGTTCTAGAATGGGATTAAAGAATTTAAGGACATAAACTTTTCAAATTTCCGAGGATGTGAAGTATCCATACACAAACTATTTGTTATATATCATAAACTGAGTTTGATACTTAGCAACAAACTGTTATTAATTGACCTACATAAAATAAAAACTACGATAATACAGATATTCATTTAATCGTTTCTAAATTGACACACACACGCATATATACTCTTTTGTTTATTGTTAAAGTTAAATTAACAGTGTAGCCTTGGCGAAATTTGTGATTATAAAAGTATAGTCTTTGACAGTCAGAATCTTAATAATGTTCAAACTAATAATTTAAATTAATTATGGTCGAATTTCGACCACTGGGCGACCACTACTACATAATAATAATAAGAAGGAGAATGTGTGTAGAAGGAGTTCAGTGACATACTGAACTCCTTCTAAAAAGGGTTGGACCGATTTTGAAGAAATTTTTTGTGTGTGTTCAAGTGGGTCTTGGGTTGGTTTACATTTACTATTGGACCCGGTAGATTGCGCTACAACCGGGTTCTAAATTTAATTTCTTTAGGGCAGGACAACGTCTGCTGGGTCCCACGTGGTAATTGTAGCAAAATGCACACTAGGTCAGAAAACTACTTAAGCATTTCGTGCTTTCCGGCCAGGATTTGAACACGCGCCCTTTCAGTTTGGGACGCGATTGTGTAACCACTAAGGTAAAACGGCATAAAACTTATTAAAATAAAATATAAAAACAATCACATCGTAATATTGAATTTATTTCCAATGTGCATTTTAATACAAAAAAATTATAAGTATGGAAAATCTTAGAATAAACTTGTGTAAAAAGTATTTAAAAACACGACAAAAAAAACTCAAAAAACAATACTGAATAACACCTAAGCTAAATAAAAACTATAACTAAAATAAAAAAAGTTATACAAAATAAAAACAACGTATAAAATAAATAATTAGGAATAAACTTTTAAAATACACCAAAACAAGCCGATGATAATATGGATATGTAAAAAAAAATATATACAAAATTGTTTTTTGTTTTATGGCGGCAGTTGAGAGGTTGAATTACAAATAAATCGTCTGTGTGTCGGATGACGCATAATCAAGGATTTTATATGTCAAAAACCTTTACTGTTTTAAAATAGAAAACATACAATTGAAGATGTGATACAGATGAATTTTTCAAATGGGCCTTCAGGACTAAATCCTAAACTACACGAGATAGGGAAAAACAAGGGGGTCTCGAGGCTAATTTTAAGGAAAACCAAAGTGCTATAATAGGATTTTTGAAAACCCAATACCCTGGTCACGAATCGAATCGACAGATTCTGAAAAAAGACCCATGCTGCATGCAGAAAATTATACTTACAAGCAATACTACGAATTGGTGTAATACCAACTCGTTGTGTTGCTTGTAAGAATAATTTTCTGTGAAGACGTGAAGTTTTGGCGTTCTGACGGCTGTTGTTGTGCAATTTTATTTTCTAAAAATGTCTAATATTACTTAAAAGTGGATCATAGTTGTTGGATATAATTTTTTTATTTTTATTGCATGAGTTCAGCAGACAGGCAGACGGCCCACCTGATGGAAAGCGGTTACCATCGCCTATGGACATTTGCAACATCAAAGGTGATACCAATGTGCTGCCGCTCTCTAAAGGGATACAGGAACCTGGCCACTAATGCTGGAACACAACTCAAGGTTGTTATGGTGGCATACTCTAGTTAGACCAGTGGTACGTTATGGTTGTTGAAGGTTCCTTTACTTGTTTATATTATGAGGTGATACTGGAAATCATTAAACACAGGATTTACCACTGACTGCAATGTATTCCAATTAGTTTATATGTTACGAATTCAACAAATATTGTTATATACCGCGACACTTGTGGGCAGCTATCAAATTAATCTATTGACCTCTGGTCTTCTGATGTTGTCTAAAATGGCCGACACTAGTGTTGTCAGTATTAAAAATTAATAGTTGTGTTCCAAGAACGCCACATATCCTACCACCAGTGTGTAAGATGTTTTCTCTTACGATAGATCGCCCGGCTGCAGGAAATTCTATTATTTCGCTTTTCCTGCACGGATATGATTTTGAATAGTAGGTACAGTCGAGTTCATTAATATATAAGCATTGCAAATGTTTCAAAATATTGTAGGCATTGGAATGTTACAAAATATACTTACAAGCAAATAATATGTGATTGTGATTTAGATTAATTTATATAAGACAGATTCCGGTCCATAATATGTATATATTACGATCATAATTATATGACCAGTGATGGATTCATAAATATTTTGATTACTACGAGTTACGTTTAAAGTGCTTCATCAAGAATATTTTATGAAAAAGACTATTTAAATGACATCCCCACAAGTATAGAATATACTTAATATATTTTGAATATTTTTGATCCTAAGGTATTGAGTTATATTTGCTTATGGTTGGTTATAAATTATTGTCACTACAATATTTATAATCAATAATATATGCCTGGACACTTCCAGGCATATATTATTAATTTATTGAAGTGATTATGTGATGATATTTTAATGATCTATAGATTGTAACGACATTTTGTAACACTAATGCTTACAATATTTGAATCCTTTGCAATGCTATTAATGAACTCGACTGTACTTAATTAGTTTTGTGAGAAATGTGTTTTCAAATGTGAAGAAATCCAAGAAATCCGTTGATTAGCATCACTCAAATAACCTACTTTCGGTTACTGAAGACTTACGGCCCTTACTTATTGCTTCGCTATCGATTCAAATTTGACAAAGTACATACAAGTACTGTCAAAATTCAACCGATGGTAAGGCAAGCGAATGAACAGGATATAGGAATCGATCATTTTACACCAGACCGGGATGTATTGACCGAGTTCCTTTGTCTGCCAATCTGGCGGATATTACTAACACCATTAATAATAATAGAGATTAATGGATACACTCAATATACACATTCTGTAATTCTCTCAACCGCCAACAATTTGATAGAAATTTCATATTAAGTAAAAAACATACAGGAATATTAGGGGCGGCGTTGGCGGCCCCATAAATGTCTTTTGGTGCCGTCTTTGGGCAAATCTTTGGTCAACTCGAAGTGGGGCGAAAGTAAAAAACAGCTCGTCTGCATTTAGTAGCAAAAATAAAAGTGAAACCTATTTAAGCAAGTTGAGCACTTTTGCACTACCTACTACGACTGATAGTTTTTATAGTGGGTCTGATCATCACTTTAGTGGCCCAGTATTCGTACCGACCTTACAATGTTGAGGTTCCATCTGCGTTAGTGTTAAATGATTTATACTGCGGCCGAATGAGTTATTTAAATCGTTAAAAAAATAACGCTGTTAACGCATAGCCACATTAGTGTATATACACACGTTAACTTTTTATATTTAACGTCATTAACAATTTCGCATATCAACACCTTAAACTCATCGCCAATCTTCGTGAAACGGCCAAATCTAACATTATCCCAGATGAAGCCCTATCTTTAGAAATTTGCATTAAATGTGAGTGGCATTAGTTTATGACATGCTACACCTGTTACTTGTCTCCAATTTAGTATGTTACATAACCATTAAAATTTGTAGAATGGCTACATTTATAACACGCTATGCAGACAGCTATAATTATAATAATCTTTTAAAGATAAAAGTATTTTACATAACATAATCAAAAAATGCAGACGAGCGATTAACATATAAAAAAAACAATAAACCAAATCTACAATACAAACACAGGGGCAAAGTTTCAATTCGTTTTAATATTCCGAGTCTAAAACAAACGAGAGCGAAACCAACGCACTATATTATATTAATATATTACAAAAAAGCACAGCACTCTGGGCGACCGCATAAACATATATACCAAATAAAACTTCACTTCAAATTCATTTAAACCTTTTACAAACTTAGTCCATTTCATGGTAATTGCTTCCACGATTAAATATAAATATTGAAATAATCTGATGCAAATCACTCCAAACTCCAAATATTTCAAAACAAACTATAGAGACCGTATTGAAAAAACTACGTAATATATCCGAACTATTTTCACTTATGACGTTGAAAGTGTTTTGGAAAAGGATGCATATAAATATACAGCTGTACATTCATTATTTACAAGATTATCACTAGTTTAAAGCACGACAAAGGTTCGTCACAGTGTTTTAAACAAGTGGGAACCATATTAAGTTGATCTTTACAAAGATTATGGACATTACACATCTATTATATATTTATTCATTTGAATTTTATTATGATTATGCAATCAAAACAAAATTTTATGATTTACAACAAGTTAATTTATACTCACAACACGTCCGAAATAATAAAACTATTTTTTTTACAACGTGTTATTATTTCACACAAACTCGTGTATATTGTATTACTTATTACATGAATAAAAGAACTTTTAATCAACTTTTATTTTCGTGCGGTTTCTATAGCTTTAGCTATTGCTCTTAGCCCGAAATGCAGGTTGTCAAATAGTCCACAGACGCGGTTGCTAGGAATATACACAGACAGATAGATAGACATATTCATCTTATATTGTAAAATTACTTATCGAATATTTCGAATATTTCTTTAATTCGGGGTGTCTGGTATAGCCGACTGACGATACCTCCAATATAATGAATTTCTAAATCTTATTTATCCGATTTTTATACTTCAATCTCAATATTTACTTTAATATATATGGAAGCAAACCAAACGTCTTTTGGTTTCACGACACAAATGCCACAGTTCCAAATGCAATCAACTATGTTCTTAATAATCATTATAACTATTGGTCGACAAGTTCGTAAATGAGACTTCCATAGTCTACGGGTGAAGGACGGTTTCTCAGTCTTTTTATCCCTCGCTGTTGATGTCTCCCGTTGCTTCTTTGTTTGCAGGTAAGCAAACTGAGAAACGGTCTACCTGGTTCTTCAAGTCTGCTATTAAAATTAGAATTATGTGGCGGAATGGTTGACCAGTTGCGCATAATAACACAATAATGGTAGCTGTTGTATACAAAATCATACAAATGCTATCACTATGACACCAGCGGTCGACCATATCAACGTGATTGCAATAGTATTCCTTTTCCATATTAATAGAAGACTAAGGGCCCTGGTGGTAAGCGTTTACCACCGCATAGACATCTGCAACATCAAGAGAACTGAGACGTTGCCCACCTCGTTGTAACTTAACAGTTTGAGCCCTTTTTGAATAGACTCGTATGTCCGCAGACCATGAGAGTATCACGTCAAAACTTGCCGACATTTTGTCTATTTTTCTTGACCGCTTGTTGTTGTTAGGACAACGAGGCGTTGTGAAGAATAGTATAGCTGCGCAGTTAATGGATTGTTATACAAAATTAGTAACTTAATTCCATCTTCTACAGTTAATCTAGAAGTCTTCAAGTAAGTAGACTACAGTAAGATTTACTTTTGAAACAATGGCATTTTCACAAAAAAATAATGCTTACGTCTAAAAAAAAAAAACTAAAAATTATTTCTAATTCTCACTAAACTGTCACTAGTTAAACTTCTCAAAATAATGTTGTTCTCAACATTTGATGACGCGCTATGATACCTTTTTTGACAGCGACATTAAATGTCATTAGTTTTACATCACATACTCGTGACGCTGACACATAGTACAATTATGCACGTCGACAAATCCGAGATCCATTCGCTTAACCAAAAGACGCTTAAAATATTAGCAAAAGATATCGAGAATTTATCAATCAATTAACAACAAAATTGATTCTATTTAACAATATGTCACTGAAACAACTATCTATAAAAATATATAATTCTTAGTTTAAAACAAATAATTTTCAAATTGTTTCGAGCGGAGCCGATTCCGTTGACATTTTGTTTTAGATATACGTCTTAAGTTTGACAGAAATTTTCATCGTGCCGTATAAGTATATTAATATTGAAAATTTATCTTATGTCCGATACACACGTATTTAGTAGATGGGTAAATTTTAATTAAATTTCAAATAAAACTTCTTGCAACATATTACTAAAACTATGTTCACATGCCTTAAGTAAATTGAAATTTAGTTAAAATTTAGTACGTGTACATCGAGTATTATCGCAAGTCTCAAAAGCCACAAGTTTTACCGCGTGATAGGTCTCAACATACAATTTTTTCCACGAGAATTGCGTTAGTGTCATATCAACTTTGCCACGTGCCCCGCGCCTTATTCCCTGTAATTATAATTATTAATTGTTTGGCTTATTTGGTTTTAATTTTGTAATTGTGTTACAAGTTCAAAACCAAAAGTTCCTCAAACGAACGTCTCTTACATGTTTGAAAGTTTAAAATTTTCTACAATTTCACCTCGAGTCGCTTAGCCAGAGTAAAAAGCAGATAATATACCATCTCAAATTGTATTTCAAAGATAACAAGTGATGAAAATATCAGTCAAACTGGCATTAGTTTGTTGTTGTTGGCATTAAACACTTAGTGGTCACTATTATTTTTTAATACAACAAAAACAGAATCGACTCATCAAAGGTTAAATCTTAAAAAAATATCTTCATATTTCCACCATCGCTGCGTCAATCGTAGGTGGCTAATATACAAAATAGTAGTGTATTAAAAATCAATGGGTCATGTGTAGAATTTTAGCTTCATTCGCAATGCTTTAGCAAAGAATACAGATTGCGCGACTACACCAATACATTTTATTATATACCATAACGCACGATGGCAACAAATACTATCTATGCGTTCAAAACTTTTCCAAATTACGTTTCTACAAGGTGATTGGTTAGTCTTGGGCCCTAGTTATGCTATCACAACAGTGTAAATATGGTCGATACCTAGTGCAATAATAACACCATTTCTCATACAAAAATCAACCATTACGGTGCCATTGTGACAATAGTAAGCGAACATTCTTAAACTAATGTAAAAGCAGAGTTGGGGCCCTGGTATACTTGATACGTCTTCCATGTTTGTTCGTAGTCTTTACGTGTACATAAAGACACCATTACATGCGTCGCGAAGACTTGATACCTTACATTTTCCCGTTGTATGCGACCGCACCACAAAAGCATATCTGCGATGACTCAAAGCTGAAAAATCTACACACAACCCCAATAGAATCGGTGCAACAAATTTCATTTAGGTACAAAAAGATTTTCTTGGAAAAAAACACACATCATCTAGCAAAAATTTTACACGCAAATTTTGTCATTTATAATTTATCTTTTGCATAATTAAAAGTTACTATTTCATTATATTATTAGAATAGAACTAGTTATATGAATTGCGCTACTTCATCGCTATGTTTTTTGTTTTTTATTCATTAATTAATTTATTAATAATTAAATTTTCGCTAGTTTACCTAGGAGCACGAGAGAACAGACGGCATTAAGCGGAATTATAATTCCACACGCACCTTGTCGTCGGGAGTATAAAGCATTAGTGCTGTCATTTGAAGCAATGGAAGAAAAATACCACAAACTACAATAGTCCAGTAAACGTAATAAATCGGCAAACAAATACACAAATTAAATATCTTATATCTCCATTACTGAACAAGTAAAGCTGGCTATGAGTAATGTATAATGAAAAAGTGTAAAGGTGTATCCCAGATAACTAGATTAAATAACGGAAAAATCTGCGAAATCTGCCCTGGCGGGAATGGAACCCGGTAACTGTGTTCTAGTGAACTCTTAGTCAAGCGCTTCTACTACTGCAGCACAGTTGCGGCCTGAAAAGCAAAATCTAACTAACATCCATATATTATTCTACTTTATCTTTCCCTTTTCGGCATTTTGTCGTATAAAATATTTTTGCAACCAAACGTTTCAACGAAACTCATTATTTTCATAAATAATTGAGCCTAAAAATATATATTTTAAATAATAAAACGTCAAAAATGACCTATGACGCCATTTAGTTATATAGAATTGAGGAGATTTACTAGATGTATACCGGGCGACTATCATTCACAGCATTTCTCTTCCATGGTCAGAGTGACGCCATGACAATTTCAAAAACTGAGCGTTACGGGCTATAGAAATATTTTCTTCAATATTTATACTGTACACGAATATTCCGTATAGTTAAGCTCCTGCGATAAATTCTGTATGTTGTACAACTATAATTATGTCGTAGTTAACAAGTACTGGATTGTAAATACAAATTATTTTCAGGTGACAAAAATGTTACTAAACGATCAAACTTAAGGGATAATTAATGTTATCTCTATAGCATCAAAGATCAATTAATAAATCTCGAAGACACTCAGCCTCAACTCACGCGCATACACCCGACGACACGGTCCTCGTTTGATAATAAAAATCACTAAATTGAAATATTTACTAATCTGCCGTCTATTCAAAATCTCGTTTTGCATACAAAAATTACTTATTCAACCGCGGTAGGTATAGTACTTTTTTTTTCAAAATATTTTTTTCATTTATCCTTTACTATTTACTATAAGGAAAGAGTACCAACGATTCTATTTACACATGCAAAGTGATAAAGTGCTAATAAACTCACTCATTATGTTTTTCTTTAAATTTATTATTTTTGTTATTTACAAAAATGTAAAAACGACAAACAAGGATTGAGGGGTGTATTGTGGCGGACGAAAATCGCACTGTTACACAATCATAACAACAACAATTTTATTTTTTATATATTAATTTATATAATAATAAGTGTGTATATAAAATGCATATACTTACGTCAGAAAATTGTTTCAATGAACATCAGGTTCGCTTTCCTTTAATACGAATTAAAAGTGTGTCAAAATGTTTATAAGCTACGCTAGTATAATAGTTTCCATATAGATAACCAATTTGATTATTCTGATTTTCTTTCAAAATTTATTATTATATACAGAGGGAATTACACTATTCTAACCAGTTTAATGTTGGTTTCTGTTAGTTCCAGCGTTTGGCTTATTTGTCGAGTAAAATCTACCATTTATGTATATGTAACATTGTAAGTTCCTGTAGTTATTGAATGATAAGCAGAGTGGGTAACTAACGACACGCTCTTCCAGCGCTTGAAAAGGAAAACGAACCGAAACTTCCCCCCATACATTTTAACATAAAGTGATATGCGCGCCAACTGACGAAGAAATTACACTAATTCACTAAAAAGATGGTTGCGACCAGGTTATACATTCTAAAACCTTATAGCAACTCACTCGCATATTAGCTGCAGAAACACTTTGTTACAAACTAACCTAGTATGTATATTTTCAATCCTTGGTATCCCAATTTTTTTTTAATATTTATATTTATTTGGACACTCTACAATTAAAGTTCATTCTATTTTAGAAAATGTGCAACAACTAAACTCCCGAAAAAGACATGTGAATTTTTGTTTTGTTGTCGTCTTTGTTCGTTGACAATAGATCCGTTTATTCAGCTAACAGTTATTACCTGGAAAAATCCAGATTCAAGACAGAGTAACAAAGCTTCCGTTATGAATTTTTCTTATGCGGAATATTTCGTCTCTTGAATCCATCAATGTTTGACACCTTGGTTTCGTAAAAACGTATTTGAAATTCATCCATCAAGGTTGTTGACATAAAGTATTCGAGTATTCAAACTTCTGGTATTTAATATGGAGTGCTGTATCTACATACGATAAAAATAACGTATATACACGTGATAGTTATTTTATAACAAAGCATTTCCATATACTATATTGTAAGACAATTCTTCGGTAAAATAGAACAATCAATACAATATTTTCCATACCTACAGCATTCAGGTTTTAATGTATGTTAATCTTTTTCTATTATTATAGATACTTTAGTCGAATATAAGTGAATGTAACGCCTATTCGAATCACCAAAACTATAATCAAATTATTCATGAGTTTGTACATTGCCCAAAAAGCATTTAATTTTTTATTGTGACTTAGAAGATTTTTTAATTCAAAGATAACCCATCAAATACATCAAATTAATGCACTTAAACCACATGAAGTGGTAGAAGTAATGATATCTAACGCATAACAAACGCGAAAAAATTATCTGAGACAGACTGCAGACTGGACCAACCTAAAAATACCTTTAGAAATTCACACGTCAATCGAAACCACCTTTCACGACACACCAATAGAAAATAAGCCCAATCATATATCCGATATACTAATATAAGTAGGAACAATCAAACAACTAACAAGTGCCCGCAACGAGTGACCAAGCAAAAAATGTTTTATACTAACTTAAAATTATTAGAAAACAAAAAACTTGTCGTCTGCAGTACAACAACTTAAAGTCGCGTTATAGATATTATTTTTAATAATCCATCTGCAATATAAATGGCAATACTAAATAAACAACATTATATAATAATAATAAATTCAAATGTCAAAAATACGTGATATTTAACAATACTCAAAATAACGATAAGTAATATAAACCAAAAAGCAAAATTTTTCATCTAGAAATATTTACGAGTTCGGTCATACAAATTAAGCAAAGCCATTTAAAAATAATACCGATAACGCTTTAAAAATAGAAAAATCTAACATAAAAATTAAGCTTCAGAAACAACTGAAAAGATGTGAAATTATTTTATCAAATTTCAAAATTTAAAAAGTTTTGGCTTCACAAAAAAACTGCAAGACGACACAAAAACTTGAAAAACAAGATACACGAAATACTTAAAGAGATACAAAAAAGAGATTAAAAGTGAATGAAAGAGAAACAAGTTCTGGAGAAGAAAAGAAACGATTCCCCTATGTTATAATAATAATATTAAAAATATTCAAATTTGAATAAGTAGAAAATTTACTAACGTCATGCCACTATCTCTCGTATTAGTGACGGCTTTGATGACGGCCATTTTCTCGTACACTAGAGCAACACTCAGCGAAACAACGCTTGTTCTGACAATCCGTGTAAATTGCACAGATTATTCCGAACTCGCACCGCTTCAGAGGGCTGTGCAACATTTCAAATTTCACATTTTTATATCACGTCAAACTTAACTTTGCAGTTGATTATTGTTCTATAATATACGAGCCTGAGATGCCAAAATTCCAGGAACGTATCATACAACAAACAGAAGTTTGTGTAGTCCTCGCGGTTTAAAATCAGCTTTGCATTTGTGCGAGTGCACACACAGATAGTGAAGAGTGAAATAGGGCTTGTAGCGCAGCGCCTCCCGCGCATGATATAATCCAGTTCATACTAGCTTTTGAAACGCGGCCTGAGGCGCAGCGCGTTCCTCACGCGTCTCCTCCTTGCCGCCAACATTGCACACTTCACGTCTGGTACCGCAATGACTCGCACAAATACAAAGATGAGCATACGCCGCCAGGACTATATAAGCACTAAAGCTGGCATACATTTTCACGTAGGTAGTTAAATGTTACAGCAGTTTGCTACAATCCTTTTGCCTTGGCATAGTAACACAATGCATCCGTCATCACACACCGTCAGCCATTAGTCATTTAATAACCATAATTATTATATAATGCCGTATTAAACTGTCAACACTGACAGCTACTTTAGTCAATCATATTGCTGTTACATGTCAATCAACTTTGCCATGATATTTCAGTCACCTGGCACATATATTGCGATTTTGAAGTTACAGTACTACATCAGCTGTAACAATTTCTTAGTAAAGATCGATTTTGCAATTAAATGGCTTCTAAAATTATTGCAATCGTAGAGTTTGGCTAACCAAAGTAGACACTCGAGTTACTCACAAACTTACATGCTAATACAAATGTCAATGTCACTTCATTAAAACACTGTCGTTATTAGTGTAATTTTTGTTAATTTGGTGTAATTGCGTTTTAGTGTTTGTGATCTTAAAAAGTGAAAAAACTTATAAACAGTGAAGTGCAGGTGTTAGTTACTGTTTTGCACGACTTCCAAATTTGAGAAAAAGCAACAGAAGTCGCTGAATAAAAATTAAGTATTGTCTAAATACACTATGATCATATGGAAATGCCATTCTGGTATTTGTTTTTGATTTTTTGTGCTTTTACAGTAGGTATCTACTTTCATTAGCAACACTATTGTACATACTTCACCACCAAACACATTAGCGCTGAAACTTGCGCCAGCAGATTGATTATATCAGCAGATATGTTATAAGGAGAGTGTAATATCAGCAGGTAGACTGACATCTTAGATTTTTCGCATAGCCTAAATAATCTATTACGTTCGCAAAACGCACATACACGTCTTTCACCATACAAATCCGGTTTAAAAAATCTAATACCATTTAGTGAATAGTTGGGCTTTGACAAGCTCGTTTATTAATCTCAGACGTTTCGAAAGTATTTCGACTACTGCTTAAGTTTCCTGAATTATTTTTTTAAGACAAATACAGTTGGACTTAAAAATTGTCGAATCGCCTAAGATTGTGAAAGTATTACCAAACTGCAAGAATCAATATTGCGAAGCGTTTAATTCAACACATACTTGTTTGAGATTCGTATGTGTTTAGGAGCTCAGTAATCGATGCTTTGTTAGACTCAGGTCTCATCGATCAAGACTTTCTTACGCTAATGTTCATCGACCAACACTTCTTTACGCTTAGAGCTCAGCATCAAGATTTGAATGACCCAGCATCGAAAATCAAAATGGTTTAAATTTATTGTCATTGTAACTTTCAAATATTAAAAACAGCCAAGGTAAAATTTGACAATCTAATAGAAATACATTCTCAAGAATATATTTTTCAACGCCCGGAGGTTAATTTGATAGGTCTGTCATTGCCCTTACAAGAATTTTAAAAAAGAAAATTGTCATATACCAATCGCGCCGCGCTAACAATTTTCAAGGTATCATTCCAATCGAATTTGTAGAAAAACTCACGATAACGACGACATCTCAAATCGCGTTCCCCACAATTATAATTTACATATTTTAATCACATTATAAAAATATAAAAATACAAAAAGGACAGTGCTCAAACTACGTCATTCTCGAGTACCTCAATACGCAAACACGCGTCCCGCCATTTTTTTTCATACAAATAATTTCGGGGTAAAACAGAGGGCGGCTATGGGAGACCTGACACCAAAACAATCTCAAATACAAATTCATTGAGCAATCAATACACAGAAATTAAAAAAAAAAAGCACTAAGATCGAAATGTATTAAAATAATTTAACTAAAAATACAAAAATATCAGCGCGATATACGAAAGGCCGATATGATATGTCAAAGAAGCGAGTATTGCCCTATAAAATGTTTAAAAACCTACTAACAACTTAAAACATGTGAAATCAAAATAGATCGCGTTGCTAAATGTTTTATAACCTGAATGGTACTGCAGGCCACTAAGGCTAGCGACACACTTACCAAAAGTTCAGCTAAATACACTCGCAGGTTTTTTAAGCAACCTATGACACATCAGCCGTAGTGGCGTCCGGCGTAGTGCCGAATCTTTCGTCTAGCGACTGTTTCCGTCAAACGCACTCAATGTATTTTGAATAGAAATCAACAAACACATCATGAGACGCGTTACGCGATATAATATTCAGAGAACATAATCGTACCATTTACTGGCAATTTTTGATATATTGTTGCGATACTTTTGAAGCTCAAAAAGTACATAATTTCACCTCTATCTTACCAACATGGATAAAATAATACTTTAAAGGAATAGGTAGGTTTATATATTACAATAAGATGTTTGGGGACAAGTTTCGTATCGTAGGTATTATTTTCCATGATGTAACGCGCTGAACTACATGCCACGTGATTCCGAGGGCTCATTGCATTTGGTGCGTCATGCTGACACATGCACACCGAATACTAAGACCGAATTCAGTCGCCGAAGTGTCGGCACTGTACCTTCGGTATGTGTGTCGTTGTAACAAGAGTGTTGCCAATTTCACAAACTTCTTCATTAGATCAGACATTCGTAACTACTAAAATGCTTGTTTCTTTCCTAAAACTTTATGTAATCCGAAGAAGTAGAAAATCTTAGTTACAGTTATGTAATTTTAGAAAAAAATTAGAAAATTATAGAAGAATCATATCTAACCTAGAGAAAAGTTACCAAATATCTAGAAAATAACTAATAATCAATATGAATTTAGCATTAATCGATACATCCAAATTAGCTACGAACACTGCGTCTATTTTTGGTTAATTACTTAAAGCTAAATAAAAGTCGTAGCTAAATTCTTTAGATTTCTTCTACAATCAATTAATTTTGGTGTTTTCAGACAAAATATTGGAGACCAAAAAAGCGTTTTACATCACGCTTTCTAACCTTCCCAAGTCATTTCATAGAAAAGTATATTTGTTGTAACAAAATATTTCCATGACAGATATCCATACATGAACAACGAATTTAACATTACGTTGATTACTGAAAAAAAATGCGGCGCATATGTTAAGTTAGTTAAGTCCAGCTGAAGAAACAATAAATTTTAACATCACACAAAGGCACTATAAATACACAATAATATTACACAAAGACGACGTAGTTAGTATTAGAAATTTTTCAAAAAACACGACACCGAAAAAACTGCGATTCCAAATGGCCAAAAACGATATTTATATCAAAAAACGTTTTTTTTTTGTTACTTTTTATTATTCACTTTAGTTTCAAAACCACAAAGTCTTTTTACTACAGTCTATGTATTTTAAAAATACGACGACGATTATGGACATTTATTATTGATAAGAATTTACTAACATGCATAAGTATTGCTCGTTTTTCAAATCACCTCAATAAATTTGTGAATATAGTGCATGCCGTAATATTTGACCACTCTTGCTTAGAAATAGTAGGTTGTAACACGAACCTATACTACAATTCATGTGGTACAACTAAGTTTACCACAGTAGAGACAAAAGAATTCAGGGATCAAATGTACTATTAAAATTGTGCTGAATGTTCGTTCAATCATCGTAATGATAAGGTTGGTAGTAAACCCGATAACTGTCGACCTCATGGAATGTGGTTACCGTATTTATATAAATTTGCAATAGCTGATGTGTTTACAAAAAGATAATTAGATCGGCCAACAAGAGCTGCCGAAAAATTATATGCCGGCTCCAAGCTCAATAACCGGTACGTAGTTGCCCACCAAATCGCAACCCCGGCAAAGAGATCAAACCTCGAGGCTCCAATCTTAATCATTCAAATGGAGAAAAGGAAATTATATCTTCAACAGCCAGGGACCGGCTTAATTGTAAAAGCAGATCATGTGGCAGTAGTAGCATATAGTTTCTTTTTAAAATTGCTACTATATCGCCTTCTATAACCAATCAAGAGCAGTCATCAGTATCCGGCGAAACCTAAGTATGCACTGTGGCCAAAATTCATAGGAAAAGAATTCGACATATCGCGGATTTCCTAATATCATTTTCACCTAATAATTTATAGATTTAGATAATAGTGAAAATATCAAGAAAATTGACAGTAGCTGCCATCAACATTCACCAACTTGGATATTTACATCCACGCAGTGAGAAAACACTACGAGGATACAAACCGCTAAAGACAGAAAATCCGCAATACTAAAACATTTAAAAAGTGCTTCAAAAATCTTACCATATGATTATGATGATTATTTGCGATGTATCAAATTTAGAGCGTAATAATGATGATGATTTAAAAGCTATGTTTTAGTCTAGTGAGAGATATAATACGACAACATCGTACACACCATCAACAACTTACGTATCAGTTACAATGTTGATACATCAACTGGGCGCCAAATCTCTTTTACATTCGTGTCATTATGGTGGATCGTTTACTTCACAATTTTTGGTATTGCCACTTTTGGTAAACTAAGACCTACCAACCCTGGCAAAATCAATAACCATGACGTCAATCTTTCGTATAATAATAGATCGACCTTTTTGACGCAATAGTAGTCGCAGACAAGGGGCCCCTGATGTAATAAATATGCCGTAAATGCTACAGGCAATTTAAGTACTAACATAAATCAGCGTTCGTTAAAAAACGCCTAGCCTTCAAACGCCTAGGTGATCATTTTACGAAATGTCATTTTTGGTCCGTGTAAGAAAAATGTATTAGCTAATTTAAAATTTCACTAATTATAAATGAAAAACACATTCAAACATATTTAAAAAAATGCGAGCTATCATTTTATTATTATACTTTTGGGGTGTAGAGACAGTGACTAATTTGTAACCAAATATCAAAAATCCATTTATCGTCGATATTTGCTACAGGCTATAATGTTAAAGCAGACAAAATTTAGGTAAAGTTTCTTTATAATGTTAACAACGCGTGTTGCATGCAATTTTAAAATAATGTCAAGAATTTAATTTTTGAAATTTAGCATTAGCAACGTTCTAATACGTGCTTTAATATTTAGTAATACATTTAGCCACTGTTTCACTCCAACACACCCAACTATTAAAATACCTACTACTACAATCTATTGCACGATCCCGGCGAATTTCAAACAAAAAATATATTATACTCTTTAAATATTTATACTAATGTATATTATACTATATATTAATTACTTTAAAATAAAAAAGGTCTACAGCCAAATCGGTAACTATATAGTAACCATATTCATTTGGTTTTTGTACTAAACCAGTCCTTCCACTTCCCCTCTTAATAATGACGAAAGAAAATAGCCGAAGCCAAAATCAAAATAGCTCCAGCATAAAATAGAAATACAACAACAAACTCCCAAAGATTAATCATATACGATTAAAAGTCGGTGATCTGTGAAAGACCTGACATTAGACTATCCTTACAGCGATGTAAGACTAAGAACAATTGAAATGAATCCCAACTGAGTCATAACTGCAAAGGCGAAGAGACATCAACATAAAAAAAACGACAAACCTAAGACAAATCGCAACAATATCCAATTCTAGAGAAAGTTTGAGTGAGATTTACTACATTTAATTAAAAAAAAAGTGTGTCAAAAAATCGTTTAGGAAATTCATTCTAGCTACACAGGTACAATCATGTTTTTTTTTAATTATTTTATTTTAATATTATTATCATTATTTTTTTAAATCGAGAAACCAGACATATTTCCACTTATGTCTTATCGTTTAATATCTTACTAAGTGAGCGTGCGAACGCCATTTGACAATCGCGGCGACCAATCGTAGCGACTAAACGCGACGACCAACCTTATCGCTCCTCATGTAAAGAGCCTAACAAGAGTCCGCCAGTCGCAAAGACAGACAAGACAACTAGCTATGTGTATGGATACAATATATTTTGCTTAAATCGAATCTAATTCGCTTCACTGGCATCACGAAAGCTTCATATATCGCGATCAAAGACTAAAGTAAACATCGTTATTTTCGACGGCTTTTTAAAATAAAATGGGTTTCCGAGGTGCATAATATTATTTAAATCAATTGTATTATATTACAAAAAAACAAAAATTAAAAATTAATCGTGTTTTCCATCATTTATATAGTCTATTACACTTGTTTTTTTTTTTAAATAGCTTCAATATACATACAAGACATTTTTAGAAATGTATAATATTATACTTTTATTTTAATAGATGTCATATTTAGTTTTTAAAAATCAAGAATATCCTGTACAAACATTGAAAATAACATTAGGTCATGGTACCTCTGATTATCAAGCAAATATTACGAAGTCTCTATACAAAATAATATCAGTGCTCCTATGTTACCAGTAAAGCGACCACGTTGCGTCCTCCCAAACCTACACAAAACTACCGAATTAGTAGTTTCTCACTACACTTGCAACCCTAAACGCAGACGTGGAAGAATGCAACGTTATATATTAAAGTGTTGTACTTGAACTCTATATTTTCGCTTATAGTAATTATAAACATTGGATAATGTTGCATTTAAACTAGGCATTCATTTTCATGAACGCGTCATCGACCCTAGTCAGTGTTATTCATTAAGCGAATGTCAATGTCGATTTAGTGATGTTGCCATTATACAAAAACATATTTAACATTTACAAATATTGAATCGACCTAGAGATATGCCTCTCGATTGATTGCATCAATCATAAAAAATGGTTTTTTCAAAATCATTCTTTGAGAACCCTAAAATATTATATTTTTAGAGGCATAAAGTTTAAAACAACATATATTTGGGAATGCAATACAACAAGTTTTGAGGCATAATTCATTTTAAATAAGGCTAATTAGAAGTTCACTATACATACCAAGAACTAATTACATATAAAAATAATATTCGATATATCGTTATCAATGATACAAATCTAAAATACAGTATTGAATTCCCAAATCATAATTAATAAAAGAATTAAACAGTAAATCCAGTATTTTGGAGGGTAGTTACAAAATTTTAACCAGTTTCAAAAGCAACAAAAAGAGTAATTTGTGGATATTTTAACAATATTTTTGTTTATGGCAACAATTTTTCCCTTTTTTTTTTACACACATTTTACAATGTAACAACTTCAATGAATACCAACTACCCACAAACTTCTCTTTTCATAATTGAAAAAGGCAAATATAATAAATGCTATTTTCTCAAAATCGAAACAGGATGTTCTTTCTGATGGTTAGGGCTCCGAGTCTGTAACTCAAATTGGCAATCGAATCCAATTGGAATTTGTCTTATTGGCGGTTTTGATAATCTGTAAACCATCTCGGCTCAATATTAATCTTGATTTGACCGAGACTAATTCAATGTGAATCAAGGCTTGGAACCGATTTAAAAATTAACAGTTTTTTCGGTTATAACCGGTTTTAGTCAACTATTTAGTTCGGAGTGTAAAACTTAAAGAGTGATATATAAACGTGTATTAACCTCGGTTTATTCTGCGAGAATTGCTTTCTTATTCTATGTTTCTCATGTCTTTGTGTACGACTGAAAACTTGCTGTACCACAGGACTGCGCTTTAAAAGTGTGCGGCAAAAACCGGTCGATTCGGTTCGGAACCGGTTTATTCAACAAATCCTGTTTGAGGAACAAAATAGTTCCCATGTACTAAGGCTGTACGCTGTAACCGGTTCGACGGTCTTTTTACCGGTTTCCAAGCCTCGATGTAAACTTTACAGACTACGGATAATTGACAATCTGTCAATCGTATGGATTTCGATTCGCACAGCCATGGTTCTGTGGCGAAATTCGTAGTAGACTCGAACTCAATTTTCGCGTCTGCTGTTTGCCCTACTCTCCACAACATCCTTCTGAATGACTGTTGTAAATAATTTAGCTAGTGTGTGATTAGTGATTAAAAGTGTATAAGACATAACTACTGTTTTATTCCCGGTCCACGCTAAACAGGGACATGACACAACGACATACCAACATAACCCGCAGTTTGTTTTGTGAAAGTTACAGACTTGGTGCATTGAAAGTGAAGAAAGACAAGTAAAAAAGGCACTAGTGCCTCTAGCTGCTACCCTCCAATAAATGATTCCGTCCTACCCGCGCTTCGCAGGCTATCGGGCGTCGCGTCCGTGTCTCGCGGCAGTCCGCGCCGGGCGCTCGGCGTCGGCGGTCGCGTGGTGTCGCGCCGGCGCCGCCGCCCTCGCGTCGGCCGTCGACTAGCACCAGCGGAAGGGCACCGCTCGCGGTCTGTCGGCGCCCTCCTTCACCAGCGGCTTGTGGAACTCGCGGCCGGGCCTCGAGTGGATCGTCGCCCAGCAGTGCTCGCAGTAATACTGAACAACGACGCGGACACATTATCCTTCCTACTAATATTATAATCGCGAAAGTTTGTAAGAATGTATGTTTGTTCCTCTTTCACGCAAAAAACAACCCACAGCTAGGTGGTAGGGCATTTGCCGGACTGGAAGGCTACCACCCCTGGTCTAAAGTATGTCGCCATAACAACCTTGAGTTATGTTCGGGCATTAGTGACCAGGTTCCACTCTCCCTTAAGAGAGCAGCAGCGCATTTTTATCACCTTTGGTGTTGCAAATGTTCATAGGCGATGGTAACCGCTTTCCACCAAGTGGGCCGTCTGCCTGTCTGCAGAACTCCTGCAATAAAATAAAATAAAAAAGCTACTGAACGGATTTTAATGAAACTTTACAATAATAAAGCTTACACATCAGAATAACACATAGGCTATAATTTATAAAGAAATAGTGTGAATTATCCAAAATATAACGATTTTCCATCACCACGCCGGTGAAACCGTGGGGCGCAGCTAGTTAACAATAATACAGTAAATAATAACCATAAACAAAATTAAAATGAACAAGTTGGCGGTGGGCTAAATAAAACTTTAACATTTGACATCTATCTTTGTCTTCCGTGATCACGGCTACTGAAAAGTGGCCGAAACGTCGGAATAATAAAAGAGAAATAAAAATTCTGGTATACATATTTATTCTGACGTGTGTATATGCACTATATGACCGAACTGTTAGACCGATTCATGTTACCACGCTCTTGCGCAATATAAGGGTAAAATTGTTAACCGTGAGGTAATATTATTTGATACGGTAAAAGGAAATCCCATTCTCCCTATTCCATCCTAGAGACAGGCGGGGCGTTGACTATGGCAAGTATCCATAGGCCACGATAAATACCTTTCGTCACACCAACTTGCTTGAAGTGAAGGAAAATAAACTCAAGCAATAAAAAATATACCACAAATTGAACCCCAAAATAACAATGGAAAATACCCCTAGCGCCCCCTACCCAAGTCTCTAAGACTATTCAACAAATGGATCTCAAGTATCTCACCTGCAGGCACGTGACGTTCGCGCAGAAGAACGGCGCGAACTTCGAGCCGCACCGTGCGCCGGCGCACTCGTCGCACATCTGGTCGTCCAATACGTACGGCTTCACCTGTGACCAACATGAGGTGGTGAATCAACGAGTGAGTTACCTTATGACCCGATCCATTACGAGTGAGTTACCTTATGATCCGATCCATTACGAGTGAGTTATCGTTTGAGCGATCCATCACGAGTGAGCGTTTGATCGATCTATTACGAGTGAATCCTACTTGTCATTACATGCCCGTGCCACTTTAGTCTTCTTTCTCTCCATTATTCAGTCACTGGTGCAACTTTCAAACACACCGTTATATACTCACTTCTCACCTTATTCATACTTGTAACACCACAAATCCATCACAACATTCTCGTCTCAGCTGATTGGAATCTTTTGTGGTCTATGACTATAGTGGCCTAATATTCGGCCCCGTATAACATGACCGGTCCTATGACAGATTTACATATTCGACCTTTTAGTTTTGGTGGCATTAGTTTGTCGCATATCACACCGGTCACCTGTCTCCACTTTAGCCATGATATATCCATTATTCTCCTTATATCCTTCTCTATATCACAATTACACTGCAACAGTGAACCGAGGTTAGGGTTGCCGCCAACCATACTTTATAATAACGTATCCTACTTTATTCTTGGTAAATATACTTTATACTTTTGCATAAAAATAAAGTATGTGAAAATACTCTATTTCCAATATTTACTTTGATGCGTAAAATTTAATACTTATATGGATAATTACTGAACTATTATCGATCCAGCTCTCACTGAAAGAGTTTATTCAGTAATGAATCTAAAACGGCGAGAAGAAAGGAACAGGACATTTATAAATTTAAAAAAAATTAATTGTTTGTTTATTTAAATTTAAATTGGGAATGTAAAGATAGCTTCCAAAAATTTAAGGAGAATGAAAGCTGTTAGTGTCTGCTAGAAGCACACAAAAATAGTGTCTCCAAGAGAAGAAATAAATAAAATTTTGAAAAATCCTTTTTTTTCTTCCAAATACTTTATATTTTTCCGTACTTAAAAAAATGTAATACGTTATTTTTTTTCAACAATAGTTGGCAACCCTAACCGTGGTATCCGAATTCGGGTTTAAACGGCAGTGTGACCAATTGTAGTTTGAGACGCACAGCACTTACAGGTTCCGCCGAAATAGCAATGGCTACTTGAGTTTTTGGCGGGAATTCAAAGGATACAAATATATAAAATTACTCTAAAATGGAAAAGTTGTTGTAGGTTATATTAATAGTTTTAAAGTAATAATTGTTTTGAAATTAAATAATGTTTTTACAGTTTATTGAATATATAAACAAAAACTTATAAATTAAAAACTACTATAAACATATTTACAAGTAAAAGATGTAGTCCAGATCGCTGTCGGTGGGGAGCGTTCCCAAAATGCTGGCCGCATTCTCCCGTTGTATGGCAACGCTTATTCGTTGCCCTAAATATAGGCCAGCCCTTTGGTCACGCGAGACTTCTTTCAATCGCCTTGAAAGGTCTCGATAGAGTTGATAAGCCTCA
Organism: Dendrolimus houi; assembly: GCA_039645545.1. Classification (NCBI taxonomy): domain Eukaryota; kingdom Metazoa; phylum Arthropoda; class Insecta; order Lepidoptera; family Lasiocampidae; genus Dendrolimus; species Dendrolimus houi. The sequence continues at coordinate 3,180,883 of CM077146.1, forward strand.
CGTCCCCATGGCCCCAAAGTCTCAAAGTAGTAATTATGTGTTTTTGTGAGATATATATGAGATATATATGTGAACTGTATAGTCAAATGTGGCCTTTCACACCTTGTAACAGATACACTCTACTTTAGTATAAGTTTAGTATTAAAATTAGAATTAATTACTATAATAAGTTATTCGTAAGGTACACCACAACACAAATATTATTGAATAAATATCACACACAAAAACAAATTTACCAAGAGGCGTGTATGAATACTTAAAACTTTTTCAAAATCAAGTTATAAAGAAGGGTACGGAATTCGAGTCCGTAGAATTGTTAAAAAAAAATGTTGCCTTTCGAGTTATCACATGAACTTCGTTGAATGGCGTCAGTTGATGACCTACAATTCAGCTGAGCTATTCATAGGCTTATGAAAATGAAAATCGCCTCACCTCAACCCTCTTGTCGATGTCGCCGTGCTGCAGCTGGACGAACCGCGCCGAGATCGCCGCGATGTACGACTGCTGGTTCGAGAACGCGACGCGGCCGGCGCCCTGCAATCGCGACCAGAAGGACCAACATCAACAGGAAGCATTTTCTCATCGCACGAGTTCAGCAGACAGACAGACGGGTCTCAATCGTAGAATTGCTCGATTTCGGTATTCTGTTAATACTGTTACATGCGGTCAAAGATAAGCCGCACAGCCTATTGTAAGCGCAGCTTATTGTCCTTTCTCGGATTAAAGAATCCTTTGTCTTTTGAATTTGTAGTTAAGAAAAACATGCTATTGTCTTATTACTTGTTTTATAACCATCATTAGCGTCGAAATAATCCCTATTGTTATTGTTTTCGACTTTATTAGCCGTTCACAGGTGTGCAAATTAGTATTTCTTAGAAACTCAGTGTGCGCAGCCAACTTCTTTATACTGTGTAGTTAGTATAAGACGATGCCCGAATGGAGGGGCGGGCAGTCAAGCGACGACTACGAAACGAGTAAGACGTTCTCTAGTACTCTCGATTAGCGATATAGACGACGGACTTTGCACGTTCGAATAGTAGTGAATCGTGCAGTGTGAACTGATTGCATCCAGTTTTATTTGTATTTGTTATATACGTGTTTGTACAGTTCTAATAAATTCTATAGTAGTTCCAACGGCATTTTTAATTCGAGTCCTGTAGCTCGTAACAATACCAATGGCATACTCATGGCATGCCGCTCTATCTTTATAATTTTTTATAAGCGAAAACGTTTAATAAATGTTTAAAATTTTGGTAGCTTTTTAATATTCATTTTAACTTTGGTGCAAATAAATACACAAAAGCGGAATATAGTGCATTCAGAGTACGATATAATAATGCCCTAGCGCTTCAGAGATGTTCACAGAAACAAGACTCCCCTGTTTTGCGGCACTAATACGACAAGGAGTAGCGAACACAAGAGAAAGACTTTATAACTCCCTAAATAAAATAGTCGCTGCTCTGCTTCAAGTTAATGGGCCGTTGATGGAACATTGGATGAAACTACATCGTGACATAAACGTATTTTAATATTATAATGGCAATAATGCAATTTGTTACGAACCTAGTCTGGATTAAATAAATATTATTATTATTATTAACACCAATTTTGTCTATTATTATCGATCGACGCGACGATATCGAGAAGATATTATGAATTTAGTACATTACGAATTTTTATCATTATCGCAATGAAATCGTACTTTGATTAAAAAGCAGAATTGAACCCCCGGGGTGGTAGCCATCCCGACGGGTAGATACCCTACCACTTGGCTGTGGGCAGTTTTGTCGTCTCTTACGACATGCCGCCCCGACGCAGCAAATTGTATTCTTCCTCCGTTCCTGCACGGTTAAAAGTACTATGCACAAAGGGCGGTCTTATCGACAAAAAGCGATCTCTTCCAGACAACCCCAGGAGTGAAATTGAGGTGATATTGTCGATACATGTATACGTAACATATAGTACGACTACTTACATTTTAATAATAACTAGTGGTCGCCCGTGGTCAGAATTAGACCATAATAATTTGTTGTCCAAAACTATATACATCTATAATCACAGATTTCGCCAAGACTTCACTGTTCATTTGACTTGAACAATAAACAAAAGAGTGTATATGCGCGTTTGTGTCAAATACATGGTAGTGTGTGTAATGTTTATTTATTGATTTAATGTATTTTTTATGCATAATTTCAAAAAAATATTACCATTCTGCACTCCTTCTATATATAAACTATAAGTGTACGAAATTTCATACTCCTCCGTGTGCGCAATTTTCGTAAAAAGAGGTACAAAGTTTTTGCTTCACGTATTAATATATAAATTACATGTTCATTATATTGTAAATACAATAAGAAAGTTTGCATTGGTCTCCTGCTTATTTAAAATTGTTTAACCCAGGTGTATTGGCTGAAATCAAATTGAACATTTTGTGATGAGACGTAGGCAGCCAACAACGTTCGTGGTACCATAAGGCAGGACCAACTAGCTTATTATGGCGCCGATGACACAATTGAACAAGATATGTCAACACATTGACATTTTTATCTGTGCTGTGACTGAATCCACAAGAACTGCATACTATACTATATGTTACGACGATTGAATATGTACATATAATGTATTCTGTGTACCACGCTATCGTATTGGTGACAACTGTCATGATAGCGATGTTTGTAAGTTAATAAATAAATAAATGTTGCCCTCGCCAATCTTGTATGGCATTTTAGGGTCCCATTCAGAGAGTGGCGAAGTCATCATCTTCCCATTTTATCCATGTTCCCCTAACCTTGCGACGGGGGAATATTAACCAACCTTTCCCAACCACAACCAACTATAACCAACTCTTTCAAAAATCAACATGTACAACACACTAACCTAGAATCAACACTCACATGTATTAACGTAATAGTAAAATAGAAATAAGATAGTTATACGTAAAATTGTAACTCGACTCGGGCAATCATGTTCGCCTGGGCCAAAAGGAGTAAAAAAAAATCCTTGCGACGGGCAGACATAATCCCCATAGACCCAGATCCCTAGTTCCACTAACAGTTCATCCCAATAGCCCGCTACCATTTCTTTTCATTTCCCATAACAATAGTCCTACATTGGCCGGGACTTGTCCTTGGGTGCATTTTTATATGGTGCAGACAGGGACAATCACCAGTCAGTGTTAAGCCACATTTAGATTACATTTGTCTAAGGGGCCTCTACGTGTTGGCCTTCCGATGGCCCCACGCAAGCCTTCCAAAAGTCCGAGCCATTTTTATAGCCCGTAGTCTTAGAATGATATATATGAAGAACTTTTGTATGGTTAAATAGGTTCTAGGATCGAGCATATATGACTATACCTTAGGATATTTCAGCTCGGGGTCCGTGTCGATGCCCGCGTAGCACACACCGCCGTAGAGCCTGTCCATGATCATCGCGAGCTCCACTGAAATTAAGCACAAGGCCAGCGAATCAATTATGGCATAAAAGAAAAGTCAAGTCTTCTCGTCGACCATCCCGCAATGCTTGAAGACGGAAAGTCTTCGAGCAGTGCGTCCTCCCTGTCCTGACCTACGGGGTCGAGACATGGGCACTGACGGCAGGATTGGTCCACAAGTTCCAAGTCGCTCAACGGGCTATGGAGCGAGCTATGTTGGGTATTTCTCTTATGGATAAAATTAGAAATGAGGATAGGATAAGAGAACCAAGGTAACCGACATAGCTCGCAAAATTAGCAAGTCGAAGTGGCAGTGGGCCGGTCACGTCTGCCACAGGACCGATGGCGGATGGAGCAGACGAGTTCCTAGATTGGAGACCGCGTCTCGGCAAACGTAGTGTCGGATGCCCTCCAGCCCGATGGACTGCGAATGGTTAACGACGAAATGAAAAAGTTTAAAAGGTATCGAGAGGGCGGACTCTCTTGCAAAAGAGGGCGCTATCAGAGGCACGGAGTTACTATAAGGATTAATAAAAAAAACGTGTGCGTTTCAGGATGCCCGAAAGAAGTGATAACTTAAACTAATCTAAGTTGAACTATTTAATATTGAAATTGTCTAAGTTTAGAAAAGCTTCGGTTATTAATTAAATTTTATGTATATAGCGCGTGGGTTAGAGTGCAAGAGGAGGAGCCTGCTTACCGCTGCCGTATGCGTGAGAGAAAGGGAAGCCAGACAGACTGGCGTCGTAACGCGTTACGCAACGAAGCGGTTTACCCTCCCATAAGAAGTTATCACTTCAAAAAAGTTTGGAGCTAGATAAATAAGAAGAAAATCAATTTTTAGCTAGATGTGTTCCTGGGGAGTTTCTTGCCGCTTCTTCTCCTTAACAGCAATAACACGTTGCGAAGCGGAGTACATGGAAAAAGTGTTCTCTAGTGGAACTTAATTTGAATTTGAATTTGAACAAGAAAAGTGACTCACCAGCCTTCAGCGGACGCGGCACGCCGCCCACGAAGACCGTCTTCCTCGGATCGAGCGGCATGCTCGCGTCTAGGACGAAGTCCGCGTCGGCCAACCGCCACGGCCGGATCTGGACGGGCTTGTCGCGGATAGTCGGCGACGACACGCACAGGTACAACTTGTCGTCGTCGGTTATGCACGCCTCCATCAGGGCGGCCACAGAGCTCTCGTCCTGGAAATTCATGGAACACCATGTTATTGGAGCGAGGTTCCTTATCGCACAAAAGTGTAACCGCAATGAAAAATGCTGACCGCTGTATAATGCATCCCTCATTACGCAATCTGTGGATCCTGGGCGATGCTACTGTCCTTTGACGTTGGTTAAACAAATTTTCAAATAGAAAGGAAGAAAGAAAAAGCGTTTATTTGATTTCACATAGCGAGATACATGGCGATGAATTGAACGATGTGGGTATATACCAAAAAAAGTCTCACAATGGTATTAAATAGGTGCAGTTCAGTATGTGCCCGGCAACAGGTGCCTGACGCTGGCTTTTAACTGCACCCTAGAACGGACGGATGCGGCACTGTTATATATATATATATATGGTATGAATAATAATAAATTACATACACATAATACATATAATTACTATAAATATTGTTACGAGCTACAGAACTCGACTTAAAAATGCTGTTGGAACTACTATAGAATTTATTAGAACTGTACAAACACGTATAAAACTAATACAAATAAAACAGGATGCAACCAGTTCACACTGCACGATTCAGTGCAATTCGACACGCGTAAAGTCCGTCATCTATATCGCTAATCGAGAGTACTACAAACGTCTTACTCGTCTCGTAGTTGTCGCTTGACTGCCCATCTTCTGTTCGGACACCCCTTTATACTCAGCTTAGGACCGTGTAAACAATGATTTCCACGAATCACACCTGCGCCACCATCGACGCTATTCTCAGAAAACATAATTCTGCACACCTGCAGGATTATGTCTGCGAACGGCCATAAACAAGTGCAATAACAATAGGCTATTGTCTAAACAAAAGAACCAGGTTTTATGGCAGGCAGATGTGCATCCCTTGTAATTGGCCCAACTTGTAACAATATAATAATAATTAGTACTGAGCAAATTAGAAACATATTGTTGAATGTTTAATCAGTATGTTAGAATATTCAACAAAATGTTATAATATTATGCATAATACATACTTATAAACAGAATAGTGTTCTAGAGGTAGAAGACAAAATCATATAAGAAAGATTGTCATTGATGTTTCCTAGCTTCCGTTGCTCATCTAAGAGTTAGTTTTTAAGTGCTTGCGAAAAGTGACAATTGAGTGATTTAAATGTCTTAAAGTTGGTGGTATATTGTTCCATATCTTAGATGCAGCATAATTAATATGTAATGATAAAACTTGAAGCTAATCAAAAATATACATAAACTAGCTGACCCGGCGAACTTCGTACCGCCATATTTTCTGAATTCCTAAAAGACTTTGTTTCATTACACAAAAACAAAATCACTAAAATCGATCCAAATGATTAGGAGGATTCTAGAACCCGATCTCAGTGCCACCTACCGGTTCTAATTGCAAATCTAAACCATCCGGTAAGCCACTCAAACACTTAAAAACAAAATTGCCAAAATCGCTTCAGGTGATTAGGAGGATTCTAGAACCCGAACTCAGCGCCACCTATCGGTTCAATTATTCTAAACGACCCAGGGACCCATTCAAACATACAAAACAAATATCATCAAAATCGGTCCAGCCGTTTAGGAGGAGTTCACTGTCAATACACGTATAGAAGAATTATATATATATATATATATATATATAGGTACTAGCTGTCCAGGAGACGTTTTCCTGCCCCGAAGAAATAAAATTTAGTACCCGATTGAAGCGCCACCTATCGAGTCCAATTGGGAATCTAAACCGTTCTCGAATCCCCCTCAACACATACAAAAATTTTCATAGAATCGGTCCAGCCGTTTAGGAGGAGTTGAGTCACATACACACGCACAGAAGACTTTTATATATAAAGATGTGTGAATTTCAGAAATGGGAGGAGTATGATATTGTATATGAATGCAAAAAAAGAATATCACAAAGTAAATTTCTGTACTAAACTAGAATATTTCTGGAGATAAACAAATAACACTTTGTTATATACCAATACAATAATGTACTTAAATACTAAAATTATATCCAGTTGTGTACAAAGGGCGGTCTTATCGCTAAAAAGCGATCTCTTCCAGACAACCCCAGGAATGAATTGAGATGATAATAGCGATGGTGGTATACGTAACATATAGTACGAACTACTTACTTTTTAATAATAAATATATAAGTGATATATATAGTAATTGTTTTATATATTACATACATATATACTTAATATACATACTGTACTACTGGGCATAAACTACATTACAATTAATTACAATTTTCTACAAATGGTAGGTTAAAAGAATGAGTATTAAGATGTCGGCAAATAATGGCCAGGTACCACTTACAATAAACGTGTATGTATTAAGAGACTAACTAACTAAAACAAATGAATCAAAAGATAGAAAGTAGCAAGTGGAGATACATAATGAATGCTTACTCTTTAAGATATAGAAAGCGTTTAGTCGCTCACCTGGAACAGTAGGAACGCATAACCCTTGGGCGGAAAGTAACTTTTGCTCTCGGCTTTGTGCGGCCAGTCGACCACCAGCGGACCGAATCGACGAAACGACGAGGTGATCTCGTCTGAAAGTGGGAGAATAATAAACCTATAACAATTTATACATGGAGTGTGGGCTAGTGAAATTTTTAGGCGGTTCCACGCAGCTATGGCGACGAGTTTAATTTGAGATGCGACATTATTAAACTTTAACACTCTAAATAAGACGCATTCGGCCACAACCATACTTTTGTGTTATTCATGTAGGCTTCTTTAGGGTTCTTAAAGAAAACACTTTAACACTATGGACGCGTTGCTTTAGTACCTCACAACGCCCAAAAAGCTCCGTCTGCCGTTCCACAAGGCGACTGCGGTCGTTACGGTCCTAGCGAAGACGTCACTAATGACGTCATCATTTTCCATCACACAGTGCCCACAACGACCCATATCAAGAGGTGGGTCGAAGTCGGCGTCGACCACAGAGCATTAATTCTCTCTACCTCTTGACATTGAAAAAGGCGCGATTTTCAAATCAACCAATGACATTTGTGTATTTCGTCGTTTATGACATCCGCGCCCTATGGGGCGGATTATGTACGTTCCACTAGAGTTTATGACTAACGTCCGCAAGCAAGCGGAATGGGAAAAATCGCGATCGTGAACGTGATCGTTGTGAGTCCTTTCTGGAACGTAGCTTATCTTGATTACAGCTATCAGGGTCAGCTCAATCGGTGTGACACAACGCTCTCACAGAATATCGGCGTGAAACGGTTCGCCTTGAGCCGATCGTGTTTCGTGCGATGAGAGCGAGTTCCGATGGCCCACTTCCTCCCCTCCCCTATGAAATCTTCGCTGTCCCACCCCATCTATCCCATTCTTTCTGTGTGATCTCTCTATCTCATCCTTTTTATCTATCCTAAAGGTTGGCAACGTGTTGGCATGTTTTTTCGTCATCGCTGTCATAGTTCAAGACAGAGCCTTTTCTTTTTCACATCTTGTTTTTATCTTATTCTAAAACTCGGGATTAATAAATGGGGGGTAGTCATTTTGTATTTTTCTTTCTTTTTTCTTAAAATCAAAACTTATATTCTAGTACATTTTATTTTATTTACTAATATATTTATATGTCTATTTAATTACTTTCTATTTTTTTGTTGCATGAGTTCATCAGCAGACGGGCAGACGGCCCATCTGATGGAAAGCGGATACCATCGTCTATAGATATTTGCAACACCAAAGGTGCTACAAATGCGCTGCTGCTCTCTAAAGGGAGACTGGAACCTGGCCACTAATGAAGGAACACAACTCAAGTTGTTATGGCGGCATACTCTAGACTCCACCACCTGGCTGTGGGTTGTTTTGTCGCCTCTTACGACAGGCCACCCGGCCGCACGAAATTGTTTTCTTTCTCCGTTCCTGCACGGATATATATGGCTTCTCTATTAGTGCAGAATACGTCTACAGGCGACGGTAACCACTTTCCATGAGCTGGGCTGAATGCCTGTTTGCCAGCTTCGCATTAAAAAAAGTATATCTATCTGTCATTTAGGAGCTATGCTCTTGTCGGTGGAGTCTCCTCCAATCTTCTCTATTATGAGCTAGATTTTTACTTCTTATTATAACGGTACAAGTATGCTCCTTCAGTTCTTCTTGAGCTTCATGATAATCGGTTCGTTGACTTATGCGTGTAGGAATGGAAAAAAATATCAACTCCTGCGGCTGGGCGGTCTGTTGTAAGAGGCAATAAAACAAACTGCAGCCGCGTGATAGGGCATTTGTCCATCTGAACCCCCACAACCCCTGGACTAGAGCATGCCGCCGTAACAACCTTGAGTTGTGTTCCGGCATCAGTGACCAAGTGCTAGTCATTTCTCGAGACTAGCAGCAACCTTTGGTGTTGCCGATGTCCATAGGTGACGGTGACCACTTTCCATCAGGTGGGACGTCACGGCTATCTTCTGTACTGCAGCAAAAAACGGCTATGACGAAAGAACAAACACAAGCGACTTTCACATTTGAATAATGTCATGCATTAAGTGCGGATTATTGATAATTCTCGTTGCCAAGCAACCGTTAACAAACAAGCTCTGAAGGCCTTCTTTGTCGCCAACTCGGGTAAACTGGGTCAAATATCAGGCATGTCAGGGTTCCGTAGACATTCCGACCGAGACAGAACCCTGGTAAAATTAAGGCCGACCAGGTCATGTCTGAAACTAACTAAGAAAGAAAAACTTTCTTTGAAGAAATAGCGGCGTAATTACATTCCTTATACATTATTATACACAGAGCATATTTTAAAAATTTGTACGTCGCATTTTCAGCAAACAAGGTTTGCACTCAGCATATTGCTGTGCCGGAATTATATCCGACACAACGCTGATTTTCAATGCAAATCTTCCTTTTGCGTAACACTAAAACTGTTCATCTAATGCAAATTAAATCGGGTTCCGACGAACTAGAAAGAAAAAGATTTATTGACTTAAAAAATACGACGCTATACATAAAAGAAACATAATACATTCACAGAATGTTTATACAAAACACAAACATATATAATAAATAAATAAATAAGGCTTCTGCGTAGAGTTTTTCAGTCAACGAGGTTGACAACTCAGCATTGTGCTGTATCGAAATTTTTACAATCCCGATATAGCGCTGATTTTCAGTGCCAACCTCCATCATACACTTAACCCAATAACATCTCTATACATATAACTGTTATGGATTTGTATAATCAGAGTTTTAATCGTCGAATTCGACAGTTTTTACCCAAAACTATAGGTCCTGGCAGACGTTGCCCTGCCTTGAAAAAATGATAATCTACGAGCCATTCCCAGCGCCACCTACCGGTACCAATTGTGATTCTAAACCATTTGGGGACCCACACAAAACAAATACATCAAAATCAAGGGATTAGGATCCTAGAACCCGATTCCAACGCCACCTACCGGTTCGAATTGTGATCTTAATAATCCGTGGACCCAATCAAACACACACAAAAACCCATCACCAAAATCGAAAGTCCTCTCAATATGCACGTACATACATTTCTACGATTCATTTTTATTTATATAGATAGACAAGTTCCACTGGAGAACACTTTTTGAAGATCATACATACAAGTTAAAATTTACTTCCTATTCTACGGACACCGCTTCGCAACGTGTTAATGCTGTTTAAGAAGACGAAGCGGCAAGAAACTCCCTAGCAACACGTCTAGATAAAAATTGTTTGTCTTCTTATTTATCTATCTCAAGCTCTTTTTTTAAATTAATTCTATGCAGAAGTTTGTTAAACAGTTACTTTTCGAAGAATTAATGGAGTTGTAGCAAATAGTACATACTCAATTTAAAAAAAAATATATGTAAAAGTTCAGCAGACAGGCAGACGGCCCACTTGATGGAAAGCTGCAAAATGCGCTGCTGCTCTCTTAAGGGAGACTGGAACCTGGTCACTAATGCCGGAACACAACTTAAGGTTGTTATGGCGACATACTTTAGACCAGGGGTGGTAGCCATCCAGTCGGGCAAATGCCCTACCACCTGGCTCACCTACCACTCAGTAAGACAAAGACATAATAAAATGAAAGAGAAATATTATAGTTATAATAATGACATAACGTACTAAAAATGTATACTGCAACATATCTCCATAAATTCCTTACGTGTATGGCAAGATAAATACGTTATATAGAGGATATTAAGAATATTCTTTTAGCAATTGTAATGCAAATTATCGATGAGAGTCGATTTGCCGACTGTCGTGGCTACACGCTCGAATAAATGTTTTAAAACTACAAAACTGTTGTAAGAGGAACTCAACCACTTGTTTCCATTCTTAGACGAGCGAATAAAATTGAGCTTAGACGGAGCCTGCATGAACAAAAGGGGCACATGAAGTGAAACTTCTTTAGAATCGTTGTGATTTGAAACTCGATGAAACGAAAAACCGACACTAAAAAGAGATAAACACAAATCTTAAGGATATGCCCGCGACTTTGTCCACGCTTGACTTGAAATTCCCGCGGGATTCCCGGGACACTATCTCAGCATTTAAAAAAAGAATGTAAGCTGTCGTCTTAGTGGAAACTGTGTAGGAATAAGCTAATTTATATGCATAAGAACAACTTCAAACCACTCCCGGGAAAATTCCAGCGGGATTTCTGAGATAAAAAGTAGTGCAGAGTTTACGTTTAAGAATTAGCTGTCGATCAGCGAAAACCGCATCGAAATCAACTCAGTAGTTTTTACGTGAACCTCGAACAAGCGGACAAACATACAAGAGATCAAAAAAATTTATCGTGTCCTCTATCGTTTATATAGTCTACTAGTTGTACTCGCGACGCCGTTCGCGTGGAATTGGTTTTCAAAACCCCCGATTTTGAAACATTCTTCATTGGTGCTCCGCTCATATTGGTCTTAGCGTGATGCTATATAGCCTATAGCCTTCCTCGATAAATGGGCTATCTAACACTGAAAGAATTTTTCAAATCGGACCAGTAGTTCCTGAGATTAGCGCGTTCAAGCAAACAAACAAACTCTTCAGCTTATATTAGTTTATGATTCCAGTTGTTTTTTTTTTAAACAGCTTTAATGTACGGACACGGCATGTTTAGAATTTTATAATATTATAGATATGACAACTGTTTCTAATAAAATGACATTGACATTCCTCAGGCTCACGGCCCCGTACACACTATGACTTTTGGTTCCAGTAATTGCGGTCTCGGTACGGTTATGGTTACGGCTCTCAGGTGAATACGCAGCTTAATATTGCAGGTTTACAAGAAGTGCAACAAACCTTCATCGATATCCGGTGGTAGTCCGCCGACGAACACCTTCCGGCTGAAACGCTCGCCGTGCTCCGAGCCGGCCGAGACCGGAGACGAGCGCGCCGGAGACCCAAGCGCGCTGACGCACATCGACAGGCCTGCGGAACCATCAGACAAACCTCCTGTATATACTATAATACCGAAAACCGACAGCTAACAAGTTTACCGCTTAGTCGTCAGCCGTCGGCTGTCGTTTGACGAGTTATTCACCCATTAGCCAAATAGGCATCAGCTGGTATTTTAGATGTCATAAGACCAATTTTAATGTAATGCTGCGGAGCCTGGATACGTCGCACCCTTAGAATTATAGAGACCTAATTAAAAATATCAAGTTATTCAATTTTGTACCTTATTTTTTAAGCATTAGACATTTAAATTCAATGACTCAAAATTTTGATTAGTCTCTATCATTTTAAGGGTGCGACATATTTAAAGAAGACAAGAAAGAGCACCAACTGTTAGTCGCGGAGGTTCGCTGTAATTTCGCCAAAATCGCCAGACACTGTCGTCTCAATCGTTGGCTTGCCTGGTTTTGGTATTCTGCTAATTCTAATGGCGTCTCTATGTTTGTAAATATTTATTTAATATTTATTTCGGCTAAGTTAGGGGTAATACCGATGTTTTTACTATAATTCCGCCGCGACTATATCGATAAAATATTATGGATTTAGCAGAATACGAATTGTTGACAAATCGCAATGGAATCGTACTTTGAATATCTTCGCAATGTAGTTCGCAAGATATTGAAATAGCAGAATTGGGCACCAGACAAACTGTTAGTTTCATTTAAACCCGTTCAGTAATCTGCACATGATACACTAATAGATAGACAAATATTCTAAAAATATATTTTTGGATTCTGCTGTTCCGATTTAGCCTCACTGATTTTTATCTATTTCAAATTTATTACACAAACTCGACAACCCCAACACGCTTATTATATTATGGATAAGTGTTATCGCACTATTTAAATTGGAAGATTGTTGGGTACAAAATACAAATGTTAACCTAGATTAAAAAAAACGTGTGCGTCTCGAGAAGCCCAACAGAAGTGATAACTTAAACTAATCTAAGTTGAATTATTTAATATTGAAATTGTTTAACTTGAGAAAAGCTTAGGTTATTACTTAATTTGTTTTGTATATAGCGCGTGAGTTAGAGTGAGAGATGAGGAGCCTGCCTACCGCTTCCGTATGCGTGAGAGAGAGGGAAGCCAGACAGGCTGGCACTGTAACGCATTACATAACGAAGCGGTTTACCCTCTCATAAGAAGTTATCACTTCAAAAAAATATATTTGAATTGGCCACCTTTGGTTTTAATACATAAAGGCCTGTATCTGTCCGGCCACGAGTGTATGGATAAAAAAAACGCTGCCGTATGCATGAGACAAAGGGAAGCCAGACAAACTGGCGCCGTAACGCGTTACGCAACGAAGCGGTTTACCCTCCCATAAGAAGTTATCACTTCCAATAGAGATACATGGATTGTGTGAAGGATGTTGTAATGATTTGTGGTGTGACAGAGGACGTATGCCAGAATAGAGGAGTATGGAAGGAAAAGACATATTGTGCCAAGCCCAAATAATGTGGAGGTGAAAGAAAAAAGGGAGATAAAGCTTGTCACACGCGTCACTCACCAGCAGCGCTGAGCCTGGAGACCACGTCTTGAGTCTGTTCGGCGGGCATGGCCGGCGAGCCGGCGCCCGCCGCCCCGGCCGCAATCGCCGCCTCCTCCACGCCTGGGAAGAACGGTGACTTGCCTGCAAATAGCAGAGAGGAAAATATTAAATCTATGTACTACCAACTCTCACTTTGACGTGACAGAGCCATGCTGGAATCATTATCTGATACCACGCAAATACAGAATATCGCAATGAGTGAGAGTTCTTATGGGTCACTTCCCCTTCCCGCTATACAATCCTTCTATTCTAAGCACCTGTCCCATTTCTCCTGTCTGATTCCTGTGTTCTATCCAGATTCGTCCTTTTTTTTTGATGACGTAGGGGAATGTCTTTTCTTGGGACACCATCCTCGGGCCTGTGGGGAAGGCTCGCCTAGGGATGTGTGGGACTCCTGATTGGCCCCCAAGGCCTCCGAGCAGAGGACAGGGGATGATCGGCCGTCAAACTCTCCACTAAACCTAACCTGCGCCCCTAGCTCACACGCTTTTATAGGGCGCCACAGGAACTGGACCCATAGGTATTGCATCTGTGACGGCTCCACGCTTGTCGACGAACTCAGGGTGTCCTACGGGGAAGGACACCCTTTTCAACAAACGGGGGGGAACTCCGCGGGATCCCCCACTTGTCCATGCGGGCCAGTGCTGGAATCATGGAGGATGGACACTTTGTGTGTAGCGGCGCCTCCGACCCCGGAGGCAATTCGGATTCGGCCTATTTCATCCCCTCTATCCCATGTTAAACACTGGCAACTTAGGGAGCTCAATTTATGACTGAATTAACTTTTATAACTAGGTTTTAAATAATAAAACGTTGAGTCAATTGAGACTGTCTGTAACAACAAAAACAGACTGGTTACGCCTACTGTGGTCGCAGAGTATGTTACGAGTATGTTTTTTATAAGTATTCTACTTCCACGGTATAAATATAAACTAAGAGCATTTACAGACCTATATTCTTTCTTCTTTTTATACATTTATTTGTGCTAGGCGATTGTAATGTTAGCACTCTAATGTCTGCTCCGTCTGGGATAACGTTAGAGTTACTGACTGCGTCCAATAGCATCTTGTTTATAGCGTTAAAAGTAACGCCGTAACTGTTAGCTACATTAGCAATGCCGTTGGAACTACTATAGAATTTATTAGAACTGTACAAACACGTATAAAACAAATACAAATAAAACTGGATGCAACCAGTTCACACTGCACGATTCAATACAGTTCGATACGCGCAAAGTCCGTCGTCTATATCGCTAATCGAGAGTACTGGAGAACGTCTTACTCGTTTCGTAGCCGTCGCTTGACTGCCCGCCCCTCCATTCGGGCACCGTCTTATACTAACTAACACAGTACAAAGAAATTGGCCGCGCACACTGAGTTTCTAAGAAATATTAATTTGCACACCTGCGAACGTCCACAAAGTCGAAAACAATAACAATAGGGATTAGTTTGACGCTAATGATGGTTATAAAACAAGTAAAAAGATAATAGCATGTTTTTCTTAATTGCAAATTCAAAACACAAAGAATGCCTTAATCCAGGAGGACAATGCGCTTATCTTTGACGGCATGTAACAATTTTTTTAATATTTTTATTTATTATTTAAATGTATCCAACAGTATATACATAAATTTAAGGCATAAGAAAACATAACAATAAATCTAAACCAAAACTGGATACTTCTAATCTAGAAAAAGAACAGAACCAAATATTAAGTTACACTACACTAATATTAATTATTCAATCTACCTAATACTGTGAAACTTCTGACGGGAAAACTAAGCACAACTAAATGATTAAGTTTAAATACAAACATTACATTCCTTTTGGATCTTATTAATAAGTTTACTAACTACGACTTAAATATTTGTTTCGAAGTATTAAAAATGTCTATGTCACTAAAATATTTGTTGTAGGTATTTGTACAACGACGCAGATATTCACTTTGTCCGTAGTTAGTTTTAGAAACAGGGGTAGCAAACAGTTTGAGTGAGGAAGGATTACGAGGGTACCGCTGAGGTACGTTGATATTTAAAGACGAAGTGGGAGCAGGACAATCGATAGTAGAATTTATGACATACATACGTTCTCTGTCAATGTTTAACGTCCTTCGCAATTAATAACAATGTCGCAGCACTAATGATGGGTTAAACTCTTAGCTACATCTGCGTGACACAGTCACTAATACTAACAAGATAGATCTTTTAGAATGATTACTTTTGTTTGGGTCATTTGTTTTCTTGGTATATAGGTTGGCACTGAAAATCAGCGCTGCGTCAGCCCATGTCGCAGTATAATGCTGAGTTTCAGCCTCATTGGCGTGAATGCTATGTACTTACGTTTTTTGTGTATTTTGTGTGTTTTGTTAACTAAAATTGTATATTTTTGATTTATATGTACAACGTCTTATTACGCGTATTCGTTCAGTGTACATACATTTACGACAGTAAATCTTTTCTTTCTTTCTTTAGATCAGAGGGGATGGGGCTTCCCGTAGGGCGCGTGACAAACCGCCCCACGCACAGAGAGCATGACGTTGCCGGAAGCTTGTCCCCAGGCAGTGGAAGAGGCCTTATGGGTCGCCGCCTGCCAGAGCCTGCGAAATGGCTAGGCCAAATACTCGTGGCCATGGCATAAGGGCGAAGAACGGAACACCGAGTGGTTTTATTGGGTATATAACCTAGTGGAATGTACTTCATAGTATGGATTCCAAATTAGCGTACCCGAGGTGACTGCGGACGAAAGCACAATAAAAAACTTTAGTTTTCATTACCTGAAACGAGCTAGCGATGCGAATGAGGAAACCCAAAGACGATGAAGCTTTTTCGGCAATATGATCAATATGATGTTCACAAGTAAGTCGATTATCTAAGTACAAACCAAGGTCGCGTATTACTGTATCTCTGGCTAGTGGCTCGTTGTTAAGACTGTAATGATAATTGAAAGTCGTATTTTTTCGAGTAAACGTAATGACTGAACATTTGGATATATTTAAGTCTAATTTGTTACGTTTACAATAATCGGATACACGTATGATATCATCCTGATGGTGTGATGCATCAGCTAACCTATTGATGGATTTGTATATTTTTATATCGTCGGCAAATAACTGAAATTCAGAACGATGCGTACAAGTATAAATATTGTTAATAAATAAAACCAATAGAAGGGGGCCCAAAAGGGATCCTTGAGGGCCTCCTGACGGTATCTCATGAATCCCACACTCTACGGCGATTCCCCTGCGGTGGCTAGTCCTCAAACGGATTTCCCCCCGTTAAAACTAATGACCGGTTCCTATATCTCACCAACCTTTCATTTGCCTTTATTATCGGTTAAAATTTGACATGAGCTCCATACAAGTAATGTCAACATTCAACCGATGGTAGGGCAAGAGAATGAACAGTGAGACAGGAACCGGCCATGAAACACTTTTTATAAAATTACATGACGTTGCAGCCTCATAGATTTTGTAAGAGCGAACCTACTTATGACGTCATAAGTAGGTACAAGAACAAGAAGTCACATAGCGCATTGATTATTATTTGAAAGCAATTAAAATTATTGCTATCGTGATATTTTAAAAGTTAGATGATAAGATATTCTTTTAATACCTGATTTATATGTTACATTTATATGTGAAATTATTAGAATGCATCCGTGGTGCTACTATTAAATACTAAAGTGTTGATCCAAGACTATCTCTCCTGGCAAGCAGGAAGGCTCAAATCAAAGTTGGGCAATAACAATCAATTGTATTTTTGTAAACGGCGTGACTAAGATGAGGTAACCGCGGCACTGTGATGCGGTGCGGTGTGTATTTCGGGCATCCGCTGGCTGCAGGCCAAGCTGTCTCCTCGCTCAAATGTCAATGACTCTGCCTTATGATCTATCGCATACAAATAGACGCGCAGCTATGGCAAAAACAATGCGTGGGCTTATTTTTTGAAGCAGATGCTTCACCTGATCAGGACGGCGGGCGTACACGGACGGACAAGAGACATACGATTACACAGGGCAGACCGCGTTAGAAACTCTCTCATATACTGCAGCTGAGCCCTTCTATACTGCGAAGTTGGCAAACAGATGTTCACCCCCATTTCCTTGAGCTTCCCACGCTCAACTACGCAATTGTTCTCTAAAACATTTAATCTGCGTACAATAATGATTTAGAGGGAACTTCGCACAGCGGCTTTCCCTTTGCGCATGATATGGTGTTTAACGAGGGCGTTATAAAATTTCTTAAAGATCGGCAACGCGTTAGCGACAACATTGGTGTTGCAAGCGTTCATAGGCGACGGTAATCGCTTTCCATCAGGTAGCCCGTCTGCCTACTTCAGGAAATAAAAAAAACAGGCAGACCGCTCTCGTAATAGAGAGTGGTTCTCGTCGCATGTAGATTTTAAAACATCAGGGGCAACGCTAACGCGTAACCTGCCTTCAGGATGGAGAAAGAGGATGTGACAAGGGGGTGAGATGCGAGAGATCAGACAGGAGAAAAAGGATAGAGGGGATGGGATATGGGATTGGAATAGAGGAATAGAAAAGGTAAGATGGAATGGGGAGGGATGGGAATGGGTAATCGGAAGTCTCATTAATCGTACGAAACACTATTAGCTCGGGATAACCGTTTCACGCCGATGTTCTGTGAGAGCATGGTATCATACAATATCATACAATAAATAATATTAAAGTATCTATCTATGATTTCGTAATCAAGCAAAAATTTAATAGAAAGCTGCTATGTATTATGTATTTTTTATACTTGGAGTACAGTAGACAGGCAGACGGCCCAACTGATGGAAAGCGGTTACCGTCATCTATGGACATTTGCGATACCAGAGATATCATCAACGCGCGGCTGGCCTCCGAGAAATTTTGACCTTTGAAAAAATACCTATATTGCAGCGTAAAGACGTCAAGCTGGGAGCTCATTCCAAATCCCCACGTTGCACAAGAGAAACGTTCTAAAAGACCGTGGATGAACGCTCAGTCAATGGCGAGCGGTTTGATGGTAGAAAATAGTCGAAGGCACCATTCTAAACAGTTCCTCGGAACACTCCCCATTGTACAGTCGATAGAATACGCAAAGAGACGCGAAGGCTCTCCGAAGGCGAAACCTATCTAGACCGTCTGAGTATGGGATCATAGAAAAAGCGAACGACACGCCAGGCGCGGATCCATCCCTCAAAAATGGTTATAGTCACAGCCATCCGAAACTAGGCCAAGTGCAAGTCGGAGTATAAACTCGCTTATCATTGACTAAATATTATAAAGAGGAAAGATTTGTATTTTTGTATGTTTGTAACGAATAAACTCAAAAACTACTGGACCGACTTCCACAATTCTTTCACTATTCGAGTGCTACTCTATCCCAGATTAGTATAGGCTATCTTTATTACTAGAAAAAAAAATAGGAATCCCTATTAAAACTTCAATAATGTAACCCAAGGTGTAAAAAATAGTATTTGGGTGGGTCCGGGAATGGTTTAGATCCACAATTAGACCCGGTAGGTGGCGCTGGAGTCGGATTCTGTTTTTATTTTTCAGGGCAGGACAACATCTGCCCGAACCGCTAGACATTGATATAGTGCATTCCTACAAAGATGTTCACAGAACATGTGACCAAGATTTTGTACACTGTATAGTTAGTTCCAAGTGGATAAATATGAGCTGTGGGGTGGCTGACACTAGTAAATTAAAAAACATGTAAAATGATAGTTTGTTATTTTTTTTAATTTCATTAAAGCATTGGATATAACATCATCCGCCTATTGACATCAATAGACATTGGAAGTGTGCCCTCACAAGCCTATTAAGGTTGCCGGTATGCCCATCG
This sequence comes from Dendrolimus houi, assembly GCA_039645545.1. Classification (NCBI taxonomy): domain Eukaryota; kingdom Metazoa; phylum Arthropoda; class Insecta; order Lepidoptera; family Lasiocampidae; genus Dendrolimus; species Dendrolimus houi. The sequence continues at coordinate 3,200,308 of CM077146.1, forward strand.
TTGAAGACAGTCCAGGAGATTAAGCACAGATGCAGGTGCTCCAACCCACAGGTGTGAGCAGTACTACATATGCGGCCTAACTGGGCTTTATAAAGCACAACGCAATTTTTGAAAATTTGTTGGGAATATGCTCCGAAACGGCTCTGTAGATTTCAATGACAATACCGCCATCTAGCGGTTGAAAGAGCTAATTTATTTTAGGCACATTATTTTTTAAATTTATTGACCTGTCGACCTCATTTAACCCCTTAAGGTCAAATTCGGGTTCAACGCTAAATAAATACAACATGTCCTGTCCGGAACTATTTTATTTTATGAACGCGTCGATATTGTGTGAAAGGATTTTGTCACTTCAATTTTTAGAGTTCCGTGGGTAAATGATAATAAGAATTTCTGGCAAAAAAGAAATCGACATGAAGAGTAATTAAAAACAAATATTCTCTACTTCTTGAAGCCGATACGAAGTAAGACATAAATTACTACCTTATGTTTCGCTAGTGGTTTTTTTATGTTTTACTTCAACACTACCTGTGAGTACAATCTGTGCAGGAATGGAGAATATGCCCTAAGAGGTGGCAAAATAACCCATAGCCAGGGCATTTGCCCAACTGGATGGCCACCATATTTTGTTTAGAGCATGCAGTCATAACAACCTTGACTTGTGTTCAGAAATCAGTAAACCCCCCCCATACAAAGCCAGCACTACATTGATAGCATCTCTGGTATTGCCAATATCCTTAGGCGAGGGTGACGACTTTCCATCAGGCGGACTTTGCTCCAGTAATTAAAAAAGGACAAAGTGCACTTTCTGCAGCATAATGACAACCACCCTTGGCCCTGTACAGCCATGACCAAATAGGTCGACAGGGTTTTGAAGGCAAGTAGTTTTTTGGACAAAAAACCGCGGTTGCGAGGCCAAACAAAAAACTAAACGGGGTCATCGACCAAAGATAAATCGATTCGGGTTGGTCGCGCTTTACCAAGCTACATTTTTACATGTTTGTTGAATACTTATATAACAATACGAGCTGCTGCTCGCGTCTTCGCCCGCATAGATAAATAACTACAAATAGATCTTTATCGATTTAAAAAAACACATGTTTACATAATAACAAACAGTTTGTTGCACTTCAAAAGTATAAAATTGTATTGAAGTTAGAATTATCACCTCAAGATAAGATGAAAAATAGCCATAGTTCCAGCAAACTTTCTGCAACTTTTTAAGCCCCTTAGGAGGTGAAAGTCGTGGTAGCGTAAGTGCACATGTCCCAGACTCAAAGGGCGCGGGATCGATCCAGGCCGGAACGCATGCACCACTTAGTCAGTTTTCTGATCTAATGTGCATATAGTTACAATTACCACGTGCTAACAACGGTGAAGGAAAACATCGTGATGCAACCTGCACATCGAGACAACCGATGTGTCAAACCCTGCCAATCCGCCTTGGATAAGCGTGGCGGGTATACCGTCCGTTCCCCCTATAATGGGAGGCCCGGGCCCAGCAGTGGGACATTTATGGGCTGATATTATATATTATATAGGAGGTGAATTTCCAAAAACGCCGATACACGTGTACATTTATTTCTAACCAGAAGCAGCTACATACAATTTCGTGCTTTTTACTTTCAAAATTACTGATTTTCATGGAGCGTTTCATCCCTTTTCTCACTCTATTAGGGATTGAATTTTCAAAAATCCCTTCCTGGTGCTTACCTACAGTATAGAAAGAACCCACATGCAAATTGTCACGGTCCTGGCGTTAGTAGTTAGGACTGTGTGTTGCCATGTCAGTCAGTGAGGATAAGTAATCATACAGAGTGAATTCTTCAATAGACCATTGAGTTATATGTACGGTACATTTTTATTTATTTATTTTTGTGGATAACACAACAGATAACAATCATCAATTTATTTATATAATATAATTCGTAAATTATTACGCCTAGATTGAAATTCAAGCGTGCTGACACATCAGTGTTAAAATTATATTTTCGCAAACAAAATTATGTAAATAATTTCAGTAATAAATTTCAATAAATAATTACTCTAGGACATTATAGTTCGTTCGCGTTAAGAATGCAGTGTGTCATCAGTGCAACTGCAGGGTAAAGGTGTATTCACAGTGGTGTTAAAATTCAAACAAATTATATTGTTAAAGATTAAGTTTAATGAATTTAAAAAATACACTTAAAAGTTAAAAATCAAAATTAAGTCATTAATATTTTAATCACTATCACTAGTATCCTCGTTAGTATTTATAATAAAAGAATTTTCTGCAGCGAGTTCCATGACGTCATCTAAATCCCACATGGTATTTTCTTCTTGTAAGACGTGGTCGCAGCATTTCTTCCATCGATCAGCGTCTACTAACCGAATTGCGTCATAAAATATTTCCTTTTTTTCACCAAGAATACTATAAACTGTTCTTTCGGACACGCCGCATGCATTTGCCGTTTTTTGTACTATGCTGTCCACAGTCACATTTAAATTAGACTATTTAAAACACTTAAAAACATTGCAAATTACTTTTCTCTCCCCACTATGAATTACCGAACCAGTTTTATTTTTACGAATTGGTGAGGTATTCATTTTTTTAAATATAAATCAGTTAACACAATTACAGGACACAACCGGCGCGTTCGAAGCTATACCTTCAATTGGTCACTGTGAACTTGACCTTGTAATTTGAAAAGATTTGATTGGTTAGGGGGCGGGACTAGGCCGGCGAACAATGATGACTCACTGCTTTCTTAACGCGAACGAACTATAGTTATAGTCATACATTATAAGGATAATAGACGAAGAAAAAGAAAGCATTAAACAAATTACTAAACAAGTAACATTATACCTTAATGTAAGAGAGGGCGGGCCTTCAGAGTTCAATACTGAACTATATGAAATAGCCTGAAAACTCCAAACAGTTCCGAGGTCGATTTTAATGAAAACTAAGGGTAATCATTACATTTTTGAAAAATCAATAACCTAATCAGGAATCGAATCGGCTGCTTTTGAAAAAAATTACCACCAGTAGAGAGTAGCCAATAAGGATCAAATTCTGTGAAGGAATGTCATATTCTTGCTCTGTCCGGGATAATCAGTTAGCAACTGTTGGCCGTTTCCTATAATTTACTATTCATTCACTTGCCCTACCATCGGTCGAATGTTGACATTAGATGTATGGAGCTTATGTCAAATTTTAACCGATAGTAAGGCAAATGAACGGTACGTAAGATATAGGAACCGGGCCCGCGTCACGCACATGTAGCCAAGGGTTTAATGCGTTATTCGTGATACCTTACTGCTTCATATGGGATAGTGTTATAATCATAGGCCGGTTCACGCATATGTAGCTATGAGTTTAATCCTTTGTTTGTGATGCAATACTTTACAGTTAACTTTATCCGTGCAGGAACGGAGAAAGAATACAATTTCCTGCGTTGGGGCGGCCTGTCGCAAGAGGCGACTAAACAACCCACAGCCAGGTGGTAGGGTATTTGCTCGACTGGATGGCGACCGCCCCTGGTCTAGAGTATGCCGCCACAACAACCTTGTTTTGTGTTCCGGCATCAGTGACCAGATTCCAGTCTCCTTTAAGAGAGCAGCAGCGCATTTGTAGCACCTTTGGTGTTGCAAATGTCCACAGACGACGGTAACCACTTTCCATCAAGTGGGCTGTCTGCCTATCTGCTGAACAATAAAAATAAAAATAACTCGCTGTTACCCGTGACTTCGTCCGCGTGGAACTGTTTTTTTATTTAATTTGCCTTCCGGTGCGACGACGGCGGCGGCGTGTGCGTGAGCTTACCATTTTTTTCTTAAATAATATCAGCCTAAGTTACTCCTTATAACATCAGCTACCTGCCGGTGAAAATTGCCTCAAAATCGACTCAGCCGTTCCAGAGATTAGGCGGAACAAACAGACAAAAATTAAAAAAAATGTTTTTTTGTTATAAATACCGTATATACTTTCATATGCATTTAGTAAAAAGCTGTTATTTTGACATTACAAACAGACACTTCAATTTCATTTATTTGTATTCATTAATGGCATTATTGTTAACGCTATAAATAAGACGCATTTGACTACAGTCAAAAGCAATAATATTATCACAGAAAGCCCGCGCATTACACAAGATTGTTATAAGTTGTTAATAAAGTTAAACATTGACAGATTGTATGTACACAAATGTAGATTAATAGCGTGACTTTAACGCTATAAACAAGACGCATTTAGCTATAGTCAATAACACTAACGTTATCCCAGATGGAGCAGGGACGAAAGGTCAAAAAATTGTAAATGGTACACGCAATGCAGAAAGGAACCTGCTTTATTTAAGAGGCGAATGCGTTAACCACTAAGCTACCAAGGGTTTGATTTTGCTACGATTCTACATAATAGTTTGAAGAAACTTACTTTTCCTATACGGGAACCTCGGACCTCTTAAAAAGGGTGTCACCCGGGGTATTGTATGCACAGACATAATATTTTTCATACGTAAAACTTCAGGCAATCACTTTATAAACAAATTATCACGCTATTCTCAGGAATTTCAGGCGATCTTAAAGCGAGAATTTATTAATTTTATTTCAATTTACGAGCACAAAGTCTTTGACGTCGCGAATGAAAAAACAATGGAAGACGATCGGCTTCTTTTTTTATTTTCGAAATTTATTTTTTGAAATCGAGTAGGTCATGCCATTTCTTGTAATGAGGTCGAATCTTTATAAAAAGGTCAATGGCTGGCCAGTGACCCTTTTTGTTTTTTTTTTGCCGAAAATTGGAGGACCACGGTATGTTGTGCAGTTTAATTAAAAAGAAACAATTATTATCTATAATATTATACAATTCTAAACATGCCGTGTCTGTACATTGAAGCTATTAAAAAAAATTAACTGAAATAGATACAAACGATGGAGAACACGATGCTTTTTTAAAATTTCTTGTCTGTTTGTTCGTGATTCACTTAAAAACTACCGGGCCGATTTCGATGCCGCTTTCGCTGATCGATAGCTAATTCTTAGATTTAAAATCTGCGCTACTTTTTATCCCGGAAATGATTTATAACGGCCTGATTAAAAAAAATCGAATTCCAATGTGATTTTTTCACTGATCGATAGCAAATATGTCATAAATGTGTGATTTTTGTCCCGGGATTCCCACGGGGAGTTTCCCGGGGTCGGTTTGGGGCAACGTTGTTGACTTAGAGACCATATTTGTTTTACAAAAAAGAGCCGTAAGGTCAATTTACAACCTCGGTCCTCGGGAGTCTCTTAGAGAATGCTTTAAGGAAATCGGTATTATGACGGTCGCCTACCAGTATATTTTTAATAATATAATTTATATTCGTAATAATTTGAGTGCCTACAAGCAGTATAAGGATGTTCACAATTTCAACACCAGGCATTGTAATAGACTGATGTTGCCATTTTTTAGATTACAAAAAGTATGGTCCTCTTTCTTGGGGGTTGGTATACGCTTCTTCAATAAGATTCCGAGTGAAATGTTAGAACTGCCTTTCACTAAATTTAAAATCAAATTAAAAAGTATCTTGCTAAAAATCTCTGAAAAGGGGCCGAAACGTCAAGTGTTTAAAACCGTTAAAACGTAATTTTATTATGTATACTAGTAGTGAAAACGTAAGAAAATATTATAAAAATATGTTTATAATCAGTATCTACATCGACTATTTCGTATAATTGTAATTTTTTTTGTAATTAACTATTTTAGCCAATTTTTATTTTTTTATATAAATTATTTTTTAGTGGAAACTTGATTGATATATGTATTAATTTTGTGTTTTATATTTAAGAATATTAATTATTGTATGTTTCTCAAACAAATAAAATTCATCTATAAACAGTATTGCCATACAGTGCGGCTATGCAGCCAGCCTTCTGGGCACGCTCCCCGTTGGCAGTGATCTCCTGCATAGTGTATTTTAGTTTTGATGTCTTTGTTATTAGTCAATTCCATATACATATAAACAAATTAAATAAATGAAAAACAAAAAAAGAATGATTCTTTTGACTTCTACATTATACTGATTGTTTAAGTAGCATTGCGACACCTTTGGCCCGGTCGGTGTTGCCGCAATATGACATTGGCGCGCATGCCAACTGCATTTGGTAAACTAATACGAGTGTTTAGGCATCATTTATTATGTCAAGGTTAATAATTTTAGGACCTCAATATTAGGTCACTTTTTGACAAGAAATTTAAGGGTGCGGCAGTTTTGTTTAATCTATATCTGTACTATCTTATAAAGTGGAAAGATTTGCATTTTTGTATGTTTGTAACGAATAAACTCAAAAATTACTGCGCCGATTTCAAAAATTCTTTTACCATTAGAATGCTACTTTATTCCAGATTAATGTGGGCTTATATTTATTACTAGAGAAAAATAGGGATCCCTACTAAAACTTCAATAATGTAACCCAAGGTGTAAACAAATTTGTGTTTGAGTGGGTCCGGGGATGGTTTAGATGCACAATTGGACCCGTTAGGTGGCGTTGGAATCGGGTTCTAGATTTTTATTTACTCAGGGCAGGACAACTTTTGCCGGAACCACTAGTGTAAAATATACAGTTAAAAACAACTACATACAGTTAAAAATAACGCAGTTAACGAATAGCTACATAAGCGTATAAACAGCTGTCACTATTTCACGTCATTTATAATTAATAACAATATTGTGATGCGATAGATAAGGCATTAATCCGATCACTACATTTACGTGAAACAGTCCATAACTACAAAATTATCTCAGATGAAGTAGTAGCATAAGAAGTTGAAGGCCCCTATGCGGTCTTATTTTCACGTAAAATATTGGTTTAATTTAACTATATGTAAGATATTTATAGTTTAAAAAAAAAACCGATGTTTCGGCAACTTTTCAGTAGCTGTGATCACGGTAGAAAAGCTACTGAAATAGGGCCGAAACGTCAAGTGCTTAAAACCGTTAAAACGTAGTTTTATTATGTATACTAGTCGCGAAAACGTAAGAAAATATTATAAAAAATATGTAGTCGATGTATAATAAGTATCTACATCAACTATATAATCAAATTCTACGTTTAATAAAAAAATTAGTCAAAATGCTAAGAGTTTGGCCATTAATATATATGTAATATAATAAATCTTAGATAACACGATTTAAAAATAGTTACGAAAAATATTTAAAAATACATACAATAGTAATAAATAAAAAGATTAGTGTAAGAAAATAGACCAATAAATAAATATGGTTTTTTAATTTAGGTTTATGGCTTGGCAACTAGGCCTTTAAGCCAGATCTTAGATTACAATATAGTTTCTTCATTTTCTAAATCCTATGTGTAGCACAGCTAAATTGAAGGTTAACAGCTAATGTCATTCAACGGAGTTCTTGTGGCAACTCGAAAGACCACATTTGACTATACAGTTCACATTTCTCACAAAATCACGTAATAATAACAAAAAAATACATAGGCTTAAGAAAATGAAGAAACTATATTTTCATCAAGATTATCAAGATTTTTCGTTGGCTCAACGCTAACCGCGGAACCTATAACAAGAAAAAAAACTCAAAATAAATATGTATTATATGAACAACATAGATAAATAGTTAAAAGAAATAAACAATAAAAAAATAAAAGAAAACAAACAATCCGACACTATGACAGCCGTAGGATGAATAAAAAAAGTAAGAAATCTGTAGAAGAGTCGGGTTTGTACAACGCGTTTAAAAATGAGAAAAAATTCAAAACTAATTCAGACCAGAAGATTCAGAATATTTTTTTGAACTTTTGTCTGTCTGTCTGTCAGGACATCGCGTGATAACTACTGAACGAATTTAAATTAAACTTGACACAGCAACCTTATATCTTAGATTCAGTGAGCGAAAGATATCTATTTCACCACGCAAGGCTACCCCCCAAAGCACTTTAAAAAAACTGATGAACAAAATAGTACAAAAGTATTTGGGTGAGGCATTTGCTTGAAGATTATATTACAGATGCTTGAAATTGGCTAGGTACACATACCGTGCCACGCCATACTTAAAAAGACAAATATAGTCAAGCACGTACTTATTATCTTTTCACGAACAATCAGTTATTTATGATACTAGTGCGGTATAAAGTTTTATCTAAGGTAAGATGGTTTTCATAAATGAGCAGAGTTTTTGGCGGGAACTGAAAGGAGAGGTTGTGCTGTGCAGTTTAATTTTCTAAAAATGTGTAAAATTACTCTAAAATGAACAATAGTTGTAGGATATTGATAGTTTTTGAGTAGTAATTATGTGTTTTGTGAGAAATGTGAACTGTATAGTCAAATGTGGCCTTTTGAGTTGTCACAAGAACTCCGTTGAATGGCATCAGCTGATAACCTACAGTTCAGCTGTGCTACACATAGGCTTAAGAAAATGAAGAAACTACTTTATCATCTAAGATCTGACTTAAAGGCCTAGCTGCCAAGCCATAAACCTAAATAAATAATGATAATAATACACACACGAGCAAACGAATGAGCCCGAAACGAAGCCGAGGGCTTACCTTAGTCAGGAGTTTGTAAAAACTAACAACTGCACGTGATGTCAAACATCATTTTTCAAAACGATTGCGAGAAAACGATACAACAATAGGTAACAAAAACAAATAAACATCAGTTGGAAAGTCGCAACAATCTTTAACGTTTCTTATATGAAAATGGCGCGCATTTGCACATTGCGCCACGTGCGTGTGGTAATATTTAGAAATACATCTTCCGTCTCATTTTCTGTATAGTATTAAAGTGAGACAAATGCATTGATCAAAAGCGCTTCCAAAGAAGTCCGATTATTCGGCTTATTTATTCTCGTAATGTGAAAACGCCTTGGTGAAATTCTTAAATATTTTTCATCGCCTAAGTAGCTATTTTACTGTACGGCGTGCGGTAAAATAGATAGTTAGGTGAGAGGACCTATTATATCGCACGTGTCATTGTGTGGTGTGTATTTTTTTACTTTCGAACAATGTATACAGGTTTCGTAACTGCATTTTTGAGCAAATGTGTTGAGAAAAATATTAACACCTCTGAAACACCTAAAATCGCGATAAATACTAGTAAATACCAACAAATATTAAAAACAATTTACGTTTTGTTAATGTGATATTAACTGGTGTTACTTTTAGAATTCCACCACCGGAATAGTCCACGCATAGAGAAAGAATCTGTAACACCACTGACAGCAAACTGGTCGAGTTGAGCTAATATTGTGATCAAGTGTCCATTGAATCAAAACACTCGATTCCCAGGCTGTAATTTAAATAAATGATAATAAAGCAGTGACCTGTTGCTACAGCTCAGTTTTGTAGGTCACCGCGGTGCCGTCGAAAAATCAATAGTTACGAGCGTAGCTTGTCGATGGCAAACAACTGGTGTTTTCTCTTGGATATGCTACTGGTTTGGGTTCCTCTGGCATTTAGGCAAAAACAAATCACTTATGCGGCCGGCATTTTTGGAACCTTCCCCGTCGACAATGATTTGGAGACACTTTTTTACCTAATAAAACTATATTTTAACGGTTTTAAGCGCGGTAATTTATTAGATTTGTATAATTCCGACGTTTCGGCAACTTTTCAGTAGCCGTGATCACGGAAGATAAAGATGTCAAGTGTCAATGAGTATCGTTAAAGTTTTATTTATCCTACCGTGTTCATTTTAATTAATTAGTTTTAATTTTGTTTATGGTTATTATTTACTCTGTGGGAGCCTAATCTAATTTACCACCGCTTCGCAACATGTTGTGACTTGAAGAGAAGAAGCGGCGCAAGAAACTCTTCAGCAACATGCCTAGTTCTAATAATTTTATATAATATTAAAATGGGTGGGAGGTAAGATAAAAAGACTTAAGAAAATACAATTATTTAATTATTGATTTATCACTTTTCCCCGCGGCTACCCCGCGTTCAAACACTAGGAAGTAGCTCTTATTTACTTACATGAAAACTTAATTAGCATTTTGGAACTACTACCGTGGGCAGGTTTGCCGATAGCTTCATGAAGTCACGCGTCGATTGTCAGTAGGGTTGACAAAAAGCAAAAAGTTGAGAGAAAGCGGCCGGAATTAATCAACAGAAGGGGTGTGGTTTTTCACCATGATAACGCTAGACTTCATTAGTCACTCAGCAAAAATTACGAGAGTTTGGCTGGGAGGTGTTAATGCATCCACCTTATAGTCCTGACCTTGCATCTTCAGATTTTCACCTGTTTCGGTCTCTGCAGAATTCCTTAGGCAGTGTCAGGTTAACATCACGAGAGGACTGCCAAAACCACTTGTAGCAGTTTTTTGATCAGAAGCTCCAAAATTTTTATAGCAATGGGATCACGTCCCTGCCTACAAGATGGTAAAAAGTTATCCAACAAAATGGCACCTACATACTTTAGTCAAATGTAAATAAACTTTATAAAAAAACCTTTTGAATTTTTATATAAAATGCGAAGAAACTTTTTCCCCAACCTAATATTTAATGAAACGCCTTGGTACGAGATTAACACAGCAGAGCGAGTTCATTTTCATTCTTCACAGAGTATTACATTGACATCTGACAGTTCGCAACTGTCACCCATTACAGTGACAATGACATATATTACAACAAAGCTGCCGTATCATCTTCCAAAAAATAACTGAAATTCCCTCGTTTCACTTGCAAGCGTCGCGACTTTGTTTTGTACTAAGTTATGATGTTATTTTTCATCAAAATGCTTGATCGACTCTTCGGCTGATCAGAGGGCTGGTACCTACCTCGGACAACGAATCAGTATGGCAACTCAGCGAGGTAACGTAGCCAGGCTTCTAGGAACCTTGCCCATTGACTTCGATGACGTAGGCTTTGTATTCTACTCATACTCTTGAGAAATTATAGGTAGAGTACAATAAAGTTAAATTAAGTTTTCTTCTCTTATAGTCATATAACTAATATTAAGTGTACTTAAGTGTAATCTATACTTAATATTATAAATGCGAGAGTTTAGATGGATGTTAATTGCTCAATAACGCCAGAACGTCGAAACGGATCTGGATGAAATTCGGCACAAGGATAGATTATAGTTTGGAATGGCACATCGGCTACTTTTTATCCCGGAAAAGTGTACAGTTCCTGAAAAACGAATCTATAATATAATAGATTTGTTGGGGGCGTCGAGTTTGTATAGTAAAATTAAAAATGAGAAAAAATAGTGGGGTTAAATTCTTACCAGCATATTTCAGAGATGCAACTTTTAGAATTAGAAACTTATAAAAGTGTGTCGTTTGTTTTTAGATTTTTTATGTTTGTCTGTTTGTTTGGGATTCACATAAAAACCATAAGCCGCGCACAGAAGGTTTGCCGATGACTTCTTACTATTATTACATTATATTACTTACTATTATTGTCTATACTTATGTAAAGCATATACAATAATAAATTAAAATAATACATTTATTGCAACAAATTTACTACTAATTATTTATGTAATCTTTTTTGTCAACCCTCCTAACCATCGACGTGTGACATCACGAGGCTGTCGGCAAACCTGCGCACTGGTAGTATTGAGTCGATTTCGATGCGATTTTCACTGATATATGGTAAATTCTCGGACTTAAAATCTGCGTTACTGTACATTCCAGTAATCTCACGGGAATTTTCTTGGGAGCGGTTTAAAATTGTCAGGACACGTAAAAATTAGCTTATTTCGATGTCGTCGACGTGGACGAAGTTGCGTCCGAATCCTAGTAACATTGTAATAAAGTATAGACAAATAATAAATATACATATAGATATTTAAATTGCCAAGTCGGCAACACTTTTAAGTTCAAACACACAATTCCCCTTTTCGGATGTCGGCTAACAGCAGCTAACTCTATTCGTACTGCGACAGGAAGTAGCATATTATGATTGGCCTCAACATTAAATGATTGCTGACGTCACGACAGAACGTGCCACCAAACATATGATTTCGTTACAACTCCACCTGCTTTTAGAGTTTCAACAATTGCGAGCGAAGCCAAGTTTCGTCAGTCTATTCGCAGACTGCAATACTTGAACACGAGAGTCTTCGAGCAGTGCGTCCTACCCGTAATAATAATATACTAGTGGTCGCCCATTGATCAAAATTTGACCATAATTAATTTAAATTATAAGTTTGAACATTATTAAGGTTCTGTTGTCAAAGACTATACTTCTATTATCACAGATTTTGCCAAGGCTACACTGTTAATTTGACTTTAACAATAAATAAAAGAGTATATATGCGTGTAATGTTTTTTTTTATTGATTTAATGTATTTTTTATGCATAATTTAAAATAAATATTAACAATCTGCACTCCTTCTCTATATAAACTATAAGTGTGCGAAATTTCATACACCTCCGTCCGCGCAATTTTCGTAAAAAGGGGTACAAAGTTTTTGCATCCCGTATTAATATATATAGGTAGATATAGTAAATATACGTAAGTCAAAAGTACCTGTAACTGTAAAAAGGTTTCATAATCTCATATAAATATTAGAACATGCCCGCGACTTCGTCCACGCTTTACTTGACATTCCCGCAGAAATCCCGGGGTACAAAGTCGCACAGCAATTGAATATAGAACGTAAGCTATCGTTGTAGTGAAAACCTTATTTACTCCGGTAAGCAAATTTTTATGCACCCGAACAACTACAAACCGCTATCATCCGTGCAGGAACGGAGAAAGAATACAATTTCCTGCGTTGAGGCGGCCTGTCGTAAGAGGCGACAAAACAACCCACAGCCAGGTGGTAGGGCATTTGCCCGACTGGATGGCTACCTCCCCTGGACTAAAGTATGTCACCATAACAACCTTGAGTTGTGCTCCGGTATTAATGACCAGGTTCCAGTCTCCCTTAAGAGAGCAGCAGCGCATTTGTAGCGTCTTTGGTGTTGCAAATGTCCATAGGCGATGGTAACCGCTTTCCATCAAGTGGGCCGTCTGCCTGTCTGCTGAATTCATGCAATAAAATAAATATACCGGGATATAAAATATCACACATTTTGTTACATGAAATTTGCTATCGATCAGTGAAAAAATCACATTGAAACTGGTTTTTGTAAATTCTTACCATTATAAATCATTCCCAGAAAAAAAAGAAAAGTAGATTTAAGTCTAAGAATTAGCTGTCGATCAGTGAAAAACCGCATCGAAATCGGTTCAGTAATTTTTACGTGATTCCCGAACAAATAGACAAACGGACAAGAAATCTAAAAAAAAATGCATCGTGTTCTCGATAGTTTATATAGTGTATTCCAGTTTTTTTAATAGCTTTAATGTACAGACACGGCATGTTTAGAATTTTATAATATTATAGAAAAATACATGTTTGTCGTCTATGGGTTCCTAAGTCATGTAATATTAAAAAAAAAGTGTGCGTCTCGGGACGTCCGACAGAAGTGATAACTTAAACTAATCTAAGTTGGAACTATTTAATATTGAAATTGTTTAACTTGAGAAAAACTTAGGTTATTACTTAAATTTTATGTATATTAATATGATAATGTAAGGAAAGGTTATTTATAATTAATAAAATCTTATATTGATTATAAAATATATTTTATTCTTAGTTACAATTCTTGAATATGTACCTACATTAGAATTTTGTGTATGTACATTATTAGTATCATTATTTAATCTAATTACCGAAATACGGCTAACGCTGTGGGTTAGAGTGAGAGAAGAGGAGCCTGCGTACCGCTGCCGTATGCGTGAGAGAAAGGGAAGCCAGCAAGATTGACGCCGTAACGCGTTACGTATACCCACCTATATGAAGTTGTCACTTCAAAAAGAAGTTTACCTATAATTGGGTTGTTTTATGGTTGTTTTATGGTTGTATAAAAGGAAGGGTGATGTCTGCAAGAAAACTATTATTCAAAAATAAGTGTTTAAATGTATTAAACACCGAGCGCCTACATTCTTCTAAAAAAAGCTTGTGTACGTATGCCAAAATTCCATTTTCTACAGGTGCTTAATTTTTTTTTGTATGAATATAATAAAATAATAACAACCCATAACTGTCCCACTGCTGGGCTTGGGCCTCCCACTAGAGGGGGAACAGACAGTATACCCATCACGCTTGTCCAAGACGGCTTGGCAGGTTTGACACATCGGTTATCTCGATGTGCAGGTTGCATCACGATGTTTTCCTTCACCGTTATTAGCACGTGGTAATTGTAACAATATGCACGTTAGGTCAGAAAAATGCCTAAGTGGTGCATGCGTTCCGGTCAGGATCGAACCCGCGTCCTTTGGGTTTGGGACGCGTGCGCTAGCCATTACGCTACCACCATTTTTTTGTAAATTGTGTATTGTAAAAATCGGATAACATTTGTAGGCATGTTATCCGATTTTTTACAATAAACTAGTATATAATTAAAAAAAGATAATAAGATATAGAACCGGCCATAAACATCTCACTCGTAACCTATAAACTTAAATGGGATTGTCTATGTATAGTTTACACAATTGGATTACTGGAATCTACAATGCAAAATGGCGTCAATGTTTTAAGCCTGTTTAGGATACGTTATTTTAGAGTTCCGTAGATATCTTGGCGAAAACGGAACTCTTACGTTCAACATTAAGGCTTATAGCAACGCCAACACCCTAGAGCATTTTTCGGTACTGATTTTTCAGATTCCATAAACGCGGGTGGGTCCCTTTTCAGATGCATTCTTATGTTATTGTGAATAAACTACAGTTTAAAAAATTTAAAAAACCAAATTATTCATCTATCTTTTATAAAAAATAAACATATAGATTACTTTCTATCCTATTTTGATAAAAATGACAGGAGTAAAATGGTTTTATGTCAATAATTTGGAGGTGGATTTGGTGTTCTTTTTAAATTTAAAATAACCACAGAAAAATTACGGAAAAAAAACAATTTTGTGTCATATCATGAAGATTTATGATATATTTTTTTTGTAAATTATTGAACAGAGGATACCCACGGAAAACTGTTTCGTTTTCACACTACTTTCAGCCTTTTGCGGCAACCGGAGCCTTAAGTGAAACCGCAAGAATACTGTGTAGACGGTTACGCACGATTCAAATATTGTCTTTCTATTGATAGAAATGAAGAGTATCAACTTTAAAAATAAACTATATTTTAATGCTAAATGTTGCAAATACAGAGCCATTAGAAACGGCTACATATATCCGGCTTTTGGGGTCGAGACCCTGGGACCATGGGGGCCTGAAGCGCACAAGCTTTATCGAGACATAGCTAAACGTCTGGTGCATGTCTCACGTGATCAAGAGACTGGTCTAGACCTCGGGCAACGCATTAGCGTTCCCATACAGCGAGGCAATGTGGCCAGTCTTTTGGGCACGTTTCCAACTGACAGCAGTCTGTCTGGTACTAGATTTCATAGTTTAATTTTGGTATGTATATAGGTATAGTTTAATCTATTTATCATTTAGTTTATTTTTAATATTTAGTGGTATTTTTTAAAGATTATGCCATTTTATGCTTGGACTTCACCTGCGTCTTAGTAACACTGTGTCGGAATAAGCTAATTTTTATGCACCCGGACCACTGTCAAATAAAAACAAACCGCTGTTGGGAAATTCATCGCGGGTTAAAAAAATAAACACATTTTATTACATAAAATTTGCTATCGACCAGTAAAAAAATCACATTAGAATACGTTTCTTTTTAATTTGTCCATTTCTAATCATTCCGAGAAAAAATTCCGCGGGATTCCCAGGACAAAAAGTAGCGCAGATTTTGAGTCTAAGAATTTGCTGTCGATCATTGCAAATCGCGTCGATATCGGACCAGTAGTTTTTACGTGAATCCCAAACAAACGGACAAACAGACAAGATTCTAAAAAAATTGCATCATGTTTTCCGTTGTTTAAATAGTCCATTCCATTGCTTTTGTTTTTAATAGCTTCAATGTACAGACACGGCATGTTTAGAATTTTATATTATTATAGTTGTCCGATGAGTGTTTTAGTGTTTAGGGTACTGTTGATTAAAATGCTTTTTAAGGTTTCGTGGCGCAATGATGAAAACAACAACACTTTCTTTTTTAAGTATTGCGGAATGGTCGACGTGAAGCCTTAAAAGCCAAGCATTTACCCAATTTATTTGTTCAGGAACTATTCATTACAAATAGTACAGTAAGTAATGATTCCAATGATCTCGATAAGTGGGAACATGACTATTTTAACTGACTTGAAGAAAGTATAATAACATAACGATTTCATGCTCTCCATATTAGGTGATCTAGATTTCTAAACAGGCGTATCTAATAGGATATAACATGATTTTAAGAGGTCTGTAAGCTTTCTGGTCAAAGCGTCATATACTTGTGAAATCTATATATCCGTCCAGCACATTTGCCTCAGAAACTATTGTATAAATATTTTCATATAAAAATTCCCTGTCACAGTGTTTGACCGCGATTAACTCTGAAACTAATCAACCAATTTTATTTTCCTTTTGCTGGATTTGTTACAACTTAGGACACAGGATAGGTTTCATTTTAATTTATAATAAAACAAAATAAATTGTATTTTTTTTTAAACACAGTGATCGGTAAGTATGAGTTCTGCTGTCCACTAAGTTACATAAGCATCAAATAATTTGGTGCTATACTTTAACTTCCACCTTTTCTTTGATTAATAATAGTATGTGAACCTTATCAATATAAATCCAACATATATAAATAAAAATTAATCGTAGAAATGTATGCAGGCGCATAACTTGAGAACAACTTTACCGATTTTGATGACTATTTTGTGTGTATTTGAGTGGGTCCGCGGATGATTTAGATTCACAATTAGATCCGGTAGGTGGCGCTTGAATCGGGTTTATACATTTTAGGTTTTCAGGGCTAGTACAATATAAACTTAAAAATCTTATACTAAT
Organism: Dendrolimus houi; assembly: GCA_039645545.1. NCBI lineage: Eukaryota > Metazoa > Arthropoda > Insecta > Lepidoptera > Lasiocampidae > Dendrolimus > Dendrolimus houi. The sequence goes on from CM077146.1 coordinate 3,217,201, forward strand.
ATATAAAGCTGAAGAGTTTGTTTGTTTGATTGAATGCGCTAATCTCAGGAACTACTAGTCTGATTAGAAAATTTCTTTCAGTGTTAGATAGCCCATTTATCGAGGAAGGCTATGTATCATCCCACTAAGACCAATAGGAGCGGAGCACCAACGACGAATGTTTCAAAATCGGGGGATTTTGAAAACAATTTCTACGCGGACGACGTCGCGGGTACTGCTAGTAAATTATAAATTAAGCTATGTTAAAAACTAGAACTTAATAAAAAAGGAGTATAATTATAGATAAAATATTGGTCCCATATCACTGTCACTTATCGGGAACATTTCCTAAAGGCTGGCGGGGTTACCACGTTGTATAGCAATGCTTAACCTTTGAGCAAAATAGACGGCTTTTGGTCGCGTGAGAGGTCTATCAAACGTTCGGCGACGTCTCAATAAAGCTTTAGACTGTTAGGACCCCACGGACCCCGAGTTTCCTCCCAAACACCGCAAATGTGTAACTATTTCCAATGGCGACATACTTGCGGCGTTTGGGGGACTTACTTCCATTCTTAAACTAATTTTCACTCAAATTTTACTCATGTAAAGCTAATGAAATTACACTCTTTTTGTGAAAACATGACGATTACGTCGTTACGTATACCCCTTTTCAGCCATTCGTCTTCAGAATCGTAAAGGCGCATGTGGTACAATATATAGCTCAATGCGTAAAATCCATATTTTGATAAATGCATTCAGATAACGAGAGTTTTCAACATACAAACGTTGGCAAAGCGATATATAGGTCATCTAGGCCCTGCCGGATCGGTTTGGCCTACATATGGGCGGTTGTCATGGTTACGGCGGCCATCTTGCCGTCGCCATGGAAACGCACATGCGCGGCGCGAAATGTCAAGTTAATGGAGGCGTGGTGTAAATAAGGGATGGACAGAGATTTAAAGTTACGTCATAGCGCATTTACATAACAAAAGTATCAAAATAAACAACTCGATATTAATTTATTTATAACTTATTTTCTTTTTAACACGCTTTCATTAGCTTCACCTTTATGTATATTTAGGTAATGGAAACTTTAGTGTTATTTTCATCTACTTCCAGACGTCTGATTAGTTTGAAATTTCGTACACGTAATAAGGACCAATGTCAATACAATAATATTATAACTTTGGCCAGTGTATAAAGCGTTTAATGTCGTTTTTAACTTACAAAGCGTCGCAGCCTCATACATTACGACCGTACATACATAGATACTCATGGCGTCACACATGAAATGTGTTATTGTGTACATATGACTATGTACATATGTACGTATTTGTATATTTATTTCTCAAATTAGTTTGAGTATTTATGTATCTATTGCCTTTTTCCTGCACCACCTATATCGCCTGATTCAAATTTCTTTCATTTAGGTTGCCTAGAAGAAAACGCTTTGAGAGCGATAAGGCCGCCTGTTGTATTGCCTAGAAAATATTGTAAATATGGTCTGTTTTTGTAATTCTATATTTTGATGTACAATAAATATTTAAATTTTATTTATCTCTCTCTCTCTCTCTCTCTCTCTCTCACATATGTACAAGTAAAATGAGTCAAATAGCGCAATCATCGCTTTTGTCTTCATTTTTGTTTGTTTATGGTTATTATTTACTCTATGGGAGCCTAACCCAATTTACCACCACTTCGCAACGTGTTGTGGCTTCAAGAGAAGAAGCGGCACAGGAAACTCTTCAGCAACATGCCTAGCTGTAATAATTTTATATAATATTGAAATAGGTGGGAGGTACAATTAAAAATAAATTGTCAATCAAGTTGGTTTGTGTTCTGGTGTACACAGAAAGAGCTCTAATGTCTTAAGGTCTAGCAGTTGGTTTTTGGTGGGTTGGGTCGTAATGGTTTTGGTGATCGGATCCCAAACAGGTGATACATGCCAACCATCTTCATTGAAATTTGGGTGTTTTTGGATTTCAATGGCCTCATGCATCATTCTAGGTATGAACCGATTCTCTTTTGCGAGAATTTGTGGTTTATGGAATTTGATGTAGTGGTTGGTTTTATTCAGCGTGTCTTTACTGATTGTTGACTTCGTAGACCTTGTGTTTCATGTCAGCAATGTGTTTTTATAGGCTTCTTTGTTTGCCCTATGTATGATAAACGTAATTTCATTATCCATGCAGGAATGGAGAATGAATACAATTTCCTGCGGCCGGGCGGGCTATCGTAAGAGGCGACCAAACCATCCACAGCCAGGTGGTAGGGTGTTTACCGTCTGCATGGCTACCACCCCTGGTCTAGAATATGCCGCGATAACAACTTTGAGTTGTGTTCCAGCATTAGTGGCCAGGTTTGCATCACCAAAGGTGTTACAAATGCGCTGCTGCTCTCTTAAGGGAGAGTGGAAGCTGGTCACTAATCCCGGAACACAACTCAAGGTTGTTATGGCGACATATTTTAGACCAGGGGTGGTAGCCGTCTAGTCAGGCAAATGCCCTACCACCTGGCTGTGGGTTGTTTTGTCGCCTCTTACGACAGGCCGCCCGGCTGGAGGAAATTGTATTCTTTCTCCGTTCCTGCACGGATAAAATTTGTAGCACCTTTGGTGTTAAATGTCCATAGAGGATGGTAACCGATTTACATCCGGTGGGCCGTCTGCCTGTCATGTCTACTAGTCGCGAATACTTATGAAAATACAAAAAGAAGAATCTAAAAAAATTGTTGAAACATCTCTCCGCATTTCTCCGATCGACGGCAACACAACAGAAAACAACGGCAACACAAAAACAAAACAATGGCAACAGCGTTGCCTTAGGTAAATATAAAACCATTTTTATTCATTTAAAATTAAGTATTCAAAAAATACTTACCATAATAAGCCATGTTGCTGACCAGATGTTCATTTATCATTTTATTCCACTTTTTATTTAATTTTAACACTTTTATTTATGTTATAACATGATTATAAAATTAAGCACTGCACAACACTAATCTGTAGAAATGAAAAAAATAAAGCGGAATGAATTTGGTATTTTTTGTTACGGTTCTTTTAGTTGGAACTTGAAGGGAGGTGTTTTGCTGTGCAGTTCTATTCTCGTAAATACCAACTTAAGTACCTAATATCTCTCTTTTCACCATATCCAAATTAATTGGAGTCGGCACAATATGTCTTTACCTTCCATACTCCTCTATTCTGACATACGTCTTATGTCACATCACAAATCATATCATCCTTCACACAATTCATCCATCTTGTAATTTAACATTCTTTTTGTCACGTGACTTTCGTCCCTCCTCATTATATGCCCATACCAACTTAATCTTCTTCCTCTCAATTTTTCAGTCACGGGTGCAACTTTCAAACCTTATGTACTCATTTCTCACCTTATCCATTCTTGTGACACCACACATCCATCTCAACATTCTCATCTCAGCTGAGTATTGGTATGTTTTGAGCAATATTTAAGTATCTAATATATTGGTCAAGAAAGATCAATAATATCTATTAGGATATTATTGTTTAGTAGCTGATGCCCGCGACTTCGTCCGCGTGGTGCGGTTTTTTTAACTATCCCACGGGAACCCTTTAATTTTTCGGGATCAAAAGTATCCCATATGTTGACCAGGGATATAAGCTACCACAATCAAAATTTAATTTAAATCGGTCCAGTCGTTTCGGAGATTAGCCGGTACAAACAGACAGACAAACAGAGAAACAAAAATTGAAAAAGATATATTTTAGTTCTATTTCACTTCTTACATCCCCCTGAGTCGGATTTTAGCATTTTTTTTTATTGTACAGAAATTCGATCTCTACAGTTTTATTATATTGTTACGAGCTACAGGACTCGAATTAAAATGGCGTTGGAATTACTATAGAATTTATTAGAACTGTACAAACACGTATAAAACAGGTACAAATATAACTGGATACAACCAGTACAAACTGCACGATTAAATAACACGCACAAAGTCGGTCACTATATCGCTTATCGAATGTACACGTCTTGCTTTGATCGTAATCGTCGCTTGACTGCCTCCCACTCCGTTAAGGCATTCCTTTTATTCTATACAAATACAATATGCCTCGACGCAGAACAATAGCTTCTTAGAATTAGTTCGAACTACCTGCCTAATTATGCCTGCGTACGGCCATAAACGACTACAATAGGCTGCTCTCCAGAACAACCAACAAATAAGTAAACAAAAGAAGACGGCCATAAAAACGCTTCTATGTAATTATCTCAAACACCGAGCGGGTAATAAATGTGCTTTGTTTTTAATTATGCAGGTGGCCCAATTGTAACACTATGTATAGATAAAGTGGGTGAAAAATCTTAATTGTTTAATGCAACGTAGCTTTTCAAATTAGCACAATATCTATATTTTTTGGCATAAGATGGCCAGAATAAATCACAGAAAATACGTCTATAAATTTACTTCGCTAATAGTCGTACATGAGACTTCTGCGTTCTTGTAAACTAATCAAAAATTAGACCTCTAAACTAAGGAACGCTCGTGTATGTATGTGAAAATGTATGTATGGGAATATGTTCTATCCGTGCAGGAACGGAGAAAGGATACAATTTCCTGCGTTGGGGCAGCCTGTCGTAAGAGGCGATAAAACAACCCACAGTCAGCTGGTAGGGCATTTGCCCGACTGGATGGCTACACCTGGTCTAAAGTATGCCGCCATAACAACCTTGAGTTATGTTCCGGTATTAGTGACCAGGTTCCAGTCTCCCTTAAGAGAGCAGCAGCGCATTTGTAGCATCTTTGGTGTTGTAAATGTCCATAGACGATGGTAACCGCTTTCCATCAAGTGGGCCGTCTGCCTGTTTGCTGAACACCTGCAATAAAAAAATGTATTTATGTGAATATGCATATACATATGTAAATATGTATAGTTTAATTAAATATTTATAATTGTAGATAGATAGATAAACACTTTATTGTACACCATTACAGAAAACCTTATTGCCTAAAAATATTCTAAATGTGCACAATGGGCGGTCTTATCGCTAAGAAGCGATCTCTTCCAGACAACCCGTGACAGGAATAAAACAGGTTCTATTGGTCAAAGGTGGTATGCATAAATATTAGAGGATTTAATTTAATTCATTCTAACTATGAGACATTTTTTACGGAAAAAATCACAAAGGCCGTAAAAAAATGAAACATAAAAAGCAATTAATTAATTGTTTCTGATAAAGATGAATAAATTATCGATATTACTTATAGGGACGTGTCTTATCGATACAATCGGGACCACGTATTGTCACATTCTTATCTATGTAACAGAGATTTTGAAAGTTTTCCGATCATTAATGTTTTGTGAATTTTGAGGCGTCGTATTCACTGGACGTCGACCACTGTACGTGATGTATAATATAAATAATAAGAACAGCCCATAAATGTCCCACTGTTGGGCTCGGGCCTCCCACTATAGGGGAATGGACAGTATACCCGCCACGCTTGTCGAAGGCGGCTTGGCAGGTTTGACACATCGGGTATCTCGATTTGCAGGTTGCATCACGATGTTTTCCTTCACCGTTATTAGCACGTGGTAATTGTAACAATATGCACATTAGGTCAGAAAACTGCCTAAGTGGTGCATGAGTTCCGATCAGGATCGAACCCACGTCCTTTGAGTTTGGGACGCGTGCGCTAGCCATTACGCTACGTGATGCTTACTCATAAATGCCATACGTGTGCATAATATGACGCGAACTCACTTTTTAATAGCTGGAGCACAACAGACAAGCTAATGACCCACCTGATGGAAAGTGGTTAGCGATGCCTATGGACATTTGCAACACCAGAGATGTATCAACGCGCTACCGGTCTCAAGGGATTTTGATGATACTCTTCTTTGAAAAACCTCGTATATAGCGCTGTGTGAAATCCTCATCTGGGAGCTCATTCCAAACCCCCATGTTGCGCAAGAGGATTTTTCTGGAGAACCGTTGCGTATATGAGCAAAGCGGCTCAATTAAGTGGGGATGTACGCCCAACCGATGGTGAGCGGTGTATATATAAAGAAGACAAGGGCAGAATTCTGAACAGTTCCTCGGAACACTCCCCATTTTACAGTCGGTAGAATACGCAGAGAGACCCGAAGTCTTTTCCAAGGCCAGGTGTATTTGAACCGTCTGTGAGTATGGGATTGCTTGACACTGAATACTGGTCAGGGGATTTAGCTGGAATATGAAATTGACTCCCTTTTTTACAGGTGGAGTATAGCAAACGGGTTGGAGGCCCACCTGATGGAAAGTGGTTAAACAAAGAAAGAAAGAAAATACTTATTTACTTACAACTAGCTGATGCCCGTGACTTCGTCCGCGTGGTGCGGTTTTTTAACTATCCCACGGGAACTCATTAATTTTTCGGGATCAAAAGTATCCTATATGTTGACCAGGGATATAAGCTACCACCATGCATGCAAAATTTTATTTAAATCGGTCCAGTCGTTTCAGAGATTAGCCGGTACAAACAAGAAACAAAAAATTTTAAAAATCTCAATTAGTTCTATTTCACTTCTTACATCCCCCTCACTCGGTTTTTGCATTTTTTTTCATTGTACAGAAACTCGACCTCTGCAGTTTTATTACATGTATAGATTGCGACACACACAATACAAACAGATTAGAAAATCTAGTATGTGCCGAAACATATTCCGACACAGCACTAGTTTTGAGTGCCCACCTCCAAAACCACATGTGTCATAAGTCTTAAGTATGTGGGAATCTTTGAACTATTACATTAATAAAAAATAAAACACAAAAATTATACAATATTCTACCCTAACAAAACAATGAAAGAATAAAAAGAAAGAGAAAAATAAATACCTATCCTAAAAAAGCACACTTTCTGTTAATATTATCATATTTAAACTATGACTCTGGCATAAGAACCTGGCTGCCAAGCCATAAACACAAAGAATGAAAAAAATAAAATTGTAATCTATGCTAACAAGTGATTGTACATGACCGAGCCAGCGGAGACGGTGAAATTTTATCTCCCCAATTATGTTGAGCTCGGCCATGAGGTCTTTTATTTTGGAGATGGTTCGGACCCTCCAGCTGCCATGCCATGTAGAATGAATGGAGGAGAATCTGGGAGTGAAGGAAGCATACTTGGGGCGACCAGTCGGTCGGCGACCGGTTGATCTTCCCAAGTATCGCTGGAAGGATAGAGTGGAAGCTGACCTGACCGCACTACAAGCCCACAACTGTCAAGACACTGTGCAGGACAGAGTAAAGTGGCGTGTTCCCGTTTCGGAGGCCAAGACTCACTTTGGCTTGCTGAGCCAACAGATTTAGTTAGTTAGCTAACATTTGATTGCTACATCACTACTATAACATAGTTACATAGCCTTACATTCAACTTAACCTATCATAAAAGCATATTAACTAAAAAATAACGTTATACAAATATGTACTATATAATATTGATTTTGAGACTAACTGTTTGTGAATTTATATTGAAAACTGTAAACAAATTTAAGAAATTTCATGTATATTACACATGAAGTTTTATATCGAACTTTCAAATCATGGATATGAGTCTAATAATGGTTAGCGTCGCCTATTGGCGTTTGCAACAACAGCAGTATTTTTTTAACCTCGCACTGCAGTGGTATTCCGTTAGGCATACTTCACTGCAGCGGAGAAGAGAGGGATTTTTTTCTTTCAATTTGGTCACGAGCCTTTTTGGACATAATTTCCGCCATCATGCTTTTGAAATTGTCCCAATGTTCTTCATTCTTTAGCAATATATCCAACATTGTAGTTGCACGTTATGATGGCACCTGAAATCTAGGCTGTTCTTCTCGGCTCTTCCCATCTCGCGCTTTCTAAAATAGTTTGCGCCGCGTTGTCCACTTTTTCGCAATATGGGCCTGTATCTGTATGTACATTCTTAATCTTACATAAGTAGTCATGGAAGAAAACACCAGCGGTATACCAGCGACATCCTAATTAAAAAAAAACCCATATTGTAGCGCTGTGGGAACCTTGGTTTGTAGCTCCTTCTGGCTGTTTTCCCATGGACTTAAATAGATATTTAAAGTTTCAAAAAGCATCGGCTCCCTTAAAACGGGCAATTTTTTTGAGCAATTATTGCTTGGCAACAGTAATGAATCAATCTGGAGCAATTGCAATAAAATGCGGCAATTGTTTTGGGAATATTGAGTTGCTGAATCTTTCTATCTCGTTTGTGCGTATGACTACGTCTCGTTTTCACGAGACCTCCAGGCTGGTTTTAAGTTGCTCCATATTGACTGGTATTGTGTGGCCGTATCTCAGCAACACCTTGCTACATATTGCCATCGCCATAAATTGCTTGATGTAGTCCTGACGTTATAGTTGACGAGGATTGACCAAGATTAAGCAATATTAGTTGCTCGTGTAAGATCACCTTTAATCTTGCTGAAGTCATGGGTATTTATTTTTTTAGGTGGTAGGGCACTTGTCGGTCTGGATGGCTACCAACCCTGGTCTAAAGCATAACCCTTAACCTCACATCCCCGCTATAACAACGATTTAAGTCCGAAACCCTTTCGGGCGTCCTCAGAACACTGCCAAAGTTTTATCACAAACTGATCAATGGCTTAGGAATGCATATTGGACAAACCCATATGATTAACTCAAAACTAGTCATGAAAAGGGTAGAAATTGCACAACGAGAGATATATAAAGTTTACAAAATATTTATACCGTTTATTCTATGTAGGTATATATATATATATATATATATATATTACTAGCTGTACCCGGCAGACGTTGTACTGCCTTTAAAAAATCTATCTAGAACCCGATTACAGCGTCATCTACCGAGACCAAATGTTAATCTAAACTCGAATCAACTTGAAGAAACAGAGTAGAAAATTATTAAAGTACTTATATCGTTATTAAAAAATAGGGGTTGGTGATAGAAGGGTGAAAATTGAGGATTGTATGTATTTTTGTATGTTGTATCATAAAAAAATAGAAATTAAAAATTTTGAATAAAAAATAAAATAAAAAATTTAGGGGTGGACTACTAACATTTAGGGGGATGAAAAATAGATGTTGGCCGATTCTCATAGATACCGGATAAGCACAAAAAAATTTCATCAAAATCGGTCAAGCCGTTTCGGAGGAGTATGGCAACGAAAACTGTGACACGAGAATTTTATATATTAGATTATTTACAAATTAAATAGTTTTTAAATTAAACTCATTCAAATATTCGGTTCGTTTTTACGCCCAAGGGAAGGTTTGCAGTGAAAATCAGTGTTGTGTCGGACATAATTCCGGCACAGCAATATGCTGAGTGCAAACCTTGTTTGCTGAAAACGCAGCGTACTACAAATTCTCAAAACATGTTTTTATTTTTAAGATACATGTTAGGAATGTGAGTACGCCGCTATTTGTACAAATATTTTCTTTCATTAACAAATGTCATCAAAAACGGTCCAGTAATTTTTCCGTAAACACGTACTAGATGGACATACATACATACATACATAATATCACGCCTGTTTCCCATGGGGGTAGGCAGAGACTATGGATCTCCACTTGCAACGATCCTGACAAACAACTTTCGCTTCACCTACTTTCATTAACCTCTTCATACATGCACGTTTATTTGAAATGCTTTTTACCTGACCTCTCTTTAACACTTCTGATATTTGGTCATGGTGTGTTCGTCTCGGTCTACCGGCAACAACCCTACCATTCACAATACTGTCATACACCTGTTTTGTGATTCTACTTTTATCCATTCTCTCTACATGTCCAAACCACCTTAACATACCTTTTTCAACTCTTGTTATTACATCTTCTTTAGATGGACATAGTTAATAGAATGAAGTTTTGTTCCATGGTGGTACTGGAAAAGTTACCATAATTATTTTATTGATTTCACTCGCTGAAGTAGGTCATTGTGACATAATAGTGTTGTTTAATATAATATTGTATCGATTTATTCAAGGCGGCGTGATGGTGTCATAAAACATTTACTAATAACGTCTATTTCAAATACGACGGTATGGCAGAAATTGCGTAAGTAGAGAAATAAACATCGTCGTTATATGTATAAGATTATTATTAAATAGTAACAAGATTAAATATCTATCTTATACTTATAAAGTTATATATAAAGTTGAAGATTTTGTTTGTTTGTTTGGTTGAACGCGCTAATCTCAGGAACTACTGGTCTGATTTGAAAAATTCTTTCAGTGTTAGATAGCCCATTTATTGAGGAAGGCTATAGGCTATATATCATTACGTTAAGACCAATAGGAGCGGAGCATCAATGAAGAATGTTTCAAAATCGGGGGTTTTTATTTAACATTTCACGCGGTCGAAGTCGCGGGCAGAAGCTAGTAATATTTTGTGTTTTTTATTTTTATTTTATTTATTTAGGATAATAAACAGATATACACTAAATTTACATAAAAAAAGTATATAGTATAAAATCAATGCTTATCCAACTACATTATCCACGAACTAAAAGATGGTAGTGTACAATACTTAATATATATATATATATATATATATATATATATATATATATATATATATATATATATATATATATATATAAAATACAGGACATATACGAAAACTCACGCGCATCCACGCGCTTTTCACGCGCGCACACACACAAACAGACACACACACAAACATACATACACATGCACGCGCACGTGCAACGAAACGCATCAACACGCTTATATACATATTATATATGTGAGGTGATAAAGATAACAAACACAGATAAAAATGATAAAAAAAAGAAACTTTCATAATTAAAGTGCCTTATCCTTAATGACGTTAACAACATCTTTTTTAAAAGCACCCAAGGAAAGTGTAAAGATATCGATGTTTTCAAAATATATATTGTAGTTGTTGACGAGTTGGTACATTGGGGCACGAAGTCCTGCGTTAGTACGACAGGAAGTCGTAGAATAAAGCCGCCCAATTTTTAACGCGCGTCTAAGCACTGTCCTTGGGACGCAGTAACATATAGTGTTAGCAAGAGGCAAGCAGTCTATATAATTGTGACAAAGTTTATAAAGCAACATAGCACCCAGTAAAAGACGTCTATTAGAGAGTGACAGTAGGTTATATTTAAGTAATAATTGAGAGTATGGGAGATGGCCGCTACTACACCTATAATACATTATACATAGAAATCTTTTTTGAACTCGTTCAATAGCATCTGTATATTTGTTATAAAAAGGATTCCATACTTGGGTGGCATATTCGACTTGAGGTCTGATAATCGTGTTATAGAGATAAAGATATGTTCGTGGCCTATTAAAGAATTTGCTTGTTCTACTAACAAAGCCTAACATTTTATTAGCCTTACGAATAATCTGTTGTGTGTGAAGATCTAAATGTAATTTACTGTCCAATACCACCTCAAGGTCCCTAACGTCTTCACTTTAGGAAAGGGACATGTTCATAAGCTTGTAAGTATAATTGATTCTATTAACTTTTTTTGTGAAAACTATCAAGTTGCATTTATTTATAATTAAATGTATATAATTGTTCAGACAATATATAGTGAGGCGATCTAAATCTTCTTGTATATGAACACAATCATTATGTGTGTATGTTCGACAGAAAACCTTCAAGTTATCGGCATTATAAAATATTATAAATTTCATATTATTATAAAATTTTATAATAATATGAAATTATTATACGGCATATTATAAAATTCTAAACATGCCGTGTCTGTACATTGAAGCTATTAAAAACAACAACTGGAATACACTATATAAACGATTGAGAACACGATGTAATTTTTTTAGATATCTTGTCCGTTTATTGCAAGTTCGTAGACTATCTGCGCTACATTTTATCCTGGGAATCCGGCGGGAATTTTTCTGCGAATGATCTAAAATGGCCAGATGAAAAAAATCGAATTTCAATGTGATTTTTTCACTGATCGATTGCAAATTTAATGTAATAAAATACATATTGTTCAGCGAAGAAACGTAGCGGGCCTTCTAGGCACCTTACCCATAGAAGACGGTGATCTAGGGTCAGTATTCTACTTATAGTCTTGAGGGACTATGAGTAGAATACAACACAAATAAGTTAAGATTTCTTGCATTGTATTCGATTATATAATAGATAAAAAAATCTATTATGAATATTAATGTGACTACACAAATTCAAACCATGTGTACATATATTGCCTATATAAGTCTTAAGTAATAAAGTGTGTGATATTTTTTATCCCGGGAATCCCACGGGAATTTTCCCGGGAGCGGTTTTGTAGTCGTTCGGGCGCATAAAAATTAGTTACTTAGTATAATGAACTTACAAAATTAAGATATTTTGACGCCTGCTCTTTTATATGAACACTATTTAAGAATTTATTGTAAAGTGTGTCAAATACCCAATTGCAATGTGGCACCAAAAAATCGCGAGTGCAGCGCAACCTTTTTGCCTTTATTTGACTATCAAACGACGTCGTTTATCGGGCAAAAAAACACCCTATGTCTCGACCCGCGATATAAGCTAGCTTCGTATCGAGTTTCATATAAATCCGTTAAATAGTTTTCAGGTGATGCTCAAACAGATAGACCAAAATTGTGTCACAAATCCGGGGTGTGGGGTGGTTTGTAACGCGCCTCGCGGGAGGAGAGACGGGCGCGCGTGGAACACTCGTATTCCCATATCGACGGCATAACCGGGTGAGTGAGAACTGCTATTAGGGATTCTCTCCTACCCTACCTCCTCTATTCCATTCTGAAGGCTGGCAAGGCGTTGACTTCACCCCAGGTGTTGCAAACGTTTGTAGGCGTCAGTAACCACTTTCCATAAGCCGTTAAAAAAATCATTGTACAAACTGGACTCCCTGTACAGATTTATTATATTGTAGATAGATAGATTATAGATTTGCTATTTTTTTTAAGTGAAGCGTCTTTAGAATCATTGTGATTTGAAACTCGATGAAACGAGAAAGCGACACTAAAAAGAGATAAACACATAAATCTGTAGGGCTAAGCCTTCGAGAGAATGTGATACGAGTTTGTGCATTGTGCTGCATAGATTAGAGAATCGATAAGATCGACGATTAAACATAGGTCCAATTTGGACCGTAATAAAACTGATAATAATATGTTTTTAGACTAAAACAGTGAAAAATTTGAAGTGTTATGTTGACGGACGTAGGTTAAAGGAATTATATTTATATTAATATAAAAGTTAGAGAAGAATTATCTGTGAGTATATTCTCTGAAGTTTCACTTCTACTGCGTGTGAACTGCGCACACACCTACACACAATTTTTTTATTGTTTAATATTGTATAAGTTCGCATTTGACCGCCATTGCACTATTATCTTTGTTACGTTCTTATGAAATTTAATCCATATATACCTAGGTATATTTAAGGTAAGGACTTATGTTATTAAAGTTATTTTTCTCAGGATTTACTAGTAAAAGTAGTAAAAAATGATTGTAACATGAGGAAAACATAAGACTTCCGCTTTTGTCAAGATGGCTATGAAATTCTAAGTGGCCGCTCTATTCCAGCGTGTAGCGGGGCGGAATATGCAGCGTTTATTTCAAACGCATGGAAACGCTAGCGGGTATCGCTGGTGGCCGGCTGGCGCGGCGGATATCGCGGGAATGTTTGCATTGAGCGAGCGTCGTGTATAGGAACGATTCACTCCCCGCTCCGCTACACGCTCCGTTCGGGCGTGCACTGAGACCGTAAATAAACTAATTTAAATTAGAGATGTGCCGATTAGTCGGCGACTAGTCGGCACTATTCGGCAAAGAGCGCCAACTATTCGGCTTCTTACTTTGTAGTTTGTAATCTATACTTTACTAATACTTTGTAATCCATACACGAGACTTTCTTTTTGGCATAATTAAGTTTTAATTGAGCTCTTTCACTTTAATGAACAATAACAGTATTATCTTTAAATGAAATATATTTTTATTTTTACACAAAAACACCGCGCCAACCCGCACATAAACAAAAATTAAGAAATAATGTGTAATAAACAAAACAGTTCCGACACGCTCGCATGCGGCGGTTGCGACTTGTGCGCGAATCAGCTATAAACGAAGTGTCACGGAAATCCCCGAAACCGTGATCGGCTTGACCGACTAGTCGGCCTCTTTACAACCGACTAATCGGCTAGTCGGCCAAAGTCGTAATCGGCACTTCTCTAATTTAAATGTATCTAAACGCTAACGAGTGTCCCTAGTGCCAGCCGAGATGTGCGGCGGTTGTAGCGGGCACTTGTACGTCGCGTACAGGTTTAAACCAGTTTGTGAACAATGAACGCCGAGCGTGCACTAAGCCACTCAGGCCATACGATAAGGTTATCCGTGCAGGAACGGAAAAAGAATACGATTTCCTGGTGCTGGGCGGCCTGTCGTAAGAGGTGACAAAACAACCCATGGCCAGGTGATAAGGTATTTGCCCGTCTGACTGGCTACCACCCCTGGTTTAGAGTATGCCGCCATAACAACCTTAAGTTGTGTTTCGGCTTTAGTGGCCAAGTTCCAGTCTCCCTTTAGAGAGCGGCAGCACATTGGTAGCACTTTTGATGTTACAAACGTCCATTGGCAGTGGTAACTGGTTTCCATCAGGCGGGCAGTATGCCTGTCTGCTGAACTCATGCAATAACACCACCTTGCAATAACGCCTACCAGCTAGTATTCAACGTTGAGCCATTCGCATTGTCGACGATACTCACAGACGGTTTAGATACGCTTGGCCTCCGGAGAGACTTCGCATCTCTCTGCGTGTTCTACCGACTGTACAGTGGGGAGTGTTCCGAGGAACTGTTTAGAATGGTGTCTTCGTCTTTCTTTTACCACCGCACCGCACGCCATTGGCTGGGCGTTCATCCCCACTTCTTAGAGCCTCTTCGCTCTTGTACGCAACGGTTCTCCTGCTCACCGTGGGATTTGTAATGAGCTCCCAGCCGTGGTTTTCCCACAGCGCTACAATGTTTTTTAAAAAGGGTGTCATAAAATTTCTTCGAGGCCGGCATGTTGCAAATGTCCATAGGCGACTGTAACCGCCTTCCATCAGGTGGGCCGTTTGCCTGTGTGCTGTACTTCAGCTATAAAAAAAAAATAACAAAACGGAGAACGCTAATAAGCACGAGAAAATGCTAATGAGAGGCCACGCCTAACGATTACTGTATAAGTTTCTCTTATAATTGTTTAAACTAGACGATGCATTGTTCTTTTAAGCTTCCATTAAATCATTAAAAGTTACATAACAAGCTACTTTGTATTACTTCAATTATTTAGGTACTTACAGTAATGAATCAATAATATATGAATGCAAAATATTTTACTTTCGGCATTTAGTGACGTATTTCTAAACACTAAAACAAAATTCGATACAATTTATTCACCGTCATCAAGACGTTCGAAAAACAAATAAATCAATTTAAATACCGAACTTAAAAGTCACGTAGCAATTAATCTCAACCTTGACACGCTCGTATTGACATTAAAATACGATCATCGACAAAACGTTTTGCACAACACTAGAGTTGGGTAATATATTGAATATTTTCATGGAGTTTTTGGTGGGAACTGAAAGGAGATGTTGTGCTGTGCAGTTTTATTTTCTAAAAATGTGTAAAATTACTCTAAAATGAACAATAGTTGTAGGATATTGATAGTTTTTGAGTAGTAATTATGTGTTTTTGTGAGAAATGTAAACTGTATAGCCAAATGTGACCTTTCGAATTTTCTCAAGAACTCCGTTGAATGGCGTCGATTGTAGCCTACAATACAACTGCGCCTGGCTTAAAGGCCTAGTTGCCAAGCCATAACATAAAAAAAAGAATATTTTCATATTTTTCTTGGGATAATTTGAGTAGACTTTTTAGCAGGGCCTTATAGCTTACTAAGATATGCCCGCGACTTCGTCTACGGTTGACTTGAAATTCCGCGGGATTCCCGGAACACAAAATACCGCAGCATTTGAAAAAGAATGTAAGCAATCGTTTCAGTGACAATTGTGTCGGAATAGGCTAATTTTTAGCACCGGAACAACCCGGTCCCGGGAAAATCCCCGGTGGATTCTCGGGATAAAAATATTACGTATTTTATTACATTAAATTTGCTGTCGATCAGCGAAAACCGCATTGAAATCGGCCCCGTAGTTTTTACGTGAATTCTGAACAAACAGACAAGAAATCAAAAAAAATAATTGCAACGTTCTCCATCGTTTAAATAGTCTAATCTAGCTTTTTTTAAATAGCTTCAACATACAGACACGGCTAGTTTAGAATTTGATAATATTATAAATTAAAAAAAATAGTTGTGTATAATTAATAATACTATGAATTTTAAACTAAAATGTGCCTTTTCAAGTGCCATCTTTCTATTCTTACTAAATTTTATCCATTTAGAACCAATAGTTTCAGAAAAATAAAAATGTGTCAGCTCCGACACACGACTGTAGCTTACTCCTTAAATAAGATTTTCTTTGAATTATAATCACTGATGCATATTATTTTAGATCTTATTTCATCAAGTTCGAAATCGTATTATAATAAGGGCGGTTACAAGACCTAATTTTAAAACACTGTAACTTAATCACTGATAGATATTATTTTCAATCTCATTTCATTCTATCCGTGCAGGAACGGAGAAGGAATACGATTTCCTGCGTTGGGGCGGCCTGTCGCAAGAGGCGACTAAACAACCCACAGCCAGGTGGTAGGGCATTTGCCCGACTGGGTGGCTACCACCTCTGGTCTAGTACTCTAGACCAGTGGTGGTAGCCATCCAGTATAATAATAATATTACTAGTTCGTATTTTTTTTGTAATAGTGTACAATAAAGTCTTGTCTATCTAATTTTGGAATTTACTAAAGAGTACACTCCAAAATTACTATTTCTTGTTATCACTATTTACAATAACTAAAAGAGAATCGATTTTCATACAAGGCCCCCCTATATGGAAATTTTATGACGAGTGAGATAATACAAGCGTCAACTTAAAAATTGCAAACTTTAATACAATTTTTTGTTTTTTATTGCATGAGTTCAGCAGACAGGCAGACGGCCCACTTGATGGAAAGCGGTTACCATCGCCTAGGGACATTTGCAACACTAAAGGTGCTAAAAATGCGCTGCTGCTCTCTTAAGGGAGACTGGAACCTGGTCACTAATGCCGGAACACAAATCAAGGTTGTTATGGCGGCATACTCTAGACCAGGGGTGGTAGCCATCCATTCGCGCAAATGCCCTACTAACCGGCTGTGGGTTGTTTTGTCGCCTCTTACGACAGGCCGCCCCAACGCAGGAATTTGTATTCTTTCTCCGTTCCTGCACGGATCAACATCTACATTTTAGACAAAGAGTCCAGTGCCCTTTAAACAAAATATTCCAACAATCTAGTCAAATTATGCCCGATTACCATGCCTTACCATCCATTCACTTGTGTTGCTGTTTCAAATTTGACTCAAGTTCCAAGTGCATAGCAAAATATAAATACAAGGTATAATAATAAAATGCAGCTATTTAAACATAATAAATATTATGCAATATAGTACTACTACAACGTACTAAATTTTATAATTCCGTTTTTACAAAAATGGCTATTAAGTCTAAAATACACATTTAACTCTAAATTACATTCTACCGAACAGTATACATTTTTAAAATTATATAACACCTGTAAACTTTTTTTATTATATAATTTATATTAACAAAAACAATATAAGCATTGTTTGAATCATTCCCACATGCTAAGTATACCATTTAACACTCTTATTATTATAAACCAGCGTACGGACGCCGTATTCTACGTCAAAGCATTTTTGTGACTGGCGGGTTAGTACGCCGGTAACCTCGATCGATTGAATCTATAAAACTGCATCGTGTTCATAACCATGCCAGAAACCAATCCCTATCAGCGACTGAAAATTTCAAGAATTAATTTTGACGTGGTATATATATATACATGCTGGAGTCACTATCTTCATTACACGCAGCTAGGTCGGCGTGATACCACGCGATCACAGAATATCGGCGTGAAACGGATAGCCTTGAGATAATCAAGTTTCTGCGATGATTAAAGACATAGGTAATTGATCAGCAGACAAACACACATATTGTATATTCCCAAATTAAGCAAGTTACGCTTGTGTTATGGGTAATATGCAACGGACCATTCTGGGGCCGACACCAGTCACCTAGGCCATAGTAAATAACAGAAAGTTCGTTAACGAAACTTACCATGCCAATAATCGAACCCAATCTCTTGCGTTCCAGCGAGTTCGGCTGGGTAGGACTTAGCCCGCTCAACCACAGGGGCCGTCAGACTCAATGCCGTCGAATGAGAGCTCCAATGGCTGACTTCCTACTCTCTTTATCCTATACCCCTATTCTATTCTAGTATTTCATCCCCTCTAACCCATCATAAAGTAAATGAAATCAGTAGAAAGGACTTATGTAATAGATTTAAGCAGAAGTAGATAAAGTGTAGTAGATAGATATAATAAGAATTGTAAACTCTAATAGACATAGAAGACTGTATTAGAATTATAAGGATTCGATTGTAAGGTTTTTAGAAAAGAAAATATAAACAATAAAATAATACAACCCTAAAAGATATACATAAGGCCGGATCACCATGTACACCGGTGGAACGGAATAAAAAACCCACCATAAAGGCTGGCAACCAGGGTGTCCAGGTTGGGGAATTTTCACCCATTTTGGGGATGAAATTTGCGTTTGGGCAATTTTTAGGGTCGAAACTTTCAGCACTGGGGAAACTTGGGACGTAATTTACCCTCTAACTTCTTCCTCTATCTAACCTTTACTAAAAATGCCATAAAATATTAGACTTATTAGAGATAGCATAAAATCCTATATCCTATAAATATTATAAATGCGAAAGTTTGTACGAATGTATGTATGGATGTATGGGTGTATGTTTGTGACTCTTTTACGCAAAAACTACTGAATGGATTTTGATGACTTTACAATAATATAGCTAACACATCAGAATAGCACATAGGTTGTATAACGTTATCTTGCCAAGCTTGTAAGGGATTTATGGATATATATTGCAGCATAACATTTTAGTACGTCATGTCATTATTATAACTTTAATAATATTTTTCTTTCCTCTTATTGTGTCTTGGTCTTATTGAGTATGCACTGTTTGCTACAACTCCATTAATTCTTCAAAAAGTAATTGTGTAACATACATCTGTATAAACTTATTAAAAAAAGACAACTTGAGATATAAATAGAATAAGAAACTTAAAGAAAAACAATATTTAGCTAGACGTGTTGCTAGGGACTTTCTTGCCGCTTCTTCTCCTTAACAGCAATAACACGTTGTGAAGCGGTATACATAGAATAGGAAGAAAAATTAAATTTTAACTTATATATATGACCTTCAAAAAGTGTTCTCCAGTAGAACTTATTTTGAATAAAAAACTTTGAATTTGAATTTGGTTAATAATTTACAAAGATATAGTGTGAATTATCCAAAATGTAATGATTTTTCCATCACCACGCGGGTGAAACCGCGGGCGCAGCTAGTTTCTATTACGATGCTATTAAAGGCCAGCTAAGTAATAAGTTCTAAGTTATGTTGTATATGACCTATGTAACGCTTAGTCGGCAATAAAAATGATTTGATTTGAAAAATAAAATATTCTAATAAAAGTTAAATCTAAACAGGTCTCTATACAGTAATTTTAATGGTTTTTGGTTAAGTAATCAAATTATAAAAAAAATATTTACATAAGAATTGAGATCTTCCATCTATTTCTATCCACTTTCCCCGCGGCTAAGCCGCGTGCCAAACACTAGGTAGTAGCTCTATGTTACGTACATAAACAATAATTAGGTATTTTTTATATATATAAACCTTCAATAATTTCGTTTCTTATTCAATTCACTACAATTACAAAGAAGTAAATAAGTCAATATACTGTAGATAACTGCACAACACAACATAAAGAAAAGTCGCAGCCAACCTGATTTGAAGTACCTAATACGCAATGTGGGCAACATGACAATGTATTTGTTATTGAAGTACAGCGATGGTTGTCTACATCGCAATTGCAGCGTCATATTTTATACTAATCCATCTATTTCACTGAAACGACGCGATTTATCGGGATAGAAAGTATCCTTAGTGTGGACTCGGGTTATATATTCAATCATATATGTTCAGTAGTTTACAAAAAAACGCGACAGGAGCGCCTTATTTTTCGCTATTTTCGTCTATCCCGTGGAAACGGCGTCATTTGTCGGGATAAAAGGTATCCTAAGTTACGTTTTGGGATATAAGTTAGCTCTATGTCGATATTCATTTAAATCCATTCAGTAGTTTTCACGTGATGCTCTAACAGAAAGAGCGACAGACACATAAAAATTCTAAAAATTGCATTTCGGAATCTCTTGGTCCGAATTATCTTCCTGATTTAAAAAAAATTAATGCATTGTACAAACTCGAACCATTTACAGAATTATTATAATAGATTAAGTAGATAAAAAATACCATATTCTATTATGAAAACAAAATAACCAGTGGAAATAATATGATTTGGATATATATTTATTACTATAATGTAAGCAATCGTACTACATATTATGTGTATCACTATTTTCATTATAGTGCTCAATTCATTCTTGAATCGCTTTTTAGCGATAAAACTACGCTTTGTGCATAATCTTATACTAATATATAGCGCTGAAGAGTTTGTTTGTTTGATTGAACGCGCTAATCTCAGGAACTACTGGTCCGATTTGAATAATTCTTTCAGTGTTAGATAGCCCATTTATCGAGGAAGGCTATAGGCTATATATCATCACGCGAAGACCAATAGGAGCGGAGCACCAATGAAGAATGTTTCAAAATTGGGGGTTTTGAAAAACAATTCCACGCGGACGACGTCGCGGGCACAGCTAGTTAAATATAGTTTTAGTCTTTAAGTTCGTATTTGTATTGGTGTTCTTGTACACACAATAAAGGAAATAACATATCGAGAAACTATCGAAATAAAAACTTGTGATTATGTATTTAAATCAAAGATTGAAACTCTGATCTCAATCTGTCACATAAATAGCCTGACCTTTGCGTGAAAATGCGTTCATCGACACATTTACTGGATGTCGATGTGCCCATCACTAGTGTTGCGCAAGACTGTGGTAAGCGCATCCTACAAGGTTAGCCGTTTACGCTTTGTTGTTGTACGGTTCGCAGAGAAATGGATTGTATATATTTTTTGTGTTTTTTTTT
This sequence comes from Dendrolimus houi, assembly GCA_039645545.1. Taxonomy (NCBI): domain Eukaryota; kingdom Metazoa; phylum Arthropoda; class Insecta; order Lepidoptera; family Lasiocampidae; genus Dendrolimus; species Dendrolimus houi. Next base: position 3,238,446 of record CM077146.1, read on the forward strand.
AAAGTTCCGTAAGCATTTGTAGAGGAACACTTACAAGCCAATAGATGACCCTGCACAATAATTGAGGTCGGAAACGTTTCCCGAAACGTACAAACAATATATACAAATTTCCAACAGTAATAGATGGGCCTAAGCCTGCGAGAAACGACAATAACCTCGCTGGAAGATCTTCCTTTGAGACGGAGGAGCATTCCATCCCGCTCCTTCAACCTATACGGGGCACCTCTCTACACATTTTTGAAAAAAAAGATATCTTTGATCCTGCATCTGACTCTTCGTCTGTCCGTTGCTATCTTTGTATATAATAACAGCTCATAAATATCCCACCGCTAGATTCAAGCCTCCCATTATAGGGGAACGGACAGTATATCCGCGACGCGTGTCCAAGGCGGCTTGGCAGGTTTGACATATCGGTTTTCTCTATGCGAAGGTTTCATCACGTTTTCCTTCACCGTTGTTAGCACGTGGTAATTGTAACAATATGCTCATTAGGTTTCGGCCAGGATTGAACCCCTTTGAGTTTGGGACGCGTGCGCTAGCCATTACGCTACCACCAACTCTGTGTATATAATGTGTATGAAAAATCTTAATAGCTCAGTGTAATGCAGTCGTTAAAATTAACACACGATCTAAATTTTTGACGTAAATGTAAGCCTTACAATTTGATTGACCTGTTACAGAATGATACATCTGACTAATGGCCGGTTTCTGTATCTTAATATTTTTTCTATCATTTGCCTTAAACGCTAGCGTAGGCATCACAAACTCAAACAGTTAGGATTGCGTACGCTACACGTCTTTGTATGACTTACAATATTTTTTTAGTAAATACTGGGTTTATACGGTCTGATTTGGGAGATTGTCCTGATTTGACGTACATACAGGCATACAGGTAGATGGTCCAGCTTATGGAAAATAGTTATCGTCACCTATAGATGTTTGCAATAACAAGGGCGAGGCTAACGCGTTGCCAGCCTTTAGGATAGGATAGAAACATATTGTCCAAACATATTTGGACATAATCTTTTTTATGTTTTTTTCTTTAATCTAAATATTTATTTTGTTTAATTTCTTTTGTCAATATTATCGCTTAGCCTTCGGAGAGACTGCGTCTCACTGCGTATTCTACCGTCTGTACAACAGGGAGTGTTCCAAGGAATTGTTTGATTTGGGGTCAACCCCTCATTTTTACCGCTCGCTATCGACGGGATGTTCAACCTCATTTCCTTGAGCTACCGCGCTCAACTACGCAACGGTCCTCTAGAATGTTTATTCTGCGTACTACAATGATCTGGAGGGAACTTCCCGCCGAGGTTTTCCCTCTACGCTATGACATGCGGTCGTTTAAGAAGGGCGTTATTAACTTCCTCAGAGGCCCGCAACGCGTTGGCAACGCCCCTAGTGTTGCAAACGTCTTTAGGCGACAGTAACTACCTTCCATCAAGTGGGCCGTCTACTTGTTTACCTGCCAAAGGCAATTTAAAAAAACATATGTTTTCCTAATAATAATGTATTACACGAAACTTAGATAACACTTTATCGCTCACCAAAATAAACAAATATAAAAACAAAATGCATAATTACAATACTTCATGGCAAAACAACAGGCGGCCTTATCGCTAAAAGCGATCTCTTCCAGGCAAGGTAGCTTAAAAGAAATTCTTAACTAATCTGGCAATTTAGAACAGAAAAAAAGATAGGAAAGAACAATTTAAATATACATACTAAAACTAATTTATAAATTTAATAAATACATAAATCCAAACACATTTATAGAATACTAATATAGACGTATATATAATCTAAATAAATATATTTATTAACATTATATATGACAAGCATTTTATATTAACATATATTACTATAGATAAGTAAGTAAATGTTTAATATAAAAGACATATTTATTTAAAGACAGATAGTACTGTTACGAGTGCGAGACTCGAATTAAAATGCCGTTGGAATTACTATAGAATTTATTAGAACTATACAAACACGTATAACACAGGTACAAATATAACCGGTCACAATAAGTCCAAATGTAATGCACAATTAAATAACACGCGCAAAGTCCGTCACTATATAGCTTATCGAATGTACACACATCTTGCCCGTATCGCAATCGTCGCTTGACTGCCTCACCCCTCCGTTCGGGTATTGTTTTATAATGTACTGATACCATATGTCTACCTGGCAAGCGTCTGCGCAATTCCCAGAAAATATAATCTGCACACCTGCTTAATTATTCCTGCGAACGGCGATAAACTAGTACAATACAAAATATATGTTTTTCTAAGTACAAATATTAAACACAGAAAAAAAAAGAAGTGCAAATGCAGGCAGGTAATAAAACTCGAGCTTTATGGCCGGTGTATGTTCACATTTGTCGGCGTGCTTCGTGGAATTTTGGCTAAGTTGTAATAGTATTTTCTAAGTGAGTTCCGAAAAGTAGGTAATGTTTTGGCCTCGCTGACAATAAGAGGCAACGCATTCCAGAGTTTGACAGCCTGCAATGTAAAAAAGATTGCACAAAAGGACAAAGTGTGTGCAGGTGTCAGGAGTCTACGATACTTATCTGAGCGCAAATTGTGAGAAGTGGAGAGGCGAAGGAATTCAAAACGTTCCTTAAGGTATAGAGGACCAGGAAATATTTTCTTTTAATTTAATTTGTATTATAATCTAAAATAGCAGTTTTTATACACATCTGATAGAGAGATAAGATAGGAGGACTAGTATTGAGGGGATGGAATATGGGATCGAAATGGGATCGAAACGATAGTATAGGGAGAGGGAGAAATGAGCCGCCGGGACTCATTCATCGCACGAAACACGATTCGCTCAATGTTAACTGTTTCATGTCCATATCTTGCGTTTGCGTGATATCACACCAATCGAGCTGGCCCTAAGAGTATGAATCAAAATAATGTGGAGGCTTATTAATAGCTTCTCCTTGTCTAGCTTGTTTCTAGTTAATATTATTAACTATCTAGCTATCTATGCAATTAGATCTTGTCCATCCAAAGGTTGCCTGGAAGAGATTGCTTTTAGCAGTAAGGCCGCCCATTGTACTTACCTTTTAGTATGTAAGTTTATTGTGTATTTTTTTCTCTGTAATGTTGGTGTACTATAAATAGTATTGTATTGTATTATTATAGCTGTTAGCCCTCCAAATAAAATATAAAAATAATGATTTACCCAGGCTTTAGCAAGTTTCCACGTAATCTGAGTTATAGAAACTAAATATTAGATTGTTTTGCTATCTGTTCTTGACGTATATGCTAAACGTAGTAATGCGGTGTAAATGAAATGAATTACAGTAGTTCTACGTAAAGTATGTTTTTAACAATAAACGTATAATATGTATTCAGGGTCAAAAACATATCTATATTAGAGTTTCATGGGTAGAGTAGACTATATATATACTATTTCTTTTATTTCCCCTTTGGGGTCTTTTGTTCTTTAATTATTATTATATTAGTTTCTTTATATATTCTTTTTTGAAAATTATTCCAGTTAGTTCTTATGTTCTAATACAAACTTCTTGTTTTCTAGAGTTGTATAATTGTAATGTCTACTTGGGACTAGCCCCAATCCACGATCTATGCAATTTTGTTATACATTTTACTGAGAAACTATCACACTTTCAGATAGTAATTTCAATTTATTTCCATATCTGTAGTGGAACACTTACAAGCCAATAGATGGCGCTGTGCAATAATTGAGGTCGCTAACGTTTTCCGAAACGTACTAACAATATATAAAAATTATTTAGCCTCGCTGGAAGATCTTCCTGTGAGACGAAGGAGCATTCCATCTAGAGATGAGTTTGTAACAGGTCAAATTACATATCTGTTACTCCTATTACTGTTATCCAAAAGTAAACAGCATTGATTATCTGTTATTAAATAACATATTGTTATTTATTTGTTATTGAAACGAAGTTCCTTTACGCGGCTTGCGGTGCATACGTACTGTTGCCAACTTAGCACTTTCAGTGTTAGATTTTTATCTCTATGTACCATTTATGTACACACAAAGTTATTTTTTAGCGCTTAGCACTTTATTTCGCGTTTTTTTTTAATTATGTAACTCTTCACTGAAATATCGACGTGTATTGCAATATTATCGTCAAAAGATCAAGTGTTTATAATAAAGTGAACTAAGAAAATATCTAGTCTTATTACTTTATTTTCAGCGCTTTTTCCAAATCCTTCCTAATCTAGCGCTTATTAAGAGTTCACATGGCATGTTTCTCTAAGGAAAGTTGGACACAAAAGCCGCGTCCGATTGTGGGCGTGCTCATTGTTTCCAGTAATAGGTGCGCATCTTCAATGTTTTACATTCTGTTACCTTATAAATATTAGGTGCGTTTCGTTCTAGCCCGTATAAGTTCTTGAAGTGTAAATGAGACACTGATATGAATAATAGGTGTATCTTTTTTTAGCTTAATTATGATTTGCTTAGATAGAACGAGAGAAAAATAATAATTAACAGAACGGTTAGGTAGCTCATGTTTATGTTTGATTTGTTATGTGCCTGTTATCGGGAGAAAAGTTATTGTGTTCTAGAAATAACAAATGTTATCTGTTGTCTATGAATATATGTTATTACGTTATTAGTAACTGTTAGCATCAATATGCCTCACGCCTAATTCCATCTCGATCTTCCACCCTATACGGGGCACTCACTTCAGATCTATCATAAAAATTTTATTTTACATACATTAAAAAAATAAAAATAGAATATTTATTAATTTGAATTTTATTGTGTTTCTAACGCCATCTATCGAAAATTATAAAACCAATAAGACTATGTAATATCAACTGGACTGTAACTAAGAGCGCCATTTTCAAAACCTGTCTTTAAAATTATTACTAGGTACAAAACTTCGCGAGTCCTCCTAAAGCACCGCTTTTTATTAGTATTTAAATCTATTACATTTATTTACTAATTTTCTTTCATCATAACTTCTATTTCTTTACTATACTACTGTTGGCACCAACTGATTGGCACACGGCAATTTATTTATAATATTATGGCAATCCAGGGATATAACGTAACCATCCTTCTGAGCACCTTACCCATAGGGTTGCCAGATGTGTTCGAAGAAAAACTAACAGTTTTTTAAAATTAATGTATGACTTTAGTGACAACTAACATTTGAAACTTTACTAACATCTCTAATGAGTACCATGTTTTTAGCAAATAAATAATTTATATTTTATTCATAATCATATTACTGTAGAACCTCTTTAAGTCACACCTCGATACGTCGAAAATCTCCCAAACTCGAAAAAAAATGTGTTATCTTTCCTTCAACCCCTAAAACCTCCTTTAATCGAAATCTGAACCCTCTATAAGTCGATATAATTATTAAGTAATAAGCAAATACAGTACTTATTTTCCCTCGATATCTCGAAAAAATAAATTTGCCATCTCTTTCTCGAACATTGCAATCAATATTTGATTTTACAACCTCTACAAATATGTGCGGTTGAATTGTTCGACCTGATTCCCCCTACACCATTCCATCTTTAGACCACAAAGCGCTCTGGTCTACGCCATCGTTTCACAGTGGAAACGTTACCAGTGCGTACTAAACGTTTCGCCTCCATGTTCCTTCTACGTGGAATGCACTAACAGAGGCCGTGTTTCCCGAAAAGTACAATTCGGGTATCACCAAGTCTCGTGTGAATAGGTACTATCTAGGTAAGCGGGCTCCATATTCTACTGCATCATCATCCAGAATTGGACGTGATCGTGGTCAAACGCAAACCTATTTAATATTTAAAAAAATACATAAATATAATATAAATCTTAATCTCTACAAGTCGAATGTTTCCTTACAAAATCCGCTTAAGTCGAAATCCTCCATAAGTTGAAAAGTATATAACTCGAATTTTTTGGCGTCTGCCTTCAAGTTCGACTTACAGAGGTTTATTGTATTTGTATTGTATTGTATGATAAATTTTATGATTTTAATCAGTGCCGGCTTTACCCATAGTGCAGGGTGTGCATCACACGGGCGCTAGGTCTTTGTGAAAAAGCACTTCATGAAATGCATGAGTTGCTCGCGGCGTCAGCACTTCCAAAGACCCTGCGTCCGTGTTATTTCCGAAGCTGGGCGCGGTAGTAAAGCAAAACGTGCCACGAGGGTCTCCTATACTCTATACATTATTATGAATTTCTATTCACTGGTGAAAATATAACTGTAATTATTCTGTGGCGTTCGATGTGGCGTTCTTCGAACGCAACTATTAATTTTTGGTACTGACAACACCAGGACGGCCAATTTAGGCAACACCAGAGTTCAATACCTTAATTCTGACAGCTGCACACAAGGCTCTTGATAAAACAATGTTATTACTGTGTTCGTAACATAAAAAGTACATATAAACCAATCGCAATATATTGTAATCAGTGATAAATCTTATATTTAATGATTTCCTATATCACCTCATCACATACAAGTAAAGGAGTCCTCAGTAACCATAACGCAGTATCGACGTCTTTCGAGGCTCCAAAATTTCATTTTGACCTCGCGCCTACTAGATGGCGCCAGGCTATCGATTGCACACGGGCGCTATATGGGCTAGAGCCGCCTCTGGTTTTAATACTTATAAAAGATTATAAATTGATTCAGGTCGATTCAGATCGAAAAATATCAGAATCTGATATTTTTCTTTCCTTTTATTGTTTCTTTGTCTTACTGAGTATGCACTGTTTTCTACAACTCCATTAATTCTTCGAAAAGTAATCGTGTAACATATTTCTGTATAAAATTTATTTAAAAAAAAGGTTTGAGTTAATCAATTTTTAGCTAGACGTGTTGCTGGGGAGTCTCTTGCAGCTTCTTCTCCTTAACAGCAATAACACGTTGCAAAGCGATGTACATAGACTAGGAATTGAAAATAAATTTTACCTTACATGTATGACCTTCAAAAAGTGTTCTTATTTTGAATAAAAACTTTTGAATTTGAACAAGGAAGATTTGCACTGAAAATCAGCGTGGTGTCGGATAGAATTCCGGCACAATAATAAGTTGAATGCAAACCTTGTATGCTGTAAATGAGACGTACTATGTTCGGGTCATTTTAAAAATTGGAACCGATGTAGTAAATCATGACTAAATCAATTCGTCTTAATATAATCGACTGTTTTTGAAGAATGTATATCTTCACGTTTATTCGGGGTAGATAGAACGTAGAAAAAGCGAGTTTATTTATTATATTAAATATATAAGTCGACATCCGAACACACACATTGCATACCCACGATTTAAGCAAATTACACTTGTGTTATGGGTAATATATATATTATATACAACGGAAATCCTGGCCGATCCCAGAGACCCAGATCATAGAACATAATGGACAGTCGATATACAAAGTTTACTATGCCAGGAATCGAACCTGGAACCTGTGAGGAAGGCCGGCAAAGATTTACCTCACACTCAACCATAGCGGCTGTAAAATGTAAGTACGTCGTTATTTCTTTTAATACTTTTTATTTTATTTCTTTCTTCTTTCGTTCTAAATTTACACACACGTAACTGAAGCGTAAGTTGGTGTATATAGCAATGAATTACAGAATATCCAGTTCAACCATAGATACAGAAATAAAACGTCAAATCGAAATTAAAAAAAATACCAAATTCAAATTTAAGATCGCTCGTTTCCAAACAAATGGGGTCACTGCACTCCAGAACGTATAGACAATTTATTTATTTTTTTACTCAACAACCAAAATAGAACACCCACTGGTTATATTTTTAAATTTCGAACGGATGCAGCGCGCGCGCACTTTCCGAACGCGGTCTGTGTACTGGCCGAATAGAAACTGTGTTGCCCGTGTCATGTGTTGAAATTGCGAGATAAATAATGTTATTGAAGGCTAAGCTACGCGTTCTTAAAACGAATGTAGATGTAAATTTCTTTAGCCCCTTCTAGAACAAGTTTATTTTAGTTTTAAAATGAAAGCTTAAAAGAATAAAGTAACTTCCTAATTACAATAATGTTCTTTTACTTTTTTCTTTCAAAAACGACGAGTTAACATTATCTGTTTTCATCTGTTGTATAAGAAAACTGTAGAGGGTACGAGTTATACAATGAGTTTAAAAATAAAAAATCCGAAGCGTTAGTTCAAACCAGGAGATTCCGAAAACGTTAGCTTTAGAATATTTGTTTGTCTGTCTATCTATCTGTGGAGTCTGTTAGACTATCCCATGTAAACTACTGAACGGATTTAAGTGAAACTCGATACAGAGCGGGCATATGCCGGGTCAACACTTAGGCTGCTTGTCTGTTGAAGTGGAAAGAGAAATATTAGCCAATAGGATTGCATAAAAATTGCGTCAATGGACAGGCAGCCAACCCTATTGGTTAATATTTCTCCATTTCTCCGCTCCGCAGCCTCAATGAACTTCACTGAACTTCAATGAACAGGCGGGCTAAGGATACTTTTTATCCAGACAAATTATGTTTAAACCATGTAAGTTAAAAAATATAGGAACTTTTTGCTGAAGTTTCACCTCTGTGCTATGCATATAAGACGTTTTCGAGGACGACATGATTCGTCCCTGGTGTTGCAAAGGTCCATAGCGGACGGTAATCACTTTCCATCAGGTATGCCGTCTGTTTGTATGGCTGCTGAAGGTAATAAAACAAGGAAAAATAAGCAGAGGGAAGACACTGTTTATAAATTTGGAAACGTACACTTGCCCCCGCCTATGGGCATAAATAAAAAGGTCAATAGTGACGTTTTCACATTTTTTTAAATATTTTGACTTTAATTAAAATAACTTTTTATGTTCGACAGGTATTAAGTCTTAAAATCCCAATTTTTATGGGCATATGGAATTGCATTAAATACCAATAAATTTTCTTATAGTTGTATGAGCCAAATGTCTTAATATTAATAATTTCTTAGAGGAAACATAGATGATGATGTTATTATGCAAACTAATCTTTTCTTCTCATATCAACCTTATGTAAGATTACAGAAATATAGTTTTACATACTATACGTATTATTATTTCATAATGTTTTCCAAATAAATAAACATAGGTATGATTTGCAGGGCCCGCCTAACCCATTTTAAAAAAGCATAATTAATACCTTAGATTTTTATTTCTGTTATGGCAACATTTACCAGAGGATGCAGTCTCACCTATCGGTTAACCGGCTATTTTAAAAACTCTCTCAACCGACTAAATATACAACACAAAACTACATTCTCTAATTGTTCACTTATTCTAGTTTCTGATATGTTCTGATATAACCAATTGTAAAGATCTCACATTTGAATAATACTTTATTTAAATAAGGTTCTTATAGTATTGGTCATTATACCGACCGTATTGTGATGAGCTGTGTTTTGTAGGAAATGATTAATGATTGCATGCCTACTTAAATTGGAACTTTTAATATGGAAATCGGTGTGTCGTAGTGTCTCGTAGTCACGAGATGATTTTAAAATAGATAAAATTTTGACTTTTATCAATTTAATTTATTACTAACTGTGCCAGCGAAACTTCTTGTGCGTTGGCAGGATGACGTCTGTTAATCAATTGTACCGGGGGTACCTAAAAATCTCGACGCAGCGCTGTTTTGGTTTTACTCGTCAATTCCACGGAGACGACGTCATCTATCGGGATAAAAACTATCCTACCTGTTAACCCGAGAGAGAGAGAGAGGAGATATATATATATATATATATATATATATATTTTACATTTTATATATATACTAGCTGATGCCCGCGACTTCGTCCGCGTGGTGCGGTTTTTTAACTATCCCACGAGAACTCTTAAATTTTTTGGGATCAAAAGTATCCTATATGTTGACCAGGAATATAAGCTACCAGCATAGAAAATTTCATTTAAATCGGTCCAGTCGTTTCGGAGATTAGCTGGTACAAATAGACAGAGAAACAAAAAAATAAAAAAAAACTAAATTAGTTCTATTTCACTGCTTACATCGCCCTGACTCGGTTGTTTGGCATTTTTTTCATTGTACAGAAATTCGACCTCTATAGTTTTATATATATATATATATATATATATATATATATATATATATATGTATACACTAGCTGACCCGGCGAACTTCGTACCGCCATATTTTCTGAATTCCTAAAAGACTTTGTTTCATGACATAAAAACAAAATCACCAAAATCGGTCTAGGTGATTAGGAGAATTCTAGAACTTCTCATCTCAGCGCCACCTACCAATTCCAATTGTGAATCTAAACCATCCGAGAACCCACTGAAACACACAAAAACAAAACCGCTCCAGGTGATTAGGAGGATAATTACATACTGTAATATACATAGTAATAATCTCTCCTTAATGACACACGTACACACTTCTTCCTTCGTTGACAACTCCTTCACAGCACAGGCTGTCCGTTTATGGAATTCACTGCCACTCAACATCAGACAAGCTAAGTGAGTATCCTCTTTTAAAATCCATGGTTTTTAATTAATTTTGGTCCTCTCAGGTATATTAGTGCTGCTTATTCTGTATGTATCATGATATTATTATATAGTATATAATAAAGATTTGTATTTACTTATTTCATATATTTTAATTAATGTTTTTTTATTATTTATTGTCTACACCGCCAATGTTATGTTTTAATATTTTCCTTAGTTTAAGGGGTTGTCTGGAAGAGATCGCTTTAAGCGATAAGGCCGCCTTTGTTCTTCATTCATTCATTTTGATGTAAGTACCATATATACTTTCATAGGCATCTAGTAAAAGTGGTGGGTGGTAAAATAAATTAGGCATATATTAGGCACTAGCTGACGCGGCCACGTGTTGCTGGGGCTCTTAAAAAAAAAAAAGTATGTCGTAAATTGAACAAAAGTAAATGCACTAAACTTGATTTCTAACCATATGTGACACGGATTTTTTCAGTTGGTTCAGGTCGATAGATTTTCCCTTAAGAGTTTGAGCAAAATGAAATTTATTCAAAATTACTTGCCGGTCTGCATAATTACAATACTTCTTGGCAAAACAGGCGGCCTTATCGCTAAAAGCGATCTCTTCCAAGCAGCCTAGCTTAAAATGAATTCTTAACTAATCTGGCGATGTAGGTAGGACAGAAAAAAGATAGGACTGTACAATTTAAATATATATACTTACACTAATTTATAAATTGAATATATACATCAATATAATATTTACGTATATACAAAAATAATCTAAATAAATTTATTTTGGTTAAAATATACTTTGGTTCAAATGTCGCTTACGTTAAAATGGCGGTGAAGGCTCGAAATGCTAGTTACATTGTAAAAAGCTTGGTGTGCTAAACCAGTTCAAGCATAACTTCACTCCGCGGCAATGACTTGCGCTATACAAAGCACAAGTCAGACCGCACATGGAGTACTGCTCACATCTATAGGCCAGAGCACCCGCTTACCAGACTGACCCCCTCGACTCCATCCAGCGTCGCGCCGTTCGTATCGTCGACGATCCCATACTTGCAGGCGGTAACTTTTTGATGTTGTGGCAACACCTCACTTTTATAACCGCACCGCTCGCCAGTGACGGGATGACGGGATGTTCACCCCCATGTTCTTGAGGCCCCCCCCTAGAACATTTATTCCGCGTACAACAATGATCTGGAGGGAACTTCCCGCCGCAGTTTCCCCTTTGCGCTATGACATGGGGTTCTTTAAGAAGGGCGTTATAAAATTTATAAAATTTGTGACACCCCTGATGTTGCAAACGTCCATAGGCAACGGTAGCCGCTTTCTATCAGTTGAGCCGTCTGACTGTTTGCCTGCTATTAGCTATAAAAAATAAGATTAAAATTTTATTATTTGTATTTCTATTACTTAGTTCTTTATTACACAACAATAAAAGTTTTCGTTGACTTAAAATAAAAAAGTGAAATACCTAAATTCTGTCGCTTATGATGTTTCTCCATAAGAAGCTCGTTATATTTATGCTTAGTTGAAAATAAGAACGTCTTTACATATAAGAAAGACAATGATTATTTTCTAACTACAAGAGAACAACTTATGTTAGTTAATCATTTATCTAAAGTAGTTGAAGGTCGTCAAACAATGTGGACAATGTTACATTGCGTAAGAGTCGCTCGTAGCCGCTCATTGTAAACGGCACGTCTGCGTATAGACAATGGAAGGGGTACCATAGAACAGAGCGCAGTTCAACAGGCACTTCTAGCGTGCTACTGTCCATCTCAAATACGACCATATGGCTGACACATCCCATAGAATGTAACTTGAGCCATAAATTAGATACATAATTTATAGCATAATAATTAAACAATAAACAAACAACCCACAGTCAGGTGGTAGGGTATTTGCCCGTCTGGATGACTACCACCCCTGGTCGAGAGTATGCGGCCATAACAACCATTTGAGTTGTGTTCCGGCATTACTGGCCAGGCTCCAGTCTCCCTTTAGAGAGCAGCAGAATTTTAGTTATATTGTATTTTTAGTTGCACAATTATTTTTTTATTACTTGAACATCTAATTTTATATGTGCTTAAATCAACTTAACGAGGTGCTCCCACAGCGCTACGATATGGGATTTTCTTTAAATGGTGTCATAAAGTCCTTCGAAGCCGGCAGCGAATTTGTAACATCTCTGGTATTGGTATCTCTGGTGATCTGGTATCTCTTCCATGAGGTTTACCAGTCAAGTTTTGCAATAGAAAACCTAAGATATTTCAATTTGTATTAAGTCGCAAAATCATCTTTTAAGAAAAAAAAATTATGTAACAGGAATGTTTTATTCCTCTGCATGAGCCTCTACTAATGTTTGAGATTATATTGACTTCAGAATATCAAGATGTCCGCTGCGTAAGCCATTTCTTTGTATTCAATGTAATTTGTAAAATTATCTCTTACATCTTAATTGTATAAAGTTAATATATTTATTAAAGAATGAAGAAAGTGTTCTGCGAGAGCGAACACTATTTATTTCTCGGCTGTTGAGATTTTCAATAAGAAGTTATATCTTTGACATAGTTTCGTGCTGGCTACAAATCACAAATTTTTGAACATCTTATGGTATCAATATGCTTTTATTACATTCTTATTTTAATTAAATTTTAAAACTTAGAACTTCATATATAAAGTTCTAAGTTTTAAAATTTAACTGTCATATATAATACATGACTTATTTTTAGTTTTTTGAATAAAACATAGGTATTACAGAAAAAAGGCTGTGTCATATATATATAGACTAACGGATAATTAAATATGACAATCTTATAAGTGTTAGTATAGCATTAACTAGCGCGACTTCGTCCGCGTGGAATTTTAAGAACGCCAAGTTACTCCTTAAAACTTCAACTATCTGCCAGTGAAAGTCCTGTCGAAATCAGTCCAGCCGTTTCAAAGATTAGCTGGAACAAATGGTTTCAATTTTTTTCGTGAAATCCCAAACAAAGTAGCCTAAGTTACTCCTTATAATATCAGCTATCTGCCAGTGAAAATCCCGTCAAAATCGGTCTAGCCATTTCAGAGATTAGCTGGAACATCCAGACAGACAGACAAAAATTCTAAAAATTGTATTTTCAGAATCTCCTGGTCCGAATTATCTCTCTGATTTTTTTCACATTTTTATTTTGACATTACAAACCAACACTTCAATTTTATTAGCGGAGAATTTCACTAGAGTTTCTCATAAATATATTTGGTGTAACTCTATGTCGATCGCTCCCGCGGTGTCACATCTAGTTGCTCTATATCCTGCCACCTGCTTCGCAATGGTTCGCTGACGAGTACGGTCAACAGAACAAACGGTGTCAAGTGAAAAACAATTAGGATTTTGGGTCCAGTACGCAAAAAACATTTAATTTTGTAATTCTAATACACTTATAGATCATTTTACCACGTGTAAAGTAATTGCATAGACGACACGTGATATAATATAAGTCCAAAAGTTGAGTTTTTATAAATTAATTTATAAGCTAATAGTGATCAGAATAGTTATCATTTGTAAATACCATTTTCACATGACTCTGGCTGAATGCACAAACCGTGCCAAGCCAATATTGAACAAAGAAGAAGAAATCCAAAACTTATTTACTCACAAAATAGGTGACACTGTTACATCACGTTTCTTTCATCCTCCAATTTATTGATGTATCATTTAGTACAATCAAAGACCATGGCAAATACATAAACGTGATGTTATACAGGTAATAGATACCGATAAGATTGGGCGTTTGTCTAAATCATCAAAAATGTCCAATCTCATTTATTCATTTATTGAGAAAACCAACAGCGAATACACAAATATAACATAAAATCGTTTACAATAAGAAATAAGGCCTATAAGAGGGTTTCCTTATGAACTACCACTCTAGTAACAATTTTACAAAGTAAATGGTAATATGAAATTAAATAATTAAGTCGGGTTGTGTTATGTAACATTCAACAAAGACGTATGACGAGTACGAGACGAGCTCAATACAGTTAACACGGCTGTGACCTGTATCAAAATGAATGACATATCTGTTCTATGATATATATACATCATTTCTTTTTGATATATATCATACGTTTATGATATATATCAAATATCATAAAGCAATGACGTATGTATATCATAGTTATGACATTGTTTTTTAACCGAGTTCAAAAAGGAGGAGGTTCTCAATTTGATTGGTTTTTTTTATGTATGTACATCGATTACGCTGAGATTTATGATCCGATTTACGTGATTCTTTTTTAGTGTGACGCGGAATAGTTGCCATTTGGTCCCCTAAAAATTTAACATAGTTTGACCCAGTAGTTTTAATTTTATGAACATTTTTTTATGAAAATTTTCCGTTCTCGTTTCTTGGGACCTATATTTTTTAAGGCGCGCGGCACCTTTCGTAGGCTTACCCATAGCCAGACACTAAAAAGTAACAAATAAAAAAAACTTCGTTTAAAAAAACCGACTTCAAAAACTAAAAAGTATAAAATGTCTTAAGAATTTATTTAGTTTATTAAGAGACAAAATAATATATAATTTTCTACACCTTGAAGTCGGTGCCGAGCAAACCATAAAAATTACTATATACACTCTTATAACAACAAAATGTTGCAAAATATTGTAAGTTTATATTTTGTCTCTTAATAAACTAATTGATATTTGATATATATCATAAAAGTATGATATATATCACATATCAAAGAGCAATGACATATATACTTATAATGACTGTAAGAAAATTGTTATAAATTGGTTATTATTGAACACACATAAAGAATATGAATTTTTATTAGTGTATATTTACATAATATCCTTAGTTTGTAAAAATAAACACAAACACTTAGTCTTACTTACTTAGTCTCATATATCTACACACACACACGTACATACACACAGATATAGGTACACAAACACAAATTATTTGTATAAGCATTATTGTAATAAAAGTTATCGTTTAGTGTTTAATTAAGTCAATTGAGAGCGGGTCCTTCTGACACAAGTATGTATTAATACTAATAGAAGGTTCCAACTCCAAAAAACTCTTGTATGTACTTTTGGAACAAAATAAACAATTATTATTATTATACCTATAATGAGTAAATATAATATTTAATAATGATTAGAATATTGATGTACACATCACGTAAACGATAAGGTTTCTGTATATATAGTCTAAGTTAAATTAGGAGCGAGGAAGAAATTAATACACTGCAAGAGTATGTACAACAACTTGTCGTTTACTTTGTACCCCCTCTCGGGCGATGGAGCCATGGGCTCTCGCCCATTCTAAGAACATCTTGCTGTTAAAATATCATGATAAAGTAGTCATGATACTAGTGCGGTAAGTTGGGTTTTACAAACGAGTAGAATGTAAGCCAGAGACCAAGTCGAGGGCTTACCATACTCACCGGTTAAATAAACATGCGTGTATAAAGCGGTTAATGAACGTAGATGAAGCGAAAAATGTTTATCAGGATAATCGCAAGTGGTGATCCATAATTTCTGCCTGCCCCATATGGGACACAGGCGTGATAATATTGAGGCGACCAAGGGTAGAACCTTCTGGCAGCGTAAGCCGATCTCAAGACTTTTGGAAAAAGGTAGAAGATTCTGGAAAGAAAAGTCAACGACAGATATATTTAGAAAGGGATAGATAATGAACAACAGTTCTAGAATAAAAGGTTTAGGAAGGAAAAGACAGAGATAGATAGATGTTTAGAAAGGGGTAGCTAGTAAATAAAAGAATAACGAAAAATAGATCGAAATTATGGGTTCCAGAAGATTCTTCCGGGTATAAGCAGCGTAAGGCGACAAGTGCGATACAAGAGAGTTGGAAGAAGAGTTAAATCGAAGACAGCGATAAATTTAGTGGGAAGTTCAGTGAGGAGTTTAGCGTAGTTTAAGTGGAGATCCCGAAGCAAGCTACGCGCGGTAAATTAGGAGGTGAACACCGCAGCAGCAGGAGGTTGTCTATACAATATCGGCGACGGTATTGTGAGTGAGATATCTTATCGTCGGGACAGTGCGTCGTTAGTTGTGCGTTTAGGGGCAACCCTGCGGAGACGAAACACGTACATCTGTGTAAGTTAATAAAAGCATTTAGTTATAAAACTGGTGTTTCTTTCCAATCCCCAATGCGTACTCCCGCTCGCACGTAACAATATGAATGTATGTTTGTAACTTCGTACGCACCCCTTGAATAATAAAATTATAAGTAAATAAAAAATATTGCTCATTTTGCGTCTTTTCATTAAATATGTGATGCTGTTGAGATGTGTTCACTAATTTTGCAAAATATTCTATTAGGAAGCAATAGTTTGCTACGCATGTTAACTGGTGTGGCGTGACTGGTTAGTTAGCTATTGTGGTTGAATAGAATCGAGTTACAGAGTGCTGTGGAGTAGAGATACCACGAATATTCGACTGCTATTCGGCAAGACTTTTGTGATTAAAGAGGTGGGCACTGAAAATCAGTGCTGTGTCGGACTATGTTTCGACACAGCAAAATACTGACTGCCAACCTCATTTCGCAAATAGCCGCACACATTCTCATTATTATTGTTATACATGTATATCTCTGCAGACTACGAGCCATAAAAATGGCCCGGAGTTTTGGAGGGCTTGCGTGGGGCCATGGGAAGGCCAACACATAGAGGCCCCTTGATAAATTTAATTTAAATATGGCGTGACACTGACCGGCAATTGTCCCTGTCTACACCATATAATAAGGCACCCAAGGATAAGCCCCGGCCAGTGTAGGACTATTGTGGGTAATGAGAACAAAAGTACCGGGCTATTGGCGTCTGCCCGTCGCAGTGTTCAGGGAACACGGAAAAATGGGCAGACAGTGACTCGCCATTTCCTGCATGGGCTCAAAAATGCCATAAAAGACAGGGGCAACATGGGTGTGAGTGGCTAAGGGGTGTATAGAGAGGTGGGCTGCAGGTTCACCGAGGCTACTTCTGACGTTATGCCATTTATCACTTCCACCCCTGGAGCTTGAGTCTTAGCTCTAGCGATGCGGGGTCTTAGGCCTTGACCCCCAGAGTCAGGTCCGAAGTGTCGCTACTCACTTAAGGCTTCGCGACAAAGCCCCCCTGCGGGTTTATTGTTATTAATTATCGTTAATGAAGTGTAGCATTTTCAGAAATAAATATTTTCTTTCTTTCTTTCGTATTCGGCCGAATATCACAAACCAAATAGTGAAAATAATACGCACATATTGCTCAAAATTGTATATATTTCGAACAAAACTTGATATTTAAACTACATTTTAAAGCTGTTAAATGCGATTTTAATTCGGCCGAACATTCGGTAGCCGAATCGACGCATCGGTCGAGCGCGAAGCCGAAAATTTGGTGTTCGGTATTCGTCCAAACCAGTAGCATGTGCCAACAGAACAATGACATATTTGTTATGCTCGGGCTTCACTTTATTTTGTTAGCGCTGGGGACATGCATTTACGCATTAGGTATATGGGACTCCCGATGGCCAGCGCTACATAGAAGCTTCTGGTAACAGAAGTTGCAAGCACCAACCGCCAGACTTGCTACTAAATCTTCCAGCGTCCCTCCGCATTACAATGAAGCGCCATGGGACCCTAATCATAGGTATGACTGCCGTGTCATCTTGATGCAAGCCGATAAGGAGGAGTGTCCCTGGGATCAGGACACACCACGGAATGGATGTGGCACGCCGGGAGGGTGCCAAGCTGCACTAAGTTATTGGGAGAAGATGAGCAAAGCGACGCCTGCGACCCACTCTTCACCGTCTGCGACAGTCTCATCCTCCTCCCTTATTTTTTCAGCGGCCTCCTTCTGCGATATAACGTCCTCGCAAAAGGCGGCCATCGCTAGCCAATTCGGCTTGCTGCGCAGCATCTGGTCGACTACGCTGCGCAGTGAAATAATAATAATAATCAGCAGACAAACACACATAGTATATCTCCAAAATAAAGAAAGACTTTATTTGAAAAAATAGCGACGTAATTACATTCCTTATTCTTTATACACGACCATATTTTGAGAATTTGTACGCCGCATTTTCAGCAAACGAGGTTTGCACTCAGCATATTGCTGTGCCGGCCATAATATCTGACACAACGCTGATTTTCAGTGCAAACCTTCCTTATGGCGTAATAATAAAACGATCCGAATATTTAAATGACTTTAATGTAAAAACTATTTCATTTGTAAATTATAATATAAACTTATATACAATAAACAGTATAAGCATTTTGTGGTAAATGTATAGCATTCTAATACAGGAATTTAAGTAGTGGGGTGGTGAAGTGGGAAGGGGGGGGGGTCCTAAGGTCCGGAGATCGCGAAATTTTTTTTTTTTAAAACGTAACCTCACTTATTTTCACTGATTTTTCTCTAATATGCACTTCTACCATAGGTCCAAAGTTGAAAAATCCTTTCAAAGTTCAAAAATTAGCCAGTAACCAACATAAAAAGAGCCAAAATAACCAAAAACCAGCTTAATTGGATAAAAATGAAGAAAAAATACAATAGAACACATTCATATACACTACAAGAGTAACCATTCAAAATGGCGACCAATAAAGACGATGTTTTTTTTTTACGTAATCGCATTAATTTATATTTAACCTATATTTAAAAAAAAAAATCAGCAATGTACTTAAAAATTGATAGCATTAATATATTATTGATTCATTGTTATATTTAAAACCAACTTGTTAGTCGTCCACTAAATAGATAAATAAAACAAATGTTTCATACGAGACTTTTAAGGCGTCGTACTGTTTGTGTGTATAAAATAAATAGTAAATGGTAACCAGTCGGTCCTAGTACTCGCCGGCCGCTGCCGCGGTACGCTCGCTTCGCTCGCTCGGCTCTGTTATCAGGTAAGGGATCTCTTTAAATAAAATATGGTGCCTATATAATTTAATTAACTTTAAAAGCACATTCACTTAACTGAAAACGAATAAAATGGCGGCAACATGAATTGCAAAACATTTATCAATATTTTCTTTTTATAGAAATATGTCGATTTCCAAAAATTATATGAAACAATATATTAATTAAAACTCAAGATTTCGAATTTCTTAATTAAAAATCGATAAGTATTATTGACATATCGATTAATTTATTTTTATCATCACACCTTGTTAGCCAAGCCATTAAAAACAAAAGTGACAGCAATAACTGTCACTTTTTAATCAATCGATTATATGTCTAGCATTAATTTTGTAGTTATGACTTATGCCTCAATTAGATTTAATACTTTATTTCTACATTAAAAACAGTTTTAGTGCTACAAAAAGTTCTGGCGGTTATATGTAATTCGTGAGTACATTCATAAACTCAAATCACGGTTTGTTATTATCAATAGTGATACAATTTTACAAAAAAATACACTTATTTTTTTTGTATTGTCTTAATTTTTTTTATTTTATAAACATAACCTCACTAGGTTATGTTTATAAAATAAAAAAAATTAAGACCTCCGGACCTTAGGGGTTGTAGTAGGGGTAAGTATACCTCCCCCCTACCCACTACGCCCACTCACTACTTAAAATTTGTGTATCAGATTTTTAAGTCGCAGGCCATTTTGTTAACTTCATGATTTAAATTTAAAAAAAAACGTATAAGTCATGCTTGTCTATATTGTAACATGTTTGTATGTGTATTGCGCATAACAACGTGTATAGATTCATCTAATCGAATATGATCGGATACAGCGATTGTCTACTACTGCTGTTGTTTTGACGTTTCGACCACTTTTCAATAGCCCCGCTCACGTACAAGGCTGGAAACCGATAAAAAATCGAACCGATTACACTCTAAATATATAGAAACTTGTCGGTTTACTTATCACTTTAAGCTCAACCAACCGGTTTTTGGTAAGAAAAGTTCATTAAATAGGTTTTGCTGAATAAACCAGATAGATAGATAATGCTTTATTGTACACCAAAGCACAAAACAGAAGTAGAAAAAGATGGTACAACCGGCGGCCTTATCGCTAAGAAGCGATCTCTTCCAGGCAACCATTGGCAGGGATTGATAGATTTTTAATACTGACGGTGGTGCAGTTAATAAATAATGACGAATAATAAATAAACATAGCACATATAAGTATGTACAATGTTCATTGAAACGTCACTGTCACACTGTCAAGAGTGATATGTTGTCAATGTCACTCTCGCGGAGCGTCCTGACTAAGGAAGCGAGGTGGACCTAAAAAGGAAGATATATAACCTCTTCGAGAGAATGGTCGCCAGCGCATTAAGTATTCGACGAACCGTGATCCATTGCCTTAATAAAAGTGAATTATAACGTAATCAATGTTAATATTGTTACGACTTAGCCAAAATTCCACGAAGCACAACAACAAATGCGAATAAACACCTACGGTCATAAACCCCAAGTTTTATTACCGCGCGCATTTGCACTTCTTTTGTTTTCTTTGTATTTAATATTTATAATTAGAAAAGCCGCCTATTGTGTATTGTAATCTGTTCCGGTAGGCAGTGGTCAGGTGTGATTCCGGGAAATCAGGTGCACGTGATGAGGTAGACATATTGCACCGTGCAGTGTAAAACAATACCCGAACGGAGGGGTGGGGCAGTCAAGCGAGGATTACGATACGAGCAAGACGTACATTCGATTAGCGATAAAGTGACGGACTTTGCGCGTATTATTTAATTGTGCAGTTTGTACTGGTTGTATCCAGTTATATTTGTACCTGTTTTATACGTGCTTGTACAGTTCTAATAAATTCTATAGTAATTCCAACGGCATTTTAATTCGAGTCCCGCACTCGTAACAATATCAAGAGAGATGATTGTTATTTAAGTAAAGTAAAGATTAGAAAAGATGTTAATTTCATAAATATACCCACATACATCATGCCATGCCATGATGAATTCTGATGAACAAAGCTGAGCTTATACGGCTCTGACGAGCTTATAAGTAGAAAAACAACATAAATACACATACACACACACACACAAATATATATATATATATACATATGTATATACACATACATATATGCACACGTATTTTTTATTGTATGAGCTTAGCAGACAGGAAGGCGGCCCACTTTGTGGAAAGCGGTAACCATCGCCTATGGACATTTGCAACACAAAGGCTACAAATGCGCTGCTGCTCTCTTAAAGGGTACTGGAACCTAGTCGCTAATGCCGGAACACAACTCAAGGTTGTTATGGCGGCATACTTTACACCAAGGGTGGTAGCCATCCAGTCGGGAAAATACCCTAGCACCTGGCTGTGGGTTGTTTTGTTGCCTCTTACGAGAGGCCGCCCCAACGCAGGAAATTGTATTCTTTCTCCGTTCCTGCACCGATAACACGTATATATACATATGATAATACAAACATATATACACTATTATAATAGCATTGGGAGTTATTATACACAATAGAAATGTAATGCTTCTGAACGTGACTTTTAAAGCTCTCTTCTCTTTCTTCTCTTTACACTCCAAACGAAATATTTGACCAAACCGGTAATTTAAAACCGGTTCCAAGCCTCGATCACAGGACACAAAGATATCAAGTGTCAACGTGTAATGTTAAAGTTATTATATAACCTACTCCCAACTTGTTCATTTTAATTAGTTCTTAAATCTCACAATCTTCTTACTGTGGCTAAAATCTATATATTTGAAATCGCGAAGTTTATCCAATTCAATGGGTCTTTGTTTGAAGAATTTAACAATGTTAACGCGAGACTTGTGACGCAAGTAAAATTAAAGATAAAGTAGAAGAAGAAAGAGATTTATTGACTTAAAAAATACGACGCTATACATAAAAGACACATAATACATTCACAAAATGTTTACACAAACCCAAAAACATATATAATAAATAAATAAATAAGGCTAATAATAATAAGATGCCTGTGCCTTCTCTGGATCTCTTCAGAAGGAACTGTATTTACATGGCTCCTCTTATCTATAACTCTTTGCCAACTGATATTACAAACGTATCCTCAAGAACATTCACTGTAGTCTTAAAAAAGTGGATGATCAAGGAGTGTTTCTATACTGTAGATGAATTTCTCAAAAAAAGTGCTTGTTGATATTATCTATATGGAAAATCTTAGTGATCTATTTGTTGTTTTTTTTTGACATTAATTGCTTGTTTATTACCAAAGCTTAATTGACATTTGTCTAAATTAGAATATTTATATAAATTTAATTTTTAATTCATTTTGTAGACCACTATGTGGTAGAATGTACTGTGCATCTACAATTGTATAACACCTGTATAAACTACATTCTTGCAAATAAACATATTGATTGATTCAATTTAATGTCAAAAATCTAAATCTAACACTAGTTTTTAAAAAAACCTGGTTTCGACCAATGATGCCCGTTTGACAATCGCCAACAAGGAGTTCAGCCCTAAAACGGAGTTGCGGCCGATTCCTGTATTACTTACTTACTTTTCATTCACTTGGCCTACCATCCGGTTGAATTTAGACATTACTTGTATGGAGGTTATGTCAAATGTTAACCGATAGTAAGGCAAATGAGCGGTCGGTAAGGAATAGGAACCGGGCATTAATTAAACATCTTGACAGTTTGGACATTGATTTCACTTCACGAACCTTTCATGTGATCCGATGTGTCTGCCCTCATAATGTCAGTTAAATAGTGTTCCAATGATCGCATGTTGTCCAAACCACTTCTTTCCTGAAACAAAAAAAAAAATATTTGTAGCACTAAAACATTTCCGAACGCGCCCACATCTGTCAATCCTCATTACATTACTTGCATACACTCACAACAGGAATGGAGAAAGAAAACCAATTTCATGCGGCCGGGCGGCCTGTCGTAAGAAGCGACAAAACAACCCACAGCCAGGTAGGGTATTTGCTCGTCTAGATGGCTACCAGTCCTGGTCTAGAATATGTCGCTATAACAACCTTGAGTTGTGTTTCGGCATTAGAGGCCAGGTTCTAGTCCCCCTTTAGAGCGCGGCAGGACATTGGTAGCAGCTTTTGTTACAAATAGGCGATGGTAACCGCCTTCCATCAGGTGGGCCTCTCTGCTGAACTGAAGCAATGAAAAAGAATACAAACAAGGCCTAAAGAAAGCTAGTGCTCACTGCCTATTTAAATCCGTGTCGTTTGACATTCCTTCAAGAAATTGATCCTTAGAAGGTTAGATAGATACGTTTGACGGCCTCTGTGGTTGAGCACGGCACTAAGCCTTTGCCGGCTTACCTCACTGCAACGCAGAGGCTCCAGGTTCGATTCCTGGTATAGTAAATTTCGGAAACGTATTTTCTCCGTTATTTACTATGGTCTGGGTGTCTCGGATCGGCCCCAGAGTGGTCTGTTGTATATTACCTATAACACAAGCGTGACTTGCTTAATTTGGGGATATACAGTGTGTGTGTTTGTCTGCCGATTTATTATTATTATTATAGATAACACTTTAGCTATAATATTATAACATTCTAAACATGCCGTGTCTGTACATTGAAGTTGTTAAAAAAAAAACAATTGCAATAGACTATATAAACGATGAAGAACACGATGCAATTTTTTGGATTTATCGTCTGTTTATCTGTTTGTTCGGGATTCACGTAAAAACTACTGGGCCGATTTCGATTCAGTTATCGCTGATTGACAGCAAATTCTTAGAATTAAAATCTGCGCTACTTTATATCCCGGGAAATTTTCTGGGCATTATTTAAAATGGCCAGAGATTGAAAACAATTTGAATTCCAATGTGATTTTTTACTGATCGTTAAGAAATTCAATGTAATAAAATGTGTGATATTTTTTGTCCTGGGAATCCCGCGGGAATTTTCCCGGGAGCGTTTTGTAGTTATTAGGGTGCATAAAGATTAGCATATTCTGACAAAGTTTTCACGAAAACGATAGCTTATATACTTTGTTTAAATGCTGCGGTAATTTGTGTTCGGGACTTCAACTCAAGCGTGAACGAAGTCGCGGGCATATCCTACTAACAATAACTAGTGGTCGCCCGTGCTCGAAATTCGACCGTAATAATTAATTTCAAAGACTTCTATAATCACAGATTTCGCCAAGGCAACAATAAACAAAAGAGTATATATGCATGTGTGTGTCAAATACATTGTTGTGTGTGTAATGTTTTTTTTATTGATTTAATGTATTTTTTATGCATTCGTCGCTTCTTCTCTATATAAACAATAAGTGTGTGAAATTTCATACTCCACCGTCCGCTCAATTTTCGTGAAAAGGGGTACAAAGTTTTTGCTTCACGCATTAATATATAGATAATAATAATCGGCAGACAAACACACACATTGTATATCCCCAAGCTATGCATGTTACGCTGATGTTATGGATGATATAGAACGGACCACTCTGGGACCGATCCCAGACACCCAGACCATAGTTAATAACAGAAAGTTTCAGAAATTTACCATGCCAGGAATCGAATCCGAAGCCTCTGTGTTCCAGCGAGTTCGGCTGGCCAAGACTTAGCCCGCTCACCCACATAGGCTTTTATATATAATGTTTGACATAGGCTGTCAAAAGATGAATGGATTGTTCTAGTATTTGTATAATTCAACCTTCCCCTCCTTTATCAAACTTCCCTTCGAATTATAAATAGAACACTCGAATAAAAATTCAACTTTATATGCTAAGACTCAAGTATCAAATTCCTTTAAACAACTTTAGTATCAGCTGAGCTTTAGTTTTAACACAAGCGAATTTAGTACTTAATATTATTAACAATAAGAAACAATTTCCTTTGTAAATTTATAACGTTATGGCGCAATGCTGTAGTGACGTCATACTGCGTAAGGGAAAATGGGTCAGTAGGTTTCCAGTATGGGAACACCAGTTTAATTTGAACTTTGTTTTCATGTTAAGCGTACTATAGAAGAGATCACGGGAGTTTGGTAGTTAAAAGCCAGTTTACATTGAGCTATATTTTCTAACAATTTGTATGGCATCCGAGGTCATTGTAGTTTAGCGTTTAAAGTCCAGTTTTTGTTGAGCTGTATTTTATGCTAAAATATATGTAGCTAGGGATCTAGAAATATGGCTAGTAATTAGCTGTTTTGACGTAAATTATAAAGGAAAACCATTGAAGAAGATTACTGTGACAATCGCCCAGTAAAAGACAAAACTCGCAAAATACTGCAATCACAGATGGAGCCACCAGCCCCTTGTTGTTCTCATATAAAATCTCAATTAAACATTTCAGTCAGCATCTTGTTATTTAAAAGATATTTTAAATAAAAATTGACTCATTGACTCTTCAGGTGATCAGAGGGCTGGTGCTTTCCTCGACCAACGGATCAGTATGGCGATCCAGCGAGGAAACGTAGCCAGCCTTCTGGGCACCTTACCCATAGAAGACGGTGATCTGGGCTCAGTATTCTACTTATAGTATTGAGGGACTATGAGTAGAATATAATACGAATAAGTTTTCTTGCATTGGATTCGGTTATATGTACTTTATTGTAATAGATATTATCTCATTTATTTTTTAGTCATTAGTATAAAATAATTCAAAGATATTTTTGAAATTAAATCATGTTTTTCTTTTATTGCCAGATTGTATCAAAAATTGGTATTCTCCTAAACTCAACCTTCTCGATATCGTCGCGGCGTAATAATAGTTAGTAGAAATTCTTTCGCCGTTTCTTCTCTCCCAGCCATAACACGTTGCGAAACGGCAGTAAGATAGTATAGGCCACCGCGAACCGCCGATCCCGGTCCGCCGGGATCCTTCCTCTCGGGCTTTATATTACCCGTCGCCCGCTCTCAATTAGTGCATTGTGTCGCCCTATGGTGGGCATCATTAGATTCATCCCCCTCTCATGGCAACAGTCCAGCCGAGGTGAAACTCCCTAGGGAGCCCCCTCGAGCAAGTTGCCTCCTGGCTCGAGCGCCTTCGCTTCGCAAAGGCACTCGCCCCGAAAACCCCGGTAAAGTTGTGAGGTCTTCGGACCAACAACATAAAGTCAAGTCAATTAAAAAAAAAAAAAAGTTAGTAGAAAAAATTGTTATTATCACACGGCGTTAGCCAAAGTGCATATTGAAATAATATCATAAATTTTAAACATCTATTTCGCGAGTTTTCGCTTACAAATATTTCTTAAGGTACAGTGGGTTGCCATTGGCACGTCATTAGAATTAACAGAATATGGAAATATTTATAACAAAATAAATGTTCATATTTTTGTAAGCTTTTCAAAATTCAAAAGTCGTAGTAGCGTAATGGCTAGCGCACGCGTCCCAAACTCAAAGGGCGCGGGTTCGAATCCTGGCCGGAACGCATGCACCGCTTAGGCAGTTTTCTGACCTAATGTGCATATTGTTACAATTACCACGTGCTAATAACGGTGAAGGAAAACATCGTGATGCAACCAGCACATCGAGATACTCGATGTGTCAAACCTGCCAAGCCGCCTTGGACAAGCGTGGCGGGTATACTGTCCGTTCCCCTATAGTGGGAGGCCCGATCCCAGCAGTGGGACGTTTATACGCTGCTATTACATAGGCATACATAAATATTCCGTTCTTTTTTGTTTATTGCATATTTAGAAATTATAAAAGTTGTTAACAATACTTTTTTGGTTTGTTTGCACAAAAACTAGACATTACTAACGTGTTATCTTTCTTATCTCGTTATCTTCTTATCGTGTCATGGATTCGGATAATTTTTCATAATTTATCTTACGAGAGTTGAGATAATAAACTGAAAACATGTTATTTTTATGAATGTTGAGTCAAAAATTAAAACAGACTAACTTACTAGCATGAAAATGTTATAACAGGAATGAAAGCGTCTATATATACTTCATACTAGATGGCGCTTATTATGCTTATTGTGTGTGTGTTAAATTATTAAATAAAAATACATACACACATACTGTCACGCCTGTTTCCCATTGGGGTGGGGGTCGGCAGAGACGATAGATTTCCACCTGCTACGATCCTGACAAACACTTTTCTCTTCATCAACTTTCATTAATCTCTTCATACATACACACTTATTTAATGTCCTTTTCACATGATTTTTCTTCAAAATATCTTCAATTTGATCGTGGTTAGTACGTTGCGGTCGTCCGGCACCGACTCTACCACTCACATTACTGTCATGTACAATGTAAACTCCATGTAACGTCACTCGATTTAACGACAAACTCCCTTAAGTGTCGAAATCACTTGGCTTTGGTTGGTTTAGCTTGTCTTACATACAATGATACACTCTAAAGCATTACACCCACTCTCAATAATGACAACAATTAAGTAATAAAAAGTACCTTTTAAGTTGGCAAAATTAGTAAAAGCTGCGCAGCTGTGTACGCTCTTTTATTCCTTTATTATCCTAGGCCGTAATAAACTCGACTATCGGCATCATACATACCGACATTTCTAAGAAATTCTGAAATACCGAAATTTCCAAGTACTTCCTTTATCACCAAGATGCCTCAATATTGCAAGATATGAATAAAATAACCAAAAAATACAACAAAATTACTGGTTCCGCAAAAGACGTCATACAAAAATAACAGACTTCTCTCCATTTAACGACAACTCTCTATAACGCCATAAAATGCACAGTCCCTTCAGTGTCGTTATATAGAGTTTGCACTGTACTTGTTTTGACAAATATTGTTTGTTGACGTTTGTTGTAAATTTTTGTTAAATAAAAATAGAATATTTAAATTATAAAGTAGTAAGTACAATGATGAAAACTTAACATATATTGTTTTATAGCTATAGTCCCTTAAGACTATAAGTAGAAGTCCTATGTCCGTCTCTTGGTTCTAAGCCTCCCCACCAATTTTCAGACAAATCGGTACAGCCGTTCTTGAGTTATAAATAATGTAACTAACACGACTTTGTTTTATATATATAGATTGAAAAAAATCCAACAGCGCATATTACAATAAAACAAACTAACAAAAAAGTACTTAAAATGTATGGCTAATAACAGGTTTTTCTATCAAGTTAAATGACGAACAAACGAGCGAACTAAATTTTGTGTAAAAATACAATAAATGTGTACATAAGTTAATAAGTGAAAGAAGTATATACTTACACACATACATACATAAAACAGATACATATGCATACAAAGACATCTAAATAATAGAGATCTATATAGGTATTAATACGTGAAGCAAAAACGTGAAGTTTATGTAGAGAAGAAGCGACGAAAGCTATTTTTTTTAAATTATGCTTAAAAAATACATTAAATCATTAAAAAAAAACATTACACACACTACCATGTATTTGACACACACGCATATATACTCTTTTGTTTATTGTTGCCTTGGCAAATTTTTGAAGATAGAAGTATAGTCTTTGACAACAAATTATTATGGTCGAATTTCAACCACCGGCGACCACCAGTACCTATTAATGTCGGAATACACCTAAAGGTTGTTATGGCGGCATACTCTAGAACACAGGTGGTAACCACCCAGACTGGCACATAAGCTACCACCGGGCTGTGGGTTGTTTTGTCGCCTCTTACAACAGGCGACCAATTTGACGCAGGAAATTGTATTCTTTCTCTTTTCCTGCACGGATAAAAACTTTCGTCTATTCACTTTACTTGTCCAAACCACCTTAAGAGGCTTTGTAGACCTGATTCAAATCGGTGTTTCAGAAAATCAACCCCGCACGGCCGATATTTACTTCGTTGAAACAGCGCGTAATAAAAGTTCGAGCGTGGCGAAATATTGCAACTGAACATACCTACGCGCACCGTGTCCATACCAACTTGATTCAATTTATTTCATTCTAAGGCTGCCGAGCATGAGAGCGAGACAAAATATCCTAAAGTGAGACAGATCGTTTATAAGCTTAATAGATATTGAAATTTTGACATCGCTTCCTAAGCGTCTTTAGCTCAACTGTTCACCGAGCACAATAGTAACTAAGTGGTACAGGGTTCGAATCCTCGGGCTATGTGTTTCTTTTTATTTTTTAATATTTTTTAGACGAGTAAACTTTATTAAAATGATGTACTTGTATTATGGAACAACAATGAATCCATATATAAGTATATATATTAATATAAATGCGAAAGTAACTGTCTGTCTGTCTGTTCCCTTTTCACGGAAAAACAACTGGACCGATTTGGCTGAAACTCAGTATATATGTGTATATATATATATATATATATATATATATATATATATATATATATATATATATATATATATATATATTAATTCAGCAAAATATGTATAATTACTGTAACAAGGGCTGAGAAATCGATCAAAAAACGCTTTTTGTCTGTTGTAACGCTGTTAACATTCCTCTTTGCCGATTGAAAGATGCTGTATTAGATCTTTTTTCAAACCACAGCGTTCCCTTAGGATCCATCCACAAATTACGTAACATAAATTTCATGATTTTTGACCCCTCCCCCGCCCTTGCCGCAGATGGTCACATTCGTGAGACTCGCCTCGCTCCCAAGTGTGACATCACATATTTTGCAATTTTACATGAAGAAATTATTAAATTAAAACAGCAAATTCGTAATTAGTTTTATTTCCATTTAAATTATTTTTTAATAATTAAACATTTTAAACCGAATCACTCAAGGGGCGCAAGTATGCAACCCTCAGTGAGAGTTATATATTTGTGCCGTTTGCTGTTGAGACGCTTGGACCGTGGGGTCCTGAGGCCATGAGCCTCTACCAAAATTTATCGAAACGACTCATTGACTCTTCAGGTGATCAGAGGGCTGGTGCTTTCCTCGGCCAACGGATCAGTATGGCGATCCAGCGAGGAAACGTAGCCAGCCTTCTGGGCACCTTACCCATAGAAGACGGTGATCTAGGCTCAGTATTCTACTTATAGTATTGAGGGACTATGAGTAGAATATAATATGAATAAGTTAAGTTTTCTTGCATTATATTGTCTAAATAATAAAAATTTGTTAATTAAACACTAATTTCATACAGATATCTAGTATTGGAAATATTTTGAAGTTTTTCAAACAAGGCATTTATGGATGACCCCTTATCACACTGTACACAAGTATAGCACCATAGGATATTGTGATAACGCTATATTTATTCAGCTCGGTGTTACAGGTGTTTTCTGATAACCTACTTGCACGTGGTGTGTTTAACTTATAAATGTTTATTTTCATCTTATCTTCATCTCTCTGCCAACGTGGCAAGGATTTGGTGTGGCATGAGACCTGCGTGGACACGTTGGTCGAATCACATTTACCAAACACGTTTAGATCTGCCGGTTCGGCGGCGAGATCAGTTGAATCACTCAAACAGCGTAAATAAAAATATACACTCCAAGCTATCTTTTACTGCTAAAACATATAAATATAATATCCGGAAGAAAAAGCAATTTTAATTAAGTCTACCACGAACAAATTACGGGAAAAAAAACATTATCTTTGAAGGTGTGCAGTTATTTAATAAATTGCCAAACGACTTACAAAAATGTAAAAATATAAACTTTTATAAAATCAACTTAAAAAATCTTTTATTAGAATAAATATAAAATAATCAACTGCAACATATATCGAAGACTGCATAGCACCACATTAGTCTTAAGATTTATATTGTATAAGTTAATAATTATTTTTAATCTCATTGTAAGTGAACTACATGTTCTTATGGGAAATAAAGTTCTTTAAACCTAATCCTAATATGCGACCCTCGGTGAGGGTTATATGTCTGTGCCGTTTGCTGTTGAAATCCTGGTGTAAAGTATGCCGTCTTAATTCGCGACTCAAGTAGTTCGAAAGGTGGTCAAGAAAAATAAGTTAACAAATAACGCTTTAGACATATAGTGTGTTAGGTGTACAATTAGTGTTAGACATATTACATTATAACTAAAATGTAACCCAGAAACTCAGCAAATAGAAACAGGCATAAATAGTGTAGAATTAAATGAACATTATCAGAGTAGAACTGTATAATATTGTTACGAGCTACAGGACTCGAATTAAAAATGCTGTTGGAACTACTATAGAATTTATTAGAACTGTACAAACACGTATAAAATAAATATAAATAAAACTGGATGCAACCAGTTCACACTGCACGTTTCGGTGCAATTCGACACGCGCAAAGTCCGTCGTCTATATCGCTAATCGAGAGTACTACAAACGTCTTACGCGTTTCGTAGTCGTCGCTTGACTTCCCACCCCTCCATTCGGGCGTTGTCTTATATCAACTACATAGTACAAAAAATTGGCCGCGCGCACTGAGTTTCCGAGTAATAGTAATTTGCACACCTGCGAACGGCTAACAAAGACGAAAACACTAACAATAAGGATTAGTTCGACGCTAATGATGGTTATAAAACAAGTAGAAAGACAATAGCATGTTTTTCTTAATTACAAATTCTAAACACAAAAGAATTCCTAAATCCGGGAAGACAATAAACTGCGCTTACGACAGACAGCTGTGCGCTTATCTTTGACGGCATGTAACAATATATATAAATAGAATATATATGTACATTAAAGTTGTACTAGGAAGTAAGGAAACGTAGGAATAAGAGTAGAATGTATAAGCAAAATAGATATAAATATAATATTGTAAACTAGTAAGTAATAAAATCTAATAGAAACTAAGTTAGAAAAGAAAGAAAAACAAAGAAAATAACATAAAATGACTTTTATTTGCCCAAAAATGGCATTAAAAGAAAGAAAAATATAAAAGGCAAGAAAAAGAAACACTCTGTCTTAACCCATGACGGAGGATATTGGCGAATTAAAAAAAAAGTACGCCGCCATAACAAGCTTGAGTTGTGTTCCGCTATTAGTGGCCAGGTTCCAGTCTCCCTTTAGAGTGCGGAAGCACCTTTTGCTTTACAAATGTCCATAGGCGATGGTAGCCGCTTTCCATCAAGTGCGCCGTTTGCCTTTCTACTAACTCATACAATAAAAAAACCATCTTTGAAAATATGCTTAGGCTTTTACGTCAACCTAAGGATTTCGTTGATAACAAAATGGCTACGGTATTCAAATAAAGGCCAATTCACAACCACGCTTTTGTCAATAAATGACTGATCGAGCAGACATCAATTTTTATTATCTTATCACTAATTTTGACGTTATACTGTGACACATGATACGATAGATCTGTCGACTTATCTCTCGTCCCATTTTAACGAAATTTATGTCACGCCTGTCACGCTGTACATAGCCCCTTATGTCCCCAGCCTTAGTGCATAGATGCTGAGTGCAGCCATCACACACTCACTAATGTACATAGGCTGCATAGCGCTGCTCTTTCTGTGTTAAGATTATTTTTTACAAATATACTTACGTGGACGTGTAGGATATATTTTTTAATTTATTTCCAAATGTGAGCAGGTTTCACTTGCCCACTTACTGGCATACCTAGTGTTCAGGAGTTTGTGGCGATGATGGCGCGGCGAATATTCGACCGCGCCGATAACGCCGGCCACACGTCACTCCACGGGATTGCCCCACCACACACACGGCCACCAGACCATCAACGGACCTCCGTTACCTCGGACGGCCGACTCCTCGTGATCTCATTCGCTCATCGGTGGCCACTAGGCCACCAGAAGCCACAGTTGGTGACCTAACGCCCGAGATGGCTACCGAACGCCAATGAGTGGCTAACCAAGCCGCGGAAGAGGAAAGCCCGCAAAACCATCGCCATGCGGAAAAGACTCCAGCAGCTCCAAATCCAGTTACCGGTGGGTAGTTGTCCGCTGAGTTGCAGCCGGGGTAAAGAGGTAAGACCTCGAGGCCCCAACCTCCTCATTATGATAAAGAGGAAAAAAATATGTGCTTGCAAGTACCGGACGTCTCAGTGGTCATATGATGAGTTGTGTATTTGTCTGCGAAGTTTGAATTTGCCGCCTTCTGAACTGGTCACCTAGGGCATGGGCCTCGGCTTGAACAACCCCCTCATCCCACCTCCCAAGATATGGAGCTGGGCATTAGGAGCTTCCAAACAGGCAGACGACCCATTTAATGGGAAGTTGTTACCGTCCCCTATACACGTTTGCAACGCCAGGGACGTTAAAGGATAGCAACGCTTTAGCGTTGCTATCCTTTAGGTAAGATAAAGGGAATGGAATACGAGACATGGAAGAGAGGGATCAGGGGATGGGATAAAAAATGCTAAACACGAATTTACTCTCCAGGTCTTTTTCGTCTTTATCACAATGAGATTGGGGCCTCGAGGCTTTATCTCTTTACCCCAGCTGCAACTCAGTGGGCAAGTACCCACTGGGAGCTGGGTTTGGAGTTGCTGGAACCTTACATTTCACGTTGACCAATCTGCGGAATCCGATGGCCTTCGCGGGCTTTAGGTGGCTGTCTGTGGCTTCTTGTGGTCTGTTAGCGGCTTTATGGATTTCGCGATCTCACGCCATCGCCCTGCTTCGATGAGCGTATGAGATCACGAGGAGTCAGCAGTCAGGTGCGTTGATGGTCTGGTGGCCGTGGAGTGACCCGTGACAGCCGTTATCATAGCAGTCAAACATTCGTCGCGCCATCATCGCCACGAACTCCTCAACACTGGGTATGGCCATTGCAAGCCATTGCGAGCGATAACATCGTCCCTGACATACCGACCCGCTCCTGTACGCATTCGCAGGGCGATGTTTTGTCGAGCCTGTATTTGGGATCTTCTAGTGGCCGAGTACAGCGCGTACCAAGCCAGAGCCTGGAGCGGAGATAAATCTTATAGACCCATGAAATTATATAGCAGACCGAAATTTGGTCTAGATTATGTCGCCGTAACAACTTTGAGTTGTGTTGCGGCAGCAGTGGCCAGGTTCCAGTTACTTCTTCAAGGCTGACAGCGTATTGGCACCACTGTTATTGCTAACGTCCATAGGCGACGGTAGCCACTTTCCATCACAGTTGGGCCGTCGGCCTGTCTGCTAACCTTCAGGGAAAAAAAACTTGTTACTACTAGTATGTAATAGTAGATTGTTACACTCGAACTGTTAGCGCCCTCGCTACGCTCGTGTGCTAAACCATCTCATGCCTAAATAGGTCACTTTCACCCGAGGTTAACACTCTGCTTTCCATTTTGAATATGGGGAAAGTAAATAAAAACTGATTAGTAAATAAAACATATACTTCTCTAATGAAATCAGGCGCTAAATCCATATTTAAATCTGATGAACTCTTTTAATATGTCATATATGAAACGTACAGTAAATTTCTTTTTCTGTGTAATTCTACCAGCCAGCATTTTTTTGTTACTGACGATAGTAAATATTTAGCCCGAATTCATGTTAAATAAATAATAATTTACTGAAAGTTAATATATAAGTTATATTTACGCTTGGACCGTGGGGTCCTGAGGCCATGAGCCTCTACCAAAATTTATCGATACGACTCATTGACTCTTCAAGTAATCAGAGGGCTGGTGCTTCTCGGCCAACGGATCAGTATGGCGATCCAGCAAAGAAACGTAGCCAGCCTTCTGGGCACCTTACCCATAGAAGACGGTGATCTGGGCTCGATATTCTACTTATAGTATTGAGGGACTATGAGTAGAATATAATACGAATAAGTTAAGTTTTCATATATTGTATTGTCTATATATAGTATTGCTATTTTATTTGAAATAAATATATTCAGTTTAAAAAAAAAAGTTTAAAACGGTGTTACAAAATTGTTGATATTTTTTAATACAATTTATACCGCGCTTTAACAGTGCTGTAAAAAAAGTTAGGCCATGAGTCGCTTTTTAATTTTTACAATGGCAGGGAAAATCGTTTCCCATGCACGAAAAGTACTGTTTTCGTCTACAGGGATGAAACAGATCAGGCAACTGCAAGCATATACTTTTTTTGTTGCAGGAGTTCAGCAGACAGGCAGACGGCCTGAATACTTTCATATACTTTCAGAACATGAAAATAATTTAACGATATATTGTAACATGTGGTGTCTATGCAATTGAGTCTAGCGTAGTTATGCCAAGTAAAATGTCCTGAACAGGTGATACGCTTTGATAATAGTTCATTGAACTTTGTAAATATGCAAACATGTGTAATTTATTCAAATTAAGTCAACTCAGCGAGTAACACTCTTTATGTACGACTGTAAACAGTATATATATTTTTTTAAATAACTTGTTTATGGCCGCTCTGTTTTTATTGCTGTATAGGATATATCCTGAAAATGTTTAACGTCGCCTAGGGGTATCTTTTATCTTCAATTTTTCAAGACAAATATTAAAAAATTTGATAGATTTTTAAAGTTCATTTCGACTAACGTCTTTTCAACTAAGGGGCCATCTACAAATTACGTCACACGAATTTCATGATTTTTTTAACCCCTGCCCCATCCTTGTCATAGCTGGTCACACTCGTGAGACTCCTCCCTCCCTAGTATGACATCAGATTTTTACAATTTTAGATCAAGAAATCTATACTATAATAAATCTGTAAATGATTTCGAGTTTGTACATTGCGTTTATAAATATGAAAAAAATTACCGGGGATTATTCGGACCAGGAGATGCCGAAAATGCAATTTTTAGAATTTTTGTCTGTCTGTTCGAGCATCACGAGTAAAATACTGAACGGACTTGAATAAAACTCGTGATAGAGCTAGCTTATATCCCGGGGTTTAACTAAAGATACTTTTTATCCCGATAAATGACGTGGTTTCTGTGGGATAGACCAAAATAGCGAAAAAAGATGGCGCTGCGATGACTATCTTTTTTGTAAGCTACTGAACGTATATGAATGAAACTCGACACAGTGCCAGCTTATAACCCGAGCTAACACTTGAGATACGTTTTATCCCGATAAATGATGTCGTTTCCATAAAATAGACAGATTAGCTAAATAGATGGTGCTGTGATCGCATTTTTCAATTCACTAACAAATACGTTGTCATATAATACAAATCATTCATTGTATTACTGCAAATCAGGTTGGCTTCGACTCATCTCTAAGTCTTGTTGGGCAGCTGTTAAGTAAAATAGTAAAGTTTTAGGTCTAATATATATAAAAGGTTTTATATATATATATATATATATATATATATATATATATATATATATATATATATATATATATATATATATATATATATATATATATATATATATATATATATAAAGCCTAATTTAGTTTTGATGTAAGTAGCATAGAGTTACTTACTACCTAAATAAAAACAGCAGTTCCGTAATTAGTTTTTTTTTCAATTTAAATATTTTTTTAATAATGTAAACACTATGCTCATATACATATTATTGGAAATATTTTGAAATTTTTAGTTAAGTAATAGTTCAAATTTCGTGTTTTAAAGCTTAAATTTATTCGATTTTAAAATGTGACGTTACGAAATTTAAGATCCCTCCCACCTCTTGTCACACAATGTGTGACAATGTGTGACACACACAACTTCGTCGACTCCCTCACCCCTTAACGTTGACGTAATTTATGTCTGGCCCCTAATGGTAACACTTATTATATGTTATCAGTATCAGAAAATAAGTATAGCAAATTAGATAGATAGATAAGTAAGCAATTATAGATAGAAAACCCCTACTTTGGATTAGACCAAAATGGTCCTTGTATTGTATAAGGAGTTGAAATATCAAATAAACTAGATCTTAAGAATCTTAATGGGACAAGAAGTCAAAAGAAGAACAATTATTTATAGGTACATAGATAATTACGAATATAGCCCGAATATATGTAATAAACTATCTATATAATACGTGAAGTTTCGCACACCTATAGTTTATATAGACAAGAAGCGACAAAGGCATTTTTTTTTTAATAGATGCATGGTAAATTAAGCTATATATATATATATATATATATATATATATACACTTAGTCTGGCCATAAATACTGTTACAATTAAAAAGAAACAAAATATTACATTTGAATTTGGAATCTGTCATTTTTATATGATTGTTCATTGTGTTTTCTCATTTTGGCGCCAATACATTGTACAACATTTTGCGATATTAAAATGGAGTGGGGCGATAAAGAGAACCGAATCGCTGTGATTGCATTACACAAAGTAGGTATGTAGTCAAATGCAATTTTTAAAACTCTCCATACGCTTGTTATTAGTCAAATGTTTGTGTATCGGGCTATTAATAGGTGCAATGAGACCTCCTCTGTTTGTGACAGAAAAAGGTCAAAACAGCAAGGGAAAGAATTCGAAGAAATCCTGTGCGAAAGCAAAAGGTTTTGTCTCGGGAGATGAAAATATCACCTAGAACCATGTTGGGTACTTTAAAAGATAACTTAGGACTTGCAGCCTATAAGAGACGCACTGGTCATTTCTTAACTAATAATTTAATAAAGAATAGGGTGGTAAAATCGAAACAACCACTGAAGCGGTACGCAAAGGGAAGTCACAGAAAACTTTTGTTTACGGATGAGAAATTTTTTACAATTGAGCAACATTTGAACTAACAAAATGACCGTATTTATGCTCAAAGCTCTAAGGAACCTTCTCAATTAGTCGACAGAGCAACGTGGGCATTATCCGTCTTCAGTGATGGTTTGGTGGGGTGTTAGCTATGAAGGAGTGACTCAGCCATATTTTTGTGAAAACGGTATCAAAACATCGGCACAAGTGTATCAAGATACCATTCTTGAGAAGGTAGTTAAGCCCCTTAACAACACCATGTTCAATAACCAAGAATGGTCCTTCCAGCAAGATTCGGCGCCGGGTCATAAAGCTCGGTCCACGCAGCCTTGGTTGGAAACGAACGTTTCGGACTTCATCAGAGCTGAAGACTGGCCGTCGTCTAGTCCCGATCTTAATCCGCTGGATTTATAGTCAGTTTTAGAGAGTACGGCTTGCTCTAAACGCCATAATAATTTGGAGTGGATAATTTGGAAAGAGTGCGTGCTTCTATTGATAACTGGCCTCAACGTTTAAAGGACTGTATTGCAGCCAATGTGGACCACTTCGAATAAGGTTTTTATATTTTAAATTGTTTTATATTTATGTATTAAACTAACACACTGTAAAACTTATAAATGTAATTTGCAATAGAAAAAAAAATCTTTGTTACAATATTTATAGCAAGCCTATGTATGTATATATATATATATATATATCTATATATATATAATGAAAATGGCCTTCCTTTGAGGCTCAATCACGCCTAAACCACTGATCGTATCGACATGAAACTACCACCATTCGATGCGAAATTTTTTCTAGATGGTTTATGGTTATTTATTTTTCGAATTCTGACGTTCCTTCATTTTTTTTATTGCTGTTTTACTTTCATGAACATTTATCCCGCTAATAAGAACAAAAGACAAGCGTTTTCTCTTGATTCTTTTGTTTTCATGGATTTCAACGGAGTTTACTAAACGGATTATGTTCTTTTACATTCAGCTAAGAATCTACTTACAAACTTCCACGCATCCACCCACCAACTCCCACGCACCCCTGCACACCCACTCTCATTTTTTGATAAAAATAAAATGCCGTATCTATGATCGAGTATCACTTGAGAACGGCTGGACCGATCGGGTTAATTTTTGTTGTCTTCAGAATTGTCAGGAGAAGGTTTATATGTAAGAAAATTTTAAAAAAGTCTGCTCAAACGTTAAAAATTTCGATGATAATCGAAGTATTCCAATTTCTATAGTTACTCATCACGAAATCTCGGGAACTATAGGACTTAGAAATGTGAAACTTGGTAGGAATATTACTTTCGTTATGTAGAGGTCAACTGAAAACGGATTTTAAGAAATTCATCCCCAAAAGGGGATTGCGGGGGCGTTAACAATTAAACAATTCCCGTTTTTAAACTATATATAGCTCCTATAAATTCCAAATTTGGTAGGAATCTTCTGCAAGAGATGTAGAAATAGTCTATGAACGAATTTTACGGTAGCTCACCCCACAGGGGGTTGCGGGGGTGGTTTAACAATGAAAATTTTTATTTTTTAAGCCGTAGCTCCTACAGACTCCAAATTTAGCTAGAGTCGTCTATATGTGATACAGAAATTATTTAAGAGGGGATTTTACAACAACCCACCGCCGAAAAAGATTGCGGTAGTGGGTGTTAAAATGTGAAATTTCTATTTCCAAACTGTAACCTCTACAGACTCTAAATTTGGTAGTAACCTTTTATTTGTCATGCAGAAATCATCTCAAATAGGATTTTACGAAATTCTATTTCCAATAGGGATTGCGCCCCCTAATACAACCACACGTCCTGATTGAAAACCTAATCACGTGGGAGGCGGACACACGAATGAGAAATTAGTGGCGTGGCTAACGTGGCTCTGGAAACCCATCAAAAATGAAGCTACGATCTAAACGTAAACGTATAGGACCGCTGCCCGGGGGCGATCGCCAGGGCACACCTGGAGCTGACGCTGGGTGTTTCAGCATGCGAATTGTCAGCGGTGAGGAGTTGAACAGGCGGGCTCCCACCGACAAAGATGCTACAGCCGAAATCCGTGACGATGGTGATAGTTTAACAGTCAAAACAAACACTCCAATAGAACCATATAGCCCAAGTACTGTATCGTACACACCCTCCAGATCATCTTCACCTTCCGTATCATCCTCACCCCAAACACTCTCTTTTATCCCAGATCCACCCATACCAGTCTTGAATGTTGCACGGGAGGCAAGTTCCTTCTTATCCGTGTCCACCAAGGCTGGGAAATCACGAGTACGCATGAAATGGAGCAAAGATGTGAATACATTTATCATGCGTACTTATCTTCACATAACCAAATTAGAGACCGACATGACCACATATAGGCAACAATTACATCAACTTTTTTCCCAACAATATCCGGAAGTAACCGTTTCAGAACAAAGAATATCAGACCAGCGGAGAGTTATAGTACGAAATAAACTTCTCTCTCAAGAAATACTAGACCAACTGAGAGAAGAAGTCCGCTTACAGTTACAAGAAGAATCTGAAGATAATATAGGCTCTAATACTATGACATTATTACATGACGCAGACGAAAATACTATACAAGAACAACCACAATCTTACACTCAATCTCCAATTTTACAATCCCACCCACTCCATCAATCGCAAGCATACACACGGACATCACATACATCCTCACAAACTGAAAATTTAACCTTTATGTTAGAAAATGATATTGAGACCTTAGTCATCGCAGATCAGAATTTAACAACCAGCACCTATACCCAAGAAATATATGACAAATTTACAACAACCCTGACACAATACTCTGGCATGGACCCAGCCGGTCGACCAAAACTCCCTAAACTCAGATACAGCCCTAATCTTGAATACATGTAGAATAGTTAGAAAATTCTTGCAGATAGACGAAAACGAAATTGCCCCTCATAATAAAATACCGTCAACATAAATTTTCCTCACTAGACGCTGCATTCACTTGGTTTAGGCCCGTGGATGTGGTTCAAACTAGCCAAAGTGCTAAGAAAAGATTACCTTTCCAAAATAATAATAATAATAATTAAAAAAAGGTTAAATAAATCTATGTCATTCGCCTGGCAAAGTAATCCGTTTAATTCGATGAGATAGAGTGAATATGTACATTACATGTTGATATAGAAGACATAACGTTTACTAATACTTAGTTATACGTTTGTAATGTTCGTTGCAACGATAAACATGAAGTTAATAAATAAACAACAAAAAAAAATTGAATGGTTACTAGGTTCATTGTTTTTGCTATTAAAAAAATAAGCAAATAAACATTTAGACCATTCATCTGTCATCAACGCTACTATCAACATCAACTTCATGAATTTTCAACGGCCACCATTTTTCCGGCAAGGGCGTCGTTATGAGTATGTCTTTTTTATAATTTTTAATTTAATTTAAAATCTTTTTGTTTATTTTATAAATTATTGATTTTTTTTTCTGATTCACTGGGTACGTTCAGGAGCTTTTCGGGTACCGTGAATTACTCTTTACCGACAATTTTTCATTTGGTATCCGTGATCGGTCTGGGGATCATGTTATAATGATTGTCGATAATCAACATGAGCTTGAGTCGATTATCGAAAAGGTTGTGGTTAAACGTACTCTCTGCTCACCGTATTGGTCCGCAGTGGTTATACGTTTAACCATTTCCATTAAAACATTTTATGATATTTCTTTTTCAAATATCATATCGCGTTACAGATGCCATCTGATCAAAATTACTCGCCGTTTGAATTTAGAGTTTTAGTTTCAACTTCGTTATGTTAACGAGTATGTTTTACGTCCCGGCAAACTCAACTTGCGAGCGACGAGTCGTCGAATGTGAGATGGAGGAAGATTAATACTCATTTCTCCATGAATCGGACCATTTCTATTCACTAATTTCTCCATTTATTCTTTGTTTTGTTGTTCATCAACATTTATTTTTATTATAATAATAATTATAATAATAATTTATTATATCAATAAATTTTATTTTAAGTGAATTTGACTCTTCTTTGAAAAATATTTTAAATTTCAGAAAAAAAAAATTAACAAAAAAAGCAAAAAAAATATGAATAAAAAAAAACAAAAAATATGAATAAAATTTAATTTATTTCCTTTGAAAATTCGCCCAGCGAAGCGGGCGGGGACGGCTAGTATATATATATACATATATGTGTGTGTGTGTATGTATATATATATTATTAGTATAGGCAAATTTGAATAAATTGAGTGTATATAAATATGTAAATACAATTATGCATAAAAATATATTAAATCAATAAAAAAACATTACACACACTGCCAAGTATTTGACACACACACGCATATACACTCTTTTGTTTATTGTTCAAGTCAAATTCACAGTGTAG
Source organism: Dendrolimus houi (assembly GCA_039645545.1). NCBI lineage: Eukaryota > Metazoa > Arthropoda > Insecta > Lepidoptera > Lasiocampidae > Dendrolimus > Dendrolimus houi. The sequence goes on from CM077146.1 coordinate 3,280,645, forward strand.
CCTTGGCGAAATCTGTGATTATAGAAGTCTTTGACACTAATTATTATGGTCGAATTTCGACCACGGGTGACCACTAGTATAAATAAAAATGTATAACAATTTGACCCACACTTGTAAAAAATTAAGTAGGTAAAAATTTAAAAATTTTTGGAAGCATAAATAAATAAAGTACATGACTCGGGCAACACCGTTCGTCTGAGCCCAAAAGAAAAAAAGAAAATGGTAATACCTATTTTTTTCTATTATTATTCCGCCGCGATGATATCGAGAAGACATTGCAAAATTAGTAGAATACGAATACTGGCCACCATCGCAATGGAATCCTATTTTGAATATCTTCGCAACGCCAAGAATTAGCAGAACTGGCCTCTGGATTCGAACCTATGTCATTTAAATCAAACTCCGTTCATAAATCGTCGAAACGCAATAACCGTGACCGTAAGTTAATTTTACTATACATACACAATACATATGTAGTAAAATCATAAAAAAAACATTTTCTCTACAATAGCTCCGATTTCACTGAACAATAAAAATCTAGTTGTCTCGTTCTAACGTAATAAGTTAGAAAGAGACCGCTATATGTGTGTTGAGTTGTACTGAAATGCTAATGTCGTGAAAAACCTTGAAAAAAATAACAGCATACTACTGATAACGAAACTAAATTATTTTCCAACTGAAAAACAATTTAACCGAGTTTACACAGGTAGTAAAGTGTATTGTGAGTTTTTATCAGGATAAAAATATCCTAGTCTATTTCAAATAGGACGGTATGGCTGACATCCATATAACGCTTGTAGCGTTATCGTAAACTTTGCTACGAAAGAAATATTATTATTTTTAATTATATAAAGAATATATTTAGTCATGTTACTATTTAATAATAATAGTATACTTAGAATCATAAGGTTTAAATTAAATCTCTAGTTACGTAATTTCTCCCATACCGTCTTATTTGAAATAGACCATACGTCTACACACGGAATATATGTATATCTTGTCATCTATCATATTATAAAATTCTAAACATGCTGTGTCTGTACATTAAAGCTCTTTAAAAAAAATTGGAATAGACTATATAAACGATGGAGAACATGATGCATTTTTTTATAGATTTCTTGTCTGTTTGTTCAGGATTCACGTAAAACCTACTGGGCCAATTTCCATGCGATTTTCGGTGATTGACTTTTTATCCTGGGAATCTTGCGGGATTTTTTCTGGGAATAATTTAAAATATCCAGATTAAAAACAATTTGTATTCCAATGTGATTTTTTCACTGATCGATAGCAAATTTTATGTTACAAAATGTGTGATTTTTTTATCCCGAGAATCCCGCGGGGTTTTTCCCAGGAGCGGTTTGGTGCATAAAAATTAGCTTAATCCGACACAGTTTTCACTAAAATGATAGGTTACATTTCAAGTCAAGCGTGGACGAAATCGCGGGTATGTCCTAGTATAAAAATATATTTAGTCATGTTCCTATCGATAAATAATCTTATGCTTAGAATCACAACGTTTATTTCTCTATTTACGTAATTTGACGCGTGGCTATGTTGTGTTTCATTTAAATCCGTTCACTGGTTTTCACGTGATGCTCGAACAGACAGACAAAAAATGAAAAAGATGCATTTTCAAAATATGCTGTGCCGAATTAGTCCCGTTGATCTCTTCTCATCTTAAAATTCATTTCGAAAACACTACACCCCTAACAGACTTTTATATTTTAGTTAGATAAGTTTTTCTGTGTTCCATTCGATATCTTGCTAACTACTCACAGTCCTAACAAATATAGTAGTATAAATTGCTTTTTTTTAAATTTACTTTTTAATTTCGTATGAATGAATGTTACGAATTTGAAAACCTTATTACAATTTAATTTCTTTCAACCTATTTTTTATTTGTAGAAGACTTAATTAAATTAATTTTAATAAATACAATTATGAACTAAAAATAAACTAAGTTATGAATAGTACGCTAAGTAAGCTATTATAGACTGTATAACAAATCGCTGCCAGATGGGAACGTGCCCAGAAGGCTGGCTGCATTGCCGCGCTGTATGGCGATGCTTATTTGTTGGGCGAAAAATGAGCCAGCCTTCTGATCACGGGTGGCATCAAAGAGTTTCTTGCAAATCTCTTTGAAGAAACTCTTTACTTATGGACCCCACGGCCCTTATGTTTCAACTCCAAACGGCACAAATATGTAACCCCTTCCTAAGGTTCCATATTTGCGTCGTTTGAGAGCTTCAGCTTTTGAAACAGCGTTGCCAGCCTCTAACTCAGTCCTTGGAAGATGTGACCGCGCTAGAGTGTCTACACATGACGCGTCCCAAACAAGCGGCCGTCCCGTCTTTAAAGGAATAAGTGACATAACCAACAAATATTATATACACTACAGTAAAATATAGTTTATAAAGCGGCTAGTAAAACCATAGACAGTATCTCTATTTTACTTACATAAAAATTTATTTTTGCTTTAATATAAACTTTCAGTGAAATATTATTATTTAACTGATCATGAAAACCACTTAAAAGTCCGTTACGTGGTTTAGAAGAAGTTAGCAGATATACAGACAGACGTAGACAACAACGAAGGAGGAAGCGCCTATGGATTGCAATCCGGCCTCATTTTCAATTCGGTCCTGGTGATCAGGTTAATTTAACTTTCCTTTCTCTTTCAAACATGGGCCATTAATAACATGTAAAAATATAACGATACATATACCAAATCAACTTTATTATGACTAATTTTAAAAAGTGAAAACAATTAAATTCTCAGTGTGAAAACAAATAAAATCACAAATTATTATAGAAGTCATCTTAAATAAAATCTCAAAAAAACAGTGTCTTTATCTAACTTAATGTTAACTTGTGGTTCAGTCTTCCTAGATTTTAAATACAAAGTTAAGATCAATATTATAAATCAAAATTAAACATAACTTAATAACAGATACTATGGACTCGGATGCACACACCACGCGTTTAAAGTACCTACTTATTCATGCAACGCGCGATTATATTGCCAAAATGTGTAATCACCGAACCCGGCCACCGGATTCGTCATATTTGTACCGGATCCGGTATGTGCATATTGATGCCGGATCCGCCGGATTACCGGATTCGGTTTTCCGGATTGCAATCCTTAGAAGTGCCCCGATCCGCGCGCCACCTCTCACCTCGCGGTGAGTTTGAGAGGCCGGAGAGATCCAGATCTCCTGCTAATAAATGGTGAGGCCAGCCCGCAAAGGGGCCGGCCGTCGTGCGTCCGGGCTGGAGGTGAGTGCGCGAGCAAGCCCACAGCCCGGACGAAGAACGCTCGAGGATCGGACAGGGGTTTTAGTGGGTATCCCTAACGCACCCACACGTCAGGTGCTGAAGCCACCCCGACCTGGCGAATCCCACACGCGGGCCGCGACCTCTCCCCCTCGCGCGGCTCACGGTCCTCAACCGAATTTCCTCTCTATTAAAAAAAATACGAGGACTAACAACAAGTAGTCTTTATTGTACACCAATATAAAAACAGTAACACATTTTCATATCTAAAAATTAGAAGTTATAATAATAATATTTATTTATTTGCTCTCACAAATAGTATTACAATGTGTGGCGTTATTGCTTAAACGACTTAAAGCAATCTCTTCCAGGCAACTTTTGGATGGACAAGGATCTTATTTACAATAATTTGTTGGCGTGCAGCGTAAGTTTATAGCAATGATAATATATATAATACAATATATATGTGTGTGTATGTATGTACATAGACGTACACAACAAATGTTCCCTCACAAGTTTGTTGAAGCTATGGATCGATTTAACAGAGCGCACGTCTGCCGGCAGTGCGTTCCGAAGATGCACGGCACGAACAAAGAACGATCTCCGTGGTATCTAAAGGTGTCCTTAGCCGCAACTTCTCTGACGATATCAGAGATCTTGAATCACTGTAGAAGAGCTGGAATCGTTCTTTAAGATAAGATGGAGTTCGAGGTACAGTACGTTTGTGTGTACTACAATGGACGACCTTATTGCTTAAAAAAATCTCTTCCAGGTAACCTTTAGCGACTTTGTTTTGTACATGGTAAATGGGATGCGGTCAACGTGTCCACGCAGGTCGCATCTCACACTAAAGGCTTGCCATGTTGCCAGGGAAATTGAGTCATTCCGTCAGGACGCCCACCACCGTCACGTGTAATACCGTTCGGCTTAAACCGTATAATACCTTGTTTTAAATTAAAATTTAAGTTTGACATTTCTAAAAATTATAATATATCCATTTTTTTCATGTCATTATTATAAGTATTTATAATATTTTCTTTCCTTTTATTGTTTCCTTGTCTTACTGAGTATGCACTATTTGCTAAAACTCTATTAATTCTTCGAAAAGCAATTGTGTCACATATTTCTGTATAAAATTTATTAAAAAAAAAGTGTTTGATCTAGATAAATAAGAAGAAAATCAATTTTTAGCTAGATGTGTTGCTGGGGAGCTTCTTGTCGCTTCTTCTCCTTAACAGCAATGACACGTTGCGAAGTGGTGTACATAGACTAGGAAGTAAAATTAAATTTTAACCTATTTGTATGTCCTTCAAAAGTGTTCTCCAGCGGAAGTTATTTTGAATAAAAACTTTTGATTTTGAAAATATGATTCTTTCTCCGTTCCTGCACGGATAATAACTGACATGGATAATTATACAATATGGCATCCTGCATGTATAATTGACGCAAGCGAAGCTGCAAGCTAAAGCCAGTGGAATATAAATACGTCACTGCAAACAAAATGGCGGGCGAAGCTAATAATTAGTAAATCGGAAACTACTATAATTTTTATCGCGTTGTATTTTTGATAAATTTCCAATCTGTGTACTGCAAACGATTATTGTTGATAAGAGTTTTATTAAATAAGTTATGTTTATTATTGTAAAATAATATTATAACACGTTTCTGGCCTATTTATCTATACTAAAATTATAAACAGGAAAGCTTGGTATTTTTGTATGTTTGTAACGCATAAACTCAAAAACTACTGGACCGATTTCAAATATTCTTTCACTATTAGAATGCTACATTATCTCTGAGTAACATAGGGCATATTTATACGTTTATCCCAAAATTTAAAAAAAAAATGTCCACCCGTGCGAAGCGGGGACGGGCCGCTAGTCACAATACACAGAGTGAATTTTTTTAAGTGGGCCTTCAGGGCCAAATCCTAAACTATGCTAAATAGGGAAAAATACTCAAACGAACCTAGACTGCAAGTAAATATAATTTGAATCGGTTGATTTTGAAAAAAAAATACACAACGTATTATTATAGCAAATCATAGTGTAGCCTGTAAAGATAAATTTCTGTGAAGGATTGCATTGGTATTTGATTTGTGAATTTGTTTGATTTTTCAATAAATATCGCGCATTGGAAGAATAGTAGTTTTATTTTTCGAAAGAAAGAACGATTCACAGTTTTGACATACAACAAGATTATCAAGTAGTGTTTTAAATTCGTCACAGTGGCAGGCTAAGGCACCATGTCCATATATCCTAACATAACATTTGAACAGGCAAAGGTCACAATTAGATATGACAGAATGTCAAACGGCGATTCAAGGAAAAGGGTGGGTTTTGATCAAAATGTTCTATTTAAAATCGGCCTCGAGACTCCTTTAAGTGATTTTCGCTATTTCGTATACCGTATAGCTTAGGGTGTGGCCCTGAAAAGGCCTACTTGAAAAATACACCCTGATGACGGCCTCTCTGGTTGAGCGGACTAAGCCTTTGCCGTTCGATTCCTGCTATGGTAAACGTAAACGAACTTTCCGTTATTTAGAGGCCATCCACAAATGACGTCACACGAATTTCATGAGTTTTGACCCCTCCCCCGTCCTTATCACAGCTGGTCACATTCATGAGACCCCTCCCTCCCCTAGAGTGACGTCACATATTATGCAATTTTACATCAAGAAATTATTTCCGTAATTAGTTTTATTTCCATTTAATTTAAACACTATTCTAATGGACATAAAGTTGGAAATATTTTCAAGGTATTCGTTAATAGTTTAAATTTCGTGTTTAAAGAATATTATATGAAATGTGACTTCACGAAATTTAGGACCCCTGTCACACAATGTCACACTTCATCGAGCTTCATATCTTATACTAATATATAACACTGAAGAGTTTGTTTATTCGTATGTTTGTTTGCTGGAACGCGCTAATCTCAGTAACTACTGGTCTGATTTAAAAAAATATTTCAGTGTTAGATAGCCTATTTATCGAGGAAGGCTATAGGCTATATATCATCACGCTAAGACCAATAGGAGCGGAGCAAGAATGAACAATGTTTCAAAATTCAGGGGGGGGGGGGGTTGCAAACAATTTCCACACGGACGACGTCGCGGACACAGATAGTATATATATATATACACACACACACACACATATATATATATATATATATATATATATATATATATATATATATATATATATATATAAATGTACACACATAAAATACAAGGATTTTCTCTTATAAAAATTAATAAATATGTACGTACATAAAATTCACGGCAATGAGGGTGAAAACTCAGCGCTATGCAGCGTCAGGTGCTGGCTGACACAGCGCTGATTTTCAGCTCCAGTCTGCATAAAACCAAAACCAAAATTAACCAAAACAAGCTTCTATTTACCTTCATCTGTTTTTCTTTCACCTTCTCCCATTTAAATGGGGTCGGCACAATATGTCTTTTCCTTCCACACCCCTCTATTCTGTCACAACACAAATCATCATATCATCCTTCACACTATCCACTCATCACTTTTTTGGTCTAACCTTTACATTTGTACCCATCCACCTTGTAGTTTATCATTCTTTTTGTCACGTGGCTTTCATCCCTCCTTATTACATGCCCATACCACCTTAATCTTCCTCCTCTCAATATTTCAGTCCCGGGTGCAACTTTCAAACATTTACTAACTACTTACCTTAGTGTAGGCTATTTTAAAAAAAGTGTTAAATACTTATAACAGTAATGTTATTTTAGAAATATATCACAAGAATGAGTTAGCCAATAAAATGTTTCTTAATTTACAAATATAATAAACAATACTAAATACGAGTATATAAAGAGTTCCAAAGGCAAACAGCGTAAATGACGCATGCTTTTCGGTCAGGAATCAAACGTGCGCTGTTTAAGTTGACGCGAGTGCGCTGATCACTAAGCTACCGCGGCTCACTTATGTATACTTATATAGGAACAAACTAGCTGACCCGGCAAACGTTGTTTTGCCATTTAAATTTTTCTATTACTAATTTTAAGTAAGTTATATTATTAAATTATAATATCACTATTAAAAAATAGGAGTTGATCGTAGAATAGTGAAAATTTGAAGTTGTTTGTATTTTTCAATGCTAAATCATTCATAATAAAACATAAATAAGATTGTTTTTTCGAAATAATACAGATAAATATTTAGGGGTATTAAAAGTAGATGTTGGCCGATTCTCAGATTTACTCAATATGCACACAAAATTTTATACAAAATCGGTTCATCCGTTTCGGAGGAGTTTGGTAACAAACACCGCGACACGAGAATTTTATGTATTATAGAAGATAAATAATAAAACTACGTTGTGGCGGTTTTAAGCGCGGTAATTTATTTGATTTTTGTTATCCCACGTTTCGAATATTCCGACTTATTATGTATACAAGTCGCGAAAACTTAAGAAAATATTAGAAGAAGATAAAGTTCATCTACAAGATATTAAATGTTAGAAGATAGATAGATTAATTATTATGTATTACTACCTTATATACATGTCATATGGCGTCATTTAAAAAAAATTGAGGTAGCAGTAGATTGTCATCCACTGGCAATAATGCAAATAGCGCAATAATTTACAAGATGAACTGAAGATGACTTCGTCACATTTAGATGTGGATTTGACGACTGATTTCATTACAGAAGTAATTGTTTGTTTAAGTTATCACTTTTTGTTTACTTTCCTCGTGTTTGAAATGAAAAGCAGTGTTAACCTCGGGTGGAAGACCTATTTAGGCATTCGAACTATTAAGGTCACTTTCACCTCGCGTGTAATAATCTACTATTAATCAACCTACACACCAATTTTATATTTTCTATACCCCTAAATGATAAGGGTGACCCCCCTTATCTTTAGGGGTATAAAAAATAGATGTTGGCCGATTCTCAGACCTACCCGATATGCACACAAAATTTCATACAAATCGGTTCAGCCGTTTCGGAGGAGTTTGGTAACAAACACCGCGACACGAAAATTTTATATATTAGATAATCTACTTTGCTTGTAGATAGCATAAAATGAAGTCGCTTACCGTATCTGTCTGTTTGTATGTCCGCTTACTCCTCTTAAACCACGCAACGTATTTCGAAGCGGTTTTCACCATTATAATTGATCAGCTCCAAGAAGTCCTATTTGACGTTTTATATAAATACTGACGAACTAACATTGTAACAGTATTTAAATAATTTAATATCAAAAGAAAACACAAAAATAAGCCTACTTCTTTAGAAACGTAACACATGACAATGTTATGTTTGTCAATACTTTATTTTTCCTTAATATTAGTGACGTGACCTGGAGATTGATGTATAATCGAAAAGTTTGAAATAATTGCCATTAAGTTACGCATAGAGAAAGAAAGGAAGAAAGGAAAGTATGTATTTCTAAAAGCGACACACATAAGACAAATATAACATTATAAGATATAATATAAAATATACAAAAAACTGTATGCTGCAATTCGGAAATGGGGCACTCATATCCGAATCGAATACGAACGAATACTCTCCTAAATCCCAATACGACCCGTGCTAAATACCTAAAATTAATTCTAAATAAACGTGTTAATTAGAATGCAATTTTAAAGATAAAAAAGGCAACGAAACGTAAAATAAATTTCATCAAATAATAAATCACTGTATTTTAATCAATTCGGTAATGTGCGACTTTTTGTATCGATTCCAATTTTTAACTGTATCATCATCATTTGTTCACGTAACTATTAAAATCAGTTTGATAGACGCCAAATGTGATTGTATAGTCACATTTGGCGTCTATACTTACTATATATTTCGGTTGAACTATATATATAGTTAGATTATTTGTCACTGAAGGGTTATATATAAAACGGCGAGTGTCCAGGTTCGTTTTCCATGTCAATAAATCAACTCTTTGTACCTCGCACACTTTATTAACTTTACAGATCACTTCTAATTATCTAAAAGTTATTTTAAATAAATCCAAAATAAAAACGGTACTTGTTTCTCTCTAGTATTCAGATGAAAGAGTCCCCTCTTTTCCCCTTTATCCTTCAAAATCAACTGACATTTTATATGTCAAGTGAAATGATATTCTAGGCGTGATAATTAACAGGTTAGTTAAACCCGTATCAGATATTACTTTGGGGATTGTTTTATAATTATATCTTCAAAATTTATCATATGCAGCAAACTGCGACACACACACACACAAACACACACAAATATATATATATATATATATATATATATATATATATATATATGAACCTAATTAAGTTAAAATAGAGCCACTAGTTGAGGTTTGACGCGCGACATGGCCGCGGGGAAAACTCTAAGTATTCTACTATAATTAAGCCGTAGGGAGTGTCCATAAATATCGACTTAAAAACTAAAAAAATAGATAATATACATGTTTTCTATTTATAGAGATGCTGTCAAATTCAAATTAAAAGTTTTATTCAATATATATATATATATATATATATATATATATATATATATATATATATATATATATATATATATATTCTATCTATTATTGTTATTATTAATGTGTTCTTGTTATTAAGGAGAAGAAACAGCGAGAAACTCCCCAACAACATGTCTAGTTAAAAATTGTTTTTCTTTATATTTCTTGTTCTATTTATATATCAAGCTCTTTTTTGTATTAGTTTTATAAAGAAGTATGTTACAGAATTACTTTTAGAATAATTAATGGGTTGTAGCAAACAGCGCATATTCCGTAAGACAAAGACACAATAAAAGGAAAGGAGAATATAAGTGGCGATAAATAATTTCCAGACGTACTAAAAGTTTATACTGCAACATATCATAATATGTCTATATGCGAACCCGACCCGCACGTGGCCCCTTGTGCTCTCAAGGCCCGCAACCGAGTACTTCGGCCGGCTGGAGGTGACCTATATTCCCGGGGCCGCAGTGCGGCGGCCTGGTGGCCTGCAACCCCTATTCGCATACGGGTATTTTGCTCATGTAAGGAAACAACAGTTATAGTCAAGCATCATTGGGTAGATGATACGTGGTACAATTAATTCCAACAGTATATACGTTAGTAATTATGGAGAGCACGTAGACTGTATATACTTTTACTTGGACGTGAAGTAATACGAGAATTTTCTTATAATATTAATTTATTACACATAACTATACGGTATAATTCAAGGATAAACATAAGAGTGCGTAAAAAGATAAAAAAAAACAACGTAAGATATAAATAGAATAAAAAATATAAAGACAAACAATTTATAGCTAGACGTGTTGCTGGGGAGTATCTTACCGCTTCTTCTACTTAACAGCAATAACACGTTGCGAAGCAGTGTAGGAAGTAAAATTAATTTTTAATTTATATGTATAACCTTCAAAAAGTGTTCTCCAGTGGAACTTATTTTGAATAAAAACTTTTGAATTTCAATTTATATAAGATAAAGTAGCAAGTAGCAGAATAGTTTTGACACATAAATAGTAATAATTAAAGAAATAAATCGAAGTAGACATAGCGTTAAGGACAGAAGTTGTCAAAGAAATTTGTAATAATAAACATGTGTAATAGATTTAAACAAGAATACGGTAGACATAAACAAAAATGTAAACTACGATAGACAGCAGTTTGTATTAGTAATACAAGGACTCTATGTATAAGTTTTTTAGAAAAGAAAAAAAAGCAAAACGCAAAAAAAGAAAAGAAAATAAAACTAAAATATAACAAAAAAAAAATTGCAAACACTAATAAATATATAAAGCCGGATAAATCTGGCCGTCCGGTGGAAGCGAATAAAAAAAACAGTATAAGTGTATAAGTCGTGCGCAGAAGGTTTGCCGATGACAACCGCGACCCGCGGTCGTCTAGTTCTTAGTACTATTTAGACAAGCCCCGGTCCCAGTCGTAGGGAGCGGGAGGGGTGACCATCGGCAAACCTTCTGCGCACGACTTATACGTCGTAATATTGAAAATAAGAATAAAAATCTCAAAAAAAAGTGTGGGTCTCGGGACGCCCGACAGAAGTGATAACTTAAACTAATCTAAATTGAACTATTTAATATTTTGTCCGAAATACAGCTAGCGCTGCAGGTTAGAGTGAGAGAGGAGGAGCCTGCCTACCGCTGCCGTATGCGTGAGAGTAAGGGAAGCCAGACAGACTCGCGCCGTAACGCGTTGCGTAACGAAGCGGTTTACCCTCCCATAAGAAGTTATCACTTCAAAAATTTAACCCTCTCTATATATACTTGAAATATCTATGTTTGTCAAAACTAATCCTCACCTATATAGTCAGCGTTCGGAGGCTAATCCAAGTAACAGACACGATGAATTTAAAGCCTGCACCATAAACTAAACTTATTTATAAAATAACTCATAGTCGAATATTTTAGTTTTTCTACATTTTCTGCCTCTATAGAAAATAATGATAATTCTGACAGCCGTTCCTGTTGGCTCAGTAGTTATTCTCAAGAATCTTATTAATCTATAATAGATTGTGGATAACATTTTAGGGATTATTGCTTACACATTTTCGGGGCCCCTGTAGTCTAGGGAGCCCGTATTATTAACACGACGATAGCTACGCCGCTGTTCATAATTGTAATTTGTATTATATAAGTATACATTAATATTGTTAACATAATTTTGCACACCTGTAAATACCTCAACATATCTGTACATTCATTACGCAATAAATATGTTCTATTCTATTTATTCTTAGAATATGCTGCCTCTTAAAAGCAGAGAAGTCAGAACGTTACTTGTGGTGTATTAAATAATAAGGTAATTGATTAATATCTTCTATAATTTAATCCTTTTTGTTAGCACACCTTTTACAACTTTCGACAGAGAGAAGAGAGAGCATAGACAATCTTTCATTGTCTTTGGTAGAGAGCGAACTAAATGTTTATGTACCTATACAAACATTAAAACGATAGCTTACATTCTTTTTTAAATGCTGCGGTACTTTGTGTCCCGGGGACCCCGCGGGAATTTTTAGTGAAGCGTGGACCAAGTCGTGGGCGTATCCTAGTTTTATTATATAATTCCTATTTATCATAATATTTTCTTAAGTTTTCGCGACTAGTATACATAATAAACAGAAACTCAAACCAACTTGATTGACAATTTCTTTTTATTTTACTTACCACCCGTTTTAATATTATATAAAACTAGCGGCCCGGCGCGGTTTTACCCGCGCTCTATCCCACTCCCGTGGTATATAGCGTCATGTTATATAGCCTATAACACTCTCTGTTAACGTAGCTTTCCAACAGAAGAAAGAATTTTTAAAATCGGTTTAGTAGATCCTACAACGTCACAAACTTTACCTCTTTATAATATTGGTATAGATTATTAGAGCTAGGTATAAATAATTTAGCTTCGAGACGTTTTTGCGTTTGTAGTAGTGCACTGTCAGCACAATAATAAATACTTACATACTTTTTATATATTTTTATAGGCAGGTACTTAATATGAAACTAATAACATTGAACGATATTAAAATAATAAATATAAATATTAAACATAATTTTTAATACTAAATTTCATGTCTAGAAGTCCTGTAAATATACAAACACTACTACAAACGTAAAAACGTCTCGAAGCTAATTTACTTGTATGTCGCTGAAGAGTTTCTTGCGCCGCTACTTCTTTTCAAGCCACAACATGTTGCGAAGCGGTGGTAAATTAGATTAGACTCCCATAGAATAAATAATAACCATAAACAAAACTAAAACTAAATAATGAAAATGAAGTTGGCGGTAGGCTAAATAAAACTTTAACAATACTCATTGACACTTGACACCTTTATCTTTCGTGATAACGGCTACTGAAAAGTAGCCGAAACGTCGGACTAATGAAAATAAAATAAATTACGGCGCTTAAAACCGTCAAAACGTAGTTTTATTATGGTTGAAAAACATGAAAAAATTCTTAAAATTACTTAGAAATAATTGGATTAATACTTTTATAAATGTTTTCAATTTAATATTTCATTCCTATTAATACAGGCGTGCATTACACTTGTATCGGCGTGTTTGGAAATTCTACCCCTAAAGCGGTGAAAAGGGGGTTATCTTTAAACTTTTTTTGACTATTCAAATTATGACCGTTTTTCTCGCAATCTTCGCAAACGAAGCCGCGGGCAAGAGCTATAGAATGTGTGTATGAAACATACAGAATGCACATTGTGTACGTTCAACGTAACAAGAATGAATTTTTGTTTGTTTTTCAACCTCCGGCAATTTCTGATAACACTTCGTTTCAACAATAGTGCAATATTGTGAAGTGGCTCTGGTTTTCAAAAATAAGCATTTCAATGCCGGCATAAAAGAAAGACAGACTTTATTTAAAGAAACTTTATTGTAACAGACAAAAGCGTTTTTTGATTGATGCCTCAGATATTGTAAGTAATATAGTGTCAATGAGTATAAAGATATTATTATGACGGCCTCTGTGGTTGAGCGGGCTAAGCCTTTGCCGGCTTACCTCACTGCAACGCAGAGGCTCCGGGTTCGATTCCTGGTATAGTAAATTTCGGGAACGTATTTTCTGTGTTATTTACTATGGTCTGGGTGTCTGGGATCGGCCCCAGAGTGGTCCGTTGTATATTACCCATAACACAAGCGTAACTTGCTTAATTTGGGGATATACAGTGTGTGTGTTTGTCTGCCGATTTATTTATTATTATTATTATTATAACCAAGAGATGAAAACTACACTATTTTTTTTAACATACTTACAAATAAAACCTTAAATAAATAATAAATAAACTAAACTATACTATATATAAAGCTATACTTACAAAATAACAAATCTATATATAAAAAATTAACTGTTAAGTAAATTGAGTTTTATTTAGCCTACTGCCTACTTGTTAATTTTAATTATTTACTTTCAATTTTAATTTCTGGTTATTATTTACTCTATGGGAGCCTAATCTAATTTGCCATCGCTTCGCAATATGTTGTGGCTTGAAGTGAAGAAGCGACGCAAGAAACTCTTCACCAACATGCCTAGCTCTAATAATTTTTCAAACATTTCATCCAATTAAATACCTGAATTTTGCATGGAGGAAAATTCTAGGTACTACAATGGCCCATTAAGAAACGTAGTTTTGAACCAACTCCAATACTTTTGTTTGAACATCCATTGAGGTCTTAGTTTTCATGTATATATGAATATAATATCAGTGCAACATCCGTCCGTCCTAAGGTGCATTTGAAAACCAACGTCAGGCACCTGTTACCTGGTACATGCTGAACTGACCTATTAGGTACCATGGCGAGTTTTTTTTTGATATATACCTACATCGTTTAATTCGAAGACCAAATAAACATTTTTTCTTTCTCTCTTCCTTCTTGCTATTTAACTTGCGTTAAATAAAACGCGTAGATAAACAATAGTCGTAATTGGAGTATTCAAAAAAAGTTAAAAAGTACCTCATTCTTCGCCACTTTTGGGGTTGAATTGCAAAAAAAGCCGACATATGTGTGCATTCATTTTTTACCAGACACACAAAGTGTGCTTCTTATTTTGAAAATGACAGACTTACATACAAACTTTCATCCTGTTTTTCACCCCTAGGAGTTGAATTTTCAAAAATCCTTTCACGGTGCCCATCTACAATATAGAAAGAATCTGCATGCAAATTTTCACGATCCTAGAGCCAGTAGTTTGGGGTCTGCGTTGATCTGTCAGTCAATCAGTGAGGTCAAGTAATTATATTATAATAATACAAGCGGTTCCTGCAAACGTTGTCCTGCCCCGAAAAAATGAAATTCTAGAAACCGATTCCAGCGCCACCTATCGGGTCTAATTGTGAATCTAAACCACCCCCGGATCCACTCAAACACTAATTTTATTACACCTTGGGTTACATTATTGAAGTTTTAGTAAGGATCCCTAATGTTTTCTAGTAATAAATATAGCCTATATTAATTTGGGATAATATAGCATTTGAATGGTGAAAGAATTTTCGAAAACGGTCCGGTAGTTTCTGAGTTTATTCGTTACTAACATACAAAAATACAAATCTTTCCTCTTTATAATATTAGTTATAGATTTGTTGGTTCTTGGAAATGCAACAGGTTTTTATGTCAATTTTTGAGATAGCCAATAACAATATACTAATTACTAGTCTGCCCTCCATATAGCAAACGCACTACTAGCAAAATAGTGGTTTTCACAAAAACGCAGTAAGTAAACATATTGTTACGAGCTACAGGACTCTAATTAAAAATGCCGTTGGAACTACAAACACGTATAAAACAAATACAAATAAAACTGGATGCAGCTAGTTCACACTGTACGATTCAATGCAATTCGACACGCGTAAAGTCCGTCGTCTACATCGCTAATCGAGAGTACTACAAACGTCTTACTCGTCTCGTAGTCGTCGCTTGACTGCCCGCCACTCCATTCGGGCATCGTCTTATACTAACTACACAGTACAAAGAAATTGGCCGCGCACACTGAGTTTCCGAGAAATAGTAATTTACACACCTGGTTATCTATTCCTGCGAACGGCCAACAAAGTCGAAAACAATAACAATAGGCTATTGTCTAATTGCAAATTTTAAATACGAAGTAATAAAAAGAACTCCGAATGCGGGAGGGGGCAATTAACAAGATGCGCAGCATTTGTTTGTCGGTATGTGACAATAAGTATGCAGTTGGCCCAACTTGTAACAATATTTTTAGATATCTAAACAACATGTCTTATGTTATATAACTTTGTATTGTATCTATAAAAAACGGAAAAAATTAAGCTTGATGTTATAGATTAGCGCCTTGGGATGTCATTTGTGCAAAAAAGTGAAAAAAAAACCAAAAATGACCATTACTGCAACTTCGTCCGCGTTTCATAATGACGATATATTAGTTAGTGAACTGCAACGGTACGATAAAAAATGCGAAGACAGCCACATTTTTGGTTATATACTATCCCACGGATAAGAGGTCATTTATCGGGACAAAAACTGTTCTAAATGTATATAGATAGATATATATATATACACATTAGCTAGCTCTGTGTCGAGTATCATTTAAATACGTTCAGTAGTTTCAACGTGATGCTACTAACAGGTAGACAGGCGAAAATTCTAAAATATAATTTTCGAAATCTACTGGTCCGGGATAATCCCCTGATTGTTTTCACATTTTTAAACGCATGCACTGCGCATTGTGTTGGGCTCCACGCAAGTCGTGGTAGCGTCATGGCTAGTGCTCGCGTCCCAAACTCAAGGGGCGCGGGTTCGATCCTGGCCGGAACGCATGCACTACTTTGGCAGTTTTCTGACCTAATGTGCATATTGTTACAATTACCACGTGCTAATAACGGTGAAGGAAAACATCGTGATACGACCTGCACATCGAGACAAGCGATGTGTCAAACCCACCAAGCCGCCTTTGACAAGCGTGGCGGGTATACTGTCCGTTCCCCTATAATTGCCCGAGCCCAGCAGTGGGACATTTATAGCGTGTTATTATTATATATATATATAAACGCATGGTACAAACTCGAACTTACTACGTTCTACGTTACTACGTTCAACCCTACTCTCATAAATAAACTTCATGGTAAGGTTCTTTCTATTCTATTCTATCTTCGCCGGCCTCTGTGATTGAGCGGGCTAATCCTTTGCCGGCTTACCTCACTGCAACGCAGAGGCTCCGGGTTCGATTCCTGGTATAGTAAATTTCGGAAACGTATTTTCTCCGTTATTTACTATGGTCTGGGTGTCTGGGTTCGGCCCCAGAATGGTCCGTTGTATATTACCCATAACACAAGCGTAACTTGCTTAATTTGGGGATATACAGTGTGTGTTTGTCTGCCGATTTATTGTTTATTATTATTATGCTAATAATTGTAAAGATGGAATTAAAAAATTCCAAATAAAGGAAACATTATGTACAGCTGTTAAGTTCATATATAAAAGCTGGTTTATACGTACTAAGTATAAGTAAAGAAAGAAAGAATTTATTTGAAGAAATAGCGACGTAATTACATTCCTCATACATCATTATATATAGAGCATATTTTGAGAATTTGTACGCCGTATTTTCAGCAAACAAGGTTTGCATTCAGCATATTGCTGTGCCGGAATTATATCCGACACAACGCTAAATTTCAATGCATTAAGCAAATTTTAATTGTATTTATAGTGGCTTAATGCGTGGGTATGAAGATTTTATTAATAATTTACAAGAAGTACTTAAAAGTTAGTTAAAATTTACTTATTCGCTTATTACGTGTAAAACCATCAAAGCGCGCGACTTAAACGCAAATAACATGTTTTACTCACTAATAACAAATCTGTAGAAGAGTTTTGTTTGTACGAATTAATCATTTTTGAATTTATTTATGTACTTATTAATTCTGCTCACGACTACGTACGCGTCGGATAAAGCTAATATTAGACGATTCATTTCTGTGTTTCAATTTGAATTAGTCAACCAAAGTGATACATGTGAACACAAAAATAAGTATAATTTAGGGTGGATTTTTCAATATCAGATAAAAGTCATCTGATCTGATCATAACTTAAGCGAATTCAAAAGTGAAATTTTATCCGCGCAGGAATGGAGAAAGAATACAATATCCTACGTTGGGGCGGCCTGTCGTAAGAGGCGACAAAACAACCCACAGCGAGGTGGTAGGGCATTTGCCCGACTGGATGGCTACCACCCCTGGTCTTAAGTATGTCGCCATAACAACCTTGAGTTGTACTCCGGCATTAGTGACCAGGTTCCAGTCTCCCTTAAGAGAGCAGCAGCGCATTTGTAGCACCTTTGGTGTTGCAAATGTCCATAGGCGATGGTAACCGCTATCCATCAAGTGGGCCGTCTGCCTGTTTGCTGAACTCATGCAATAAAAATAACCTAACCTAGACCAAGTCTGTATAGGATGTTATACGATTACTCTATGAATAATTATTTACTGTTTCAAAGTTTCCGTTTCAGAGTCTATTCAAGACCAAATATGAGGCAGACAGATGAAAATTAAAAAAAAAATGGTTATTTATGATAGATAAATAAGAAGAAAAACAATTTTTAGCTAGACGTCTTGCTAGGGAGTTTCTTGCCACGTCAACTCCTTAACAGTAATAACACGTTCCGAAGTGGTGTACATAGACTAAGAAGTAAAATTAAATTTTAACTTTATACATGTATGACCCTCAAAAAGTGTTCTCCAGTGGAACTTATTTCGAATAAAAAACTTTTGAATTTGATTTTAAATTTAGACTTTCTATACGTACAGATTTTTTTAAGTGGGCTTATTACGGCTAATTAAGAAACAATAAGGATATACCGAAAAATACTTAAAGGAGTCTAGAGACGGATTTCTATGAAAACAGCGTCCATAAATTTTTTAACCGTCTTAAAAAAAGGAAAGAGGAGTTTTTCAATTTGTTGTGTATTTTTTTTATGTATGTTCAACCATAACTTTTGTTTCTGAACTGACTTTTTGTGTTGGATTCAGCACAAACTACTAGATAATTTCATATAAATGTCATTGTTATTGGATACCATACAGTTTAATTGAAAAAAATTCTAGCAAAAATGAAAACGACTTCAAGACTAAAAACTAAACTAAAACTAAAAGCAAAAATAAATATTATTTTATACAACATCTTGAACTCGGTGCGGAGTAATAAAAAAACAAATTTGCAAAATATAGTATTTTTTATTTTTTATGTTTTACTTTGAACCGACTTTAAAATGTTTTTTATTTATTTATTTATTACATATACAACAGTTTACAATATTTATAGCATAGACAATAAACTCTGTTTAATATGATTTTCAGCAATCTTGCAAAAGCAAGACCCCTATAAAGAGGTGATGCTCAAATCTGACATAAATGTAATTTATTTATTAACATAATGCCTGCTGAATTATCTCTATATAGTATATATTAAATATTAATAATTAAAAAATAATAATATACAAATATTGAATTACTAGCTGATGCCCGCGACTTGGTCCGCGTGGTGTGGTTTTTTAACTATCCCACGGGAACTCTCAAGTTTTCGGGATCAAATTATTCTATATGTTGACCAGGGATATAAGCTACCACAATACAAAATTACTTCTATTTCACTTCTTACATCCCCCTGACTCGGTTTTTAGCATTTTTTTTCATTGTACAGAAATTCGACCTCTACAGTTTTATTGTATGTATAGATTAGCTGCGCCCCACGGTTTCAGCCGCGTGGTGATGGACCATCGTTATATTTTGGATAACTTATATATATATATATATATATATATATATATATATATATATATATATATATATAATCAGCCCATAAATGTCCCACTGCTGGGCTCAGGCCTCCCATTATAGGGGGATATATATACTATATCTTTATAAGTTATACTCTGTGTTATTCTGATGTGTAAGATATATAATTGTAAAGTTTCATCAAAATCCATTCAGTAGTATTTGCGGGAAAGAGTAATAAACATACATCCATACATTATTACAAACTTTCGTGTTTATAATATTAGTAGGATTAACTATGTTTAAAATAAGATAAAGATATTTACATTATGTATATATGTATATTTATAATGTTCATATATATTATTTACAAATACATATTGTAAAAAACACTTGTTGAGAAATCAAGTACCCTGTTCAGGAATCGAATCGGGTTATTTTGAAAATATAAATACACATTGTTATTACACCAACTCACAGTGTAGCTTATAAGGATTAAAATTCATGAAGTAGTGCAAACAACTAACACTCAAAGGAGTCTTCCTACAAATTGCTCGCGCTTCATATACGATAATGTTATACTTATTGACTGTGGCCAAATGCGTCTAGTTTATAGCGTAAAAAATAACGCCGTTAACAAATAACTACATTACTACATTAATAACAATATCACATCACATACATGGGTTTAATGCGTTATTTGTGATGTGTGAAACTGGTATAGTCGTGAAGTCATGGTAGCGTAATGGCTAGGGCACGCGTCCCAAGCTCAAAGGGCGCGGGTTCGATCCTGGCCGGAACGCATGCACCACTTGGGCTGTTTTCAGACCTAATTTACATATTGTTACAAATTACCAAGTGCTAATAACGGTGAAGGAAAACATCGTGATGCAACCTGCACATCGAGATAACCAATGTGTCAAACCTGCCAAGCCGCCTTGGACAAGCGTGGCGGGTATAATGTCCGTTCCCCTATAGTGGGAGGCCCGAGCCCAGCAGTGGAACATTTATGGGCTGCAATTATTCATTTATTTATATTGGTATAGTAGACGCAGTGACGGCGCTACATCTGCGAGAAACGGGCTACAACTATAACATTATACCAGATGAAGCTGTAGCATGCGAGTGTTTTTGGCTGTGTGTTATAATTTCGACTTGAAAAATTCAACCAAAATATTTCAAAATATTGTAGTTTTCACAACAATTTTTGCATTTACTATGAAGTTATATAAAGACATTTCAGTTTTATTAGTATACCCGTACTAGTCTGACGTTGTCTTGCCCTAAAAAAAAATCTAAGAGCCGATCGCAGCGCCGCCTACCGGTTCCAACTGTGAATCTAAGCCATCCGGGGACCCACTCAAACACACACAAAAATTCAACAAATTCGATAAAGTTGTTCTCAAGTTATGCGCGTATATACATTTCTACGATTCATTTTTGTATATATAAATAATTAGTAGTTAAAAAAGAAAAGGTTGCAGTATCTGTCCGTATCACAGCTGATTATGCCAGGAATTAGTATGGCTAGAGATAGCATCTTGCGTGCTGTTTACTGCTGGAATACAACAGAGCTAACATGCCTGATGTAAAGTGGTTACTGTTGTTTAAGTACATAAATATAAACGTACGTCGTATTTTGTATTTTTGAAACAAATCTTTCAATGGTTTTTCAAAAATAACATATATAACCTTGTGTTTTTTTAATATAAATAAATGTTTTTTAATTTTAAAATAAATGTTTATAGTTTATATGCAATATATTTAGAATAATATTTTTGAAAAATTTTAAAGTTTAAAAGTACAGATATTATATATTATATACATAGTCTGTTGTATATATTATTCACAATAAAACAATATTTAATTATAAAAAACAAAAGTGGAATAATTTATGACATATGAGATACGAACCCCGGACCTCGGTGTCTCATGAGAAATTCAATACCACTTCACCAACGTGTCCTTTATAAATTAAAACGTAAATCTTACTTGAAAAGTTTCGTCAGGTTTCCCAGGGTATGAAGCACTCCGACGGTAATCCGGTGGCCTGGGAGGCGCCGGCGCTCTCCTCCAAGGCGCGAACGCCGACGGCGGCGGCTGTGGTGCTCCCCATCGGTACTGCGGCCGCCTTAACGGAGCCCTATACTGTCTCTCATCATCGCTCACGCCCGGACCGGGGTACTGGAGTTCCCCCATGTCACAACCGTACTCGTCGGTGGTCCGACAACTACTGAGTATTTATCAGAGAAATCGATATGTGCGCGCGCAACGCCGCGTTCCATTTTCAAAAGATGGATGAATGGTTTAGCCTTTATCAGTTTGGTAAAAAAATGTAGGCCGCTTGGTATGCTGCGGCAGAGGGTACTACGGCAGTTGGTAGAGTTGTTAAGGCTAGTTTTGCTTACAAACAACCAAGCTAAGATGCCTGAACTTAACTCAAAGCCATTACATTAGTATTAGTTAAGCAGTAGGAATTTAACATTTCTAAGGAAAGCGTGTGAGACTCCCAATGGCCAGTCCTTGACTCTGTCTACGAAATTTACATTAACGCGATTTTTTTTAAAGTAACTTAATTAATATTTTTAGTTAATTATTTTAGACTATCTGTTACCCACAACTTAAACCGCGTGTTTTTTTTTCGCGGAACCCTAATTTCAAAAGTAGCCCGAATTACTTCTTATAATATTTATGAGTCAGTGAGAATCCCATCAAGATAAGTTCAGCCGTTTTAGAGATTAACCGAAACAAACAGGCAGAGCGACTTAAATTTTAAAATTTGTTTTTGTTGATATAAATACCGTATATACTTTCATATGCAGTTATTAAACAGATGTTATTTTGACATTACAGACACTTCAATATAACATTTGTAGTATGCGTGTATAGATAATTACAAGATGAATATTACATTCTCTTTAGTCATAAACCTGCGTCTAGGACTCGCATATGCACCAGGACAAGGGTAGGCGTTCTAGAATACCATGGTCTTTTTTGCCGTCGTAGTGCGGGCAGATGGTCACGCCACGCCACCTTGAATGACGTCTTACGGAGGGCGCTTGCCACTGCTAAAGTGCCGGTCCTATCGGAGCCGAACGGTATTGCACGTGACGATGGTAGGCGTCCTGACGGAATGACGCCAGTTCCGTGAATATGTGGCAAGTCTCTGGTATGAGACCTGCATGCGTGCGCACGTTAGCCGCATCCCATTTCAAATTTCAATTATGGCCAGATCAACAGCGGAAACACATAACTCTCAGTAAGAGTTATTTGTATCGCGATGAAACCTGCAGATTGAGATGACCGATGTGTCAAACCCACCAGTGGCGCGAATAGTTACTGCCTGTTCCCTTATAAATGGGAAGCACGAGTCTAGTAGTGAGACATTTAGTATATATTAACTTTAACCCGCGACTTTGTTTACGTAGAAGGTACCTTCATGACTGCCCGCCGGCCTTGCACATCATAATCATTATTTTGCTGCGATGTTATTTTAAAACTGCGATATCTCCTAAGATATTTATTGAAATCGAATGATGTAAATGGAAATTTTGTTTTAAATTAAATACTTGTGATGAATAACGTATTTATTTGGATAACGATTAATATCATATTTATAAAAACACCTTCGCAAATAATGCATTATTTTAGAACAAATTTGGTTAGCATAAAAAAGGTTATAGTGAGTCAACCTTAAAAGATAGACATATGCTGGCGCGGACTTTTTTTTAGAACTTTTAAAGGGGAACAATTCTGTCATACATGATTTTTGCGAAACTTTAACCGTTGACGCAGCGGAAGCTCTCAAAAGGAAATAAATATAATATATTAATAACTTTTACTTATATATAAATGTACGTGGTAGAGCTATACTGGAATCATTTCGTGCGGGCGACCGGCGGGGAAAGTAGATTCTCTGCACATAAAGGCCGGGAGGATGGCCGCGCCCCCCCTCTCATCTCGTGGTAGCCGGAGAGCTGATCCACCTCTTCGGCTAACAAATGGAGGGGTCAGCCCGTAAAGGCCCCGACCGTCGTCTGTCCGGCTGGAGTTGAATGGATTAGGCTGCATATGGAATACTGCTCACACTTATGGGCTGGAGCACCCGCTTACCAGACTGACCCTCTCGACTCCATCCAGCGTCACGCCGTTCGTATAGTCTACGATCTCATACTAACAGGCGGTTTAGAATCGCTTAGCCTTCGGAGAGACTGCGTCCCTCCGCGTAGGCGGTAGACGCCTGTACAACGTGAGTGTTCTTCACTTCCTGGAGCTCCCACGGTCAATTATATTTATTCCGCTTACAACAATGATCTGGAGGGACCTTCCCGCCGAGGTTTTCCCTCTACACTACGACATGGGGTCGTATAAGAAAGGTGTTATAAAATTTCTTAGAGGCTGGCAACGCGTTGGCAACGCACCTGGTGTTGCAAACGTCCGTAGGCGAGGGAAACCACCTTCCATCAAGTGGGCTGTCCGCCTGTTTGCCTGTTGCAGGCAATAAAAAAAATGCGCAAGCGAGCCCACCGCCCGGACAAGGGACGTTCGAGGATCGGCGAGGGGTATCCCAAACCATGGCGTGGCAATAGCATTCCTACAGGGATGTTAGGTTCTTTCCATTACATGAGTCGTCTTCCCTTAACCAGTTTCGCCATGAAATTGACTAAACTGTAAAAAAGGGGGTTTTAATTAAAAAAAAAACTATAAAAAAGAAACCGACTTCAAGAGTAACTAAAAAGAAAATAATAAATATTTTCTACATCCTGAAGTTGATACGAAATATAACATAAAAATTACTATATATTATACTACTAGCTTTGCCCGCGAAGTCGTCCGCGTGGAATTTGTTTTCAAAACCCCCCGATTTTGAAACATTATGAAACATTCTTCATTGGTGCTCCTCTCCTATTGGTATTAGCGTGATTATATATAGCCTATAGCCTTCCTCGATAAATGGGCTATCTAACACTGAAAGAATTTTTCAAATCAGACCAGCAGTTCCTGAGATTAGCGCGTTCAATCAAACAAACAAACAAACTCTTCAGCTTTATAAATTAGTATAAGATATATGTTTTTGTAGTCAGAACACATTTAGGGTATACGGCTTCTAGATAAATATGCATCACTCACACTAGTATTGTATACTATTACTATTAAAAATAAACTAAGTTCTAAATAAATAAATAAATCCGTGGGATCTCAACGCTCTAAAGGCCTATAGTGACGTTGCCAAATGTTTAGTAGACGTCACATGCGAACAGAAAGAAGGCTGCCGTCTATTTTGCTCAAAGATTAAGCGTTGCCATGCAACGAGGCAACGCCGCCAGCCTATCTAGAACGTTCCTGGTAAGTGACAGTGGTTTGGGACCAATATCTTATCTTTAGGTATTTTCCCTTTTTTAATTTAGTTTTAGATTTTATATAAGTATAGTTTGTAGTTTATATTAATTGTAATTTTATGTATTATTCATAAATATAATAAATTTGTAATTGAATTTAGAGCGAAATATGTTACGTTATTGAAATAAAAAACACATTATAAAATATCCTAAATTTAAAAAAAAAAAATGATCATGCCGTGTACAGAAAGAAGTCTGGTTCGTATTTCGCGCAAGGAATCAGCTTTGCCATACAGCGTGGCAATGCAGCCAGCCTTCTGGGCACGCTTCCTTATGGCAGCGATTTGTTACATACTTTGTATTAATTTATTTATAATTTTGTTTATTTTTAAGTATTTAGTTTATTTTTTATATTACTAAAATTAAATTATACGATAAATATAATTATACTTACAAAATCACATAATCTATATAAAATCTGTTGTTTTTTGTGTTTCACTTGGCACTGGCTTCAACATATGGAAAATATGAATTATGCCCTTTTAAGGTATTCTTGAAATCGGTTTCTTTGTTACATAATTTTTTTTCCCTTTCAAATGACTTATGTAGTAGGTATATGATAACCAATAACAATGAAATTTAATAGAAACTTAAAATTAACATAAGTGTTATGAATAACTTCTTATACTTTATACGGAAAAGCCCAAGACATTATTTATATTAATAAAACTACAATAACTATAAATTTAAAAATAAGATACAAACTATACTATATAAAAACTAAAA
The DNA here is from genome assembly GCA_039645545.1 of Dendrolimus houi. Taxonomy (NCBI): domain Eukaryota; kingdom Metazoa; phylum Arthropoda; class Insecta; order Lepidoptera; family Lasiocampidae; genus Dendrolimus; species Dendrolimus houi. The sequence continues at coordinate 3,306,286 of CM077146.1, forward strand.
TTAAATAAAAAAGGGGAAAATATCTAAAGATAAGTTTTATTATTTTACTTACACGCCTTAAATATTTACCTAAGTTCCTACTTTATATACTCGCTTTAACATCTGTCTATACAAGTTTATATGGCAGTATAACACCTCACAACCCACATATGAATATAAGTGAAACATTCAAGTTATGCATTATATATAGGAAGAACTAATACCTATAGTTTTGCCTAGTTTAGGTGTTAGTATTGACTAATTTTATTAATTATTTTTAGTCTCCCTAATTATTAATTAGATTAGATTAGAATTAAGATGAAAAAAATTGTGTGTGTGTGTGCAGTTCACACGCAGTAGAAGTGAAACAAAGTGTGACAAGGGGTGAAAGGATTCTAAATTTCCTGACGTCACATTTCATATATTATATCGTTGTAATATATTTAGGATTTGAAACACGTGATTTGAAGTATTAACGAAAAACTTCAAAGCATTTCCAACTCTATCTGTACGAGAATTGTGTTTAAATGATTAAATAACGCAGGCTTAGTCCTATAGATTTATGGGTTTATCTCTTTTTAATGTCGTTTTTTCGTTTCATCGAGTTTCAAATCAGAACAATTCTAAAGAAGTGTCACTTCAAAAAGTTTTGCCTGAAAAACTGCTATAATTTCACATGTATATATCTGATTTTAATACATTTTCTGCTATATCTTCGGAACCCAAAGTCTAATAACAATAAAATTTATATGGTATTTTGAAGCTTTATTGAATCCAACGCAAGAAGATCGATACATCAAAACGGTTTAGAAACAAAAAAATATGGCCAAATATATACATAAAAGAATATTTACATGACGATTTGAGAACCTCCTCCTTTTTTTCAATCGGTTAAAATGTATAAAAAACTGTTTTTGTTTAAAATCTCATTGATCGATTGATAAGTGTTACGCTTTTTCTTAAGTGGCTACGGAACTCATAGAAGTATACATTTTCCGAGGTAAATCGTACTGACTTCATTAGTTACTTTAGTGGCCTCCAAATTACTGCATTGCTACGTCTAAAAAGGCGCACTGCGGCTGGATACGGCCAAAACTGTACTCATAATAACACTAAAACATTATATTTTTGTATAAAATCTTACATAACCCTCTTTCTTCTCCCTATCTTCGTCAACGTTTTGAATTTCTTGTTCCTTCTGACAAATATTGCAGAACTTCTAAACTCTTTCTTCTCAAAGCTCCCACACACTCATCGGCATGTTATAGTGGTTCTTTCTCGTCCACGCAATTAGATTCTGGAACACCCTGCCACATACGATCCGAGACAGCTCATCGGAGAGCAGTTTCAAAAAAAAGTCAAAGAGCACTATCTATCTTAAATTATTCTTATGTATCTATATTTTACATTATGTATGTATGTATGTATCTTAAGAGTATCTTGTATGTAATTTATTTTTGTTAATCTGTTTATATTATGTTATATCGTTAACTATCTTTAGTGTACACAACCCTGCCTTTTGCCTCTCCCCTTCTCGCTAGACTCATAGGTTTGCTGGAAGAAAACTTTTGTAGGGTTAAAAGCTCGCCTTTGTACACACCACTATTCTATAATTTTGTATGTAACGTTTTGTGTACAATAAAGAATAAAGCTAATTAATACTTCACTTATTTACTAATGGCCGGTTCCTATATCTTATTAAGCGTTCATTTGCCTTATTATTCTTTTATTGCTTGAAGTAGGCAAACAGGCGGACGACCCACGTGATGGAAGTTGGTTACCGTCGCCTATGGACGTTTGCAACACCAGGGGCGTTCCCGGCCCGTCCGAAGGGCGTTATAAAGAAACTTTATAACGCCCTTCTTAAACGACCCCATTTCGTAGCGCAGAGGGAAAATCTCGGTGGGAAGTTCCCTCCAGATCATTGTTGTACGCGGAATAAACGTTCTAAAGAACCGTTGCGTAGTTGAGCGTGGGAGCTCCAGGAAATTGGGGTGAACATCCCGTCGATGGCGAGCGGTGCGGTTGTAAAGTGAGGCGTTGGCACCAAGTCAAACAGTTCCTCGGAACACTCTCCGTTGTACAGGCGGTAGAATACGTAGGGAGACGCAAAGTCTCTCCGAAGGCTAAGCGATTCTAAACCGCCTGTTAATATGAGATTATCGACTATACGAACGGCGCGACGCTGGATGGAGTCGAGAGGGTCAGTCTGGTAAGCGGGTGCTCCAGCCCATAAGTGTAAGCAGTATTCCACATGCAGCCTAATTTATGCTTTGTAAAGCACAAGTCTTTGCCGCAGGGTGAAATACTACTTAGACGGGTTTAGCACACCAAGCTTTTTTGAGGCAAGTTTAGCATTGTCTTCCAGATGACCCCGAAACTGCACGTCATTTGTTATATCGACGCCTAGGATCGCGATACTGTTGGAGATAGTAAGGGGTGTTCCTTGTGTATCATAGTCGCAACACTATGATATATTTGTCTATGCCAAGCTCTCTGTCTATGGACGCACCGAGAAATGGACGACTGCTAATTGTAACGCTCGATAATAAAGTAATAAAGAATAAAGGATTTTAATTATAAAACCCATGCGAAGCACCTTGGAACTGTGGCGCAGGGATAAATGGGGTCTTTTTTGCAGAGGATGCGCATACCTGTGTCTTCGTGGGGTTAAATTGGATACTATCGGTTAATATTTGATATAGCTCCATACAAGTAATGTTAAAATTCAACCGATGGCAAGGCAAGTGAATGACAAGCTATAGAAACTGGCCATAAAAAAGTATATGAGAAAGAAAGTAACTAATTTTATTCAGGACAAATTACATTGGATAGTGTAGGTATAATCTATATACATATAATAAAACTGTAGAGGTCGAATTGCTGTACAATGAAAAAAAATGCTAAAAACCGAGTCAGGGGGATGTAAGAAGTGAAACAGAAATAATATAGATTTTTTTCATTTTTTTTGTTTCTCTGTTTGTCTGTCTGTTTGTACCGGCTAATCTCCGAAACGACAGGACCGATTTGAATGAAATTTTGTATGGTGGTAGCTTATATCCCTGGTCAACATATAGGATTCTTTTGATCCCGAAAAATTAAAGAGTTTCCGTGGGATAGTTAAAAAACCACACCACGCGAAATCGCGGGTATCAACTAGTTTTTAATAAATTTAAAACTAAAATAACATACTCTTGTCCTGCAAGGGGCATCAGTCTCAGCATAATGCTGGTCTTTCAAAACCAGCACCGGTTTTCCGCTGAGCCCTTAAGGTACTGTCACGGCAGACTACATCATTATAAAGCATGAAGAGTGAATTTGTGTTTCCCATCCGACTTATGGCCGGTTCCTAACTTACTAATCATTCATTTGCCTTACCATTGGTTGAAATTTTACATTATTTGTATGGAGGTTGTGTCACATTTTAACTGATGGCAGGGCAAATGAACGGTTGGCAGGACCTGGGAACCAGTTATAAAACACAAATGTTTATGTGTGTGTCATCTTTGGATAAGTAATGATGAAGGTTTTAGAGCAGGTCAAAGGAAACCTTTTTAAGGATTCTCCTTCTACTGACACACACGCTTGCCAGGGTATTTATTTCTTGTTTTCTGTGTTTTTTTATCTTTATTTTCTTTTCTTTCTTTTTTATTGCCAAATATATTCTAATACATATATTTTTAATACACTTTTCAATCTAAAACATTCTACTTTTTACTTCTTCTACTTTATATAATATTATTTCTTATACTAATACATTTAATTTTATCCTTATTCTATTATACTTCTTTATTAAACATATTTATAAAAGAAAAGAAAGACTTTATTTAAAGAAATAGTGACGTAATTACATTCCTTATACATTATTAGACAAAGAGTATTATTTGAGAATTTGTACGCCGCATTTTCAACGAATAAGGTTTGCACTCAGCATATTACTGTGCCGGAATTATATCCGACACAACGCTGATTTTCAGTGCAAACCTTCCTTTTGGCGTAATACCAAAACGACCCAATTTTGTCAAATAATAACTAATTCTACTTATGCAATATGTCATAAGTAAATAAATTTAAATAAAACCAACAATAAAATACTTTGTTACTTTAATGTTAAAATAAATACCCGTGTAACAACTTGTATCAAATCAGAATACAATTCGATAGTGTGATTGCCGACACGCGGTGAGGAGTGTGGGATTCGGATACCCACTGAAATCCCCCGGCTTTTCGTCCTTCGCCCTTATGCCAGGGCCACGGGTTTCTGGCCGTGCCACTTCGAAAGCCCCGGCAGAAGGCCTTCCGGCCTTTTCGACTGCCGGGGAACTTCTTTTTATCCTCCGGCATCTTCAAACTCTTTACTTGTGGGACGGTTTATAACTCGCCTCATGGGAGGAGAGGTGAGCGCGCGCGGAACACGACACGTCCCCATATCGACGGCATAACGGCGGGTGAGAACCTTTTTAAACATTAATTTAAACATTACCAACAGTGTTATTATTTTATTTATGATAAACCGATGTAAATAATTATTTTAAAACATTAATAAAAATCATGTATATGCCTCGCTATTGTCCGGTAAAAACGGAATTTGTAACACGCGCTCTAATCAAATAAAAATTTCAATCTAACCTTTCAAAACACCAATTAATTATATTGTTACAACTTAGCCTAAATTCCACGAAGCACGTCGATAAATGTGTTACATGCCCGCATTTAGAGTTCTTTTGTTTACTTTGTGTTTAATATTTGTAATTAGAAAATCCGTCTACTGTGTATTGTAATCCTTTATGATGGTCGTTAGCCAGGTGTGGTTTTTGGAAAACTTCAGTCCACGCGGTCGATTGTCGTGTTGTACAGTTTAGTATAAAACAATGCCCAAATGCGAGGGTGAGGCAGTGTAGCGAGAACCACGGTCAAAGCAAGACGTATACATTCGATAAGCGATATAGTGACAGACTTTGCGCGTGTTATTTAATTGTGCATTACATTTGAACTTATTGCGTCCGGTTATATTTGTACCTATGTTATATGCGTTTGTATAGTTCTAATAAATTCTATAGTAATTCCAAACGGCATTTTAATTCGAGTCCCATACTCGTAACAATGTATAACATATTTTTTTTAATTAAAGCATGTACGAAAATTTTAGTACACAAGTCCACTCTGCAGTAGAAACCACGAACAAGTTCCCTGTGAGGGTAGGTTTGCACCAGGGATCCGCCTTAAGTCCTTGGACCTGTTTCTGCTGGTGAAGGATGCACAGACCGCAGAGGTACAGGATGATTCCCCCTGGTGCATGCTCTTCGCAGATGATATTGTCCTGGCCACTAAAATGATAAACCACAAAGATCTCCAATCAGCTGAGATGAGAATGTTGAGATGGATGTGTGGTGTTACAAGAATGGATAAGGTGAGAAATGAGTACATAAGTGGATCTTTGAAAGTTGCACCCGTGACTCAAAAATTGAGAGGAAGACGATCAAGTTGGTATGGGCATATAATGAGGAGGGGTGAAGGTCGCGTGACAAAAAGAATGTTAAACTACAAGATGGATGGGTACAAACGTAAAGGTAGACCAAAAAGATGGATTTATTGTGTCAAGGATGATATGATGATATGTGGTATGACAGAAGATGTATGTCAGAATGGAGGAGTGTGGAAGGAAAAGACATATTGTGCCAGCTCTAAATAATTGGGAGACGGTGAACGGAAAGAGAGAGAGATTTTTTAAATTTAAATCAGTTACACTTTGAAAATCAACCAAGGAATGATCTGTACAGATTATAAATTGTTTTGAATAATAAATCGAGAATATCAAAAGGACTCATATAGCCATCTAGTGACAATGAATTTAGCAGTTTTCCGAGTTACTTTTTTTCTGAGTTTTGGCTAGGCACGGTATTACTTTTTTATACTGGCTATTATTATTCCTCGTTCACGATAACTTGCCTTTAAGCCAGATCTTAGATTAAAATGTAGTTTCTTCATTTTCTTAAGCCTATGTGTAGCACAGCTGAACTGTAGGTTATCAGCTGGTGTCATTCAACGGAGTTCTTATGACAACTCAAAAGGCCACATTTGACTATACAGTTCACATTTCTCTCAAAACACATAATTACTACTCAAAAACTATCAATATCCTAGAACTATTGTTCATTTTGGAGTAATTTTATACATTTTTAGAAAATAAAACTGTACAGCACAACACCAGCTTTCAGTTCCCGCCAAAAACCCCGGATAATTTTACTAATAATAAACTTGTAATTTTACTGTTGACCACAGAGAGCCACTATTAGAAAACAAAAATTGCAATGTTTTAATCAAAATTTTGAAGTTTTGATACAAAACTAATCAAACATAACGTACATACAATAACGATGAACAGTGACATCTATGGAATAAAGTGAAGTTAACCATCACTGCGATGATAACAAATGAAAATCGAGAACTATAGAATAATACAAAATAATTTATATTTCACATTATTCTCTTTTCTTAAGTGGAATATGTATTATCGCTTGGCATCAGCTATGTCCTATTCCTTTATCTTACTATTCATTCCGTTTAGTTCATGCACTTGACTTACCATCGCGTCGGTTGAATTTTGTCACTGCTGTCATCGAAAATGTTTTTCGAAAATGATCGAAAACGAAAGACCGACGTTTTCGCTACGACCACAACGACCGCGGTCGCCCTGTGGAACGGCTAACGGAGCATTTGGGCGTGTGAGTTTTATTTTCTAAAAATGTGTAAAATTACTCTAAAATGAACAATATTAACAATTATGTGTTTTGTGAGAAATGTGAACTATATAGTCGAATGTGACCTTTTGAGCTGTCACAAGAACTCCGTTGAATGGCACCAGCTGATAACTTACAGTTCAGCTGTGCTACACATAGGCATAAGAAAATGAAAGATAAATTCTAAGATCTGGCTTAAAAGCCTAGCTGCCTAGCCATAAACCTAAATAAATAATAATAATTTATAAGTTTTGTCTATGGTTTGATTTGATTGATTAATTATTTGTAGTTTGAGACTTTCTAAAATTTATAAAGCTTTTTTTGATCAACAAAATAAACAGTAATAATAAGTATATACCTAATGTTAAATTAACATTCCAATGCACGATGTATATTACATCAAAGTGAAAATAGTCCTATAATGCTCAATTACAACAAAGATATACTTTCAAGTTCAAATAATCTTTGTTACTGACTAAAAAACATTGAAGTTTTGTTATTATTTGAAGCTTGGAGAAGACTATGGACGATATAGAAGATCCTACTTACACAAATCTCAAAATACCGGGGGGAAAGAAGCTTCTGATTAATCCTTTCGCTCATGAAACAGAACACCTGAAAATAGTGCTACAAGAGACACTATCCGAATTTTGCTCACACTGCAACCTCCGATTCGACAGTACTGTCGAGTACACACAACATATGAATGAATTGCACAGCGGTAAGCGGTTATTCGTGTGCGATATATGTAAAGCTGATTTCACTAGACGTACGCATTTGAAAAGGCATATTAAGAGTTTACATCGACACCCGAAGTATTCTTGTTGTCCAGTCTGTTTCAAAGCTTTTAAGCGGCAGGATTTACTCATGAACCACATTAAATACAAGCATGCAGACAAAGTAGATACATTTCATTGCAGAGACTGTAATTTCATGTGTAATACAATGAAGGAGTTGAAAACTCATGAAATTACCCATACAATGGCTGAGAGACACCATTGTCCTCATTGTAGTAACACTTTCAAGAGAAGAGATCACATGTTGAGGCATATTAAATGCCAACATTTGAACCAATATGTGGAGTGTCCAATTTGCAACCAGAAGTATACAAGGAGAGATCACGTTGTGAGGCATGTTAGAGAAAAACATAAAATGGGTATGATTGATGGCAAAGTTGTGAATGCAGAAGACTTATTACTACTTTAAGTTTAATGGTCATAGTTTAATTTCATTTCTGTGTATGGAAATACTGTTATATAAATAATTTATAATATTTGCACTGTAGCATGGTGTAGGTGACATTTAGGGAACCATACTCCTAGATAAGTGGCAGAATGACATAATACTTAGCAAGTGACATGTCATTCGCATACATTTTTTATTCTCTCTTTTTCTTTGTATAGGGATGGAAAAAAAACACTAATTTCTGCAGCTTCTAGGTGGTGGTGGGCATTTGCCTGTCTCGATGGCTACCACCCCTGGTCTAATGTGTGCCATCATAACAACTTTGAGTTTTGTTCTGGCAACAGTTCGAGGCCGGCCACTCATTAGCAGCACCCCCAGTATTGCTAATGTCCATAAGTGACGGTAACCACTTTCCATCACATTTGGGCGTCAGCCTTTCTCCTGTGCTTGAGCAATAAAAACACATGTCTAGGGGGCTGTGTGCTGCTCTATCTTTAGAATGGCACTTAAAACTCTGTTGGTTGGTTACCAACTCCCTGTGTAAACCTCACCTGCACTTTATATAGTACGAGCAGAGAGAGTAATCACAATCTACCTGCTGCACATAAACTACATGAACCATTTCTTTTTACTTTTGAAACTTATCATGATTTATATTCTTGGCATGTTATATCCATGTTGGAATCTTTACCTTGATACCTTGACTGGCTGATATATTGCATATTGTCACTTGCTTTGTAATTGCTGTCATCCGCACCATACTTCAGTGCAAGTAGTATACCATGAGAAAACACACCCCAGGGTGTGAGCTTTCTTTATGTGAATTAATACATATATACCATATATTTATTGACAAGAGTTGTTTTATCATTAACCTCTTTTATAAAAAGTACCTGATTTCATGATAATAATTTTATTTAATCATCATAAATTTTAAGTATTTTATTTCATCCTAATTATTAAAAGTACACATTTACCCGATTTTGTTATATTCGGTTAACAGATTTATATGTGACGATGGTAGGAATCATGACAAAATGACTAATTCCCTGGCAATGTGGCAAGCCTTTAGTGTGGGATGCGACCTGCGTGGACATGTTGACCGCATCCCATTTACTAAACATGTCTAGATTAACCGGTTCGGTGGCGGAAACAGCTGAATCACTTAAGTGGTGCAAATATGCAACGCTCATTACGAGTTATATATTTGGGCTGTTTGCTGTTGAAATGCTTGGACAGTGGGGTCCTGAGGTCATGAGCCTCTACCAGAATTTATCATAACAACTCATTGACTCTTAAGGTGATCACAGGGCTGGTGTCTACCTCGGACAACTGTTTGGTATGGTGATTCAGCAAGGAAAAGTAGCCAGACTACTAAGCACCTGACTTAGGCTCGGTATTGTACTTATAGTCTTGAGGGACTATGGGTAGAATAGAATATAAATAAGATTTGTTTTATTGTATTAATTTATAAAGACATTGTATACATTTATATAATCCTGTTACGTATTTAAGAGATGGAAAAATGAGTAAACTAATATGAGTTGGCAACACTGAAGTGATATCCGAGATCACTGCATATTTATCAGCAGGGCTTGGAATCCGGTAAAAAAAGTTGAATTAGTTACACCCTACAGCCTGCGTATATACAAACGTGTCTTTTAGGTTTTGTTCTAACTTTAACCTCAATCAAATGGTTTTTGGCAACAAAAGTTAGTTAAATAGTTTTTGTGAATAAACCGGTGTTAACGGTTTTTGCAACAAACCTACTTTCAAAGCGCAGCCATGTGGTACAGTAAGCTTTAGTCGCACAAAAACACATGTTTACATTAGAAACGTGTGACACAGAGAAAGTAATTCTCAGGGAATAAACCGGTTAATCCAGGTTTCAGGGGCGTAGTAATAGAAAATGGCGCCTATGGCACGCATCATAGTTGCGTCTCTTCGTAAATTATCTTAATATACAAAACGGATACACTAAATAAAACAGTCTAATAAATCTTATTTACAAAACAAAATTTTTATTTTCTTTTTTATAACGAAAGTCCTTAAATCCTTTACATTTACATTTGCACCTTCCTGGTCTTCTGTGACGCAAACACATCGATGTTGTTTTCTAATTTAACGCCCGGGACTAGTGCCCAACTTGCCCCAGCCTAGCTACGCCTCTTACAGGTTTACATAAGGTTTTTAAGGTTTACACTCCGGTCGAAATAATTGACTAAAACCGGACATAACCGATTAATAAGGGTTAACTTTAAACCGGTTCCAAACCTCTCAGCTACTGTAATGTAAAGGATTTAAGGACTTACATTATACAAAACAAAAAAAAGTTATTTTCTTTTTTATAACTAAAGTCCTTAAAACCTTTACATTTACATCTGCACCTTCCTGGCCTCCTGCGACGCAAACACATCGATGATGTTTTACTAAATTAACGCCCGTTGCTAGTGCCCCATTGCCATACCCCAGCTACGCCTCTTACAAGTTTACATAACGGTCGAAATAATTGACTAAAACCGGTTATAACCGATTAATAACGGTTAACTTTAAACCGGTTCCAAGCCTCTCAGCTACGGCTTACGGATACATCGGATAGTTTGATTAGTTTTTTATTGAAGATCCCTTTGTTGCTGGGGCCTCATTTGCGTTAATGTTAAAGATTTACGTTCATATTGCGTTAGAATAAGTTCGGAGGCTTCTTTAAGGTTCCTAAAGATTTTAAACTTATTTTAATTCAATATGAATAAGGCTGTGGCCGAATGCGTGTTACAACTATTTACAATCGTTGTTTACTAATTTTCAAAAATCTAAAACTATAAATATTTAAAATAAAATAATACATATAATTTAATTAATACTCATATATTTTTATATATATGAATATTAATTAATAATAATATAAAATAAAATTTAAAAAGTCACCACTTATAAACACAATGTCAATGTCATACAATAATTTGATACACGTAAAGCGACATCTCAGGGTGTACAAAATAAACGACAGAATCTGCTACAGTCGTAGGAGAGGCAAAAATCATCTGGGCTGGCTCATAATGAGACTGCGTATTTAACTGACGAATATTTTGAAAAATTTTACTCTTAATATCTTAGTTACTAAATAAAAGCTAAACCTGTAAATGTTATTATATTCGTGTTTAAAATAAATGCTTGTTTATTCCCACACTGGGAATTTGGTTGGGAGTAAACTCCTCCCACTGTCTCCGAAATCTACTCCCTCGATGTGCCTGAGCCTCGTGTAGTAGGAGTGGCGAATAAGAGACTGCCGTGCTATCCAGCATACTGCAAGGATTCTCAGGAGAGTGCGGTATCTATTTTAAGCCTAGCCGGGGAGCCACTCGTGACACTGTGTGAATAGGGACCTTCTAGGTAAGTGTACTCGATCTTAGACCATATCTCCACTCAAAATCGCGCGAGATAATGGTCAAACGCGAACCTTTACAGTAATTTAAAAAAAATCAAAATTCGGTCCAAGGGATTAAGACCTTATAACCCAATCCCGGCGCCATCTACCGGGTTAAATTGTGAATCTAAATAATTGACCCAGTCGAATATATACAAAAAATTCAACAAAATCAGTGAAATCGTTCTCAAGTTATGTGCGTACATACATTTCTATGATTCATTTTTATACCTTTTAAACCTTCTTTGGACTTCTAAAAATATTTCAAAACTAAAATTAGGCAAATCAGTTCAGCCGTTCTCGGGTTTTTGCGAGATGAACAAACGTCAATTCATTTTTATATATATGATTAAAAAACCCAAACATGAATTTTCATACCCGTATTTTGAGGAATAAGGATGCGGAGATATCTACAACAATTGTTTATCGTGCAAGAACGGAGAACGAATACCGGGCATTTGCCCGTCTGGATGGCTACCACCCCTGCTCTAGGGTATGCCGCCATAACAAACCTTGAGTTGTACATTGAAGCCAAGTCAGACCTTAAACTTCAATATATTATCCTAAGTTACAAGCAAAAATGATATTTTAAGTTGTTAAAAATATTTTATGTTGTTATACATAAATTTCAGGACTGACCATATTGAACTTAGCACCCATTATGATCTCACTTCTTTTGTCGTTGCAGTCAACAACCAAGGCATATATCATATTGATCTTAGCTCTCATTTCACATTTATGTTTTTGATGGGATAAATATTAATTTTAAATATATTTAATCCTTTCACTATTTAGTAACAATGCTGTACTTACAATCACGATTTTAATTTGTTTATCGACGTAATTGCTCCCATACCCTCCTATTTGAAACAGATTTTGATATAAAATTATGACGTCATAAGTTTCTACACTCGTTCAAAATGTAGGTAACTAGACGTTTTTTCAGATGATAAAAATATCTCATTTTTTAAGTCTTCGCGACTAGTATACATAATACAACTACGTTTGAACGGTTCTAAGCGTGGTAATTTATTTGATTTTTAGTATTCAGACGTTTTGGCCACTTTTCAGTAGCCGTCATCACGGCTACGGAACTGTAGTTTTATTATAAAAATATCTCAGTTGATTTGACTATTAAAAGTAAGTATTGAAAAAAACCACCTTTTCTTTATAATTGCATTTTTATTCAGTAAAGTTTACTACAATATTTCATTTTAAAATATATAATTATCTAAAGGCTAAGATAAAATTTTTGTTCAACCATGAAATAAGACTAAGAACGACAATAGCCCATTAATGCCCGGTTCCATATATCTTACCGACCGTTCAATTGCCATAAAAATTAAAATTTGACATTACATGTATGGAGCTTATGTCAAATTTTAACCGATAGTATCGCAATTGAACGATCGGTAAGATATAAGAACCAGCAGTAATTCCATAATTAAAGAGTAGTAATTGAGAGGACATTACTTTTTTGGGTAATTTAGATTTACACTTTGTTTTTTTTTTCAAATTAAATATTTAAAATAATAAAAAGCTTCATAATATAATACTCACTGTTTTCCCAGGATCGTCTCAATTTGCATGCAGGTTGGTGTGCACTGAGAAAGGATTTTTTAAAAATTGAACTCTTAAGGGGGTGAAAATCCGTCATTTTCAAAGTAAGATACACGAAATTGTATATACCTGCTTGTGTTTAGAAATACACGCCACACGTGTATCGGCTTTTTTGGAAATCCAACCCCTAAGTTGGTGAAAAAGTAACCTTTTAGCTTTTATTGAGGACTCAAATTATGACAAATTTTAATCTACACGAGCTCTGGCGACCTGTAATACAGATCTACATGGGCACCAGTCTCACACAACAAGTCTATTGTCACTTGTAAATTGTTGTATGAGAAAATGAAATACAAGTCTTTCTTCTTTCTAGTTAAATAATACAACACGTGAAAACTATTACAGTAAAACCTGGACAAGTAAGTGCGCCACTGATATGTGAGAAAGTAACCTTTTAGCTTTTATTGAGGACTCAAATTATGACAAATTTTAATCTACACGAGCTCTGGCGACCTGTAATACAGATCTACATGGGCACCAGTCTCACACAACAAGTCTATTGTCACTTGTAAATTGTTGTATGAGAAAATGAAATACAAGTCTTTCTTCTTTCTAGTTAAATAATACAACACGTGAAAACTATTACAGTAAAACCTGGACAAGTAAGTGCGCCACTGATATGTGAGAAAGTAACCTTTTAGCTTTTATTGAGGACTCAAATTATGACAAATTTTAATCTACACGAGCTCTGGCGACTTGTAATACAGATCTACATGGGCACCAGTCTCACACAACAAGTCTATTGTCACTTGTAAATTGTTGTATGAGAAAATGAAATACAAGTCTTTCTTCTTTCTAGTTAAATAATACAACACGTGAAAACTATTACAGTAAAACCTGGACAAGTAAGTGCGCCACTGATATGTGAGAAAGTAACCTTTTAGCTTTTATTGAGGACTCAAATTATGACAAATTTTAATCTACACGAGCTCTGGCGACTTGTAATACAGATCTACATGGGCACCAGTCTCACACAACAAGTCTATTGTCACTTGTAAATTGTTGTATGAGAAAATGAAATACAAGTCTTTCTTCTTTCTAGTTAAATAATACAACACGTGAAAACTATTACAGTAAAACCTGGACAAGTGCACCCTTGATATGTGAGAAACCTGTCGTTGATAATACGATGAGATCCCGACACTGTTGCACTGAAATACTTAAATTATTGGGAATTTTCAAACCTTTTTCACTCAGACTTGATTTCTTAGATTTTTACGATGTTTACCTCTATTATTGGGACTTTGTAGCTCAGTAGCCCGTAAAAGTGAGACAATTTATTGGGCTTAGACAAGTTACGACACGTGTGTTTATAGACAGTCAAATCCCTTCCATTTTATTAACATTTCCACCTGTTTACACGAAAAATGATACATTTCGACCTCTCATAGTGGGACTCTCTATAAACAAGTCACCTATAATAATAAATCGGTAGACAAACACACACACTGTATATCCCCAAATTAAGCAAGTTACGCTTGTGTTATGGGTAATATACAACGGATCATTCTGGGGCCGATCCCATACACCCAGACCATAGTAAATAACGGAGAAAATACGTTTCCGAAATTTACTATACCAGGAATCGAACCCGGAGCCTCTGCGTTGCAGTGAGGTAAGCCGGCAAAGGCTTAGCCCGCTCAACCACAGAGGTCGTCAAACTGTCATATTAATGCTGTTTCCCAAATAGCCTGCCTATTTGGGAAACTGCAGTCTCTACAAGTGATAAAAAATTCAATTCGTTTATTATTTCGACAAACGGAAAACATTTTAACTGTTAACCTATAATAAAAAAGATGATTTATTTATGCTTCTTACTTTACATACACGCATTAATACTCAGTCACATTAAGGTATACGCAAAACACACACACAAACACACGCGTTGCGCGCTCATACACACTCGAGTCCGTTATTTTTTATGTTTAGTTTTAAAATATCGCTATATTTGCAAAGTATCCCGTGCTATAATATACTTCATTGTCTTATGGTGGGAGTTGTCACTGCAGCAGTTTTATACTTTTGCAGTGCAACGAACTGTCCTGTCATTATGTAAACATGTGTTTCTTTAGATCAGGTATGGGCAGGGCAACCTTTGACATGTTGAGGGCCAAACTTTAGCGTGCAAATACGTTCGCGGGCCGCGTTTAAAAGTAATTATTGCATTTTAAAGTAGTGATAATATTTTTAAATAAACTAGTTTAGAATAATTGAGAAGCAATAAATCTTTTGATGTGTCCCCCGTGAGGCGGCAAACAACAAAGGATTTGATGTTTGCCGCCTCACTGTCACTTCCGTGAGTGTAAAGTACCTAATGTAATATTTTTTTAATTGGGTTTTCTCAAAATGTCTCGCGGTCCGGATCATATCTTACAGCGGGCCGGTTGTTGGCCATATATGCTTTAGATCAACGCAATATTTATTATTATTATTACAGGTTTCACTGTACCTCTGTGGCTATACAAATAACTCGTACGAAAAGTATAGGAGCTTGTACAAAAGTACGTTTCTTACTGGACCATTGTCGTATCTAGGATTCTTCTCCATGCAAAATTATGTTATTTGACTGGTTGAAATCGTATAAAAAAAAACTCATTAGAAATCCTTAAAACTACTTACAAATAATTGGAATAATACTTTTTATACATGTTTTCAATTAAATATTTCATACATATCGCCTAAAAGATGTTTCTTAACTATCTTCATTGGATGAACAGGGAATTATCGTGGAGTAATAGAGGCCCAGTACACTCGATTCTTTACACTTTGGTATCACAGATGGCGCTAAAAGTCCATTGTATGATAAGGGGCCATAAATTAATTACGCAAGGATGATTTTGACGATTTTTGACCCTATCCCCATGTAAGGATACTGTAACGACTAACGACTAACCTCCTTAGTCGTTATGATATATTAAGAGACATAATTTTTTTTTAAATTTAATCGAAGACTGCCTCCCAAAACAAAAGAAGATGGAATTGTATCGGGCCGCGAGCAGAACACATCTATGTAAAAAAAGTGTCTCTTCATTGTTAATATAAACTTATGCTCTGAGCCAGTCTCCTATCGAGGGTCTCGGTCAGCTGTGAAACTGCTACCCGTTACAATACATCAGATTTCTCGAAAATGTGTTGGGGTACAAAGTTTTGTTATAAAAGAAACAAAAAATGCTCGAATTGAATTAAAGTAATTATATATTGATTGTAAGTTATTACTTATACTTAACACTCGCTAAACAATGTAAATCAATCAATTTCGTCAAGCTAATTTATGAAATCATCTGTAGCTGAAGACAATTTCAGGTTTTCTAGATTTTCTGCCTCTACAATGAAAAGTCTGCTAGCCGATTCTGTTTCCCATATTCTCAAACATGTTATTAGTCTACAAAAGATTGTGGATAACATTTTAGGTATTTTTGCTTACACTTTGGAGGCCCCTGTCGCCTCGGGGCCCCGTATCATTGATACGGCTGATACAGCGGTAGTTACGCCCCTGGAGTGGGGTTTACCCCCTGCTCCCTCGGGACCCTTACGTAATTGATGAATGGCCCCCAACACCCTGTTCATCTAAAATACTCTCAAAATACAATGTGTAACAAAAGCTTAGTGTTATCTTATAGGAATATAGTTCTAGTAGCTTAGGGATCGTACCCATACTACATGATACAGGTTGTTTTTTTTTTTACAACTTTTAACTAGTTCTTCTGTAACACGTTGTATAATTTGTATAAAATAGATTCCGCGCCATAATAGAAATTCCACGGAAAATGATTTCCTCCGTGCAGGAACGGACGAAGAATACAACTTCTTGCGTTGGGGCGGCCTATCGTAAGAGGCGACAAAACAACCCACAGCTAGGTGGTAGGATGTTTGCCCGTCTGGATGCCTACCGATGGTCTAGAGCATAGGATCTCACAGTGAGCGGTACCGTCCTCCAGTGGGCGCTGAGATTGTCTGAGGGGGGCGATTGAATGATGTATTCGAAAGTCCCGTAATTTTGTAACTTTTCATATTTTTGAATATCAAAAAAAAAAGGGGGGGGGGGGGTTGGCGGCGTTGGGTATATGATTTTTCTAAAACTGGGCGGTAAACCAAAAAGTTTGAGAAACACTGATCTAGAGTGTGTGCCATAACAACGTGGAGTTGTGTTTCGGCATTAGTGGCCAGGTTCCAGTCTCCGTTTAGAGAGGAGGGGGGGGGGGAGATAGAGAGATAGAGAGAGGGAGAGAGAGCTATGACGGTGGATACAAAAAAAGGGCGTTAATATTAAACGCCTGGAGAACGCAAGTTATCATAATTGGTATGTAAAATGTGGGGCAGGTGCTTCTTAACACCGCGTCCGTTCGACTTCTTTTGTGACGCGGACTCTACATCGTCGCTCGTTAAAAATAATGCGCACTTCCAGGGCAGCGAGCAGGGAAGTGGGCAGCGCGAGTACGAGTAAAAAGTTCGAATGAGTTGTCTTTATGTTTACCCGCCCAGGACACTTCACTCGCCACTTTCCTGCTTGCTGCCGTGGAAATGGGCACTACAGCTGACACTGTATACCAAAACATTTCTACCAGATTTTAAGTTATTCAAAAAACCTTAACAATACAAATTTTGTTATAAATACTAAAAAAATTTGGCTGCCCTTATTGTTCGCTTATAGACTTTAAAAATTTAAAGCACGCGCCATAACTTATGACCGCTTTTAGTTTAAAAAGATTACTGCGCAATATCACATTCAAGAGAACAGAGAGACACTCGGAACGAAAATTGCCTAGTGAGAAACACAACTATGAAAAACTTCTATATTCTAGGTAAGAAGGTAGCGCTGCTGGTTCTTTCCTCTTACCTCTTGGCATCTTATTGTTTAAAAACATTTCTTTCCATCCCAAATCTAGTCAAAATATATTTAAATATTTTGTTTTAAAACGTACGTTTTAAATAATAAAATATCAGTAATCGAAGGACGACCCGTGGCGCCATCTACTCATGAAGAATTTAGACACTATTCAAAGTTACATTTTTCAGTAGTGAGTACTCTCTTTCCTTAGTAATAGACGTGTTTTAATTCAAAACCAGTTATTGCGTAGCCTTTACGGCTATACTAGAGCAGACATAAATTTTGGAGCTCTTCGTAATTATACTTATGTTCCAATACTGTTCAAAATAATGCGACGCTTGCGCCGCTCTATTTTATTTCGTTCGAAAAACTTTACTGCGCGCACGCGTTCTATATGTAATTTTGAAAAACTTTACTTCGCATGCATCTAGCAGTCGTCGGAAAAACTTTACTGCGCACCCGTCCGACAGCCGTTTGAAAAACTTCACTGCGCACGCGTCTAACAATCGCCCGAAAATATTTGTAGTTTATAAAAAAACTTTACTTCACACGCATCGAACAGTCGTCCGGAAAACTTTAATGCGCACCCGTCCGACGGCCGTTTGAAAAACTTCACTGCGCACGCGTCTAAGAATCGCCCGAAAATATTTGTAGGTTATAAAAAAACTCTACACGCATCGAATAGTCGTCCGGAAAACTTTACTGCGCACCCGTCCGACGGCCGTTTGAAAAACTTCACTGCGCACGCGTCTAAGAATCGCCCGAAAATATTTGTAGGTTATAAAAAAATTTACTTCGCACGCATCGAATAGTCGTCCGAAAAACTTTACGGCGCATCTCCGACAGCCGTTTGGAAAAATTTACTGCGCGCGTCTTCGATAGTTTACAAACGGTTTCAAATCGTATTGGAACAGTTGGTTTTTTTTAATACTCCAATCACTACATGATACAAAATACTATAAAAAATGTTAATGATACGCTGCCATACAAGGCGTTTTTCATTAAAAGATATTTTAAGATAATAATTGTTATCTTAAAACTAAATAAAACTATCATAATATTATAGAGAGAACAAATATAACTAAAAGTTAATATTATAAAAAGTTGTTGTATAAAGACGTATTCACACTTGTGTCTTGTATCATAAAATTATTGTTTCGAATGCATGTTGTATATTATGTATCACGGTAATACGGGAGTGGACAGTCAAATAAATAAAAAAGAAAAAGCTTATTTGAACAAATAGCATCTTACTTACACTGCTGATGTACATAAAAAAAAACCAGAATACTTTGAGAATTATTACGCCGCATTTTCAACAATACATACAATAATTTTATAGTATCCTAGATATTGTACGAGCGTATCTACTTATGACGTCATAAGCATGTACAAGTAAAAGGAGTCAAATAAGGCATTCATTATTGTTTGAACAATAATTAAAATATTGTTTCTATCATGTTTTAAAAGTAAGATGAGATGTTATTTCAATGCTTCTTTTATATATATAAAAAATGTTGGAAGTTATTGTTTAACAACATTCGAATTTCTAGGAAGGGGCCTGGTAATCAGTAAAACAGGTTTTTAACCTAATACAGACACCAGGCTCTTTCTAAATCAATTTAATACGTATGCGAGGCAATGTGGCCAGTCTTTTACGCACGTTTCCAACTGACAGCGGTCTGGTACTAGATTTTATAGTTTAATTTATTTATAATATTTAGTTGTATTTTCTTAATATTAGTTTATGAGTAAAATATTGGAAAATAAGTTGTATGTCGATACTATATAAAATGTTTAATGTTTATTGAGAACAAATAAATGAATTATTCTTATTATCTATAACTCAAATTGGCAATCGAATCGAATTGGAATCCTAACCTTTGACGGTTTTAGTAGTCAGTAAACTATCTCGTCTCTATATTGAAACAAACTCGATTTGACCGAGACTGATTTGATATGAATTTTACGGACTACGGATATTTGACCATCCTCAGCCGAATGAATCTCGATTCGTAAACGGCGTGGTTTTTTTTTTATAAAAGTTACATATTGGGGCCCTGATATGATAAATGATATAATATAACAAGATACAAGTGTAAATACTGCTTAAAATAACGTTGCCCTACATTCCATTTACGAAATAATGTTTTCGGGGACGTTCCCAACTGACGGTAATTTGGGTCTCATTTAAAATTTGTATATGTTTTGATAAATAAAGTTGAATATAAAATATTATCAATACATTTAGAGGTTAAGTTCTTTAATTTAGTGTTTTGTGTAAATTGTAAATATTCAGAAGAAATAAAACATTTATTCGTTGTAAAAAATAATTTCGTGGAATTTTTCAGGTGGGAAATTTGATGGCAATCCTAAAGGACCCTGCACATTATCACGGGAACACTGTGTGAACCGAGAATTTGCATTGGGTTCTCGTGCCAGTCAACCAGTCCAATGGTAATAATAGGGACCAATGTCCCGCGAGAATGTGGAGTGCCCATAATGATTTGAACCCACAAATCTGCCAATATACATGTTATCTTATATAATCCAATAACTCAAATGTCGGTTAAAGCGTAGTTTTACCGATTTTTTTGACAAAAATTTTGCGATATTTTTTTATAAAAAATTAATAGAAATAGAAATACGTTGAAATTGTTAAAAACCGTATAAGGATTATGTAAAACAATGTAGTTGTCATTACCCGACGTTAATCGGCCATTATCTGTTTGTGAGTACGGTAATAATGATACATGAATATAATTTTAATGAAAAAGGTGACAATATTATCATAAAACGCTGATATTGTTTCAGTAGATGTCTTTTAATCTGAAAGAAAACAAAAATGTACATTATTTGTATGTGGCTCAGTAAACTAAGTCTACATCAGCCCACCGCACTGCAGCGCAAGGACTCCGGGTTCGATCCTAAGAAGGTAAATTCCGTAAATGAACTTTCAGTTATTTACTATGGTCTGCGTGTCTGGGATTGGTCTCAGAGTGATCAGTTACATGTTGTATTACACGTAACATGAGCGTAACTCGCTTACCTTGGGGATATATAATGTGTGTATTTGTCTGCCTATTAAATTATAAAAAGAAAGTAAAATGAAACAGAGCAGAGGGAAAGAAAGATAAAGTGGACGATACATACTCCTACGGCATATATTAAATGTATTTGTGTAAGTGTGTATATGTATGGGTTAATAAATATATGTGTGGCTGTGTATGTGTATGGACGGATAATTATGTGTGTAGATGTGGATGTGCACGGATGGATAAATATGTGTGTGTGCGTGCTGCGGCTTATATTATTGGTATATAGAGAACAGTAAATAGTTTTCAATCTGTCTATTTATGGGTCCCTTTCGGGGATCGGGTGAACCGAACATAATAAAACATCGTAATTATATATGAATAGAGCACCATTTAGACACTCTCGGCGGGGCTCTGGAACTCGGCCAGCGCGTGTATGGGGCTTGGCTGCTTCTTCTGGCTGCCGCGCCTGACCTTCGCGCGCACCTCCTCGGGCTTCTCGGGCCGGATCAGCGGCTTCTTTTCTGGGGCTTTCATACGCCACACCACTATTGGCGACTGCAATTTCAACCAACACTCCTGTTAATCGCACTGTTATGGATATACGGCACTTACGTACAGTTTTACACAACTAAAAAAAACCCAGAGGTTGTGCGTCTCGGGACGCACGACAGAAGTGATAACTTAAAGTAATCTAAGTTGAACTATTTAATATTGAAATTGTTTAACTTGAGAAAAGCTTAGGTTTTTACTTAAATTTTATGTATATAGCGCGTGGGTTAGAGTGAAAGAGGAGGAGCCTGCCTACCGCTGCCGTATGCGTGAGAGAAAGGGTCATACAGACTGGCGCCGTAACGCCTTACGTAACGAAGCGGTTTATCCTCCCATAAGAAGTTATCATTTCAATAAATAATGAGGTGTCTTTGGGACACTCTGCGATCGTTTCAATGGTAGATTTGCATGATTTCGGGGTATTCTGTTAAAATCAATGACCACACTATTATCGGTCTTATTCATATTGAGTTAAAGTACATATGAACGTTGTTTTTTTATATTAAATAGGTTTGCGTTATGACCACAATCACGTCCAATGTCGGACGATGATGCAGTCGAAGAAAGAGCACACATACACACATAAGCAAAACTTGCTAAATAAATATTACAAGTTTTGGTATATTTTCAAAATTCATCTCGACTAACGCCATTTCCGCTAATGGTAATAGGATTTTTTTCTATTATTCTGCCGCCACGATATCCGGAAGACATTATGAATTTAGTAGAATAAGAATTTTCGTCACCGTCGCAATGGAATCGCACTTTGAATATCTTCACAACCTTATTGTAGGAATCGTGTAAGCGGGAGATAGCTAAGAATGCATAGCAAGCAACATTGAGCCATTTCCGCTTTCGAATGAAGGGAGTGCCCCGTATAGCATGAAGGAGCGAGAGGGAATGCTCCTCCGTCTTAAAGGAAGATCATTGTTGTTCCTCGCAGGCCTAGGCCCATCTATTACGGGTCGTGTCGGGAAACGTTTGCGACCTTCAATTATTGTACAGCGCCATCTATTGGCTTGTAAGTGTTCCACTACACGAATAAAGTTCAATATAGATTATTTACTTGTCGGAAACCGATATGACACTTTTCTCTGCACAAACCAAAACTGCCGATCGGAATTATTAGTTGTGTAAAACTGTATACGTATGTGTGTTTAGAATATATAAACACAAAAACTATAAATCACTAAAACGAACTTACACAAAATTTTAAAGTGGGTAAAGATAACATTGATTTATTGATACTGCAGTGTTAAAGCAACAAAAATAAAGTTTAAAAATATTACCAAGTTGAGTTAAACAGTTACGATCTTATTCATATTGGGTTAGAGTAAGTTTGTAGGATCTTCAAGGTTCTTAAAGAAGACTACAAACTGAATTTAACTCAATATGAATAAGACCGATATTTATTAGAATCAGACATGTGCGCCGCGTTGAAAAACGGGGGTGCAATTTCAGGCTTTTAAAATTTACTGTAAATACATTTAAATAAATCTAATGCGGCGATGCGAGGCGACAACTTCAGGCTTTTTAAATTTACTATATCTAAATCTATTCTCCATCTATGTTTGCTTCGAAAACGAGTCACACACAATCTCGGGCACCTAAATGTGTGAGCTGCAAACCAAGAATAAATAGGCAACATTTAAAAAATGCGAATACTATCTCGGTTATTGTCAGACTATCATACATCTGTTCTCTATCATGCTAACAATTTAACGAACGGTTGAAGAGAGCTCAGCCATTTCTAAATACTTAAATTGTCTATAAATATAAAAATAATATGGAAATTGTTTACAACACAAGCAACCTCTTACTACCGTACGCGCCGCGCCGGCGCAGCGCACATGTCTAATTAGAATATATAAATAAGCTGTAGCAGCATAACTTCAATGCGCATCGAGTGAAGTTAGCTGCGTGAGTTTACTTAGTTAAAATGGAGTGTTAACGTTTATAACACTTGGCATTGTGGGTGGGAAAGAGATGGCATGCGAGTCTGGATAACGAGCGAGCGAGAGAGCAACACTCCCCCTTTCAGCTCTATATGTACCTGAGAACCTTATAATTGTTTCCCGCAACGACTTGTGCGAACTTCAGGTGCGCGTTTAAGTTTTATTTATAAAATACATAGTACATAAATATTATGGAATCTATGAGTTTTGGATAAATGAAATATATTAAATGAATTCAAAATACACTTACTGCCGCACTCAGAGAGCTTAAAGAAACAATTAACTCACATTATTAAAATTGCAATATAACAATTTAAAAAATCATTAATTAATATAATTTTAGATTATGATTTAATTTTTATTTCTATGACAAATTTTAAACAGCTTTAATCTACATACTTAGTAACTAACATTTAATTTGTAATCAAAACTAATGAATGTATAAACGACATTTTTAGTTATATTGTTGTAAGCTTTGTATGATAGAACAATTTGTAATAAATTAAAATTATCTGTAAATGTTGTTAATACTCTAAAAACTATCGCTTTCAGAGATACATGGTGAATTTTTCAAGTAGGCTTTCAGTGCCAAATCGTAAACTATATGAAATAGAGAAAATCACTCAAAGGAGTCTTGGGGTGGGTTTTGACGACAACTAAAGTTTCCCTTGGTTTGCCGTTTGACATTCTTTCATAGAAATTGATTCTTACAATCTACACTATGATTTGGTATAATTATACATGATGTGTTTTTAATTTTTGCAAAATCAGCCGACTCGATTCCTGACAAGGGTAATTGATTTTTCAAAAATCTAATGACACCACCTTAGTTCTTGTCAAAATCGACCTCTATACTGCTTTGGGTGTTTTTCGCTATTTCGTATACTTTAGGAATTAGCCCTGTATAATAATAGCTCTTTTGGAATGGGGAAAAACTCAGGTGACCGTTACGCTCAGATAGGAAGTTTTCACTTCTGACGTGCAGTGCTATACGACTGAGTTTTTGTTTTACTCGGCGTTTGGCCATTCGTATTATTATATTTCTCTTTCTACGATACAAGGAAAAGCAACTTATTATTTAAATGTCATGCACATTTTAAAATACACAAATTTTAAATTAACTCATCATTACATAACTCTGAGTGCGGCTCTTAATTATGAAAATCTACCACACAATACGCACTACAACTTACGTAGTTCTGTCCAGAAAGCGTAACGGCATACATTTTTTTATATATTAATAATTCAAACAAGCTCTTATATATTTAAGCGACTATAGCCTAAGGTGTGTACACACTTGTGTTATCATGTCGTATCATAATATATTAGTATCGTATCACTAGAAAATATATATAAAAAAATATTAACTTCGAATAAAAACTACGTTTTAAAGGCTATAATCCCGGTATTATATTTATTTATTTTAGGCATATTTTTGAAGACTTTCTTGCGCCGCTTCTTCTTTTCAAGCCATATTATGTTGCGAAGTGGTGGTAAATTAGATTAGGCTTCTATAGAGTAAATAACAACCACAAACAAAAATAAAATTAAATAATTTAAATGAGCAAGTTGGGAGTAGGCTAAATAATAACTTTAACATTACTCATTGACACTTGACATCTTTGTCTTCCGTGATCACGGCGACTGAAAAGGGGACGATACGTCGAAATAAAAATCAAATAAATAAAACGCCACGCTTAAAACCGTTAAAATTTAGTTTTAATTGTGTGTACTAGTCGCGAAATTTTTATAAGATACTATATAAATAAAAGTAATAAATATTTGTTATGAATTAATAAGAAGGGTAGTGGCATCGAAGAAGAATACTAAGGACATACAAGCCCCAATAAAAAATGTAACTTTAGTATTAACGTAAATAAATATACCTTTTTGATACACTGCTGAGAGTGTATCAAATTATTCAGATGCATAGATGATACGATACACTATGATTACACAAGTGTGAACTCGGGTTTAGGGCTCAAGCTGGTTATTAAGGAACGCAATTTCGTCCAGCCTTAGCTTAGATATTAAATTAAAAATAAAATATACGCAAAATACATTATGAGAATATCTCTTGAAGGTCTTACATATAAGTTAAAAATTAAGTCTATTTTTGCTATTCCATGGACGCCGCTTTGCAGCGTGTTATCGCCGTTTTAAAGAGAATGTAGTTAAAAATTATTTCACCTCATACGGAAATAATAGGGGGCGCCACTTTCGCAAATGTGTCTAAACTCTAGCAACTCCAATATTGGTATACGAATAATGTTGATACTTACGAGTAATTTTTAATATTACATAAAACACCGTGCTAGTATCATGTTGCTTTATTTATGACACACGCATTTTGTCAACATAACCTATAATAATGTTTACTTTAATAATAAAGGGCCATCTGCAAATTACGTCACACGGCTTTCAAAATCTGTCGACCCCTCCCCCGACCTTGTCACAGCTGGTCACATTTGTGATCACTACTCCCTCTGTAATGTGACATCACATATTTTGCAATTTCACATCAAGAAATTACTAAATTAAAACAACAGTTCCGTAATTCGTTTTATTTCCTATTGAATTACTTTTTATTATTATTTTTTTATTGCAGGCAGACGGCCCACATGATGGATAGCGGTTACCATCGCCTATGGACATTTGTAACACCAAAGGTGCTACAAATGCGCTGCTGCTCTCTTAAGGGAGACTGGAACCTGGTCACTAATGCCGGAACACAACACAAGGTTGTTATGTGGGCATACTCTAGACCAGGGGTGGTAGTCATCCGGTCGGGCAAATGCCCTACCACCTGGCTGTGGGTTGTTTTGTCGCCTCATACGACAGGCCGCCCGGCCGCAGAAAATTTGTAAAATTTTATTCTTTCTCCATTCCTGCACGGATAGAAATATTCATTGAAACACATGCTCATATAGATAGTGTTGGAAATATTTTGAACTTTTTCGTTAATAGTTCAAATTTCGCGTCTTAAACCTTAAATATATTACAGTTTGAAATGTGACGTCACAAAATTTAGGAACCCCGTCACACAAGGTCCCACTTCGTCAAGACCACCTAACGTGTGACGTAATTTATGGATTGCCCCCCAAAGACTATAATTTTGTAAGCAAGACCTTTAACACCTTAACATAGCAACAATTATTTGATTAAATGAAGCTAAATGGAGCATTAAAAACTGTCATATTCTTTGGTAAATAAATTGCGCTAGACATCCTTGGAAAACTTTATAAATCACTTCTCATTAGTATTCTTATTATAACAAAAATATTACATCATAGTATTTTTTTAAATAAAACAAACATACAATTAAAAGAAACTATCTCCACCGGCAGTGGGGCCTAGGGTCCAAAGCTACCGGTGGTTAAGGTTCCTAATGATGAAAATGATCATCATTATTAAATGTATATTTATTAGTTACTAGCTATACCAGGCAGACGTCCTGCTTTTAAAAAATTAAAATCCAAGACGCTCGCGAGAGTAGAAAATTATTAAAATACTAATATCGCTATTAAAAAATGGGGGTTGGTGATAGAAGGGTGAAAATTTAGGGTTGTGTGTATTTTTTAATGCAACATTATAAAAAAAAAGTCCAAAAAATTAAAAAAAGAATGTTAGGGTTGGACAACCCTTATCACTTAGGGGTATGAAAAATAGATAGTAGCCGATTCTCAGACCTACTGAATATGCATATAAAATTTCATTAAAATCGGTCAAGCCGTTTCGGAGGAGAATGGTAACTAACACTGTGACACGAGAATTTTATATATTAGAAGACTAGACCAGTCAGGAGTCGGTTGTTACTAAATCACAATACTTACAGCAATGGTTCCTTGTCTTGTGTATTTTGTGGAGGCGACGTATGAAGCTTTCACAGTCAGCACGACCGCGTTCATCAAGTTCTTGGCCGCTTGTATCAGAGACGTCGCACTGTCCAGCTGAAAGTATAATAAACAAAAAACAATATTGCATAGATATGCCCGTTCGGGACGAGTGTGCTAACCACTAAGCTATTACGACTTATTAATTTAAATGCAATTAGATTATTAACCAAATTTAATTAATTAATGGAATTTAACTAATTAATGTATTCATTTAATTAACGGAAATTAACTTATTAATGGAATTACATTTATTTATTGCAGGAGTTCAGCTGACAGACAGACGGCTCGCTTGATGGAAAGCGGTTACCATCGCCTATGGATATTTGCAACAAGTAAGGTGCTACAAATGCGCTGCTGCTCTCTTAAGGGAGACTGGAACCGGGTCACTAATGCAGAAACACAATTCAAGGCTGTTATGGCGGCATACTCTAGAGTAGGGGTGGTAGCCATCCAGTCGGGAAAATACCCTACCACCTGGCTGTGGGTGGTTTTGTCGCCTCTTACCACAGGCCGTCCGGCCGCAGGAAATTGTGTTCTTTCTCCGTTCCTGCACGGATAATTAATGGAATTAACCGAATTAATGGATTTAAACCAATTAATGGAATTAACCCATTTAATGGAGTTTAATTAATTAATGGAAATAATTTAATTCCATATTAAAGGAAATAAATTACTTCATACAATTTAATTCTTTTTTAATGTAACAGGTATTACTTACCCCACTTACGATTAGCTCTCCAGATATGTTCTGGACGTCCGCCTTCACTTTGCTCGTGATTTGTATCTGGTGGCAGTAGAGCGCGATGCGTTGGAGGTAAGCGAGGAGGTCTTGCTTCGTCGAAGACTCTGGGCACTGAAATAAAGGAAAAGAGCAAAAGAGTACGTCATATAGCGGTATAAAAATTATCCTAAGTATTGACCTGGGAAAAAAAAGATAAAAATATATGTAAGTAATATGTTTAATTAATATATATGTATTTTATTCAGATATATCTGTATGCATATGTATTTATTATGTATGTATGTATGTGTGTAAGTATATACTTATTTCACTT
The DNA here is from genome assembly GCA_039645545.1 of Dendrolimus houi. Lineage (NCBI taxonomy): Eukaryota > Metazoa > Arthropoda > Insecta > Lepidoptera > Lasiocampidae > Dendrolimus > Dendrolimus houi. The sequence continues at coordinate 3,334,555 of CM077146.1, forward strand.
ATTAACTTATGTATATATTTATTGCATTTTTACCCAAATTTAATTCACTCGTTTGCTCACAATTTAACTTGATAGAAAAACCCGTTAGTAGGCCCTACATTTACGTAGTACTTTTTTTGTTTGTATTATTAATATGCGCTGTTGGTTTTTTCAATAAATAAATAAATATAAGCTAGTTCTGTGACTACTTTCATTTAAATACATCCAAAAGGTATCACATACTGCTCTAAGAAATAGGAAATTTCTAAAATTTGCATTATCTGAACCTGTTGGTCTGAATTAGCAGCCCTAATTTCGTTTTCTCATTTTTAAATTCATTGCACCCCCAACCAACTTATTATAGTATAGATAGATTAAATATGACCGAGAACCAGAAAACCAGGACGTACCTGTTCGGCAATCTCCCTGGTGAGCTTATCGAGTTTCGTGCCGGCTTCGGAGATCTTCTTGGCGGCGTTGATTACGTCCATTGTCGTCTTCAAAGGACCTCGACCACTGTTGACAATTGTAGATCGTTGCACAAGGGTTGGAAGTGGCCTATTTAGGCACGAGATGGTATGGCGCACGAGCGTAACGAGCGTGCTAATAATTCGAATGCTCAAATAGGTCTTTCACCCGAGATTATTTATTATGAATATTTTTAATAATATAATTAATATTATTTTTAAAAAAATCCGGTAGGCTCCAAAAAAAATATCAACTTTAAAAAAGTTACTTGGATCAGCGTTAAAATGAATAATAATGGATAAATTTCCTTTGTTTATAATTCACTGACATTGACTACAAACAAGATAGAATATTACCACAAGGCAAAAAAATAGTTCATCTTCTAGCTATGTTATAGACGAAGCCAAAAAAATAAATTCTACAGCCTTGAAGTCGGTGCACTTTGCAATTTTATGTTATTTGGCACCGACCGAAAATAAAAAAATGAAAATCGGTGCACAATTGACGGGAAAAAACAAAAAGTCGGTTGAAAATACCTAAAGAATGTTCTAGAACACTCACCGCGTGAAGTCTGTCATCTCGAGCATGATCATACACATATGCTTCGCCAGCATGATGATGTCGTTGCCGGCGTCGTCCCACTTGGCGACCTCGTTGTCGAAGGTCATCTTCTCCCTTCTGAACAGCTCCACCTGCTGGAGGATCTTGCGTTTGTCCTCCTCTGTCATCTTGCGCATCGCTTCCTGTCAATGGAGTATTTATTAGATTAAATTATATATCGCTTCGCTCGCCAAACTACTCAACCGATTAACGTGAAATTTTGCATACACGTTTTCAAGTATACAGAAAAGGACATAAGACATGTATCATCCAGAAAAAAGCACTCCCGAGGGACAGAATAATAAAGCCAGATGGCGCTGCCGTCGCGTTTTTAAGATAAAGATGAAACCGACTTACCCTTGCATTAGTTATACCGCTGATGTCAGGATACTCATCCACGCCGTGTTCGCCGGTATGAGCGCTTGCTGAAATATAAAATAACAATTTTCCTACATACACAGTAGTTTTTGAAGTTACTGGGTACCTTCGAATCTACTCTGTCCAACCGTTTATTTCACTTTTGACAGGCTGATCATCGATCATGGCCGCTTTCTTTGTCTTACATACGTCTTACAATACTATTATGTATACCACCATCGCCACTCCTAATCAGCAATATTCCTGCCACGGGTTGTTTTTGAAGTGATAACTTCTTATGGGAGGGTAAACCGCTTCGTTGCGTAACGCGTTACGGCGCCAGTCTGTCTGGCTTCCCTTTCTCTCACGCATACGGCAGCGGTAGGCAGGCTCCTCCTCTCTCACTCTAACCCAGAAGTGATAACTTTTTATGGGAGGGTAAACCGCTTCGTTGCGTAACGCGTTACGGCGCCAGTCTGTCTGGCTTCCCCTTCTCTCACGCATACGGCAGTGGTAGGCAGGCTCCTCCTTTCTCACCCTAATTGAAGTGATAACTTCTTATGGGAGGGTAAACCGCTTCGTTGTGTAACGCGTTACGGCGTCAGTCTGTCTGGTTTCCCTTTCTCTCACGCATTTGGCAGCGGTAGGCAGGCTCCTCCTCTCTCAATCTAACCCACGCGCTATATACATAAAATTTAAGTAATAACCTAAGCTTTTCTAAAGTTAAACAGTTTCAATATTAAATAGTACAACTTGATTAGTTTAAGTTATCACTTGTTTCGGGCGTCCCGAGACGTACGCCGTCTGTTTTTTTATATTGCTGGAGTACGAGAAAATTTTGAGTGATGTGACACCACGTGAATATATAAGGCCGCCTGTTGTTTTGTCTTATTTTACACACACACATATATATATATATATATATATATATATATTATGCGCCCTAAGGTGCAGTTAAAAACCAGCACCAGGCACCTGTTGCCTGGTACATGTTGAACTGCACCTATTTGGTACCATCGTGAGACTTTTTTTGGTATATACATATTTACATCGTTTAATACATAGTCATGTGTGTTGTTCTCTGAAGACCAAATAAACGTTTTTCTTTCTATTTCAAAACGATTAAGTTTAGGTATGATGACGATAGTCTGTACCTTAAATAATTTACAGAACAGGTCTATTACATCGCCTGGGACAATGAAGTATGACAATTGTTACATTCGCAGCATGTGAAATTTACCATAAAAAATTCACAACTTGATAGAAGTGCAACGTTAAAAATTAAATAATCGGTTGGACATAGTATAGGTGCTTTTTTAAAATTCCGTAGACAAATGACTAAAATGATTTACAAATGGTTGCACAATTTCTTTTAATAAAGCAAAATCTAAAATGACTGCTAGCATATTATTATTAACAATTAAACTACTAAAATAGAACCATCAACATCAAGCCAAAACATCAATCATTACTCCGTCATCAATCTACTCACATCTACTCCTAGTTTCCATCGTCATATCTTCGACCGGCTCGAATTCTGTGTCAGTATCCAAATCGTCGCTGGTCTATATTGACGCGATGTCAAATTGACAGAAGACCCGGTTACCAAAAGACGACATCAAACAGCAACATGCGATGTAATGATTGGTTGCGGCAACACCGTCGACATATCCCGTCGATAAAACAGCACGAGACAAATAAACATGCGGACAACAAAAGCGTTACACATTAAGATCATGCTGTGAGTGACATTACGATACGGCAATTTGACGCTTGACTGATGCAATATTGACTGCTTTTTTGATCAACCTGAAAAAGTTATTTACAGAAAAAGTCCATAGGAGGTGAAAATCAATTTATTTGTATAATATTGTTGCGTTATATGTACTTTCGATAAAGTAATGAAAATTAGAAATTTTATTTAGGATGGTTAGACAGTTTTCAAAGGACAAGCTGTCTAGCCGAGCAAATCTAAATGAGCCGATTATCATGAAATTTGGTATATATTAATTTCGAGGGCGACGATGAATATAGGATACATTTTATTTCGAGACTGCGAATATTTTGAGTTCATGCGCGCAGAAGCCACATTTAAAAGTTGTAGCACTACATGAAAAAATTGCAGTCATATGACAAAAACAGTTGGATTTTTTTAGTTTTTATATTTCTGATTGTGTTTTGTGATGTAGTTTGATGTTTAACTTTTATCTAATGATTGAAACATAAGCCTTTACTAAAATTATTTTTATCACCGTAAAATAACTTCGTATACAACAGGATTTACCTAAGTTTAATATTAATAATAAAAACTGCATTGGCAAAGCAGTAACTTCTGTACAGGTAGGTGGTTCTGCGCTTCAAATAACAAAGATATGAAGATCGCAAAAAATATTATCAAATTAATATCAAAGTAAGATCAATCTTGCATCAATCTGTCAGTGCCTCTATCATTTGTTTAATTGCTTAGACTCTATTGGAGGCACATATTATTTATGAAATCCCATTTAACATAATTTTCTGTTCATGCAGATAAAAACCATATCATGCTCGATACAGTGATGTAATCGAAATGATATTTATGATACCTTTGATGAGCCTACGGAAAATTATACCACATATAAATTAATTTTGATTTCAAACCGATTTAAGTCAGATACAATGAAATTAATTGTGAATGGCACAGTGAAGTAAAACTAGTTATGTAGTTTATTAGTGGGAAGAGTCATTCTGGAATCTTTATCCTGGTTACAACAGCTCGCTGGACCAGCTTAATCCATCCCTCATTCATCGTCAATCGTGGTGCGAAAAACGATTATTGTTCTGTGAGAGTGTGGTATCACACCGCTCTAGCCGCCTCGAAGACTTGTAATTGAGATGTTTCCAATATGACTCTACCACGGTTTCAACAAGACGGCGTAATCTAAATTCAAATTCTGTTCGCAGGAGGAGAAGCGGCAAGAAACTCCCCAGCAACACGTCTCAGGATTAAAAAAAAAAATACATATAGAAGTTGTATTACAATTACTTTTCAAAGAATGAATGGAGTTGTAACAAACAACAAAATATTGTCATCGTCGCAATAATGACATACTAGTAATTAATACTGCGACAAATCTCCATAGATTCCTTACATGTTATGTAGAATATAAACGTTACAAAGAACATAGTTCAAAAGGCTGGAGCAAGCAGCTATATAAATGCATTTTTGTCGTTTAAATATTCTTCAATGTTGCAGTATCGCTTTCTAAGCAAGGTACTTTTCAATTTAGCTATTTACTAAAGGGCAGATCTAACACTTCATTCGGGATTTTATTGAAGAAGCGTATACCAGCCCCCAAGAAAGAAGACAGTAATTTTTGTAATCTGAAAGAAGGCAGTATCAGTCTATTATTATGCCTGGTGTTTAAATTGTGAACATCCTTATATTGTTTGTAGGCGCTTATATTATTACGATAGTAAATTATATTATTAAAAACATATTGGCAGGCGACCGTCATAATCCCGATTTTCTTAAAGCGTTCTCTAAGAGATTCATGTCGGCCGAGGTTGTAAATGGACCTTACAGCTCTTTTAAAACTAAAACAACTTTACAAGCAAATTCGAACTTAACCCAGTTTGAAACCAATGAACACAGATAAACACATTCCTTACAAATAAAAGCCAATTATTAAAAACACAATACGAGGCCCATGGGATATCTTTAGCACCCAAATAAACCAGGCGCTCTCACATTTACTCCTCGTCTCTAACGTGTAGTGCTCGTCCAGTTCGACGTCCTCGGGATCCAAGTCCTCCTCATCCTGAAGTTGGGGTATCATCATAATATAAACAGAATAACATCAGTATAGTAGGGTTCCAGCGACGAAAAACAGTCCGGGAGTTAATAAAGAAAAAAGATCCGGGTGTTTTTTTAAAGGCCAGGAATTTAATAAAATTCTGAACATTTAAAAGTCCCGGTATTTAAAATAAGTCTGCGTATTTAAATCAAAGTTCCGGGCATGTAAAATAAATCTAAATATTCAAAGAGCCGGATATTTAATGAAGGATCCGGGATGACATTTAAAACCATTTATCGTGTGAAATAAATCCAGACAATGAGAAAGTTCAGACATTTAAAAAAAAACTCGGGTATTTTATGAAAAGGTTCGGACCTATAAAAACATCGGCTATTTAAATTTAATTTAAGATTTTCTAGGCTACTGTCATTCTATTTTTCTTCTTGTATAGTAGTAGATAATTTAGAAATACGTCGACGGAATGTGGCAATGAAAATCCCAAAATACACGTTGTGAACTCTTACGGCCTGATCACAATCTTGGGCTTAGCGACGCGACGACTCGTGGCATACTTCATACAACTTAATGCTTTTGTTTTTGTCGCCGTCGCTTCGCGCTTACGGCCTGGTCAAGACCTTGTCGCTGTGAATGATAGCTAAGTGCAACCCGACGAATAATAAGAACAAATGTATTTTTTGTTTTTATCATTCATATCATTTGAACTGGCAGAAATCGTCACGCACGGTAAAACCGTTATGCCCTCTCCAGACGACCTTTAACATAAAGAACTTCGTCCCTGACGGAATCCCTCGACTGCAAAGTAATTTTTGTTATTAACTCTGGCGAATATAATTTGACGCAAGCAAGGGCACATAATTTCTTTTTGTGCTTTATTGAAGTGATAACTTCTTATGGGAGGGTAAACCGCTTCGTTACGTAACGCGTTACGGCGCCATTTTGTCTGGCTTCCCTTTCTTTCACGCATAGGGCAGCGGTAGGCGGGCTCCTCCTCTCTCACTCTAATCCACGCGCTTTATACATATAATTGAAGTAATAACCTAAGCTTTTCTCAAGTCCAACAATTTCAATATTAAATAGTTCAACTTAGATTAGTCTAAGTTATCACTTCTGTCGGGCGTCCCAAGACGCACACGTTATTATTTTCTGTTTGTAAAACAAGTACAATAAGATGTGTGAAGTGTGCCACAAGGCGTCGCGTCGCTCGTTGCGGCACTAGTTGCATCGCCCGTCGTCAAGCCCGAGGTTGTAGTCAGGCCGGTAGCTGTCGCTTACAGGGACCAGTACATATGGACCAGAGAAGTGTTTTCGAGAGAATTTGTTAATAGCGTCTCACGGTCCGTCCGATTGGAAACTGATTCGTTCGGAGATGGCAACTTTCCCGAAGTTTATGAATAACTCTACAGGTCGTGGCCGAGCCGTTACGTATCTCTGTGCTTTGAGCCGAATACATTGACAGGCAAGTCTTACCCGATTCATGAGCACAGCTCGCCTTATCTCTCTCACTGCGTCGTAGACCAATCTCGATGCATCGATGAAGTCGTTCTCGTCGAGACCGCCGCCAGCGCCTCCGCCGAGGGCTGACACGGCCGCGTCGACCCGCACGGCGAACTTCGACATCACTGCAAAGAATACAAATATTTACATTAAGTTGCACCCGTAAGTGAAAAATTGAGAGCAAGACGAATTTTTTTATAGCTGGAGTACAGCAGATAGGCAGACGGCCCACCTGATGGAAAGCGGTTGCCGTCGCTAATGGACGTTTGCAACACATGAAATGTGTCTAAAGTAAGAAAGAGGTAGGTAAGAGGAAGCACTCAGTAGTGCTTCCCTCGCTTCAATCGCGGCATGCAACTCTAGAATTGTTTTGCTTGATTGAGTTTATATACTTATTTTGTGTGTGTCGCTTTTGAGAAGAAAGACTATCTAGACAGGTGTCAACGTCGCGCTGTCGGCCTCAAAGGGACTGCAACCTGGCCACTTATGCCGGAACACAACTCAAGGCTGTTATGGCGGCATGCTCTAGACCAGGGGTGGTAGCCGTCCAGACGGGCAAATGCCCTACCACCTGGCTGTGAGTTGTTTTGTCGCCTCTTACGACAGGCCACCCCAAAGCAGGAATTGGTATTCTCTTTCCGTTCCTGTATGAAGCCAATGAGCATGTAATGAGGAGTTGTGAAAGTCACATGACAAAAAGAATGTTAAACAGGTTTATGGATACAAATTTAAAAGTAGTGTAGGTGTGAAGGATGACATGATGATTTGTGGTGTGACGGCGGACGTAGGCCAGAACGGAGGAGTATGGAAGGAAAAGACACAATGCGTAGATAAATATAGCACATTCTACCCCAAAAAATAGGGTGAAATATGTATGATTTCTGGAGTATCTTTCTTTTCTTACACCTCCTCCCAATTATTTGGGGTTGGCACAATATATCTTTTCTTTCCATACTCCTCTGTTCTGACATAGGTCCTCTGTCACCATCGTGGGGGATATGAAACCGAAATTAATACAAGCAAAGCTGCGGCTAAAGTTCTAGTTTTAATATAACGTTTGGGCCCGCTTCATGAATGTTTGTGTTGCAAAAATTTGATTTCATATTCTTTTTATTTAATTTTATTTTCTTAAGTTTTCGCAACTGGTAGGTACACATAGGAAAACTTCGTTTCAACGGTTTTAAGCGCGGTATTTGAGTAAGTAGTTTTTTACGCGTGAACCGATGTCACGAAAGACGTGATCCGAGATTATTGTTACTGAGTGTATTTAACCTTTGACCTCCAAAATCCTCCAAATTAATACATTTAATAGGCTCATACAATTTGTCAAAGGCAAACGTATTGAATATTTAGCGTTTTATTTAACATATATAATTAGTTTACTTAACCTTCATTTGAGGAGGTTAAAAATAATTTACCTCTTAGGCAATGCTGTGTTTTTAGATGGACGGGGTGTCGTCATACTTAAACGTATGAGTTTAAAACGATAAAATTATGATATAGGTTTCTCTGTAGACCGCTTTGTCTTGAAGGCCTCTGTGGTTGAGCGGTTTCGATTCCTGGCATGATAAATACCGCAAACGAATTTTCTCCGTTTCATCTATATATAATATCGCACGTTTAATTTGCGCTTCTTTGGGAATGAGCGTTTAAAGTTTTGACCTATTACGAATTGTTCTTTGTTTGTTAATCATCTATATAAATAAAAATATTAATTAATATGTGAAGCAAAAACTTTGTATCCCTTTTTACGAAAATTGCGCGATCGGAGGAGTATGACATTTCGCACACTTATAGTTTATATAGAGAAGAAGCGACGAATGCATAAAAAATACATTAAATCAATAAAAAAAAACATTACACACACTACCATGTATTTGACACACACACGCATATATACTCTTTTATTTATTGTTCAAGTCAACTTAACAGTGTAGCCTTGGCGAAGTCTGTGATTGTAGAAGAGGGTATATATAGTCTTTGAGATTAATTATTATAGTCGAATTTCGAGCACGGGCGACCACTAGTCTATATAAGTAAAAATGAATCGTAGAAATGTATAACTTAAGAACTTTATCTATTTTGATGAAACTTTTGGTGTGTGTTTGAGTGGGTGCCCGGATGGTTTAGATTCACAATTGGAACCGGTAGGTGGCGCTAGGATCAAGACTTAGATTTTTTTCAGGGCCGGACAGCGTCTGCCGAGACCTCTAGTAAAATATAAATCAAAATTATTTCAAGCCTTTGAATGATCTCTAGCTTTAGCTGAACGATACTTCGTAATAAGGAATTATTAAGAAGTAAAATAAATGAAGTTTATATGTTGATAATGGGAATTAATTAAAAAATAATGTTAATTATTAGTATAATATTGTATATTATATTATATATATTAACATTAGTATAATCTTAAGCTGCACGCCAACAAATTATTGCGAATAAGATCCTTGTTCATCCAAAGGTTGCCTGGAAGAGATTGCTTTAAGCAATAAGGCCGCCAATTGTACTACTTCTTCTAATTTTAAGATATGAAAGAGTATTCTTGTTGTTGTTGTTAATTAATTAACATTAATTCTAAAAAGTATATTAAAAATAAAAAAGTCTTACTTATTCGTTCTTGTTTCACTTTGTGATTAAAAATGTTAACAAATTCTGAAGGCAATAAACAATAAATAATAACAACGTATATTTAATTTATAAAATATGTAGTTTAAGTATGTCTGTTTAAGTTTTACCTAATAATCTGCACCACCTACATCGCCAGATTAGGTTAAGTTATTCCTTAAGTTAAGTTGCCTGGAAGAGATTGCTTCAAGCGACAAGGCCGCCTATTGTTTCTACCATGACAATATTGTATTTGTGTATTTTTGAAATTGTATATTTGGTGAGCAATAAAGTGTTATCTATCTGTGTAATATTATATCCGTTAATATATTGTTACATGCCGTCAAAGGTAAGCGCACAGCTGTCTGTCGTAAGCGCAGCTTATTGTCTTCCCGGATTTAAGAATTCTTTTGTTTTGAATTAGTAATTAAGAAAACATGCTATTATTTTTCTACTTGTTTTATAACCATCATTAGGGTCGAACTAATCCTTGTTGTTATTGTTTTCGACTTTGTGGCCGTTCGCAGGTGTGCAAATTATTATTTCTCGGAAACTCTGTGCGCGCGGCCAATTTCTTTGTACTGTGTAGTGAGTATAAGACAATGCCCGAATGGAGGGTGGGCAGTCAAGCGACGACTACGAGACGAGTAATACATTTGTAGTACTCTCGATTAGCGATATAGACGACGGACTTTACACGTGTCGAATTGCATTGAATTGTGCAGTGTGAACTGGTTGCATCCAGTTTTATTTGCATTTGTTTTATACGTGTTTGTACAGTTCTAATAAATTCTATAGTAGTTCCAACGGCATTTTCAATTCGAGTCCTGTAGCTCGTAACAATATATTTTGTAATATGTTTGTATTGTGTGTGTTTACAAACAATTAGACAGATTAGAAAATATATATTTATTTGAAAATAAATATTTTCTTTCTATGCGTGCAAGAACAGATACAGAAGACAATTTAACCTTAGATCAACGTTTATATGATCCAAGGTTAAATTATTTGTTAAGTTAGGTTGCCTGGAAGAGATTTCAGATAATATTGTAATTGTGCATTTTTTAAATTGTATAATTGGTGAGCAATAAAATGTTACCTATTCTATTTCATCCGTGCAGGAACGGAGAAAGAATACAGATTCCTGCGTCGAGGCGGCCTGTCGTAAGAGGCGATAAAATAACCTACAGCCAGGTAGTAGGGTATTTGCCTGTCCGGATGAGTTGTGACAGCCTTGAGTTGTGGTCCGGCATTAGTGACCAGGTTTCAATCTCAAATAAAATATGCAAATGCAAAAAGTTGCAAATGTCCTTAGGCGATGGTAACCGCTTCCCAACAGATGGACCGTCTGCCTGTCTGCTGAACACATGAAATAAATAGAAAAATCTAAATTGCACTAAGTTGAAACACACGAACTAACGAACAAAGTGAAATTGTAAGGCAGGAATTAATTCGTGCAATTCCTCGGTTAACTCGCCGAAGTGTATCCTATAGAATACTGACACACTAGCGACTCTGCGTCGATGATCTAGACTTAGACTCTCAACTCAAAGAGGCGTACGTCCAGCAGTGGACTTCGTTTGGCTGGAGAAGAATATTTGCAATTCACTAACTAACAAACAATGGTGGGATATTATTACGTGCTCGATTTGCCGAGTTCTGGACGTGCCGCTCATCTGCGGTACACGGCTTGCCTACCCGTCTACAGCAACCCGGCAAAAACATAAAAGATGGGCGCCTTAACAAAAACAAGAAATAACTTAAAACTAAATGTGGACAGCTGTTACATTACAAAACAACTCATGATTGATTGTTATTTACAAGCTACGATTCGGTCGCAACACGACCCAATGAATTAATCTGTATTTATAGAAATACAGGTAATAGTTATACTTGAGGTGGTAATAAAGTCTCACTGTATTTGACCTACATACGGTCATACAAATATTTGGGTATACCTGAATCTAAAAAAAAACATAACACATAACAGTGAGTACTCTATATTTTTTTGACAAAACTTTTTTTGTCTTCAACATCTTCACATCACATCAATGCACTTTGCAATTTTGCTGTTTTTTTATGCTTTACTTAACACCTCAGAGCTAAGAAAAACGTGACGCGTCTGTCGTCGCGCTCCTCTACCTCGGTGCGGGGGATACTCTGCTCTGTGCTTGGCACCAACTTCAAGATGTTATAAATAATAATATTTTTTTTGCTTTTTTAATCTAAATGGAGCCTCAGACCTGGCCATTAATGCTGGAACTCAACTCAAGGTTGTTTGTTATAGTGGCATACTCTAAATCAGGGGTGGTAGCAATCCAAACGGGCAAATACTCTACCAACTGGGTGTGCGTTGTTTTGTCGCCCTGCGATTCTCCAAAAGCGCTTTAGGCCATCTGATCGCAACGTATAAATTGCACAAACTCCATAATCATTATTCGTTTTAAACTCGGATGCAACCGAAACGAAAATGTCAAGTTTTTTTACAATTCACAAAGTTTACACAACACTTACATACAAACGACATCATGTCCATTCAATATATTATATTATACCGCTTACAAATACTTTATTTTCTACATTTGACTAGTATCGCTAAAATAAATAAGCGATATGTGGGTATCCGGTAACCGTAAGAGAAATTGTCGGATATATCCGAAAGAAAAATCTATCCGTATCCGTAAGTGAATCTGATAGCTACGGATAATTCCGGATAGGACTCTATCTTCTATTAGATAACTCCAAATACTAATGGCCGGTTCCTATATCTTACTATACATTCACTTGTCTTACAATCGGTTGAATTTTGACATTACTTACGCAGCTTAGGTCAAATTTTAACCGATAGCAAGCCAAATACGGTTGGTAAGATGAGATGCGACACGTTACGAAAGTTTTTCCTATATAATTTCATATCCGTAACTGAAACCGGCTTAATACTATTCATATATCCGTATCCATATTGGAAATTTCATATCCATAACAACCCAAATCCGTCCCGCGAAACTTCCCCCCTTCCCCTACCCACTAGCCTCCTTTCTTTTACCCCCACCCCTGTAATTCCCAACCAAATCCAACAAGATCCAACAAGACCCAATCATTCCCAACCCTAACTCCCTCTAAGTAATAAATAAATGAGAAATAATACTATACATACTAAAATAGAATAAATTGTTACAGATATAAGAATATAGGATATTAGGTGTAGTCGACCTGCGTTTCGATAAATAAATAGATAAAGACAGTAATGTAAAAAATCAGGTTATTCCAAATTATTATATAGCATCAGTAAAAACATTCCAGATCCATAGTTCCCTCTTTCTTAAACCATGAAAGAGGTTAAATAGAGAAGAAAAAAGAAACCCTAACTCCCTCAAAAACCATCCTTTCCAAAACATACATTTTTCCTAAATACATAAAATTTTATGTAGAATAAGAATTTGTAGTAATATATTAAGACACTTTCTTATAAAAGTGTGATAATTAAGTTAGTATAAGGTAAGATGTAAAAAACATAAGATTTTTTTAAATATTTGTATAGTATCAGTGTGTGTGCCAGTGATTCTGAACTTCGTCAGAGACAGCAGTGCTTTAACAAAAAAAGATCCCAAATATTAGGTCAGAAAATTACGTCGAAGGGATGTTTACTCCTATTTCCTGGAGTTCCCACGCTCAGCTACGCAACGGTTCTTTAGAACGCTTGTTCCGCGTACGACAATTATTTGGAGAAAATTTCCCGCCAAAGTTTTCCCTCTGCACTACGACATGGGTTGTAAGAAGGGCGTAATAAAATTTCTTAGAGGCCGTTAATGCGTTGGCAACGCCCCCGGTGTTGCAAACATCCATAAGCGACGGTAACCATTTTCCATCAAACAACCCGCAGCCGGGTGGTAGGGTATTTGCCCATTTGGATGGCCACAAACCCTGGTATAGGATATGACGCCATAACATCATTCGAGTTGTGTTCCGGTATTAGTGGTCGTGTTCCAGTCTCCCCCTCTCTCCCTTTAGAGAGAAGCAGCGCATTCGTAGCACCTTCGATGTTGCAAATGTCCACGGGCGATGGTAACCGATTTCCATCAGGTGGGCCGCCTGCCTGTCTGCTGAACTCATGTAATAAAAAATAAAAGTAGGTCGTCTGCCTGTTTGGCTGTTTCGGGCAATTAAAAAAAAACCGTCCAAGTAGGGGGCACGCTTCCCGGCCGGGATTTGAACCCACGACATATGAAACGAGAGTACGTTAACCACAAAGCCACCACGGCTACATATCGCGGTATCCGGAACCAAATCTTAGGCAACCAAAATCACGGGACAAGCCCTAAGCTATAGTAATAAATCATAATAATTTTCCGAATTGTTGCGTAGTAAGTTCTGATTACTGTAGTTTTACTATGTTTTTTTGACTATATTAATGAAGATGAAGGTTGCGCACGCGCAACCATAGACATAAACGACTGTAGACACGGCAAAATATATTAAGGAAAAAAAAAAAATTAAGTAACAACTATATGCACGCTGACTAATAATTAACTTTTTATATGTGACGCATTGCGCGTGCGGAGGAGTGTGAGAATTGAATATGGTTATCCTATTTAAGGGAAACATTTGCAGAGAGGTAACTTTTAACAAATGCATTAAGCGTTAATAAAAGAAAGCTGAATGTCTTCGTGGCGACGTCTAAGCTGTTGATACCTTTGTTGGTCGAATGTTGAGACGTAGTAAAATTCCGAAGTTTATAATTGGTTTTGTCGAGTGAAATATAACGAAGGTTTTGGTGAAATGACATGTTACGTCTAGTTTATTGCCAAGTTTAAACTTTTCAAAACTTACAATTATTGCAATGCTTGTCATTGCAATAATTGTAAGTTTAAACAAGTTAAAATTGAAACATTTAAATTAGAATTACTTAAATGAGTGTTTGACCCTAGAAATTCTAGTACAACAATTAAATAGATATACACTGCTAAAAACATCATTTGTGGCGGGTTCCTCTATCTTACTATTCATTTCACTTCCCTTACCATAAATCAAAATTTGACATTACATGCATGGAGCTTATGCCTGATTTTAACCGATAGTAAGGCAAATGAATGGTTAGTAAGATATAGGAGCCGTACATCAGTAGATAGCGCTGGAAGAGCGCTCTAATATTTTTTTACTTTTTATTTTACTGGATGAGTTCAACAGACAGGTAGACGGCCCACCTGATGGAAAGCGGTTACCATCGCCTAGGAACGTTTGCAACACCAAAGGTGCTACAAATGCGCTGCTGCTCTCTAAAGGGTGACTGGAGCCTGGCCATTAGTGCCATAATAAAAAGTTTGTTATGGCGGCGTACTCTAGACCATGGGTGGTGACCAGCCACTCTCTGTGCAGGAACGGAAAAAGAATACTATTTCCTGGATTAGGGCGGCCTGTCGTAAGAGGCGACAAAACAACCCATAGCTAAGTGGTGGGGCATTATTCCGACTGGATGGCTACCACCCCTGGTCTAGAGTATTCCACCATAACAACTGTAAGTTGTGTTTGGGCATCAGTGGCCAGGTTCCAGTTTCTCCTTCAAAGCCAGCAGCACATTGGCAGCAACTCTGGTATTACTAATGTCCATAGGCAACGTTGACCACATTCCATTACAGTTGGGCCGTAGCTTGTCTGGTATGCTTCAGCTATAAAAAAAGTCGGGCAATTGCCCTACCACCTGGCCGTGGGTTGTTTTTGTCGCCTCTTACGACAGACCGCCCCAACACAGGAAATTGTATTCTCTCTCCGTTCCTGCACGGATAAAGAAACTAGTAACAAAATTTACTAGTTTATTTTTCTACCTGTATAACATTCTTAACTCTGCAAAGCTAGTGTCACAGGTCAAGGCACATTATAAATTAAAATAATACATCCAGTTTGACCGTATGATTATAGTCTGTTATTATACTATACTTAATAAATAATATTTTGTTTTTCCCTTTAAAAATTTTATGACTGACATTAAACCGTCAGAGGAAAATAATGAAAAATAAAAAACAAATTGCCGCGTGCGAATCGGACTTCTATATAACACAGGTTGTCTTTATAAAATTTAATCGTACTCAAAGATAAATCTCTTTTAATTTTATAAATGCGAAAGTAACTCTGCCTGCCTGTTACGTTTTCACGGAAAAAAATTATACAAATTCAAGTTACAATTCTTTTTACAACAGAAACTTGAATTTGTATGAATTTTTTTAAAACTCATAAAATAAAACGGAATTTTATGAATTAATGATCAAAAACTGTAAAAATGAGTATGCATCAAAGTTTAATATTGTATATCTTTGAAACACTCAATTTAATCGACTAAGTATAAGAGTCCATTTCTGTAGAGCGTTCAATTTCCTACAAAAATATACATGGCCCATTTTATAAACTTTATTTGTTCACGATTTACAAAATTCATAAGCAAAAAAGGAATTTGTCTGAAAATAATCAAACTTTAATGCCTATTAATATCATAAATGCGAAAGTAACTGTCTGTCTGTTCCGTTTCCACGGAAAAACTACTGGACCGATTGGGCCCAAAATCAGTTTATATATTTTCGATACCGAGAATGAACATAGGATACTTTTTATCCCGCAAAATGGGATAGTTTCCGGGAAAAATATATATGTCTCTCTGTTTGTTATGCTTTTACGGAAAAATTATAGGACCGATTTGGCTGAAATTCGGTATATGTGTAATTTTAATACCGAGGGTGGACAAGGGATACTTTTCATCCCGGATAATGGGATAGATTTACGTAATAGTTTTTTTCTCATTTATGTAGTTTACAAGATAGATAGACGGGGGATAGAGAAATAAAACTAGAACGGGTTGAAATAGAGGATGTAAGTTTATATGGGAGCAATCATTTCTCAAGCTTGTATTGGATCAATTTTGCTGTTTGTTTAAATGTAGTATTAATACCGAAAATGGACATAAATATTTTTAATGCCGGGAGATGAGGTAGTTTACAATATAAAATGAAGTGAATCTTTCGGGGGCAAATAGCACTAACTAGAAAATTTAGTACAATGTAACCTGTATAACGGTTAGCCTTGAGCCAATCGAGCTCCCCTCCCTTTATCCAATTTTCAAATTCAAATTCAAAAGTTTTTATTCAAAATAAGTTCCACTGGAGAAAACTTTTTGAAGGTCACATATAAGTTAAAATTTAATTTTTCTTCCTAGTCTATGGACACCGCTTCACACCGTGTTATTGCTGTTAAGGAGAAGAAGTGGCAAGAAACTCCCCAGCAACACGTTTAGCTAAAAATTGATTAACTCAAAAAAAAAAAATACAATAAATTTTATTCAGAAATCTGTTTCGCTATGCCATCCTAAAGGCTGGCACCGAGTTAGCTTCACCATTGGTGTTGCACGCGTCTATACCTATTTGGTACCATCGCGAGACTTTTTTGGTATATACCTACATCGTACAATTTATCGCTATGTGAAGACCAAATAAACGTTTTTTCTTTCTTTCTATACGGTAGCCACTTTCCATGACCGGGATCTACTGTCTGTTTGCCAGCAAAATCATTCGGGGTCGGCACAATATGTCTTTTCCCTCAATACATCTCTATTCTGGCATACGTCCTCTTGTCACACCACAAACCATCGTATCATCCTTCACGGAATCCATCCATCTCCTTTTTGTCTACCTTTATACTTTCTACCCATCAATCTTTCAGTTTAACATACTTTTTGTCAAGTTACTTAGCCATTGTCGTCTCCCAACC
This sequence comes from Dendrolimus houi, assembly GCA_039645545.1. NCBI lineage: Eukaryota > Metazoa > Arthropoda > Insecta > Lepidoptera > Lasiocampidae > Dendrolimus > Dendrolimus houi. The sequence continues at coordinate 3,351,606 of CM077146.1, forward strand.
GTGTAGTTCAATGTAAGGCCGCACACAATGTCGCAAGCGGAGATGCCTCACACACAATGCATCCAGACGCTTTCTCCATTTAATAAATGGTTTATGTGATGATACATGAGTTATGTAACGACAAGTTTAACCACATGCGGTGTATGAGGTCCTTATGAAATTGGCATTTTGTCGAATTGTCCACTTTGATCACAAATATGAAATTAATTATTTTCTGAGATGTGTACGCCATAAGTGCTTTATATCAATCTACCTTAGACTATTAATAGACAAATGGAGTCTCGAACTCTCATAATGAAGCCGGCTAAAGGATGCCAATCTGTGTCACACACAGAGTCGCAGTTTAGAAAGCGGCACTAATTTAGGAAAGTAAATATTAATCTAGGCTGAGCCAGAAGCAATTCACTGAAGGATTAAAAAAAACAAAAGGTTAATAGAATATTTAAAAATACTTTTCTAAAAAAACTTGCCAGTGCTTTGATACTTATTCCTAGGTTTCAACAGATATCAGTGCTACATCGAATAAGTAAAGAAAAACGTGGAATCGTCTTGAGTGGATACGTTATTAACCACAGACGCAAACCATGTGTATATTATGTACACTCGCGGAACGAAAATGTTTGTCACCTTAAAGTTGACTTGCTTGCACGAGTACAAGAAAAATACTGGCAACATTTTAATAAATGTTACGTTTATAAATAAAAAAATATAAAAACGTGAAAAAAGAAAATTGCTACGTTGACAATGACAGACACTACAATTTACAATCGTTTGAATAATCAGAAACAAAGAGGATATAATCACAACGCTTATCGTAAATATTAAAACCAACAAAAAGGTTTTACATCTCTAAAAAATCTTTTTAGATAAGATAGAAATGAAACAACTTTGATCTAAGTAATTTTAAACTGTATTGTAAAACAGTTAAACATATTTTTTTGTGAAATAGTCTATTCTTTGACTTTTTAAAAAGGTACTATATGTTCGCGGGACTTTATATGATCAATTTGGAAACTAACAAACACTTTCATACCACGACTGTACATAAGTTTACGCACACAAGTCATTTAAAATCAATCTACTTTTAACAGTATAAAACGATACATCTACAAAAAGTAACTAGCGTTTCTTGCAACGAAATTTTTTTAATTCCTATGATACGACTCCCAAAATGATTAAGGAATCAATGAACTATATAATAGGTTGGGGAAAAAGTATTTTCGCATATAGTATGTATGAACTTGTAATAAGATCTCTTTGGCTATACCATTTGTATCTGGCTGGTTTTGGTATCATTAAAAAGTTTTAATTTTAAAGAAGACAATTCCAAATTTAAATTAGGAAAATGTGTGATTTTCATTTGTTTTTATTATTGTTAAAATGAGTGAATCTAATGAAGAAATTCGATACATTTTAAAATTTTACTACAAAAAAGGTAAAAATGCAACGGAAGCCGCGAAAAAAAAATTGTGATGTTTATGGACCTAATGCAGTATCTGTGAGAGTAGCGAAAATTTGGTTTAAGCGTTTTTAATCCGGAAATTTTGATATCATAGATGCACGTCGCTCTGGTCGCCCTGTTACGGACGAAATTGATGCCATTTTTGAAAAAGTGGAGCAAGATCGGCATATTAGTAGTTACGATGTAGCTGGAGAACTGACCACAAAACAGTTTTGGCGCATTTGAAAAAAGCTGGGTACACAAAAAAGCTCGATATTTGGGTGCCTCATGAGCTCACTGAAAGAAACCTAATGAACCGTGTACTCATTTGTGATTCTTTATTACGACGTAATGAAACCGAACCATTTTTGAAGAAGTTGATAACTGATGATGAAAAGTGGATCCCGTACGACAAGAACGTGCGAAAAAGATCGTGTTCAAAGGCCGGTCAGGCTTCACAGACTGTGGCGAAACCCGGGTTAACTCGCAACAAGGTGATGCTGCGTGTATGGTGGGATTGGAAGGGCATTATTCATTATGATCTGTTACCGCCAGGCAGGACCATCGATTCTGAACTGTACTGCGAACAACTGATGAGATTAAAGCAAAAAGTTGAAAGTGGCCGGAATTAATCAACAGAAGGGGTGTGGTTTTTCACCATGATAACGCTAGACCTCACACATCTTTATCCACTCAGCAAAAATTACGAGAGTTTGGCTGGGAGGTGTTAATGCATCCGCCGTATAGTCCTGACCTTGCACCTTCAGATTTTCACCTGTTTCGGTCTCTGCAGAATTCCTTAGGCAGTGTCAGGTTAACATCACGAGAGGACTGCCAAAACCACTTGTCGCAGTTTTTTGATCAGAAGACCCAAAATTTTTATAGCAATGGGATCACGTCCCTACCTACAAGATGGAAAAAGTTATCCAACAAAATGGCACCTACATACTTTAGTCAAATGTAAATAAACTTTATAAAAAAACCTTTTAAATTTTTATATAAAATGCGAAGAAACTTTTTCCCAACCTAATTAATACATATAAAATGGCGAAACTGCATAGATAACAATGGTACATATTTTGATTGATTTAAATATACAATTTAATTTTTTTGGGTTCTACTTTTTCATATTGTTACAAGTTGGGCCACCTGCATATCTATTGTCACATACCGACAAAGAAATGCCGCGCATCTCGTTTATTGCCCCTCCCGCATTCGGAGTTCTTTTTATTACTTCGCATTTAAATTTGCAATTAGACAATAGCCTATTGTTATTGTTTTCGACTTTGTTGGCCGTTCGCAGGAATAGATAACCAGGTGTGCAAATTACTATTTCTCGGAAACTCAGTGCGCACGGACGATTTTTTTTTAACTGTATAGTTAGTATAAGACAATGCCCGAATGGAGGGGTGGGGCAGTCAAGCGACGACTACGAGACGTGTAAGACGTTTGTAGTATCTCGATTTAGCGATATAGACGACGGACTTCGCGCGTGTCGAATTGCATTGAATCGTGCAGTGTGAACTGGTTGCACCCAGTTTTATTTGTATTTGTTTTATACGTGTTTGTACAGTTCTAATCAATTCTATAGTATTTCCAACGGCATTTTTAATTCGAGTCCTGTAGCTCGTAACAATATGAAAAGCCAATTTCATATATCAGGACCTAGTAGTGGTAGAGTAAACATTGATATACCAAAAAACCCAAGATACACACAGTCAGCGTCTCGAAAACTTCAGGCAAAAAGAGCGCATTGTGCGCTCATTTCAATTAGTATCGCACCACTCGAGTTACTTCTATGTGATGTATGTAAGACACAATTTGTGTTCTGTATAATCAGAAGTTGTGATTTTATACTTTTTTTTTTTGATAATCTACGACGATTTTTGAAGTGATATTTGTAGGAACTGTGTATCTTTGGTGTTTTGTATATCGATGAGTGTAAATAATCATTCTAGCAACTTAATTCCCTCTTAAGGAAAACAAAAAGTCGCGTTGCTCTATGGACGAGTGACTTTAGACATCTTTATACGTACCTCTTGTTTAAAGAGTTTGAGTTAATACAGGTTACATTGTATTGAATTTTCATATTTCATTTTATATAGCAATTTTTTTTGCGCAGTATTTCAGCAGACAGACAGACGGCCCACTTGATGGAAAGCGGTTACCATGGCCTATGGACATTTGCAACACTAAAGGTGCTACAAATGCGCTGCTGCTCTCTTAAGGGAGACTAGAACCTGGTCACTAATGCCGGAACACAACTCAAGGTTGTTATGGCGACATACTTCAGATCGGCGGTGGTAGCTGTCCAGTCGGGCAAATGCCCTACCACCTGGCTGTGGGTTGTTTTGTCGCCTCTTACGACAGGCCGCCCCAACGCAGGAAATCGTATTCCTTCTCCGTTCCGGCACGGATAATATATAAAGGCATTTAATAAGTTTAATGGTACGCGATTGATGACAGACACGAAGGAACAAAAGAATACATGAGAAAGACGTAGTGTCAATTTTTTTTAAATATAACCCACACGACCTCGTTTTAACACTTTCCACCTCTAATAGTGCGTACATTGTAAAAACGTCTTTTAGGTTTTGGACTCTTACTATACGGGATTTGTGAATGTTGCCTTATTGGCAGGGAGCGTCCATATTCTGCGAGGCAGTTATGTCTCAAAAAGAGGCCGTTAAACGAGATAGGGAGAGACGCAGATATGCGCAAGATCTCCTCCCGCAATTCCCTTACAGGGGTCCTCCAGCATCTGGGGAGCGGAGGATCAAACCCCTGTTGACGAAGTGAGTTTGCCTTCTCCGGGGCATTCTCAAGCACTGATGCGCAGGATTAGCGTGGGCGTAGGTATGTTCTAAGTCTCACGCTTTGCCTACCATTAGCGCGGTTCAAATGGGAGGAAGGGGGTTGTAGTGGAGTATCAGCCCACGGGTTACCTCTTTAATAGGGGTACGTTGCCGAGTCTCCACACAAGTCGGCAATCGACTCCGTTGTGTGCGCTATTTTCTATCATTGCTTTGGTCTAATCCCAGTAAAGGATCCGGTAGTGTACGAAATATAATTCCCTCTGCCTCAAAAAAAGGCGCAAGTTAAGACAAACAATATTCATTCACTTGCCCTACCATCGGTTGAATTTTGACTTTTACATCACTTGTATGGAGCTTATGTCAAATTTTAACCGATAGGCAAATGAACGGTCGGTAAGATATAGGACCGGCCCTGAAGCAATCTCTTTCAGGCAACCTTTGGATGGACAAAATTGTATGTATTTATGTATTATTATTAATAGAATCTCCAACAAAGGATACACACAACACATTTGTAAAAATATACATAACCTTAAATGAAGTAAGAAAGAAAGAAGAAAGAAAATTATTATAGAGTTTATTAGAACTATACAAACACGTATAGCACAGGTACAAATATAACCGAACACAGCAAGTCCAAACATAATGCAGAGGGTCGTAATTCAATAAAACACGCAAAGTCCGTCAATATTAGATTCCCGATTGTACACACGTCACGCCTTAATCGTGGTTCCCGCTTGACTGCCTCCTCTCCCCATCAGGCCGTCGTTTTATACCTCATAAGTACAAATGTGCCCGTATCGTAGTCGACGTAATCCGCAACACTTGGCCAATGATTCGGCCGCAAGCCATTACGAGTACAATAAAACAATGGGCTGTTCTCTAGAAACGTATGCCAATAAATAAGTAAACAAATGAAGACGATCATAAAAGAATTACAGTCAGTTCAAATGCCGAAAGGCAATAAAATGTGTTTATACAGATATACAGGTGGATTTTGTTTTTGTCGGAACCTAAGTTGTAATAACATGATATCCTTTGCGTTAGTGCAGGACATTCGAAACGACTATGCATAATATCATATAGCAAACCCATGTCAAGCAAAACTCGGCGTTGTGCCATGTTAAGTAACCTATATGCCAAGCACCTCTGCACATAATTGTTACGACCGCCTTGTAGTTTATAGCCTAAATGTCTTAGAAACTTCTGGATTCCCTCAACACGATTAGAATAATTATTAATTATTAAAAATAGTGTGTGGTATTTTCCTCGATAAATCGTATCAAAACATTCGATTTTACCTAAGGCGGAACTTTAAATGGATTCACCATTTTTTTTTGTACAGCAATGACATTATCACGTCGTGATGTGAATATTATGTTAGGTCTAAAAATAAGCATTACCGCTCTGTGTCCAGCAAAAACATTTAAGTGTGCGAAAGGCAACAGACTGAAGGGTTCCGTAGAGACTATGAACGTCGACTGCTTTGGAATTTAGATATAGTCAAGATAGTATAAAGCTGAAGAGTTTGTTTGTTTGCTTGAACGCGCTAATCTCAGTAACTACTGGTCCGATTTGAAAAATTCTTTCAGTGTTAGATAGCCCATTTATCGAGGAAGGCTATAGGCTATATACAATCACGCTAAGACCAATAGGAGCGGAGCACCAATGAAGAATGTTTCAAAATCGGGGGGTTTTTTAACTTAATTTTTTTTAAACTATCCATGCGGACGATTTCGCGGGCAGAAGCTAGTATTTGATAAATATAGAATGGCGCGGGCCACGGGCACTCCATTAGAATTAACAGAATACCGAAATCAGGCAAAACTACAATTGAGATGGTAGTGTACGGCGATTTTGACGAGAGAGTAATAGCAGAATTGGGCCCCTGACGTGCAGTCCTATGACTGGCAGTTTTATTTATTTATTTATTGAAAAAAACCAACACAGCGCATATTAATAATACAAAAAAAAACAAAAAAATACTTAAATGTAGGGCTAATAACAGGTTTTTCTATCAAGTTAAATTGTGAGCAATCGAGCGAAGTAAATTTATGTAAAATGCAATAAATATATACACAAGTTAATAAGTGAAATAAGTATATACTTACACACATACATACATTTTGTTCTTTTCAATTACTGCTGGTGTACGGCAGATAGGTTGATGGCCTGATGCAAAGTGCGCTAAATTAATAACGCAATAATTATCTCGTTAAGATTTCGCGATCACTTACTATATCTATAATATTGTTACGACCGACAAAGACAAATTCACACCTGCATACCTGTTTTGCGCATTTTATTACTTTTCGGCATTTGGACTTTTGTTTACTTTGTGATTAGGAAAAACAGCCCATTGTGTATTGTAATTTTTTATGTTAGTCATTAGCCAGGTGTGATTCTAAGAAATTCGGTCCGTGCGGTCAGGTAGACATATTGCATTTGTGCACCAAAAAAAGCAATTCCCCAATGAAGAGATCGTCAGTCGAGCGATAAGCAGCCGCGAGGCAAGACTTGTGTACATTCGATAATCTATTTAGTCACGGACTTTGCGCGTCTTATTGAATCGTGCATTACGTTTGGATTGATTGTATTCAGTTATATTTGTACCTGTGTTATACATGTTTGTATAGTTCTAATAAATTCTAACGGCACTTTAATTCGAGTCCTGCAACTCGTAACAATATTATAAAATTCTAAACATGCCATGTCCGTACATTGAAGCTATTAAAAAACAAATGGAATACTATATAAACAATGGAGAACACGATGCAATTTTTTTTTAATTTCTTGTCTGTTTGTTCGGGACTCACGTAAAAACTACTCGGCCGATTTCGATGTGTTTTTCACCGATCGACCGCAAATTCTCCAGACTTAAAATCTGCAATCCTTTTTATCCTAGCAATCCCGCGGGAATCATTTAAGATGGCCAAATTAAAAAAATGCAATATGATTTTTTCACTCATCAATAGCAAATTTTATGTGATAACATGTATGATATTCTTTATCCCGGGAATGCCGCGGGAAAATCAAGCGTGGACGAAGCCGCGGGCATATCCTAGTTTGGTCTGTGAATACAAATGTGAAGTGCAGTCAAGATTAAAAAAGCTAGGAACATTGTAATTTTTTACTTTCTTTTTTTGTATTTGTTAAATCCTATAGATATTATAAACGCGAAAGTTTGTAACAATGTATGGATGTATGTTTGTTACTCTTTCGCGTAAAAACTTCTGAATGGATTTTGATGAAACTTTCCATCATCACGCGGGTGAGACCGCGGGGCGCAGCTAGTATTTCTATATACTTTAGTATACTTTATTGGTCATGTTATTTGTTACCCTTCTAAAGTCCGTTTGCTAAATCCCAGCAGTGGGACCTTTACGGGCCGATGTTAACACAATGTTCTCGGCGACTAGTGAGATCAAATGACCTTGTCAATACGATGTACGCAACTCATCCGCCAGAGGTTTATAAAAAAGGGATGGGTCGCCCCAAACGGTGCAGTGCTTCACATCATTTATCTCCGTACAGACGTAAAGGTTACCCTTAGCCCTGTTTAGTTTATATAACGAAAACAAAAATGGTGAGTGAAAAGTGACTTTTTTATATAAGTATTAGTGATGCTAATGAGCGATTTCAAGCACGTGGTGTTAGATATTCTAATTCCTTTTACCCAGATCAGCTATTCTCAACCTTTTTCTTATAAGGGCCAAAGGGATGTATTAGATAAGGTGATGCGGTCCACAACATTAATTCATTTTGACGGCTTCTGTGGTTGAGTGGGCTGAGATTTAGCAGGCCAAACTCGCTGGAACGCAGAGATTCCGAGTTCAATTCCTGGCATGGTAAATTTCGGAAATGAACTTTCTGCTATTTACTATGGTTTGGGTGTTTGAGATCGTACTCAGAGTGGTGCCACCCGTAACACAAGCGCGACTAGCTTAGCTTGAGGATATACAATATGTGTGTTCATCCGCCGATTATTATTTAGATGTTATTTTATTGCTAGGGTATTGCGTATATATAGTAAAGAGGCTTGCGGCCTACCTAATGGATAGTGGCTACCGTTATCTATGGACTTTTGCAACATCAGAGGTGTTACCAATGTAATTGTACAACTATTAGTATGTCACACGGACCACTTATAAAAGCTCGGCGGGCCACATGACGCCCGCGGGCTGTGGGTTGAGTATAGCTGACCTAGACCATTGTTCCTTAGGGAGAGAGGTGCGCATGCGTTTCGCGGGTACCGACGTCAGTCGGGGTCCCTTCCCGCTTCCCGGAGCACTCTCAAGCACTGATGCGCTAGGATCAGCGTGGGCGTAAATACGTTCTAAGTCTCACGCTCTTCCTGCCATAAGCGCGGGGTATATGGGAGGATGGTGGTTTTAGTGGAGTATTGCGTAGCGAGTCTCCACACATGCCGGCGATTGACTCTGATGGCCACTAGTGTCTTCACCTCTCATCGCTTTGGTCTAATCCCTAGCAAAGGACCCGGTAGTGTGCGAAATGCGTTTCCCCCGCCTCAAAAAGAAAATTGTTCCTTAACGATTTTTATTCATGACCCATGAATAAAACCAAAAGATTAAGTAAAATGTCTCGCCGACCCCTTCACTACGAAATTATAATAATATTTAAATTAATATTGTATATTATTTACATTTAATGACATTAAATGTAAATAATATAAATTATTGTATATTTAATGACAAACGCCACGTCCATTAATAGGGGTCGCGACCCCACGTTGAATAACGATGACCTAGACTTCCTAGACACTACGAAAAAAGGCTGGCCCTTCTACTATTATTACCTACATAGGCTGTCCCATTTGAAATTGCACTTTGTTATGAAATCGTTATGTACGTCCGTCCGTCTACATAAGTGATATTATATACAAAGATGTAGTCTGAATAGTGTACTAACTACTATAGTCGGGCCGCTCCCAAAAGCATTTGCGTTTTGTGCTAAACTAATTTAATAATAATAATATATAATAATAGCAGCCCATAAATGTCCCACTGTTGGGCTCGGGCCTCCCACTATAGGGGAACGGACAGTATACCCGCCACGCTTGTCCAAGGCGGTTTGGCAGGTTTGACACATCGGTTATCTCGCTGTGCAGGTTGCATCACGATGTTTTCCTTCAGAAAACTGCCTAAGTGGTGCATGCATTCCGAGCAGGATCGAACCCGCGCGAACTAATTTGGTATAGTATAATTGTCGTGGTGTATGAATTTTAACTACATCTTGAATCAGTAATACAAAAACATACAAATTTTATTTTATTATTTATATATATATACTAGCATTTGCCCGCGACTTTTTCTATGTTGGATAGGTAACAAAGATTACAGTTTTCCTGCTAAATATAAAATCATAGGTTATAGAAAATACATTAATCCTGGAAATTGCCGTAAAACTCGGGATAGGTAATGTTACTAAAGCCATACACAACTGCAATTGTTTTATTAAAGATTTTATCGATCAGTGACAATTTCATAACGGAATCAAATTTTTCGGCCTGGCCACTTTAAACATCTGACAAGAAAAATTCTGTAGGATTTTCGGGATATAAAGTACCGCAGATAAATAACTCCGGGAATTTACTATCGATCAGCGAGAACCGCATTGAAATCGGCCCAGTAGTTTTGACGTGAACCCCGAACAAACAGACAACACACAACACAACACAACATGTAAGTAACAAAAGACTAAACTTTTACAATTTTATAATATTACTTGTTTGTTTTCGAAACATTCTTCATTGGTGCTCCGCTCCTATTGGTCTTAGCGTGATGATATATAGTCTATAGCCTTCCTCGATAAATGGGCTATCTAACACTGAAAGAATTTTGAACACAACTCAAGGTTGTTATGGCGACATACTCTAAACCAGGGGTGAGGTAGCCAACCAGACGGGCAAATACCCTAACACCTCCTTTCATCCGTGCAGGAACGGAGAAAGATCACAATTTCCTGCGGCCGGGCGGCCTGTCGTAAGTGGCGTCGAAACAACCCACAGCCAGGAGGGTGTTTGCCCAACTGGATGGCTCCCACCCCTGGTCTAGAGTATGCCGCCATAACAACGTTGAGTTGTGTTCCAGCATTACTGGCCACGTTCCAGTCTCCTTTAAGAGAGCAGCAGCGCATTTGTAGCAAGCACCTTTGGTGTTGAAAATGTCCATAGGCGATGGTAACCACTTTCCATCACGTGGGCCATCTGCCTGTCTGCTGAACTCATGGAATAAAAAACCTGGCTGTGGGTTTTGTCGCCTCATACGACAGGTCGTCCCAACGCCGGAAAATTGTGTTCTTTCTCCGTTCCTGCACGTATAGTGAAGTATAGATAGATAGATGATTAAAAATGACCAGATAAAAAAATCCAATGTGATTTTGTCACTGATCGATAGCAAGTTTTATGTAATAAAATGTGTGATACTTTTTATCCCCGGAATCCCGCGGGACTTTCCCGGGGGCGGTTCGAAGTTGTTCGGGTGCATAAAAATTAGCTTCCTTATTTCTCACCTTAGGGGCGTCCATTAATTACGTGAGGTGTTCTAGGGCGGGAGGGAATCAAGCTCAATCTTTCCAAATCTTACTTAGGGGGGAGGAGGGTCTTAGCAAATATTACGTAATCTTTTTCTAGCAGAAAATTTATTTCTCCAATAAAATATGGCCAAATCTGATACAATAGTTTTTGTCGTATTCGTCCGAACCTGGAAAAGACTATTATTTTGTATATAAAAAAATACTAGTCTTTGATATGTGTGGCTGAGCGGGCTAAGCCTTTGACGGCTTACCTCACTGCAACGCAGAGACTCCGGGTTCGATTCCTGGTATAGTAAATTTCTCCGTTATTTACTATGGTCTAGGTGTCTGGGTGCCTGGGATTGGCCCCAGAGTGGTCCGTTGTATACTACCCATAACACAAGCGTAACTTGCTTAATTTCGGGATTTACAGTGTGTGTGTTTGTCTGCCGATTTATTTATTCTTTGCTTAGAACAAGTTGTGTTTTTGTTTTTTTTTCTTAACAATCCAATACAGCCAAAACATACATTTTGAAGAATCTCGCGTGAGATTAGGGGAGGGGGGAGGGAGTTGAGGAAAATCTTGCCAAATCTCACGAAGGGGGGAGCGGGAGGGGGGTCGAAAATACTCAAAAATGCCTCACGTAATTAATGGACGCCCCCTTATCCATTATTGTAACATCACACATCTTTACATTTGTACCCATCAACGTTTCAAGTCTTCTTTTCAGATGACTTTCATCGCTCCTCATTTACATGACCATGTTTTATCTTATTTAAAGCAGGTAAAACCGCGCTGCTCAACAAGTCGAAAATAATGCAGTTTTAAAAATTCTTGTATTACATCCGTAAATTAACTGCTTATTGTATAATCATTCAATTCATCTTTTTAAAAATTACGCAATTGTATGGGTATACATAAATCTACATAACGTAAGGTTATGTTAAGTAACGAGTACAAGGCACGAGCGATAGCGATTTTTCCTACACTCAAAATTAAACAATGAGCTTGAAAAGACGTGCAGGAAATGGAAAATTGTGACTGGAAGACAAGCTAATACTTAATTTATATTATTTATTTATACCGCACAAATAATATAATTATATTAAGTACTAAATGAATTTCTTTGATAATGCGAAGTGGAAATTCTAGAAATATTTTTTCTCAATATTCATTTGCATTTTGTCTTTATTTATTCATTTATTCACAAATAACCAGTTCGTCACAAATTGAGCTAACAAAACGTATGACTAATTCACAACCCTTTATTTGATCTCGCACTTACTAATAATGGACGGTTTCTTTATCTACTAAGATATAGAAAGCGTACATATACACACATTCACTTGTCTTAGCATCTGTTGAGTTTTGACATTACTTGTCAAACTTGTAAATGGAACTTATGTCAATTTTAACCAACAGCAAGGCAAATTAACGGTCGCTAAAATATTGAAACCCAAAGTTAATCATCACGGGCCGGTTTCCTATAATTATATTACCGACCCTTTAATTGGCCTATTATCGGTTAAAATTTAATATAAACTCCGTCCAAGTAATCTATAATTTTAGGATTTTTTTTAACGTTAAGACAAAAAATGTCAAAATGCTAAGTGTTACACACGTTGATTAATATAAACCCCAGACGTTTCCAATATTATGTATAAATGGATTAATTGTCAATTATTTTCTCATTGTTTCACCAAACAGAACACACATAAAATAACAAAAACATATTTTAAAAAATTGTATATCGCTATTTGGAAAATGAGGTTGGCACTCTTAAAAATAATAAAAAATCCTCAACCCGCTACCGCTTGTGCAATATGCCCCTTGTCTCATACATATTAAATCTTCCTTTAGTATAATGGGCATTAATGTCAAATGTCATACGCGTCTTACTGCGGAGAATGTGATGAGCCCTTGACTAGTTGAACTTTAAGCCCATGATTTCACATGAGGCATCATACTTGCATTACTATAAGAGTATGACGGCGATAATACAAGTCATGTTACACACAAGGCTTGGAAGCGGTTTTGATCTGTTATAACCGGTTTAAATCGGCTATAACCGGTTTTGATCTGTTATAACCGGTTTTCGTCAACTACTTCATTCGGAGTGTATGTCAAAGAGCGTTATTTAACTTGAATTAACCGGTTTATTCCGTGAGAAGAGGAAGTAGAGTTAGGTAGAACATGATTTTAAAATGATTTTGTAAGAGTAACATGACATTTTGTACTGAACCAGTACAATGTGCCACTTCAAATGAGGCGAAGAGATTTGTATGGTTTGTACCGCGGCAGTTCATTTGAAGCGATGAGGCTGGTGAGGCGGTGAGCATCATTCCCTCATTCGTCCCGTACAAAACTTCTAGTTCGGAAATGTTCGTTAAGAATCGGATGTGATCGGCCTCGGTCACCTCATTTTACTAGCAGTCGTACATGTCATGTTGTCCCACTTTATCATATGAATATCCGTAGAGGCGTTATTGTAGTGTTGTCCTCGTTCCGTCCTTCCTCTTACATTTGAGGCGCTAGTAGTACACTGAGTAGTAGCGCAACAAAATATTTGAAGCATTATTTTTTTAGATTTTGTACCGTATCAGTACAAATGGATTTTGTACGGGACAAATGTACCGGCTCGTACTTGTCCGACGCAACTCTAAGAGAAAGTATCATTCCATCTTTCTCAACATGTCTTGTGTTTATGTGTGACTGAAAACTTTGAAAGCGTGCAGCAAAAATCATTCGAAACCTGTTTACAGAACGCAACCATTTTTAAACAAACTTTTGTTAGTAAAATCGGTTGATTGAGGTTAAGGTTAGAATAAAACCGAAAAGTTCCTATGTACTTAGGGTGTGACCGGTTCGATATTTATTCCCAGTTTCTAAGCCATAGTTATAGAGTTCAGCAGACAGTCAGACGACCCACTTAATGAAAAGCAGTTACCATCGTCTATGGACATTTGCAACATCAAAGGTGCTACAAATGCGCTGCTGCTCTCTTAAGGGAGATTGGAACCTGGTCGCTAATGCCGGAACACAACTCAAGGTTGTTATAGCGGCAGGCCAGACTCTAGACCAGGGGTGTTAGCCATCCATTCGGGCAAATACCCTACCACCTACCATGTTGTCGGGTGCGAATGTTGGGCCACTAGGATATAGTGATAGACCACAAACGTCTCCCCTCAGTTGAGATGTGAATGTAGCGATGGATGTGTGATATTACAAGAATGGATAAGGTGAAGAATGAGTGGACCCATAAGAGGACGTTTGAAAGTTAGGATGGCTCAGATAAATAGAAGCTCAAGGCACTAGAATCGATTGAGCGGAGAGCCAAAAAGTTAATAGGCAACGACCAGCTATTCAATGACAAAATACAAAGTCTCGAACATCGACGCAGGGTTGCCAGCTTATCGGTTTTGTATCGGATACATTTTGAAGAGTGTGCATTGGAGCTGTAATCTTATCCCGCCGCCTCCCTTCCATCATCGGACAACCAGACGCACAGGCATGCGGCACCGCTATATGGTGAACATACCACCTATACTAACAAAGCGCTTTGAGTCCACTTTCATTATGAGCATCGCAAAGGAGTGGAACTCACTGCCGGAGTCAACCTACAACCTGGGTGTCGTCAAGACCCGTGTGAACAGGTACCTTCTAGGTAATCGTGCTCGATCTTAAACCATATCTCCACTCGAAATCGAGCGAGATAATGGTCAAACGCGAACCTATACAGTGATAATACCACTTATAGAAACTAGAAAAAACACGTTTTTGTACCGCACTTGTCAGCAATACAATGTACTATTTACTAGTATTGATCCTTTCATTGGTAACTTAGGTATATCAATTTAAAACCCAAAAAAAAAAATGTAATTTAGAATGATCCTCCAATGACTGATTTTTAGAATAATGACAAACTTTTTTTATATTTTCCTTTTCCTTTTTTAATCTTTTTCATTAGTATTTAATGTGGTGACATATTTTTTGTTTTTGTTCAATATTGACCTCATGTAAATTAAATTATAATTGTAAATGAAATTCTCGTATAATTGTAATTTTTTTTTGTTTTTGTTTTATTTTGTAATTAACTGTTTGAGCCAATTTTTATTTTTATTATATAAATTATTTTTTAGTGGAAACTTGATTGATATATGTAATAATTTTGTGTTTTATATTGGAGAATATTAATTATTGTATGTTTCCCAAACAAATTAAATAAATAAATAAATAATAAAATAAAGAAGATTAAGGTGGTATGGGCATGTAATGAGGAGGGATGACGGTCATGTGACCAAAGGCATGTTAAACTGGAAGGTTGACTACAATAGAGATGCATGGATTGTGTGAAGGACGACATGATGAGTTGTGGTGTGACCGAAGACGGATACCAGAAAAGTGAATGAAGAACACCAAATACATAGAATAGACTGAAGAATATCGAACTGGCCGATTATCCAGATAATGGAAAGTAGTATCAAAGCTCTCACTCGTCGCACGAACTACGTTTAGCTCGTTTAGCTTCGCGACCATGTTGTGTTCGCGTGACATTACACCTATCGTGCCGGTCCTAAGAGCTATAATCTAGACGATTCCAAGATGGCGCTACCACGTCAAAAAACGTCCTGCACAGCCTGGTGTCCGTAATGTGCAGAGGCTATTAATTTTGGCGTACACTGTAATTAGTTAACGAAACGTCGACCTTATCTCGTGGGAAGTTTGGAAAAAGAAACAATAGCATTTCATATGGGTCAAGATTTTTGTATAACACTTTAGAAATACAAGCTTTAGACTAATAGACTCCACACATTTTCGCTATTTGCAGCGTTATTCGTGCAGGAACAGAGAGAGAATAGAAATTCTTGCGTCCGGGCGGCCTATCCTAATCGTAGTCTTTTCGACTAAACTACCCACAGCTAGGGAGTCTCGATTGCAACCACACGTGGGGCCCAATTCTTCTATTACATTTCGTCGACACTGCCGGACACTATCGCCTCTGTTAATACCAATAGCGTTCCACGTGGCACTTTCACTTTTATGTTCTAACATAGCATGTCTAGATGGTGGTACAGTATGAATTAAATCTTCCTATGGTTTGTATATCAATCGCTTTCGATCAAGTAATTATTATATGTTCATTGGTAATTACTATAGATTCTTAATTTTTCAAGTTTTGGACATGTTCAATCACATTGGTTCTTCAGCCTCCAGGGCAAATGCACTTTCTTCGGGGTTGGTATACGCTTCTTCAATAAAATTCATTATTAAATGTTAGATCTGCCTTCCGCTAAATTAAAAAACCACTTAAATCATTTTGCTTAGAAAGGGATATTACACTATTGAAGAATATTTAAAGGACAAAACCTCATTTACATAGCAGCTCGCTCCACCCTCTTATACTATAGTCTGTATAGCGTTTTAATCTTGCCAAACATGTAAGGAATTTATGAAGATATGTTGCAGTACAAACTTTTAGTACGTCTCGTATTATATAACGCCACGTATATTCGTCTTTCCTTCTATTGTGACTGTTTGCAAAAACCTTATTAATTCTTTAAATAAGTAATTCTGTATAAAACTTATAAAAAAAGAGCTTGAGATATAAATAGAATAAAAAATTGCTGGGCAGTTAGTTCCCATTTATTCCCCTTAACAGCAATAACACGCTGCGAAGTGGCGTATATAGAATAAGAAGTAGATTTAAATGTTGAATTACATGTATGACCTTCAAAAAGTGTTCTCCGGAGGGATTTATTTTGAATTTGAATAAGGTTCCATTTCAAGAATGTATATAACAAAATCTCTTCTCAACAGAAACTCTTCATCCTCGCACTCTGCCTGAGCGCGGCATGCGCAGACGTGTCCCACATAGTGGGGGGGAATGACAAGGAGGCCAAGATCATCAAGCACGAGCTAGACGTCGATGTAAATGGCCAATACCAATGGTTGTATGAAACGGAGAACGGAATCTTCGCCCAGGAGAAGGGAATCCTGAAGAACGCGGAAAGTGTGAGTATTCATTCAATCATCATCAGGTATATGTGCAGTTAGCTTGAGTGATATGATAAGGAACAGCACACTGTTCCTTATCATCCCTTATCACAATAGGGGAACGTTGTGGAGTGAAAGAAGATGTAATAACAAGAGTTGAAATGGGAATGTTAAGGCAGTTTGGACATGTAGAGAGAATGGATAAAAGTAGAATCACAAAACGCCGGTAGACCCAAGACGTACGGACCATGGTGAAATAGCAGAAGTGTTAAAGAGATGTCAGGTAAAAATCTTCTCAAATAAACGTGCATGTATAAAGAGGTTAATGAAAGTAGATGAAGTTGTTTGTCATGTACGTATCATTTGGTCATTGGTTTTTGGAAATTCAACCCCTAGCGCCTAGGGGTTGAAAAAGGGGCTACCTTTTTACATTTTTTGACTAATCAAACTATGACTATCGCGAAGCCGCGGGCAACTACTAGTAATTTTATGTTGTATGGCAACAGGAGGACGCTGCGCAGGTGGCTGAAGGTCAAGCATCCTGGACATCTCCAGAGGGTGAGAAGATATCCTTCCAATATGTCGCCGACGAGAATGGATACCAGCCTCAGGTAATTTTCGAAACTACTTGTATATTAATTACCATATGAAGGGTAGGCAAAGAACGGGGAATGTCTTAATGCATAGATTTTGAGGAAAACGCAATTAAAAGTTTAGAAGTATATATTTTTTATTGAGATCGGCGTATGCAGTAACTTTTACTTAAAACTAATTAAATGTTTATTTGATTAATATAACTGTATAGTTATGATGAACTTTTTAGTTATTAAAAATATTAAAATTTAACAAAAATTAAATTAAATAAAACAATCTTGAAATAACAGAAAACAAGTAATGTCCAATTCAGTCATCAGCAGCATCTTTAGTTTTGGAATCATATTCCAATAGTTCGTAAAACACCTGTGCTCCTCTGGTACAAAATGGCAGCAGACACATCAAGTCTTCATATTTAAGTTCACTCGTGGGCAAATAATTTTATATAAAAGTTGGTGATTAGGAAATAAACTACCATAGACAAAGACTTGCTTTCAATAGAGTATAGAAAAAATAAATTTTGTGCCATTCCCTGTTCTTTCTTTGCCTGTATCCTTCATATTGTACTACTACACAAAAAGCCATCCACAAATTTCGAAATCAGCCGATTGGACTCGCTGACAATGTTAACTGATTTAAAAAAAAAAAATTATACCACTATAGTTACTGTCTTCTTAATTAGTACTTATTAATAATCTTACCGTTATCGCTATTTGTGGTAGCGTAACGACTAGCGCACGCGTCTCAAACTCAAAGAGTGCGGGTTCGATCCTGGCCGGAACGCATGCACCACTTGAGTCAGTTTTCTGATCTAATGTGCATATTGTTGTAATTACCACGTGCTAACAACGGTGAAGATAAAAACATCGCGATGCAACCTACACATCGAGATGACCGATGTGTCAAACCTTCCACGCCGCCTTGGACAAGTCCGTTCCCCCTATAATGGGAGGCCCGAGCCCACCAGTGGGACGTTTATGGGTTGATATCATTACTAATCTTATCACACACACAAACACACACACATGAACACGGACACGCGCACGTTGCACGCACACACGCACACACATTACTTTACAATTAGTATGTGGTTTGTTTTTCGCCATGGAGTGGAGCACTGGTGACCTGTAATACAGATCTGCACAGATCTACAATGGGCACCAGTCTCACACAACACGTCTTATGCGACTTGTAAATCGTTGAGTGAGAAACTATAATAAAGGTTTTTTCTTTCTTTCTTCAATAATTCCCATCAAAATCCACGCAGAGACTCCTTCGAGTGTATTTTGCTAATTAGAATAGTTTAAGATTCGGTCCTGAAGCCCACTTGAAAAATTTATCCTTATTAATATTATAAATGTGAAAGTAACTCTTGTCTGTCTGTCTGTTGCTCTTTCACGGAAAAACTACTGGACCGATTTGGCTAAAACTCAGTATATATATATATATATATTTTCGATACCGAGGATGAACATAGGATACTTTTCATCCCGAAAAATGCGATAGTTTCCGGAATAAAAATATATTTGTCTCTCTATTTGTTATGCTTTTACGGAAAAACTAATGGACCGATTTGGCTCTAGTTCTGTAGTATATTCATCTTTTTTCTACAATGACGCACGTTACTCGACGGATAAGCGCGCCAGACGGAAAAAAGTGTCAAGCGAAAGACAATATGCTGACCGCTGTATAGTGTATGCCTCTATACCATCTGTATCTTCTGTGCGATACTAATCTATTTTGATGTTGGTTGTATACTAATCCTTATTATTATTACAGATGCGAAGGTAACTATCTTTCTGTCTGTACGTTTGTTGCGCTTTCACGGGAAAACTATTAGACAGTGAGTCCAATGGACCTATTGTAAATTTTGGTCCCACTGTACGTATTGGACCCATTGGACTTATGCATCCCGAAAGGAACTTCGTTTCAACCAGGCATCCCAGAGACACCACACGCGTTTCCTTTTTTGTATAGCCCAAGCTTTGGACCCGAAGGCCTATTTGGAAAAATCACTTGTATATGTTTGTGTCAAAAACGTCTAATGTTGCTAAAGAGTGGATATTTTCTTTCAGGGTTCGCACATCCCCACTCCCCCTCCGATCCCGGAGGCAATTATACGCGGCCTGGAGTATATCAGAGCACACCCCCCACCACCAGAGAAGAACTAAACACTGCCATATTACTCTAATTTAAGATAAAGGAAAGTTGTGTGTGTCAGCTCCGACGCACGACTGGAGTTTACTCCTTAAAAATTAAGAAACGCACGTGCGCAGCGACAGCGGCCGAATTAGGGCTTATAATTATATATTAAGTTATTACATATACTTAATGCTCCTAGGATCTAAGTAAGATAAACGAATCAAATCAAAGATACAATTTTCTTGCCTTTTTTATTCCGGCAGATTTATTTATCAAATCATCCATAGCTCAAGACGATTTCAGTTTTTCTAGATTTTCTACCTCTTAGACTTAATAGTATAGTATATATATATAATATACATACATAGTAATTCTCAAAAATGTTATTAATCTATATAAAGATAGTCTATATAAAATTCTTAAAATTTTAAGAATTTTTGCTTACACAATTTCGGGGCCTCTGTAGCCTAGGGCCCGTATCACTGATACGGCTGATAAGGGAGAAGCTACGCCCCTGGAGTTACGGTTGTATTATTGCCACGCCTCATAAAGCTTCCATACCGGGGGCCTTATATGAAAATCGATTGTTAAGAAGTAAACTCCAAGAAGCCTTTAACAATAATTTTAGTTAGCTTAGTCAAAGTCATTTCCATAATCTCAGTTTTTATAGCTAGAATACAGCACATAAGCGTTTCGACCAGAACCGCCGTCCGCGCTTGGACGCCGCGTTGGCAACCAATAAACCTCGCATGCTCGACGGTTGATCCACGAATTGCCGAGTAATCAATCTGTCAGCGATGAGTCTGTACGTGAATCACTACGTGCAGCGAGTTAGCGTAGAGTAGTACACACGCCGTCGGCGCGTGAACGCCTCGTTGGCAACCAATAAACCTCGCATGCTCGACGAGTGAACGGCGGTTGATCCACGAATTGCTGAGTAATCTGTCAGCGATGAGTCTATACGTGAATCACTCCGTGCAGCGAGTTATCGTAGAGTAAGTAGTACATACGCCATCGGCGCGTGGACGCCGCGTTGGCAACCAATAAACCTCGCATGGTCGACGAGTGAACGACAGTTGATCCACGAATTGCCGAGTAATCTGTCAGCGATGAGTCTATACGCGAATCACTCCGTGCAGTGAGTTATCGTAGAGTAGTTCACACGCCGTCGGCGCGTGGACGCCGCGTTGTTAACCAATAAATCTCGTATGGTCAACGAGTGAACAACGGTTGATCCACGAATTGCCGAGCGGTGTCTCAGCGTTTGGTACTAGATGTGAATCATTATTTATTCATATTAAATTAGAGCAAGTTTGTAGACTTCTTTAAGAAGTCTACACACTTACTCTAAGTCAGTATGAATAAGACCGTTAAAGTTTAAGTATTGTCAATATCATTGTGTGTATATTTAGATTGTAATATTAAATGAAGCTGGTATTTTGAGACGACTTATAAGCGTTATAATCTATCTACAATAATATAAAATTCTAAACATGCCGTGTCTGTACATTGAGGCATTAAAAAAAAACAACTGGAATACCCTATATAAACGACGGAGATGCAATTTTTTAGTAGTTTTCTTGTCTCTTTGTTCGGGATTCACGTAAAAACTACTGGACTGATTACGATGGGGTTTTCGCTAATGAACAGCAAATTCTTAGTAGTTTATACGAAGTCGCAGTTTCACTGGCAGATAGTTGATGGCATAAGGTTTAACTTAGACTACATTTTTTCGCGGAACCCTAAAAAAATGTAGCCTAAGTCACTCCTTATAACATCAGCTACCTGCCAGTGAAAGTCCCATCAAAATGGTTCCAGACGTTTCAGAGATTAGCCGGAACAAACAGACAGCCAGACAAGAAAAATATTTTTAGATATGAGTACCGTATTTAATTTCATTTAAACTAAAATTATAAACAGACACTTTCATTTTATTTATCTACATAGATAATAACGCACAAAAAATGATTGTTTGTCTCGAAAGACCAGCTATTTAAATAATATATTATTTAAAGTTAATTTTATAATAAACAATAATTATAACAAATAACTTTGTATTTTTTAGACATCATTAAAAATATTTTTTTTACTTTCACATCTGATTTTTATTTGATTTCCTATTAAACACTAATTTATATGCTAATACTGGCCCTGCACACGTTGACCTGCCCTAAAAAAAAACAAAAATAAAACCGGATGCAAACCATAGGTCACCAAAGTGGACCATATTGGACCACGACCCCTGGGGGTCCGCGAGCTTGAAATAGGGGTCCACAATAGTGAACTCCATTTAAGCGAGTCGTAACGAAATTTTTGAATTACTATAAATAAAATAATAAAATATTGTTACGAGTTGCACGACTCGAATTAAAATGCCGGTGGAATTATTATAGAGTTTATTAGAACTACACAAACACGTATAACACAGGTACAAATATAACTGAACACAACCAGTCCAAACGTAATGCACGAGATTGTAATTCCATAAAACGCGCAAAGTCCGCCACTAAATAGATTATCGCTAGACTGGCTCTTCCTCAATCGGGCCACTGTTTTATACTGCACAAATGCAAATGTCTGCCCGGCAAGCGTAGACGCAATTTCCCAGATATCGTAAACCGCACACCTGCCTAATTATGCCTGCAAACGGCCATAAACGAATACACTAGGCTGTTCTCCACAATAACCAATAAATAAGTAAATAATATAATATAATATAATAGCAGCCCATAAATGCCCCACTGCTGGGCTCGGGCCTCCCACTATAGGGCAACGGACAGTATACCCGCCACGCTTGACCAAGGCGGCTTGGCAGGTTTGACACATCGGATATCTCGATGTGCAGGTTGCATCACGATGTTTTCCTTCACTGTTATTAGCACGTGGTAATTGTAACAATATGCACACTAGGTCAGAAAACTGCCTAGGTGGTGCATGCGTTCCGGCCAGGATCGAACCCGCGCCCTTTGAGTCTGGGACGCGTGCGCCAGCCATTACGCTACCACGACTTAGCTACGCTACGCTACTAGTCGAGCGTCTATAGAATGCAGAAAAATTCCCTTACGAAATTTTCTAAAATCTACAAGTCAAAATAGTTTGAGGACCATTGATCTAAGCCATGCAGTCAGCTACACTATGGATTGATGTCATAATAGAGTCGTATTTTTTTATTACAACACTCCATTCGATTCCTAATTAAGGCAATAGAGTTTTCAAAAATCTAATGATACCTCTTAATAAACTACGTTTTAACGGTTTTAAGCGCGGTATTTTATTTGATTCTCATTATTTCGACGTTTCGGCTACGTTTCAGTAGCCGCGATCACGACGACAAAGATGTCAAGTGTCAATGAGTAATGTATAAGTTTTTATTTAGCCTAGATAATTTTAAGTTTTGTTTACCGCACGTGTCCCAAACTCAAAGGTCGCGGGTTCGATCCTAGCCGGAACGTATAGTTCTCTGACCCAATGTGCATGATGTGACAAATACCACGTGCTAATAATGGTGAAGGAAAACATCGTGATGACACCTGCACATCGAGATAATCGAAGTGTCAAACCTGCCAAGTCGCCTTGGACATGCGTGGAGGTATACTGTCCGTTCCCCAGCAGTGGGATGTTTATAGGCTGTTAATGTAATGTTTCGTTTATGGTAATTATTTACTGTATAGGCCTACTTTAATTTACCACATTTCACTATAATAATAATAATAAGGCGATTCTCCTGAGCACGGCACGCATTGTGAGGAGTTCCTGTCTCTGGAGCCTTAACCACCAGTAGCTTTGGATCTTAGGCCCCGCTGCCGACGGAAGTCATCTTTTTATATTTTTTTAATATGTATCTATTAATTATATATATTGTTACGATTTACGGGACTCGAATTAAAATGCCGTTTGAATTACTACAGAATTTATTAGAACTATACAAACACGTAAAACATAGGTACAAATATAACCAGACAAAATGGGTCCAAATGTAATGCACAATTAAATAACACGCGCAAAGTCCGTCACTATATAGCTCATCGAATGTACACACGTCTTGCTTTGATCGTAATCGTCGCCTGACTGCGGATCTCTCCGTTCGGGCATCCCTTCATACTCAGCATACAATATGTCACGATTATGTAAACAATGGTTTCTTAGAATCACACCTGGCCACTGCCTATCCCCGAGAGGATTACAATACACAATAGGCGGCTTTTCTAATTACAAATATTAAACAAAAAGAAAACGAAAGTGCAAATTCGGGCGGGTAATAAAACGTGGGATTTATGGCCGGCAGGTGTACATTCGCATTTGTCGGCATGCTTCGTGGAATTTTGGCTAAGTTGTAATAATATATATAAAAAAACGTAAAAAATAGTATATAAATATATGTTAAATAATAATAATAATCCCGCAGGGGGGCTTTGTGACGAAGCCTTAGGTGAGTAGCGACACCGCGTACCTGATTCCGGGGGCCAAGTGATGAGTGATGAAGTGATGGCATCACGTCGGAAGTACCTTCGGTGAACCTGCAGCCTATCTCTCTACACCTCTTAGCCATTCACACCCATGTTGCCCCTGTCTTCTATGGCATTTTAGGGGCCCATGCAGGGAGTAGCGAGTCACCGTCCCGTGCCCATTTTTCCATGTTCCCCGAACATTGCGACGGGCAGACGCCATAGTCCCCATATTCCCAGACCCGTAGTACCACTAGCAGTTCACCCCAATAGGCCGATGTATATACATTTAAATATCATCATATTCTAACCTCTTTAGTTTTCATTACTTTTCGCTGTTTTGTGTAGTTTAGGAATTGGCCCTGATAGCCCACATGAAAAATTCATATATGAAATAGTGACTTACCTTGATCCCGAAGTACGGTGACAGCTTCCAAAACACGCTTCGTATATATACAGGGCTCGTAATTGTCCATCTCTTGGGTAACCACCGAACACACCCTGTATAACAAATGAAATATTCAATTTGCTGGTCGTACTATACTCGCGCCAAACACTCGATGCCCGCGGTGTCATAAATCATCAGTGCACAAAGAAGCAAGACTTGGAACCGGTTTTAATTGGTTACAACCGGTTTTAGTCCACTATTTCGTTCGGAGTGTAAATATTGAAGCGTTATGTAATCTGTTATATTTATGAGTGTATAACATCTAGAGATGTGCCCTATTCTGTTATATAAATTAAAACTAAAACACTCGATGTCCGCGATGCCATAAATCATCAGTGCACAAAGAAGCAAGACTTGGAACCGGTTTTAATTGGTTACAACCGATTTTAGGCACCTATTTCGTTCGGAGTGTAAACGTTGAAGCGTTATGTAATCTGTTATATTTATGAGTGTATAACATCTAGAGATGTGCCCTATTCTGTTATATAAATTAAAACTAAAACACTCGATGTCCGCGATGCCATAAATCATCAGTGCACAAAGAAGCAAGACTTGGAACCGGTTTTAATTGGTTACAACCGATTTTAGGCACCTATTTCGTTCGGAGTGTAAACGTTGAAGCGTTATGTAATCTGTTATATTTATGAGTGTATAACATCTAGAGATGTGCCCTATTCTGTTATCTAAATTAAAACTAAAACACTCGATGCCATAAATCATCAGCGCACTGTAGAACAAGACTTGGAGCCGGTTTAGAATTAACCGGTTGTAATCGGTTACATACAACCGGTTTTAGTCAACAATTTCGTTCGGAGTATAAACTGTAATGTTATGTAATCTAATATGTTATATTTTTGAATAAAAAATATCTAGAAATGTGACTTATTCTATTATAAAAAATAAAATTAACTCCCAGTAGATAAGTTAAAATCTCTCACCTGGCAGCCCTGCCGCGTATGGCGCCGGCAGTCCTCTCCAGGGAGTCAGGGTCTCCCTCTTGCAGAGCCACCACGCACTTGTTCACGTCCTCCAGGATGTGGTTCTCTATTTAACCAATAACATACACAAAATAATAAATTTTGACTCACTGCAATATAATATTTTCTTAAGTTTTCGCAACTTGTATATATAATAAAACTACGTTTTAACGGTTTTAAGCGCGGTAATTTATTTGATTTTTGTTTATTTTATTTTATTTGATATACTCTGTCCAATCATTTATTTAGTTTTGACATTTGCACGACTATGCTACAAATGTCACAATTGTCATACTTCATTTATTTTATTTAGGTTTATGGCATCGCAGCTAGGCCTTTACGCCAGATATTTATACTTCAGCTGACGAAAGGTCATATTTGACTATACAGTTCACATTTCTCACAGAAACACATAATTACTACTCAAAAACTATCAATATCCTACAACTATTGTTCATTTTAGAGTAATTTTACACATTTTTAGAAAATAACACTGCACAGCACAACATCTTTCAGTTCCCGCCAAAAAACTCCTGTCATATTTGATTATTCGAGGCGATGTAATAGTGACGTTCTGCGAGTCATACAATGCATATACTGTATATAGGCTATAGTAATCATAAGTATAAGAACAGCCCATAAACAACCCACTGCTGGGCTTGTGACTCCCACTATAGGGGAAGGGGACAATACACCCGCCACTCTTGTCCAAAGCGATTTTGCAGGTTTGAGATATCGATTATTTCGATGTGCCGGTTTTATCACGATGTTTTCCTCCACTGTTGTTAGCACGTGGTAATGTTGTATTTTTCTCTGATGGAAAGCGGTTACCATCGCCTATGGACATTTGTAACACCAAAGGTGCTAGCAAAATTGCTGCCGCTCTCTAAAGGGGGCAAATACCCTACCAGCTGGCTGTGGGTTGTTTTTGTCGACGCTCAAGACAGGCTGCTCCAAAGCAGGAAATTGTATTCTTTCTCCGTTCCTGCACAGGGAGAATAATATACACATTCGGTCAGCAAACTGCCTAAGTGGTGCACGCGTTCCGGAAGAGCGGAAGCGATACAGGATTGGGATAGAGCGGATGGGATATGGGATTGAAATTGAGCGGATGAGATATGGGATTCGTATAGAGCGGATGAGATATGGGACTGAGATAGAGCTATTGGGATATGAGATTCGGATAGAGCGAATGGGATATGGGCTTGGGATAGAGCGGATGGGTATGGGATTGGGATAGAGCAGATGCGATATGGGAATGAGATAGAGCGGATAGGATATGGGATTGGGATAGGGAAAATTGAATAGGGGGAGAGGAAGGAAGTGGGCCATCGAATCTCTCTCTTACTCATCGCACGAAACACAAGTAGCCCAAGGCCAATCGTTTTACACCTGTATTCTGTGGCATAACATAATTCGGCGCAAAACGGTCTCTTAATTACATATGGTCTCTTCTGTTCATCAATTCTTCGCATTCACTCATTCGTTCATAGAAATGTCATGTGGTACTCACCGCTGACGGCCAAGAAGTCGTCGATGGTGGTGATGTCGTCCACCGCTTCGGTGAGCAACCTGACGCCTTGCTCCCAGGCGCGCGAGAACGCGCTCGCGTTCTCCTGGGCGACGCGCGAGCGCGGACGCGCGGCCAGCACGCGAGCCGCGTTTATCACCTAAATCGCACGTTTTTTGAAACGTATAAACTTCCATATAATCAAAAAAATATTTAAAAAACACACTAATTTCAAAGGTAATTAGAAATTAAATAGAATAGAATGTTCTTTATCCTATAAATATTATAAACGAGAAAGTTTGTAAGAATGTATCTATGGATGTATGTTTGTTACTCTTTCACGCAAAAACTACTGAATGGATTTTGATGAAACTTTACAGTAATATAGCTTACACATCAGAATAACACATAGGCTATTATTTATAAAGATATAGTGTGAATTATCCAAAATATAACAATTTTCCATCACCGCGCGGGTCAAACTGCGAGCGCAGCTAGTCTATCATATTTTAACATTCTAAACATGCCGTGTCTTCACATTGAAGATAATTAAAAAAGAAACAATTAGAATAGACTATATAAACGATGGCGAACACGATGCAATTATTTTTTAGATTTCTTGTCTGTTTATTCGAAATTCACGTAAAAACTACTGGGCCGATTTCGATGCGGTTTTCACTGATCGACAGCTAATTATTAGACTTAAAATCTGCGCCACTTTTTATCCCGGGAATCCCGCGGAATTTTTCCGCGGATCGATTTGTAATTGTTCGGGTGCATAAAATTTGCTTATTCCGACAGTTTCTACGAAACCGATAGTTTATATTCTTTTTTAATACCGCGACACTATGTCTCGGGGATCCCGCGGGAATTTCAAATCAAGCGTGGACAAAGACGCGGGCATATCATAGTTAGAAAATAAATTAGATTAGGCCCCCCCCATAGAGTAAACTAGTTGTGCCAGTCTCTCCGAAGACTAAGCGATTCTAAACCGCCTGTTAGTTAGGATATTCGGTCCTTGCCTAGTGAAGTAGGTACAAAATCTCTCCATGAATATTGCTGTCTACCCTCTTTCTGTGTGAAGTGACGGCCAACGCACAGCAGGTTAGGGGAACCATTTTAGACACTCACTGTCAACGTTTGACGAGAACTTTTCTAGAACTTAACTTGTTGTGATGTTTAATCCGTGCAGGAACAGAGAAAGAATACAATTTCCTGCGGCCGGGCGGCCTGTCGCAAGAGGCGACTAAACAACCAACAGCCAGGTGGTAGGATATTTGCTCGACTGGATGGCGACCACCTCTGGTCTAGAGTATGCCGCCACAACAACCTTGTGTTGTGTTCCGGCATCAGTGATCAGGTTCCAGTCTCCTTTAAGAGAGCAGCAACGCACTTGTAGCACCTTTGGTATTGCAGATGTTCACAGGCGACGGTAACCACTTTCCAGTCTGCCTGTCTGCTGTTAGGCAATCGCTGGACTTGCGCTTGCCTACAAACCTGCTGACCACGCAACGGCCAGTCAGCGCTTTTTAAGAATTAGTGTTAATTTAAGTTTTTAGAGTTAATATTATTTAATCGTAATTAAGTTAGTCTTGTAAGAACTGTCGTATAATAAGTCTTAAGAAATTGTTTTTTTTTAAGACTCCTCCGCGCCTCCCTGCTTATGTCGCGCCAAGAACATTTACTATTGTTAAAACTTTGCGTGTGCAACCTGGACCGAGCCAGGAGAGGGCGGATCTCGAGGTTGGTGGGGCTTTCTAGTGCAAGGATCTAGGTCATATCTCTCTCATATAGTCCATCACGAATTGGACAAGTTTACTATCCGTGGGCTACAGCCCAAAGCCCCCCCCCCCTCCCCCCCCCATATGGTGGAAGAAAAGAGAAGCGTTCACCTGCGGGCACAGAGCTTCGATATGCTCGGCAGCATGGCGGACCATCTTGACCCCGTCTTCGTTGTTCGACATGGAACAAACCAAGTTCGCGACCTGAAATCAAGCATAAAACGAATTGAATCGAAACTGACAAGCATTTGTAACGGTTCTTAAAGTCAATGTCAAAGTTTATTTATTTCTTAAACACGAGTATTTACATATCAGAGTATGCGTGATGGTATAAAAGTAAATGTGCATTATGTTTGGCCAGTTAGGCATAGAAAAATTACAATAATAAATGTAATTAAATATCGTACAAACAATGTCATTATAATAACTCACACAGAATGCCATAAAAAAGTTTTAATAATATTGTTACGAGTTAGCGGGACTCGACTTAAAATGCCGTTAGAATTATTATAGAGTTTATTAGAACTATACAAACACGTATAATACAGTTACAAATATAACCAAACACAACCAGTCCAAACGTAATGCAGAAGGTCGTAATTCAATAAAACGCGCAAAATCCCTCACTGTTAGATTCCCGAATGTACACACGTCACGCCCGTGTCGTATTCGTAGCTCATCTGTCCCCCTCTCTCAATCAGGCCATCGTTATATACTGCACAAATGCAAATATACCCGCCCGGCAACGTCGACCGAATTTCCTAGAATCAGCTTGTACTTTATAAGCCGTAACACCTGGCTAATGGCCTCGCAAGCGGCCGTAAACAAGTACAATAGAACAATAGACTGTTCTTCACAATACTAGAATCATGTGCCAATAAATAAGTAAACAAAAAGGATTACAATTAGTTCAAATGCCGACAGGTACTAAAATGTGCTTTTACAGACTGTACATGGAAATCGTCTTTGTTGAAGCCCAAGTTATAACAATATAATAATTATTATTAGTGTTACGACTTAGCCAAAATTCCACGAAGCACAACAACAAATGCGAATGAACACCTGCGGCCATAAACCCCGAGTCTTATTACCGCCTGCATTTGCACTTCTTTTGTTTTCTTTGTATTTAATATTTGTAATAAGAAAAGCCGCCCATTGTGTATTGTAATCTGTTCCGGTAGGCAGTGGCCAGGTGTGATTCCGGGAAATCGGGTGCACGCGATGAGGTAGACATATTGCACCGTGCTGTATAAAACAATGCCCGAACGGAGGGGTGGGGCAATTAAGCGACTATTACGATACGAGCAAGACGCGCGTACATTCGAGGAGTTATATAGTGACGGACTTTGCGCGTATTATTTAATCGTGCAGTTTGTACTGGTTGCATCCAGTTATATTTGTACAGTTCTAATAAATTCTATAGTTAATTCCAATGGCATTTTAATTCGAGTCCCGCACTCGTAACATTATTATTAGTCCGCAGCGGGGCTTTTCTGCGAAGCCTTAGGTGAGTAGCGACACCTCGGACCCGCCTCCGTGCTTGCCTTAGCCAGCACGGAGTGGAGATTGCTAGAAGTGTGCACTAAGTGGAAGTGATAAATGGCATCACGTCAGAAGTAGCTTCGGTGAACCTGCAGCCCACCTCTCGACACCCCTTAGCCACTCACAGTCATATTACCCCTGTCTTCTATGGCATTTTTTAGGGCCCATGCAGGGAGTGGCGAGTCACCGTCTGCCCATTTTTCCATGTTCCCCGAACATTGCGACCGGCAGACGCCATACTCCCCATATTCCCAGACCCGTAGTACCAGTAGCAGTTCACCCTAATAGCCCGGTACTTTTTGTTCTCATTTCCCATAATAGTCCTACACTAGCCGGGGCTTGTCCTTGGGTGCATTATTATAGATAGATAGATAACACTTTATTATACACCAATAAAAAAATGAACTTAAAGACTAAAATTATTATCTAGTTATGAACAAAGGGCGGTCTTATCGCTAAAAAGCGATCTCTTCCCGACAACCCCAGGAATGAATTGAAATGATAATGGCGATGGTGGTATACGTAACATATAGTACGAACTACTTATATTTTAATAATAAATACACAAATGATATATATATATGTGTGTGTGTGTAGATATTTTATATATTACATAGATATATACTTAATATACATACCATACAAATACATAGCTACAGAATATATAAATATTTATAAATGAATTTAAGTATCATATTCCAACGACAGGTAGTATTTTTTGATCATGGTTTTAAATATCGCTAGCGATTTTGCTTGTCTGATAGTAGCAGGAAGCTTATTCCAAAGCTGTATAGCCTTAACAGTAAAAGAATTGTTGTAAAAAGTTGAGTTATGCGCAGGAGTGTTCAATTTAAGTTTAGTAGAAGGGCGTAAATTATGAGAGCACGAGAGAAATTCAAAACGTTGTTTAAGGTAATCAGGAGCACTTGGGACAAATAAAATACTATAGAGAAAAGAGTATGTGAGTATTCCAGCGAAATCGAATTGGCAACCACTTGAGTTTTTTCGGAATTCAGAGACATGGTCATACTTGCGTAGGCCAAATATGAACGTTATGCAAAAATTTTGGAGGCGCTCAAGTTTATTAAGTTGTTCTTGGGTTAAATTTAGATAGCTGGCGTCAGCATAATCAAGGATAGGAAGTAATAAGTACTCATAATCAAGGATATTATATGGTGCTGACGGGGATAGTCGCCGGTCAGTGTCACGCCACATTTAGATTAAACTTGTGAAGAGGCCTTTACGTGTTGGCCTCCCCATGGCTTGCGTGGGGCAAGCCCTTCAAATGTCCGGGCCATTTTCATGGCCCATGGTCTTCAAATACATACAATATAATAATTACCATACTAACTATTGTATCCAATTATTATTTTATTACTATATTAATACCAAATTATTATATATAAAAATGTCTTTAGGTAACTTATTGTAAATGATTGGAGCCATACAAATTATGCTTCTTTTATTGTAGTTTTCTTTATCTTATCAGTGCAGGAACGGAAAGAGAATACCAATTCCTGCTTTGGGGTGGCCTGTCGTAAGAGCTGACAAAACAAGCCACAGCCAGGTGGTATTTGCCCGACTGGATGGCTACCACCCCTGGCCTAAAGTATGTCGCCATAACAACCTTGAGTTGTGTTCCGGCATTAGTGACCAGGTTCCAGTCTCCTTTCAGAGAGCAGCAGCGCATTTGTAGCACCTTTGGTGTTGCAAATGTCCATAGGCGATGGTAACCGCTTTCCATCAAGTGGGCCGTCTGCCTGTCTGCTGATCTACTCCTAATCTAAATCATATCATTTTAATTATTTATTTGGCTTGTTATTTCATCTCACGCCGCTGTACGCGAATTTCGCTTAATGCGACTTTGTTTGGAACGCATCCCTCGCGTAAAGCGGGGGGTATACTGTATACAAAAATATACTTATTGTAATAAAACTCACCTCAACGAGTTTATTCGCATGCTCGGTGAACACAAGCGCATATTCTTCCACCTCCTTCTCGTGGCCGTTGCGGGCCGCCTCCATCAGGACCAAGAGTGGAACGTTCGTCTCCAAGAAGCTGAAGAGAAAAAAGAACAAAATCATTACTATCGCCATGAAAATAGTAGATTGTTACATGAGAGGTGACGAGGCGTAGCGGGGGCGCTAATAGTTCCGAGTGCCTAAATAGGTCTCATTCCGTTAAAACGTAGTTTTATTAGTGTTATGTATGACAAGACTTTAATACATTATTGTTTGGAAATTTTAGATAATATTTTATATAAGATATTATATAAAATATATTGCAAATTTCACATGTAATAAAATGTAGTGAATACAGTATTATACAATTTAGAGATTTTGAATTATAATCTGTACACAATTACCACATACTAGAAATAAATATTAATACATAAAATTATGTTAAATTATAGAAAAGTACTCTATACAAAACAGGCGCTAATAACCGAATAAATAAAAATATAAGATTATTTATTCAATTACGGAAATGGCCGTTATATCGTTTATAAATAAGAGAGTACATAACAAAATCAATTATTAACCTTAAAAAGAAAACGTGACAAGAAAACAACTATGCAACTAAATAAATGCAACATAAATTTCTTTCTCTGTGGCATTTTACCAGCCAGTATTTTTTGTCACTGATGATAGTAAACATTCAGCACAAATCTATATAAATCTATCTATAATATTGTTACAATTTAGGCTCCGACAAAGACAAATTCCACGTACAGATCTGTACAAATACAATTTATTACCTGTCGGTATTTGAACTAATTGTAATCCTTTTATGATTTAATTCTAGGAAATTATGTCAACGTTGCCAGGCGGGCACATTTGAATTTGTGAAGTATAAAACGATGGACTGATTGAGAGAGGGGATTAGTTGAGCTACAACTACGATCTAGGCGTGACGTAAGCATTCGGGAATTTAATATCGACGGACTTTGCGCATTTTATTATATTACGACCTTCTGCGTTTTGATTTGTTGCGTTCGGTTATATTTGTACCTGTGTTATACGTGATTGTATAGTTCTAATAAACTCTATAATAATTCTAACGGCATTTTAATTCGAGTCCCGCAAACTCGTAACAATATTATTACCGACTGAATGACGGTAGAGGAGGCAAAAAATCATCTGGGCTGGCTCATAGAGACTGCGTATTTAACTGTTAAATATTTGAAAACTTTTATTCTAACATCTGAGTTACTTAGAAGCTAAACTTGTAAATGTTGTTATATTCGTGTTTATAATAAGTGCTTATTATTAATAATAAATCTATATTAATATAGAAAATTCTCGTGACGCGGTGTTTGTTACCCAACTCCTCCGAAACAGCTGAACCGATTTGAATGAAATTTTGTGTGCATATCGGGTAGGTGTGAGAGTCGGCCAATATCTATTTTTCATACCCCTAAATGATAACAGTGACCCACAGCTAATTTTTTTCCTATTTTTAGGACAATAACTATTTTTTAATAGCGATATTCGTACTTTAATAATTTTCTACTCTCGGCGGCCGAGGATTGATCAGTTATTTGAGAATGATTAAATTAACAATTGGTCCCGCTCGATGGCGCTGCAATCGGGTTTTAGATTTTTATTGTTTTAAGGGCAGAACAACGTCTGCCGGGTACGGCTAGTTAAGATATAAAAATGCCTTCCTATTGACATATTTTTGTAAAATTAATAATATTTATTGTAAATTAGTAATATTTATAGTCGTAATTATGACTACGTATTTATATTAGGTTGGGGAAAAAGTTTCTTCGCATTTTATATAAAAATTCAAAGGTTTTTTATAAAGTTTATTTACATTTGACTAAAGTATGTAGATACCATTTTGTTGAATAACTTTTTGCCATCTTGTAGGTAGGGACGTGATCCAATTGTTGTAAAAATTTTAGGGCTTCTGATCAAAAAACTGCGACAAGTGGTTTTAGCAGTCCTCTCGTGATGTTAACCTGACACTGCCTAAGGAATTCTGCAGAGACCAAAACAGGTGAAAATCTGTAGGTACAAGGTCAGGACTATACGGCGGATGCATTAACACCTCCCAGCCAAACTCTCGTAATTTTTGCTGAGTGGCTAAACATGTGTGAGATCTAGCGTTATCATGGTGAAAAACCACACCCCTTCTGTTCATTAATTCCGGCCGCTTTCTCTCAACTTTTTGCTTTAATCTCATCAGTTGTTCGCAGTACAGTTCAGAATCGATGGACCTGCCTGGAGGTAACAGCTCATAATAAATAATGCCCTTCCAATCCCACCATACACACAGCATCACCTTGTTGCGAGTTAACCCGGGTTTCGCCACAGTCTGTGAAGCCTGACCGGCCTTTGAACACGATCTTTTTCGCACGTTCTTGTCGTACGTGATCCACTTTTCATCACCAGTTATCAGCTTCTTCAAAAATGGTTCGGTTTAATTACGTCGTAATAAAGAATCACAAATGAGTACACGGTTCATTAGGTTTCTTTCAGTGATCTCATGAGGCACCCAAATATCGAGCTTTTTGTGTACCTAGCTTTTTTCAAATACGCTAAAACCGTTTTGTGATCAATTCCCACTTCTCCAGCTACACCGTAACTACTTATATGCCGATCTTGCTCCACTTTTTCAAAAATGGCATCATTTTTTTCCGTAACAGTGCGACCAGAGCGACGTGCATCTTTGATATCAAAATTTCCGGATTGAAAAAGCTTAAACCAAAATTGCGCTACTCTCACAGATACTGCATTAGGTCCATAAATATCACAAAAAATTTTCGCGGCTTGTGTTACATTTTTACCTTTTTTGTAGTAAAATTTTAAAATGTATCGAATTTCTTCATTAGATTCACTCATTTTAACAATAAGAAAAACAAATGAAAATCACACATTTTCCTAATTTAAATTTGGAATTGTCTTCTTTAAAATTAAAACTTTTTAATGATACCAAAACCAGCCAGGTACAAATGGTATAGCCAAAGAGATCTTATTACAAGTTCATACATACTATATTCGAAAATACTTTTTCCCCAACCTATTATATATATATATATATAATTATATTATATATTAAGATAATTATATATGTAGATAATTATAAATGAAACGAAAGTTGTTTGTCAGGATCGTCGCAAGTGGAGATATAGTCTCTGCCTACCCACCCCCATGGGAAACAGGCGTGATAATATGTGTGTGTGTGTGTGTGTTTAATATTATTCATGTATGATTAATATAAAATCACCGGACACTGTCGCCTCGATTGTAGGCGTGCCCCGTGGCACTTCTCACTTTAAAGTTCTAACACAGCATGCCTAGATAGCAGCACAGTCGAATTGAGTCGCACTATGATTTGTATTTCGAGAATCTAAGACTCGCTTTCAAGATTTGTCACTATTAGAGTGCGCTAAATGCAACGTGACAATTTGTATTTTTAAAAGTGTGATTGTCATTTCCAACTTTTGGATATGTTCAGTCACATTGAGTGTTGGACAGTACATGTAGAGATGAGTTATAACAGATCAATTTAATTATCTGTTACTCCTGTTACTGTTATCCAAAAATAACAGCCTCGATTATCTGTTATTTAGCTTTTATTGGAACGAAGTTCCTTTATGCGGCTTGCGATAACGCCTACACTACACTCGCATAGAGTTCTCGCAAGAACATCTTGCGTTCTCAGCTCCAAGATCTAGCGGACGTTCTCGCGAGAATGTGGAAAGGCTTTAACAGTTAACTGGCAGAAATCTTTACGTAACAAAAAGGTTTTGTCTGTGTATATCTGCATGCATCTGTGAGGTCGATAGTCGCAGGTTTGAGTAGCATTTGTTATTGAGTGAAATTTTGCTAAATGGGACGACATATAATTTATGTACTAAATATTGTGAATGGATATAAGAGAAATTTTAAATTAAACCTTTTATTTTGATTTTGGTCTTGGTCACTAGCATGGACAGTATATATATATTCACGTATATTGGAATATTATCCTCAAAAACAAGTATTTATAATAAAGTAAACTAAAAAAGTATCCAGGCTTATTACTTTATTTTCAGCGCTTTTTACAAATTAGCGCCAATCTAACGCATTAATGAGTTTATATAGCATGTTTTCTCTAAGAAAAGTTAGCAACACAAAAGCCGCGTCCGATTCTTGGCGTGCACATTGTTTCCGGACGCGTCTCACGCGTCCCGTAATGTGTGCGCATCTTAAATGCTTTACATTTTGTTACCTTATAATTGTTAGGTGCGTCTCGTTCTTGCCCGTGTAAGCCTTGAAGTGTAAATGAGACACAGATATGAATAAATTAATAGGTGCATCTCTTTTTAGCTTAATAACGATTTGCTTAGATAGAACGAGAGAAAAATAGTAATTAATAGAACAGTTAATAAAAGACGTAAATAGGAATTTGTTGTTGTTATGTTATGTTATGTGCCTGTTATTGAGACAACAGTATTCTGTTCTCGAAATAACAAATGTTATCTGTTTTCTGTGAATATCTCTTGTTAATAACTGTTAGCATAAATATGCCTTGCGCCTAGTTATAACAGGTCAATTTAAATATCTGTTACTCCTATTACTGTTATCCAAAAATAACAGCATTGATTATCTGTTATTAAATAACATATTGTTCTTTAAAGGAAGTTCCTTTACGCGGCTTGCGGTGCATAACTACTTCGTTTTATACTTCACAAATGCAAATGTGCCCGCCCGGCAAAGTCGACATAATTTCCTAGAATTAGCTTGTAATTATAATCCGCAACACGTGGTCAATGGTGCTCTTGGGCGGCCGTAAACGAGTACAATAGGACAATAGCCTGTTCTCCCCAATAACTAGAAACGTATGCCAACAAAAAACGAAGGTATTACGAAGGTGTACAAAGGAAGACGAACAGAAAAAGATTACAATTAGTTCAAATGCCGACAGGTAATAAAATGTGCTTTTACAGATCTGTGCGTGGAATTTGTCTTTGTCGGAGTCTAAGTTGTAACAATATAAAATATAATTTAAAAAAAGTCACCACCCATAAATATCATAATGTTATACAATAATTTGATACAAATAAAGGAACGTCTCAAGGTGTACAAAATAAACGACTGAATGACGGTAGAGGAGGCAAAAAATCATCTGGGCTGGGTCATAGATGAGACTGCGTATTTAACTGTTAAATATTTTGGAAACTTTTATTCTAACATCTCTATTACTTACGAGCTAAACTTGTAAATGTTATTATATTCGTGTTCAAAATAAGTGCTTATTATTCCCATACTGGGAATTTGGTTGGGAGTAAACTCCTCTCAGTCTCTCCGAAATCTACTCCCTCGATGTGCCTGAGCCTAGTGTATTACGAGTTGCGAATAAGAGACTGTCGTGCTATCCAGCATACTGCAAGGATTCTCAGAAGAGTGCGGTATCTATTTTAAGACTAGCCAGGGAAACTGATTTTTGTTTGGCAAGAACACACTTCTTAGCCGCTTATTTAAAAAAAAAATCTTTATCTTATTTTGATCGCGTTTTGTTTATTTTAAAATGAAACGTGACACTAGTATATAGTATATTGTTTGTTGCGAATTTATATGTAAAATATGCTATACGAGCAAGTATAGGCTCGTACACCGACAGTTTTTACCAAAACGATAGCTTACACTCTTTTTTAAATAGGTACTTTGTGTCTCGGAAATCTTGCCGGGAATTTCCAGTCAAGCGTCGACAAAGTCGCGGGCATATCCTAGTTTACTATGATCTGGGTATCTGGGATCGGTCCGAGAGTAGTCCCTTGTATAACACCCATAACACAAACGTAACTTGCCCAATTTGGGGATATACAATATGTCCATCAGGGGGTGTTGGTGCCAACACCAATGTACGGCAGTGAAAGTTGGGTGTGGCAGAAAAAGAATGATCATCATGGAATCGATCAGAATGGCTCGTTATTGCAATGAGGTAGCGGGTAACAATAAAGATAAAGAAAGAAATAAAGAAAAATATTTTATTTATGGCAAAAACTAAGTTAATAGAGATAGAAACAACAAAAGTCCTAAATTGGACCCAGTCTCATAATGCTAGCCATCAAGGGCTAGCTAGCGCTGTTCTTCCGTCTGGGACCATAAAGTGAAGTCACGGTGATATTGATATATTTGAACCAAATTGCAATGAGTATTGTAAAATTTAAAAAAATATCCTCGTATCTTAGTACATTTAGAAAATAAATTGTACACAATTAGAATAATACTAGTTCATAAGTTTTCTGTAATGGCGTATAATAAAATGTCATCTATCTATCTATAAATAATAGTAGTTATACCCAAATAAAGATACATATATTTATTTAAAGATAAACTTGACTTGACAATTATAATATTTATTTGCTAGCTTCTCCCCGCAACTTCGTCCGCGTGGAATAGTTAAAACAAGTAAGTTAAAAAAAAACCCTCCCGATTTTGAAACATTCTTCATTGGTGTTCCGCTCCTATTGGTCTTAGCGTGATGATAGATAGCCTAATTGTTTTTTATAAAACAACAAACAATTTTTCATCATACAATAAAACAATTTATACATTAAATTGTTTTATTGTATGATGATGTTACCGGCAATATCAATACTTAATTAGATGCATAAGTTGTCTAATTAGTTTTTTTAACTATATATCTATATAATATGGTAGAGTATAATAAGAGACTGTTGTGGATTGAAAGAAGATGTAATAACAAGAGTAGAAAAAGGAATGTTGACGTGGTTTGGGCATGTAGAGAGAATGAATGAAAGCAGAATTACAAAACAAGTATATGACAGTATTGTAAATGGTAGAGTTGGTACTGGTAGACCACAACAAACACACCATGACCAAATAACAAGTGTTAAAACGAGGGCAGGTACAAAGCATTCCTTCTCAAATAAGCATATTATTCAGATGACGATTATTTTTGTGCTTAAATAATAATAAATCTGATATAGAAAATTCTCGTGACGCGGTGTTTGTTACCCAACTCCCCCGAAATGGCTGAACCGATTTGAATGAAATTTTGTGTGCATATCGGGTAGGTGTGAGAGTCGGCCAATATCTATTTTTCATACCCCTAAATGATAACAGTGACCCACAGCTAATTTTTGTCCTATTTTTAGGACAATAATTTATATTTTTTTATGATTCGGCATTAAAAAATACATACAACCCTAAATGTTCACCCTTCAACCACCAACGACTATTTTTTAATAGCGCTATTAGTACTTTAAAATTTTTCTACTTTCGGCGGCCGATGATTGATCAGTTATTTGAGAATTATTTAAATTAATAATTGGTCCCGCTCGATGGCGCTGCAATCGGGTTTTAGATTTTTAGTCTTTTAAGGGCAGAACAACGTCTGCCGGGTACGGCTAGTTAAGATATAAAAATGCCTTCCTATTGACATATTTTTGTAAAATTAATAATATTTATTGTAAATTAGTAATATTTATAGTGGTAATTATGACTGCGTATTTATATTTCCGACACAAATGTTTTTGTTAGTGAAAATATAAATTAAGATTAATTAGATTAAGTAATTATATTATATTATATATTAAGATAATTATATATATAGATGAAACGAAAGTTGTTTGTCAGGATCGTCGCAAGTGGAGATATAGTCTCTGCCTACCCCCATGGGAAACAGGCGTGATAATATGTGTGTGTGTGTGTGTTTAATATTATTAATTTATGATTAATATAAAATCACCGGACACTGTCGCCTCGATTGTAGGCGTGCCCCGTGGCACTTCTCACTTTAATGTTCTAACACAGCATGCCTAGATGGCAGCACAGTCGAATTGAATCGCACTATGATTTGCATTTCGAGAATCTAAGACTCGCTTTCAAGATTTGTCATAGCATGCAATTCGACACGTGACAAATTGTATTTTTGAAAGTGTGATTGCCAATTCCAACTTTTGGATATGCAATCGCATTGAATATTAGACAGTACATGTAGAGATGAGTTATTTATAACAGGTTACTGTTACTGTTATCCAAAAATAACAGCATTGATTATCTGTTATTTAAAGGACGTTCTTTTACGCGGCTTGCGGTGCATACCTACTGTTGCCAACTTAGCGCTTTCAGTGTTAGATTTTATCTCTATGTGCCATCTTGTGCACATAAAGTTATTTCTTAACGCTTAGCACCTTACTTCGCATTTTTTTAAATTATTTAACTCTTCACTGAAATATCGACATGTATTACAATATTGTCGTCAGAAGACCGAGCGTTAATAAAACAAACCTAAGAAAGTATCTAGTCTTATTACTTTATTTTCAGCGCTTTTCCCAAATCATTGCTATTCTAGCGCTTATTAAGAGTTCACATGGCATGTTTTCTCCAAGGAAAAAGTTGGCAACACAAAAGACGCGTCCGATTCTAGGCGTGCACCTTGTTTCTAGACGCGTCCCGTAATGTGCGCATCTTAAATGCTTTAAATTCTGTTACCTTATAAATATTAGGTGCGTCTTATTCTTGCCCGTATAATTCCTTGAAGTGTAAATGAGACACTGATATGAATAATAGGTGCATCTCTTTTTAGCTTACTTAGATAGAACGAGAGAAAAATAATAATTAAGAAAACGGTTAGGTAGCTAATGTTTATGTTTGATTTGTTATGTGCCTGTTATCGGGAGAACAGGTATTGTGCTCCAGAAATAACAAATGCTTACTATTGTCGGTGAATATCTGTTATTATTAACTGTTAGCATAAATATGCCTCACGCCTAATGTACCACTTCAAATGAGGCGAGGACATTTGTACGGTTTGTACCGCGGCAGTACATTTGAAGCGATGAGGCCGGTGAGGCGGTGAGCGGCATTCCCTCATTTGTCCCGTACAAAACTAGTTCGGAAATGTTCGTTAAGAGTCGGATGTGCTCGGCTTCAATCACCTCATTTTACTAACAGTCGTACTCTTTATCATGTCAATATCCCTAGAGGCGTCGTAGTACTGTTGTAGCTTAAGCCTTGTTCCGTCCTAACTCTTACTTTTGTTGGAGTAGCGCGACAAAAATTATGAAGTGGTACATTTCAAATTTTGAGCGGTATCAGTACAAATGTATTTTGTACGGGACAAATGTACTGGCTCACACGTGTACTACTCATCGCCAGTCACATTGGTATTATTCACTGCACATAACTTGGCCAGGTTCTGCGAAGTGGGAGTAAGTTCAAGCATAGTACACTTCATGCAAGAAAAGAATTGTTTATTCTTTTTCTTTGGAACTGAAACTCGGTATATAATTGGACTGTATGATTATTATTAAACTATTTATATAACTTAGAATATACACAAAGAAGTACGTAATGACAACTTGTGCGAGAGAATGGTAAGTCGTCAATGAGAATTGTAATGAAGAATTAATTGAGAATAATCATTTTTGCCTCCAAGGCCGCCCCTATATACCGCGTACCGTCCGACGTCTAGCTGCTAATTGTACGAGCTATGGGCGTCGGCGGTATGTGGGCGCGGATAGTAGGTGTATTCCGGCGGGCGGGTTAGGGGGGTATTCTCTGTCCGCAACAATGATTATTGCCATCGTTTAGTTTTAAAAATGTCTGTTTAGAAGAAATTTAAAGAAAGGAGAGGCATTCGTCAAGTTTATTAGGTGTCATAAAAAGCTTAAGAAATAAACCATTTCTCTGGTATGCGTAAAATGGTATTTGATCCCAGAATTTTAGAGTTCAGCAGACAGGCAGACGGCCCACTTGATGGAAAGCGGTTACCATCGCCTATGGACATTTGCAACAACAAAGGTGCTACAAATGCGCTGCTGCCTCTTAAGGGACTGGAACCTGGCCACTAATGCCGGATCACAACTCAAGATTGTTACGGCGGCATACTCTAGATCAGGGTAGCCATCCAGTCGGGAAAATACCCTACTACCTGGCAGGCTACAATAACACTCGTAACAAAAACTTAACTTTGTTACGTTCGTTTGTAACACGACACGACCCATCAGTCTTCCAAGAAGATCACACGATGTCGAAACATCGCGAAAACCCATAACTGTATTGTTTAGTCCGTACAGACAGGGCATGTTTAGAATTTTATAGTATTATAGATTACTAGCTGCGCCCGCGGTTTC
This sequence comes from Dendrolimus houi, assembly GCA_039645545.1. Lineage (NCBI taxonomy): Eukaryota > Metazoa > Arthropoda > Insecta > Lepidoptera > Lasiocampidae > Dendrolimus > Dendrolimus houi. The sequence continues at coordinate 3,393,928 of CM077146.1, forward strand.
ACCCGCGTGGTGATGGAATCTCGTTACATTTTGGGTAATTCACACTGTATCTTTATAAATTATAGCCTATGCGTTATTCTGAAGTGTAAGCTATATTACTGTAAAGTTTCATCAAAATCAATTCGATCGTTTTTGCGTGAACGAGTAACAAACACACGTCCATACATACATTCTTACAAAGTTTCGCGTTTATAATATTTATAGGACATATAGGATAGAGAAGAAACAATTCGACGAGAGTGTGGGGCCGGCTTTAGAGCGGCGTGTCCTCACCTGTCCGAGACGTGGTCGACGACGGCCTTGCGCAGCTGCCGGCGCAGGTCCCTGGTCTTGCGGCACATGTTCTCGATGGCGCGTTCCAGGCCGGCCGACTGCTCCGGCTTGCCGGCCTGTAGTTACATTTTAAAAACATTTGAAACAAAGCAAGAAAATCATCTTATTCAGGACAACTTACATTGGATAGTGTAGGTATAATTTTGTTAACAAATTTAAAACTAAAACAACATACTCTTGTCCTGCAAGGGGCATCAGTCTCAGCATAAAAGTAAAATCTTAAATATATATATATATATATATATATATATATATATATATATATATATATAGCTGATGCCCGCGATTTCGTCTGTGTGGTGCGGTTTATTAACTATCCCACGGGAACTCTGTAATTTTTCGCGATCAAAAGTATCCTATATGTTGGACCGGGGATATAAGCTACCACAATAGAAAATTTCATTTAAATCGGTCGAGTTGTTTCGCAGATTAGCCGGTACAAACAGACAGACAAATAATTTAAAGAAATTATAAATTAGTTCTATTTCACTTCTTACATCCCCCTGACTCTGTTTTTAGCATTTTTTTTTCATTGTACAGAAATTTGACCTCTAAAATTTTATTATATGTATATATATATATATATATATATATATCCCTATTAATATTATAAATGGGAAAGTAACTCTGTCTGTCTGTCTGTTCCGTTTTCAAGGAAAAAAACTATGGGACCGATTTGGCTGAAACTCAGTATATACATATATTTTCGATGCCGAGGATGAACATAGGATACTTTTTATCCCGAAAAATGGGATAGTTTCTGGGATAAAAATATATTTGTATCTCTGTTTGTTATGCTTTTACGGAAAATCTATTGGACCGATTTGGCTGAGATTCGGTATATATGTATTTTTAATACCGAGGGTGGCCAAGGGATACTTTCATCCCGGTTAATGGGATTTATGTAAAGGTTATCACAGAAAGTGGTACAAGTTTTGGTTTTTTTGTGATTTGCCATTTTAGTCATTTTGGTTATTTTGGTCATTTCGGTAATTTTGTTCATTTTTGTCCTTCGTGCTCTTTTTGTCCTTTGTGCTCTTTTTGTTATTTATGTCCTTTTTGATGTTTTAGTCCTTTTCGACCTTTTTGCTCTTTTTGTCTTTTTCGCTCTTTTTGTCCTTCTCGTCTATTTTAGTTTTCATAGACGGGGGATAGATAAATAAAACCATGACCGTTTGAAATAAAGGATGAAAGTTTGGAAGAGACCAATCATTTCTCAAGTTTATAGATATAAAAATTCATCGTCTATAAAAAATTCGATAGTAACTCGATATGTCTTCCTGTTGAGTTTTCACGGAAAACTATTAGGATTACTGGATCGGTTTTATTGTAATGTTGTTTAAAAGTAGTTTTAATGCCAAAAATGGACTTATATACTCATGCCCCGAGATCAGAAAGTTTGCGATATAAAATTAAGTTAATTTTCCGGGTGCAAATAGCACTAACATAAAAATTTTGTACAATGTAACCTGTATTAACGCCTGCTCTTCAAACAAGAAGCACGCACTAGAGGTCGACCCGCGGCATAGCCGCGGGTTAAACTGTAGTATATATATATATATAGATAGATAGACAACAGTTTATTGTACACCATTACAGAAAACTTACGAACTAGTATTACTCTAATTGTGTACAAAGGGCGGACTTTTCGCTAAAAAGCGATCTCTACCAGACAACCCGTGGCAAGAATATTGCTGATTAGGAGTGGCGATGGTGGTATAAATAATTATTGTTCGATTGTTTACATTAAATAATAAATACTATATATACAAATATACACATAAGTTATATACAGGATACTAAAATATTATAAAGAGGTAAAGTTTGTGAGTTTGTGATGTCGTAGGGGGTAATCTCTGGATCTACTAAGCCTATTTCAAAAATTATTTTACTGTTAGAAAGCTACGTTAACAGGGAGTGCCATAGGCTATGTAAAATGACTCTATAGACCACTTGGGACAGAGCACGGGTGAAGCCGAGCCGCTAGTACAAGATGTAGTAATGAAATGCCACTACATATATATATATATATATATATATATATATATATATATATGTGTGTATATATATTATTATATAAATATGCGTGTGTGTGTAACGTGATCCTAACATACTTTACATGAGACAATATATTCGTGGAGCAGATCTTGCAATATGCTCCCTCACTCAATCACATATACTTACTACACTCACTCACTCGCTCAAATTCCCACACGATGGAGCCTAACATTACTTACATTAGACATATATTCGTGGAGAAGATCTTGCAACGCCTGACGGACTGCGTTGCATTCTGCTACGATACGCTCGCGTCTCTCGTCCCTAGAATGTACAATAAAATAAATTGTAAGCCTCCAACATTTTATTATTACAATCGTAATTGTGATATTAAAAATATTTTCTAGCATAAAAAAACCAAATTACAGAGTAATTAAAAAACAAAAATAAATATTTTCTTCAACATCCTAAAATAATAAGGTAACGTAAAAAGGTAAGGAACGGACGTACCGTTTTCATCCCTGTGATCAGTCAACTCAAGTGTACTTTCAGAATAGTAGAAATGAAAAAATATAACATACCTAGTACAGGAGCTATCGGCCATAAGAGCTGCGCCAGATATGATGGACTCCAGCCTCTCTTCCAGGGACGGACGAGTGCGTAGCTCAGAATATGCCAATGGCTCCATCACCATACGCTCCTGGAAATACAGTGTAAACTCTGTGTAACGTCACTCGATTTAACGACAAACTTCCTTAAGCGTCGATATCACTTGGCTTTGGTTGGTTTAGCTTGTCTTCCATACAATGATACACTCTATATAGCATTACATCCACTCCCAATAACGACATCAATTAAGTAACAAAAAGTACCTTTTAAGTTGCCAAAATTAGTAATAACTGTGCAGGTGTGTACGTTCTTTTATCGCTTTATTATCCTAGCCCGTAATAACCTCGACTGTCATCATCATTTATACCGAAATTTCTAAGTACTTCCTTTAGCAACAAGATGCCTCAATATCGCAAGATATGAATAAAATAAGTAAAACAATACAATAAAATTACTGGTCCAGCAAAAGACGTCAGACAATAATAACAGAATTCTCTCCATTAAACAACTCTCTATAACGCCCTAAAATGCACAGTCCCTTCAGTGTCGTTATATAGAGTTTACACTGTATATATATTAGTATTTTTTTAAATTTCCTATCTTACAGTTACGTATATACTCGTACTTGAACACAGGGGTGATTACAACAACAATGGCAATAATTAACACTACTGATACTTAACGGCGCTTCGAATGAATAGAAAGAAAGAAAAATATTTACTGTCGAAAATAAATGCACATACATAAAATACAGTTAATACAGTTTAAGAAATGTACGTACATAAAATTCACGGCAACGAGGCTGGAAAGTCAGCATTATTTTTTTATTGCAACTTCGGGTGCAAACCTCAAATGACTGAATCATGTTTAATCGTATATATAGCACACAGTATATACCGATTTCATACAAATCCTATATAAACAGAGTGTGACAACAACAATAAATCGTTTCATTTTAAATTCAACCAAAAATTTATACCAATTAAACAACAATTAATACGCTATTTGGCTCGTTACACAAAATGACGTCATAAATTGCAACACCCATACAAAATTAGGTGGCTTCGGTGTTTTGTAAGTCGATAAAAAGGTATCTCTGTTGACTTGATTGTCAACAACCTTATTGGGAGAAGATGAAAGAAACGAGGGGGGGGAGAGAAAATATATTCTTACATCAAAGTCGTCGAGAGCTTGCGCCAATTCACCCGGACCTTCAATGGGCCTATTTCCACCTGGAAATTAACAAGTTACAAGTTTAAAAAATGAATTTATTCCACCTAATACAAATAAAAACGGGTTTTAACGGCCTAAGTGCAGTATTTAATTTGATTTTTTTTCGAAGTTTCAGCCACTGTTCAGTAGCCACAATCACTGAAGACAAAAATGTCAAGTGTCAATGAATAATGTTAAAGTTGCTAGTACTACACAACTAATATGTCGACAGCCGTTGTGGTTGAGCTGACTAAGTCTTTGCCGGCGTAGCACACTGCAACGCAGGTTCCGGATTTTTTTCTGGGGTACAACAGACAGGCTGACGGCCCAGCTGTGATGGAAAGTGGTTACCGTCGCTGGAACATGTTCACTAATTCAGGAACAAAACTCAAGGTTGTTATGGCGGCTTGCACTAGATCAGGGGTGGTAGCTATCCAGACGGGCAAATACCCACCCTACCACCTGGCTGTGGGTTGTTTTATCGCCTCTTACGACAGGCCGCCTGGTCGCAGGAATTAGTACTCTTTCTACGTTCCTGCACGGATAAAACGGGTTCGATTCAAGGTATAGTGAATTTCGGAAACGAGAGTAGTCCGTTATATATTCCCCGTAACTGGTGGATCGAGGAAGTGTGACATTGTGTCACAAGGGGTGGGAGGGCTCTTAAACGTGAAGTCACACTTCAAAATCGATTATATTTAAGCTTTAAAACACGAAATTAGAACTATATACGAAAATCTTCAAAATGTTTCCAACTCTATTTGTATGAGCAGTATAATAATAGTGTTACAATTTGGGCCACCTGCATACCTATTGTCACATACCGACAAAGAAATGCTGCGCATCTCGTTTATTGCCCCTCCCGCATTCGGAGTTCTTTACTTTAAGACTAACGTCGTCGAGCTTGTTGACTATCTCTTCCCGGCTGGCTTCTATTTTAGCTTGGCTGGCTTCCCTTTCTTTACTATCCTCTTCCCGGCTGGCTTGCATGTTGGCTTGCAAGTTGGCTATTGAAGCCAATATAGCTGATAGGTCCATTTCGGGCACTGTAGTTTGACAAGTCGACGCTAATGCGGCTTGTGCAGTGCGCTCCTCTTCCACCTGCAGCTGACGAACTCGGTCCAGTTCTACTTGCTTCCTTGTTCGTGAAGTACGTTCTTCTTCCAACGGCATCCCACTTCTGACACCAGTTGTTACGAGCTACAGGACTCGAATTAAAAATGCCGTTGGAACTACTATAGAATTTATTAGACGTGTACAAACACGTATAAAACAAATACAAATAAAACTGGATGCAACCAGTTCACACTGCACGATTCACTGCAACTCGACAGGCGCAAAGTCCCTCGTCTATATCTCTAATCGAGAGTACTACAAACGTTTTACTCGTCTCGTAGTCGTCGCTTGACTGCCCCACCCCTCTATTCGGGCAGTCTTATACTAACTATACAGTACACAAAAAAATCGACCGTGCGCACTGAGTTACGGAGAAATAGTAATTTGCACACCTGGTTATCTATTCCTGCGAACGGCCAATAAAGCCGAAAACAATAACAATAGGCTATTGTCTAATTGCAAATTTAAATACGAAGTAATAAAAAGAACTCCGAATGCGGGAGGGGCAATAAACGAGATGCGCGGCATTTCTTTGTCGGTATATGACAATAGGTATGCAGGTGGCCCAACTTGTAACAATAATATACTAACAGGCCATAAATGTCCCACTGCTGGGCTCGGGCCTCCCGTTATAGGGAAACGGACAGTATACCCGCCACGCTTGTCCAAGTCAGGTTAGCATCACGATGCTTTCCTTCACTAATTGTAACAATATGCACATTAGGACAGAAAACTGCCTAAGCGATGCATGCGTTCCGGCCAGGATCGAACCCGCGCCTTTTGAGTTCGGGACTCGTGTGCTAGCCATTACGCTACCACGCCTTCACATACTGTGTACTCAAACATGTATGAGCAATAGCAGTGTTTAAACTATTGAAAAATTATTTAAATGGAAATAAAACAAATTACGGAACTGCTGTTTTAGTTTAATAATTTCATGATGTAGCATTGCAAAAAAAAAGTGTGATGTCACACTAGGGAGGGAGGAGTCTCACGAACGTGACCAGGGCGGGGGAGGGGTCGAAATATTATCAGGGCGTTCCATCAGCAGCTCACAACGCTCAAAATGCTCCACTAGCCGTTCCACAAGGCGACCGCGGTCGTTGTGGTCGTGGCGCAAACGTCATTAATGACGTCATCTTTTTCGAGCACACAACGATCCATGTCAAGAGGTCGGTCGAATAGTCGTTCCACTTGGGTTCACGACTGTAACGCCGGCAAGCAAGTGGAACGGGAAAAATCGCGGTCGTGAACTTGGTCGTTGTGAGTCCCTAATGGAATGTAGCCTTTGAAAATCTTATGACGTAATTTGTGAATGGCCCCTAATTTGCACAAACGAGAATTACCGATCGCAATTTTAATTAGTGTAATAATATATATAACATTACTCGTTGACACTTGACGTCTTTCAAGGTAAACTTTATTGTGTGCCAATAAAATTTGTTTTGCCTAAAAAATCATATATGCTTACCAACAACAGGAACGGGCTGTCCTTTGGCAACGCAAGAAATGGTATCGACAGCGGAGCAAACCGCGCGCAAAACATAGTCACGGTTGGCCTTTGCCGCCGCCAATTCTGGATGACGTACGTACACCTATGGACAAAGAAATACATAACACTTAATCGACGAAAAATACATACACTATAAACGAAAAATACATACACTTATAGAGACGTGGTAGCGTAATGGCTAGCGCACGCGTGTCCAACATAAAGAGCATGGGTTCGAATCTCCTGACCGGTACACATGCACCACTTAGGCAGTTCTCTGACCTGATGTGCGTGTAATTATGTTACAATTACCACGAGCTAAAAACGATGAACGAAAACATCGCGATGAAACCTGTATATCGAAATAACCGTGTCAAACCTGCCAGGCCGCATTGGACAAGTGTGACTGATATAATGTCCATTGCCCAATAGTGGGAGGCCCAATACCAGCAGTGGGACGTTTGTGGGCTGTTTTTTATTATAGACGAAAAATACACACACTTAGAGATTTATATATTTAATGAAAACATAGAGCTAAATACATTTGAGTAAATAATTACAATGACTGGTTTAAGCTGTCCTGTGCGGTTGCACCATACAGACATATGTATTGTGCAGCGACCTAATGATTATTAGTTATTGGGAGAAGATGAAAGAAGAAAGACAAGAGACAACTGACCTTGGAGGCGGTGAGCAGCATCGTGGAGTGCTTTTTGAGCATCGCCCTGGCCGCGGCCAGCTCGTCCTTCAGCCGAGGCTCCTTCATCTCCCTCTGGCGCTTGCCAGCCTGGGCGGACAGCTCCGCGGCAGATCTGCCTAACTGGCGAGCGGATTCCACCAGCTCGGATTGGGATGAAGCGGACTTCAACTTGTCCAAGTCGTTCTCCACCTGTATATGATTTGGATGTATCTTCACTACTACGAACGCAAAAACGTCTCGAAGCTAAATTTACCTGTACACTGCTCCAAAGTATCTCAAACCACAGTTATACTTACGGTATTGAGTTTGGTTAGCAGGAGATGAACGTCCACCATATCAGCCAGGATGAGCAGCCTCGTGACCGCCGAAAGGAGGCTCCGGGCAGCGCGGACCATGCTCGAGCGCACTGAGGACGCGCAAGGCTCCTCGGAGAACTCGCGAGCGGCCAGACTCATAGCGGCACCTGGGGAAGAGAAAACAAAATTTCTGTTATTTACTATAGTCTGGGTGCCTGGGATCGGCGCCAGAGTAGTTCGTTGTAGATTACCCATAACACCAGTGCAACTTGCTTAGCTTGGGAATATGTGAGTATTTGTCTGTCGATTATTATATATTAATAATTTGACATGAGCTCCATACAAGTAATGTCAAAATTCAACCAATGATAGGGCAAGAGAATGAACACTAAGATATAGGAACCAGCTACTAGTCGTTCATTGAAGTCAGAATCCATAATCTAAACTAATCTATATATATATATATATGTATATATATATATTTCTTCTGTATGTGTGTTGACAGTGAACTCCTCCTAATCACCTGGAGAGATTTTGTTTTTGTGTGTACCGAGTGGCTTACCGGATGGTTTAGATTTGTAATTAGAACCGGTAGGTGGCACTGAGATCGGGTTCCAGAATCCTCCTAATCATCTGGACCGATTTTGGTGATTTTGTTTGTGTCCTGAAACAGTCTTTTGGGAATTCAGAAAATATGGCGGTACGAAGTTCGCCGGGTCAGCTAGTATTATTATAAAGAGGTAAAGTTTGTGAGTTTGTTTGTAGGAAGTTATCTCTTAAACAGCTGAACCAATTTTGAAAATTCTTTCTCCAGTGGAAAGCTAGATTATTCCTGAGTGAGACAGGCTAAATTTGATAATGATTAACAAAAAATTTTTTATTTTTTAATGACGCCCAGCGAAGTGGGCACGGGAACGATTGTCAATATATAACAGCACTAAACATTCCACGCAAGAATTGCATACACCCTCGTAAAAGGCACTGGAAGTGCTTTCCGCGTTTGTGAATTCATTAAAGGTTACAAAGCTTAATTAAACCTTGATTTGCGTGTGTATGTGTGTGTGTGTATGTTTTAATGAAGCCCAATGAAGTGGTCACGGGTCAGCTAATAATATTATAAATGCGAAAGTCACTTTATCTGTCTATCTGTTACGCTTTCACTGAAAAACTATTGGACCGTTTTTGCTGAGCTTTTGCATATACAGTGTCAACTCTATATAACGACACTGAAGAGACCGTGCATTTTATGGCGTTATATAGAGTTGTTGTTAAATACAGAGAAGTCTGTTATTGTCTGACGTCCTTTGCTGCACCAGTAATTTTTTTGTATTTTTTACTTTTTTATTCATATCTTGCGATATTGAGGCATCTTGGTGATAAAGTACCTAGAAATTTCGGAATTTCTTAGAAATTTTGATAAGCACGATGCCGACAGTCGAGTATAACAAGGGCTAGAACAGTAAAGCGATAAAAAACGTACACAGCTGCGCATTTTTTATTAGTTTTGGCAACTTAAAAGGTACTTTGTTAATTGTTGAGAATTGGTGTAATGCTATATAAAGTGTATCATTGTATGGAAGATAAACTAAACCAACCAAAGCCAAGTGATTTGGACACTTAGGGAGTTTGTTGTAAGTCGAGTGACGTTACATGGAGTTTACGCTGTATGTGGTTTCAATACCGTGCGTAGACATAGGATTCTTTTCATCCCGAAAATGGGATAGAATTATGTAAAGGTTATCCCAGACAACAGTATAGTGCTTATTACTCCAACTACTAAGTCCCAACACTTAATTGGCGACTACTGACTTTTCGGTACCTCTAGACGTTCTATCCTTTTTGGCTTCTTTGGCCTCTAGACTTTTCGGAATCTGGCATTTTCACCTTTTTTGGCCTATTTCGCGTTTTTTCAGCTTTTTGGTCTTTCGAGCCTTTTTAGATATAGACTTTTTACTTTGTAGTGTTACTGATTTTACTAATATACTAACACTTACGACTTGGTTGACATTCGGTATATACTATATACATGGTTTCAATACTGATGATAATGGACGCGCAATACTTATTAGCCCGGATGTTGAATCAACTTATATTGCCACCGTCCTGGCCACAAAAGGCAAACCGTTTCTACTAAAATATCCAAAGTCCAAAGAGGCGGCAATCAGCAAACCATTGTGTGCATCAAAAATGAACAACGCCATCTAGTGACGTACATCGCAATCATAAATGTGATTTAAATAATCAAAATAGATTTTTCTTAATTATAAACATACTAGCTGTGCCCGCGGTTTCACCCGCGTGGTGATAGAAAATCGTTATATTTTGGATAATTTACACTTTATAAATTATAGCCTATGTGTTATTCTGATCTGTAAGCTATATTACTGTAAAGTTTCACCAAAATCCATTCAGTAGTTTTTGCGTGAAAGAGTAACAAACATACATCCATGCATCTATACATCCATTCTTACAAACTTTCGCGTTTATAATATTTTTATTTATTATTATTATAGAGAAGAGATAGAGATGGTATTTTCGACACCGGAATATGGAAAACATTTTGAACCTTACCCGCCTTCCTAACCTCCTCCACGGCGGCGAGCATCTGCTGGGTTATCTCCGGATTCTCGTAAGCGATGGTCTGGCCGCGTTCAATGAAGATCTCGGTGGCGCGTTCCACCGTCGCCACCAGAGCGCTGGCCCGCTTGGACTTGCCAGCTGGAAGTGGTGGTAATCAAACAGAACAATACATATATACCTGTCTGTAAATTCGAAATGCCCACATTTAAGTGATGACTACTATTTTTTATTGCTTGAGTACGGAAGACAGGCAAACAGTCCACTCTATGGAAAGCAGTTACCATCTATGGATTAGACTTCCAGTTTTAACATATGAATTTCAGACTTGTTCGCTTGTGGAAAAATAAACTTAGTAAACTTAAAGTTTCTCAGAACAGCACAGGAGTGTATTTTTTCTTCTGCAAACGGAAATTGTTCCATGAGCAGATGATTTGGTTGTTTTGATGATGTGTAAGAAGGCAACATCCAATGATTTGCTTTCTTTAATTTAATTAGAGGTATATTTTGCATCCAGGTCGAGAATGTTCACTCGTTTTAGACACCTTTGTGGGATGTTATGCAGCAGCTTCTGGGCAAGCTCATTTGGGTTAATCATTAGATGTTCCTTATATCGGATGCAGGTGTTGGCAATCTTCTCCCTTATTGTAGGAACTGCAGAGAACTTGTGGGCTTCGGCATTGGTTAAAATGCAGGGTGCCTTTATTATTGACTTTAATATGGTACTCTGGAACCGTTGGAGGATTTCTATGTTGGAGTAGCTATAGGAGTGAAATCGATTGATAAAATTAAGTAAGAGACAATCAATAAGTTCAAAAACGCATCAAGGATACTAAAAAAAGTAGAAATGGGACTGGGCTGGACGTACAATGAGAGACAATGAAGTTAAATGGACTCATAACAGAGTGGTACCCAAGAGTTAGAAAAAGGCATAGAGGATGACAATACAAGAGATGGGAGGCCAATTTGAAACACACAGGAGGTACATTCTGGTCCAGAACCTGTAAAGACAGAGAGAAATGGGCATCAAATAGCTCGAGGGAGCTATTTAGGGAGCTTAGTTTAGTAAATAAATTGGTTTAGGGAATCTTTCAGCTAAACGCATGTCTGCTGGTACAGTTGCTGCACAACAGGGGGCCCTAAAATGCCGCCATCGGAAATGGTTACATATTTGCGGCTTTTGGGGTCGAGATCCTGGGACCATGGGGGCCTGAGGCGTACAAACTTTATTGAAACATAGCGAAACGCCTGGTAGACATCTCACGTGACCAAAAGACTGGTAGCTGTACCTCGGACAATGTATTAGCATTGCAATACAGCAAGGTAATATAGCCAACTGACAGCTGTCTGGGACTAGATTTTATAGTTTAATTTTAATTTGTATATATACTTATTTATAATTTAGTTTTTATTTAATTGTTTAATATCAAATAGAAATAAATCTAAAGTTATTTCTATTTGATATTAAACAATTAAATAAAAATTATTATTAAACAATAGTTTAATAATAATCATTTAGGGAAACCTTTTCTTTCAGAAATAAAGGCTTTTATTTCATGGACTAGATAGATATGGGCGAAATACGGCACAAAGTCGGCGGAGGCTGGGCGCCGCGCTGACAGCGGACACTTTCAAGCTTTCTTAAAATACTGCATTTAAATCTACTCCATCTATGTTTGCTACGAAAAATAAACACAAACAAGACTCTGGCACCTTTGTATGAGCTGCAAACTGGGAATAAACGGGCAGAATTCAAAGATGCGAGCACTACCTCTTATCTTCTTAGAGTATCATCCATCTGTTCTATATTTAAACCACCAATTTAACTAACGGTTTTAGAAAGATTAGGGATGTCCCGACTAGGTGAAGGAACGAGATGGAATGCTCCTCCGTCTCAAAGGAAGATCTTCCAGTGAGGCTATTGTTCTTTCTCCATTCCTGCACGGATGATTATTCCTCGCAAACTTAGGCGCATCTATTATTATTGGAAATTCATATATATTCTTTGTATGTTTCGGGAATCGTTTGTGACCTCAATTATTGTACAACGCCATCTATTGGCTTGTAAGTGTTCCACTACAAGAATTCAGTCATTTTGAAATACTCAAATGGCCTATCAGTTTAAAAATAGTATAAAATATTTTTACAACTCAACCCACGTCTTACTACATATGCACCGTGCGCAAATGGTTGCAGTAGAGGAAAGCTAAAATTAAGTTATAACATTCGTTTTTAAAAAATTAATGAAGTTGCGGCACACAAGACACGGTTATCGTTCGTACCCCGTAGACCTCAAGCGCCAACAAGGGGGCATTGCCACCCACTTTGAGAAACATTGCACTAGATGGCAAGATGACTAATGATACAATAAAAGTATAGATAGTAACTTACGTCTCTTTTTCTTAAGATCACGATCCTTGCTGTTGACCAATGTGGTCACCTGCAGCACCAGCGGCTCCAGGGTCCTCTCCACAGACATAGTTCTGATCTCCAAGTTGCGAGGGTCCCACTTCATGACCAGAGGCACCGTGCCGTATTGGTCAGTCATGGTTGCCATGGAAACTGAAATCAACATTATTATCAATTTCAAAATAAGTTCCACTGGAGAGCAGTTTTTGAATATCATATTAAGTATCAAATTTAAATTTACTTCCTATTTTACTTACTATAATGACTAGGTTTTTTAGTTAATCGGCAGACAAACACACATATTATATATCCCCAAACTAAACAAGTGACGCTTGTGTTATGGGTAATATACAACATATACAACATACTACTCTGGGGCCGATCCCAGACACCCAGATCATAGTAAATAACAGAGAAAATTTCTTTCTGAAATTTACTATACCAGGAATCGAACCCGGAGCCTCTGCATTGCACTGCGGTGCCGGCAAAGGCTTAGCCCGCTCAACCAAGAGGCCGTCAAAGTTGTTATAATATAATAAGAAATATAACTATTTTGAATTTATCTGCATATAAAAACATTAGTAGCTGAAAGTAGAACTGCAGATACAATAATATACGAAATGATAGATAGATAACACTTTATTACACTATATATACACTAACACAAAAACAAAATGCATAATTACAATACTACTTGGCGAAACAACAGGCTGCCTTGTCCCTAAAAGCCATCTCTTTCAGGCAACCTAGCTTCAAAGAAATTCTTAACTAATCTGGCGATGCACTTGGATCAGAATAAAGATAGATAGGACTGTACAATTTAAATATACATACTAATTTATAAATTTAATACATATATAAATATAATAGAAATATATATACATACATACAAAATAATCTAAATAAATATATTTGTTAACATTATTATGTGACAAGCAATTTATAGATATAATAGATAAATAAGTAAATGTTTAATATATTTCACATATTTATTTAAAAACGGATAGTACTTTCTAATAGAGTTCGGAAATGTATGTAATGATACATTCCCTTGAAATTGCTCAAACTAACTAGACCAGTTGATTCCTGTGGATAATTTATACAGGTTGTTACAATGAGTTGGTACATATTGCTTCTGGATTTGCAGTCAGGGATGGGCAGCACCGTGATGGATTTGTCCCTCTTAGCCGTGGGAAAGGTCATGGACGGGAGCGCCGTCATGTCCACGAAGAATGCGACGGAGCAGAAGAGAGAGCAAACCACCATGCTCCCCTCCCGCCAGAGCCAGTGACGGCGACGGAGGGTCGTTCACAACGACCTCCAGCCGCCGTAGGCTACGGCCGTGCGGGCGACAGGAGGGGAAACCGGACCCGCCCCCACATAAAGGCCGGAGAGGAGGGATGCGCACCAATCCGCATGCCCCCTCTCACCTCAAGGTGGACTCTCCGGCTAGCAAATGGTGGGGCCAGCCCGACCTCAATAAACAAATTTTTTTTATTGCAGGAATTCAGCAGACTGGCAGACTGCCCACTTGATGGAAAGTGGTTACCGTCGCCTATGGACATTTGCAACATCAAAGGTGCTACAAATGCACTGCTGCTCTGTTAAGGGAGCCTAGAACCTGGTCACTAATACAGGGGTGGTAGGGATCCAGTTGGGCAAATGCCCTACCACTAGGCTGTGGGTTATTTTGTTGCCTCTTACTACAAGCCGCCTGGCCGCATGAAATTGTATTCTTTCTCTGTTCCTGCACGGATAAAATCCCTAACTGCGGCATGGCAATAGCTCTTCATAAGTGAGGAGCTAGAGCCTGGTGACCAGGTGAATCACATAATACACATGGTACCGTGACCTTTCTCCCTAGAGCAGTCTATGGTCTTCAATCCAAATTCCTTTTAAAAAAATATTACTTCTGGATTTGATGGACAGCTCCTCAGAAGAGAATTTTGAATTCAATACACATGCTATATTAGCATTGACTAAAAGGTGACAAATTTGGATAGAGTGACATATACACAACTCATCTAATTCTTTGAAAAGTAATTCTGTATGAAACTTATAAAAAAAAGAGAGTGAGATATAAATTGAATGAGAAATATTAAGAAAAAAGTTTTTAGCTAGACATGTTGCTGGGGAGTTTCTTGTCGCTTTTTCTCCTTAACAACAATAAAACATTGCAAAGCGGTGTACATAGAATAGGAAGTAAATTTTAACTTATATGTAGACCTTCAAAAAGTGTTCCCCAGTGGAACTTATTTTGAATAAAAATGTTTATGGTAATTTAAGATTTGATTCATAATTTCATACGCCAAAGTATGTGGGTTGTTACATTTATTTAGCTGCATAATTGTTCTTGTCTTGTCTTCTTATTTCTAGATGCAGCCATTTCCTTAATTGAATAATAATGTTATACTTATATTTATTTGGTGATTAGCACCTGTTTTGTATAGAGTAAGTAGTTAAATGTTATACAGAAGATGGTGTGAAAAGCTGGAGCAAGATGCTATATAAATGTAATTTTGTCATTTAAATGTTCTTGTATCAAATATCACACATATATTACATAGAAGGTATGTAGTTTCAAAACCTGCTAGAATGAATGGAAGGTCATACATTATAGGTGGTTATAAAACTACAGCCCTGATATGCTGATAAATTAATACATACATAATATTGGCATACATGTATAGCATCACTTCTTCCTTACCAGTAACAAAAATTGCTTTATAATCTGTCTTTCAATAACTAATCTATAAAGACAATAATGGACTTCATAAATGAAATCCATTATTGTCTTCTAATTAAGAAGAATCAACTAAATCAAATTTTATATATATATATATATATATATATATATATATATATATATATATATATATATATATATATATATATATATATATATATATATATATATATATACTTGAATCATTGCATGTGATTGAATTATATTGTGTCCTTTCACTTCTATGCCTTTCAATCAAATTGATTCAATCTTGATTTCCACTAACATCAGTATTACATGGATCAATCAATTTGGCTGAGGCTTTTGTTATATGGATCTGGTGGGGGGTATAGTTATAGGGCGCATTTATGTATTACATGAGATATAATGTGAATTTTAAATCTATAACTTTACCACACCCAGTCTGGCTTTCATCTAGTACCTAATCACTTGAAATCTATTCTACAAGTTGAATATTCATGAGTAATTAGCACTGGCTATGTACAGAAAACTTGCAGAGCAATATTAAAAGAAGTAGTCCAATTCAAAAACATTATAGAAGTGCATAAGTTTCCTCAAAACGGTTTGGGGTTAACATGTATACCCCGATTAAGTTTAGCTGTGCATCATCAACTCTGAGTGTGTCGATAAGACGTGAAAGTTTAATGTTTCTATCTCTATACAACACACAATTTATCAGAATACTATTGACAAATTAATGAGTCACGCTTATTGAATAAAAAAGGGCGAAAATTATATGAAAATATTATCGAAATCTTCATATTTCGCCACTAGCCATATTATTCGTTTAGGATATTAAATAAAAACAATGATTTACGTGTTAATAATAAATAAATAAACTATCGACAAAATTGGGAAGCAATACTGTCAAATTAAAAAGTCACACAAATATTGTATTTATTTTTCTGGTGAATCATTAAAATTTAACCGGGTTATGTGACTAAGGTATATTGTACAATACTTTTACCTTGTTTTTACAAGTATTCAAAGAATTTCAAGAGATATCTTGGTGTTTTCTAAGTATATTAATGTTGAATGAAGTAAATTTTACTTATTTTATGCACAGCACTGATCAGAACGACAAGAAATCTAACGAAAACTGCAATATATCACTTTGAGGCGTGTCAAAAAAATGCAGACTGGGTTGCCAATTGTCAGAAGAAAAGTTATTCTAATGTCTATTGGTAATAAAATTCAGCTTTAATAGTAAAAAGTAAAAGAATGGATTCAGTGGATTCAGACGTAGCTTATGAATAAGAAACATATTATTTTGAATCCTTTTTTGAACAAATCCGTTAAAAATGTGTTAGTCATAATTATATACAAAATGTGATTGTAATGACCGGTCATATAAATGAAATTGTTATCCGTTCATCGAGATGTCCGTCAAAAACTACTCTCAGGCTAGGTATTTGTCGGAAAGTTTTATTCTATAATGAAAAGAGGCTTATTTCACAAACCTGCAGTGCAGTCCTACAGTGGTTGGAACTTGCAGGATTTAAGAGGCATCCTGCTCTGTGTTGCCAGACGCAATATAGGCTGCAACAACATTCGCAGTCCTGAATTAAGCCGGACTGCTATACAAAATATTTAATCTCTTAACAGAACAACGGTAAAACGGTTGCCATACAAGTAATCTCATAACAACAGCTAATAACTTTTGTCATTGATCTAAGCAAGAAATTTAATTGTTCTTCGTGTGCCATGTCGATAATCAAGCCTAGAAAAATCATAACGATATGGTTAATGTTCTTGAAAAACTGAAATAAAACGCACAATGAACTTTTACCTTAAGTATTTTTGGACTATTGGAATATTTGCATATCGATTTTTTTTGGATTCCATAATCGAATTATCAAAAACTTTATGAACGTCCATTACCTATAGGGAACTATTCTCTGCGCGTAAACTGACTTAGATGTGGCCTAATGTATTAATTGTGTCACACAAAATTAATTTTTGACCGTGCACAAGTTTCAAATATACCTTCTTTAGATAGGAATGAAGCTTTCACAATATTATAAATCTTTACTGTCGATATAGTTTATACTTGAAAAATATGTACATGCAACATTTGAGTTAGAATAAAAACAAAACTTTATATATATATTTTATTTGATCACTACCACCTTAATTCCATAAAAATAATTAAACATCATAAATTACTTAATATGTAGGTATATAATCTAATATTTTAGGTCTTATATCTATATATCTTGTCGAATTCGCCAAAAAACTCCTAGCATTATCTGTGATATTCTTTGGTGCAAATGTTCTAACGCTTTGTAAAGATTCTGACCCAATGAGTTTTAAATCTTTAGGCAAGACTGCAAAGAAGCTCAATTCTTCAAAGCCAGCTTGACCTTTCTTTGATATTATTTTCAGAAATTCTAACTGTGCTTGAGTTATAGTTTTAGACTTCTCGTTTGCGGTATTTTCAATCTTAGTTAGATTGGTATCAGCAGCTTTTAAAACAATATTTTCAGATGCCTGTATGTCAGCATCATTAATCTTTACTTTAAAGTCGTCTTTAGTCTTCATAACATCTAAATTTCTAAAAGCAGTAGGTTGTTGATCAGAGTCAATTTTCTCTTCAAGTTCTGGCGATGAATAACTTAAAGCATATTCATTCATACTAACTTCTGTTTCGGTACTGGGAGACGAATACATTTGGTCTCTGGCTGGTATATTGTAAGAATCGTCAACTACTGAGGGCATATTCATTCCATATATTGGTCTATCTGTATATAACTCATTAGGTTTAGTAAGTTTATCATGTATTGGTTGGAGGACACCTACCCACGGTGTTACAAGTCTATCTCGATTGGGTGTGTAACCTTTATCAGGCATAAATGGGCTATAACGCATGTGAGGATTTTGGTTCCAATTTTGTTCATCTATTTCTGAAGGATTGGATGTATGAAAACTCGTACGGTGTGGGTATTTTGATAAACAGCTGTCATCTTTCCAAAAATCAAGATTCGGTTCTGGTATTTCCGAGCAACTGACGAGTTCATTTCTGTGAAAGAAAGAATGATGATAGTTATTTCGTATTTTTATCTTGTAAAATGCCATTGTTTCTGCAGGATACGTATTTAAATCCCACGGTGAATGAACCGATTATCACGAAATTTGATACCTATAGTTTTCTTACAATATCAAGCATCGAGTAGTAAATTATATTGGTCTTGTAAAATAGCTCATGCAGTTTGTGAATCTAAAATTTCACGTGTGAAAATTAAATAACGATTTTATGAAATAGTTTGCTTCTTCTTCATGTCTTTGTGAATAATATTTTCTAGACTTCACAAACAGATACACCATACGTTTTAGATACATATCCGACATGTAATGTTGTTACTTGAAAAATAATTGATTTGTACTGGAGTATATATTTATTGTTTACGAGACACTAATAACACTTACCCTTCACCAATAAGGAAAAAGGCAGCAGGCTGTATACGATCAACTTGTTCCGCATTATCGCATATAAGTTTAGCTACCGTCATTTTCCTAATTTCGTG
This sequence comes from Dendrolimus houi, assembly GCA_039645545.1. Classification (NCBI taxonomy): domain Eukaryota; kingdom Metazoa; phylum Arthropoda; class Insecta; order Lepidoptera; family Lasiocampidae; genus Dendrolimus; species Dendrolimus houi. The sequence goes on from CM077146.1 coordinate 3,412,940, forward strand.
TAGCTGATCTGGAAAAGTCAAAATCAATATTAATTACAGAAATTAAATTAAGTTCTTAAACATGGCAATACTATTGTTATTTATTTTTTACATACAAAAACTTTAGTGGCTTAACACAATATGCGAATATACCTAATCATTATAAAAATATATTTAATCTATTTTTAGACCTTCTTAAACCAAACTGCTCTGTTTTTAAAGTTCCGTAGCCAATTTTGCAAAAACCGAATCCCTATTAAATTTTCATATTCCTCCATCAGTCCGTTTGTCTGCGTTCTGTTTATGTCATTAAGTTTGGATCTTTAAATCATATAATACTATGTATATAACAACAGCTCATAAATGTCCCACAGCTGGGCTCAGGTCTCCTATTTTAGGGGAACGGATTGTACACCCGTCACGCTTGTCCAAGGCGGCTTGACAAAGTTTGACACATGAGCTATCTTGATGTGCAGGTTGCATTACGATATTTCCCTTATGCACATTTTGCCAGAAGACTGCCTAAAAGGTGCATGCGTTTCGGCCAGGATCGAACCCCCGCCCTTTGAGTCTGGGACGCCTGCGCTAACCATTACGCTACCACATTAAGTTAAAATGTACTTACGTAGTACATTATACCTCAATGCGCTACCACGATTTATTCATTCCTCTATAATATTATAAAATTAACGTGCCGTGTCTGTACATTGAAGCTATTAAAAAAACAACTGGAATATACTACTTATATAAATGACGGAATACGCGATGTAATTTTTTTTTAATTCTTGTCTGTTTATTCGGGATTCACGTAAAAACTACTAGGCCGATTTCGATATGGTTTTCGCTGATCGACAGTTAAATTTTATTAGACTTAAAATCTGTTCTACTTTTTATCGCGGAAATCCCGCGGGAATTTTTCTCTGAAAGATCTGAAATGGCCAGATTGAAAAAAAATCGAGATCCAAATGCGATTTTTTTCAGTGATCGATAGAAAATATTTATGTAATAAAATTTGCGACATTCTCTATCCCGGGAATACAGCCGCAATTTTGCCGGGAGCGGTTTGTAGTTGTTCGGGTGCGTAAAAAATAGCTAATTCGATAAACGATAGGTTATAATTCTTTCTGAAAGGATGAAAGAAAAATATTCATTCAGAACTACATACAAACCAAAAACATACTTATAAATAAGACAATACAACTGTGAAATGAAGTTTTGAATCGGTCCTAACTCAGCATGATGTTGGTTGACTCAACCAGCGCTGGTATTCAGCGTGGGCGCAACTACGTTCTAAGTCTCACGCACTTCCTGCCACAGCGCGGGGCACATGGGAGGAGGGTGGTTTTAGTGGAGTATTGAGTAGTCGAGTCTCCACACAGGCCGGTCGATTAGTGTTTGAATTGCCTCCTTGGGAATGCCTCCATAATCGACTATGGTCTAATCCCTAGCAAAGGACCCGGTACTGCGCGAAATGCATTTCCCCCGCCTTAAAAAAAAACCAGCGCTGGTCTTCCGCTAGGGCCGTTACAATAACTCACGGATAGACATAACGAAACAAAGCAAATATGACGAGTACTATTGGAAACAAATATAAGCATTTTTCATATGCTGTGGTATTTTGTGTTCCGGGAATTTCAAATGAAGCACGGACGAAGTCGCGAGCATATCCTAATGATGAACATGTAGGGATAGGGTGGAGGAGTGAGATGGAATGCTCCTCCGTCTCAAAGGAAGATCTTCCAGCGAGGCTGTTGTTGTTCCTCGCAGGCCTAGACCCATCTATTATTGTTGGTTTGTATATATTCTTTGTATTATTTTACAGCGCCATCTATTGCCTTGTAAGTGTTCCACTACAAACATATTCCTACTAACCAATAGTAAAAGCTCCAGGATGTTGATTGTTCTCATACCAAAATCTGTCTGCTTGACGCCATCTTTTCATCTGATCTACCGTGATGCAAGCGAAGGTGGGACCAAGGGCAACTCCCGGCATTGGACGCTCAGCCAGTATACCAACATGGATATCAATGTCGTATACAGATTCGTATGACAGCGAAAGGGCTTCGACTTGCTGAAAAAAAAATTGGCAAAAGAAAATAATAAATAAATCGTTAAATATCTTTAGTGTCTTTTTAATTAATTTTTTATTGAAGGAGTGCAGCAAACAGGCAGACGGCTCACTTGATGGAAAGCGGTTACCATCGCCTATGGACATTTGCAACACCAAACGTGTAAGAAGTGCGCTGCTGCTCTCTTAGGGGAGACTGGAACCTGGTCACTAATGCCGGAACACAACACAAGGCTGTTATGGCAGCATACTCTAGACCAGGGGTGGTCGCCATCCAGTCGAGCAAATATCCTACCACCTGGCTGTGGGTTGTTTTGTCGCCTCTGACGACAGGCCGCCCCAACGCAGGAATTTGTATTGTTTATCCGTTCCTGCACGGATAAAAAGTATACACAACCCTGCCTTTTGCTTCTCCCCTTCTCGCTAGACTCATAGGTTTTCTGGAAGAAAACTCTTTTAGTGTTAAGATCGTATTTGTAAGTACCTCACCACTATTCTTTAATTTTTTATGTAACTTTTTATGTACAATAAAGAATAAAACTACGTTTTGACGGTTTTAAGCGCGGTAATTTATTTGATTTGTATTATTCTGACTTTTCGGCTATTTTTCAGTAGCCGTCTTCAGTTTTATTATGTATACTAGACGAGAAAACAAACAAATAATGTTACGAAATACAGGATTCGAATTAAATATTGATTGAAACTTCACAAACTTTGTTAGAATTGCACAAATGTAATTTACAATTCTTACAAACAACCAAATTTATCCAGTCCAAATATCCTTAGACATCAGGGTACCTGGAAGAGATCGCTATAATTGCTGTTCTAACACAAATGTATCCATATTTGTCTAGATTTAAGTTTATGGTGCACAATAAAGAGTTTTCTTTCATTCATACTCGGATTCTGAGCATATCAGTGCCGTAAATAGGGCGGTGCCACCAGTGCCCAGGCACAGGGCGTAGACTAGGGGGTGCAAGATTGGCCAGACCAGGCAGGACTATTATTATTTCGGTTTGCTCTTAGGTTCCCGCTGCGCCCCTAGTGCTCGATTCCAACACATACGTACCTACATGCCAGTATCATCAAAAACATCTGCTAAATTAGACAAAACATCGCGCTCATTGTTTTGGCAGCGCACGAGAGTATTTGTGTTCTAGTTCTTTAAAAAAATAGATTTTTCTTCTAAAATATTAGATAAATGGTCCACCAACACCGAGGTCCTTGTGCGTTATTTTATAAGCCTGAATGACATAAAGTAGGCCTATACATAGCATTGCTCTAGCTAGAGTACCTATCTATAATATCTAAAAAACAAGGGTGCAGTTATAGAAGTTCGCATAGGGCGCATAAAAGGCTATTTACGGCACTGGAGCGTATTCACTATATATATATATATATATATATATATATATATATATATATATATATATATATAAATTGTAGACTTGTACCTCTCGATTCATCCATCCCAGCAAATCCTCGAACTTCTTGGGCACGGGCAGTCCACAGGCGGCTCGGTAATGCACGTACGGGGGCATCCCAAAGTCCCTAGTCTTCATAATGTCACTTGCGATTACATCAGAAGCACGTTGAAGACGGCCCAGTATACGCTCTCCTACCTGAAAATAAAGTTCGACATGATTTGTGGCCGGTTCCTATATCTTACTACTATAAATTCATTTGCCTTATGTAATCGCTTGATTTTTGATATAACATAGCCGGTTTCAATACCTAATAATATCTTAGTATACATCCACTTATCTTACCAATTACTTGTATGGAGCTTATGTTAAGTTTTGATAATAAGGTAAATGAACGGTCGGTAAGACATAGGAACCGAGCATATATACGATTACATTACTGTGTCCTTACGTAAAGTACTATACTATTTCCAAGCGTTTATTAGACTTTACGAGTCTAAAGTTTAGACGGTTGCACGTCTATCAAATTACTATTTCTTGACAGTAAAACCCACATGAAACAAATGACATAATTATCGTACTTTATTGTTGTGGGTGACGTAATAGTGATATTCTGTGAGTCATGTAACGCATGAAACCATCGACACTATAAGTAAGTAAATCGAAAGTAATCGTTTTGAAAATAAATGTTCCACTTTAAAAAAAATATATCCCAATTATTATAAATGCCATTTTATTTTGTTTATTTTATATTTTGCTTAATATTGTTACGACCGACAAAGACAAATTCACACATGCATATCTGTTTTGCACACTTTATTACCTTTCGGCATGTAGGCTTCTTTTGTTTACCTTGTGTTTAAAATTTGTGATTAGAAAAACAGTCCATTGTGTATTGTAATATTTTATGGCAGTCATTAGCCAGGTGTGATTCTAGGAAATTCGGTCACGCGGCCGAGCAGACATATTGCATTTGTGCAGTATAAAGCATTGCCCCAATTGAGAGATGGGGCAGTCGAGCGAGAACCACGAGCGAAGCGAGACTTGTGTACATTCGGTAATCTATTTAGTGACGGCCATTGCGCGTGTTATTGAATTACGATCTTCTGCATTACGTTTGGACTTATTACGTTCGGTTATATTTGTACCTGTGTTATACGTGTTTATATAGTTCTAATAAATTCTATATTAATTCCAACTGCATTTTAATTCGAGTCCTGCAACTCCTAACAGTATACATATAATAAAACTGTAGAGGTCGAATTTCTGTACAATGAAAAAAAATGCTAAAAACCGAGTTAGGAGGATGTAAGAAGTGAAATAGAACTAGTTTAGATGTTTTAAATTTTTTTGTTTCTCTGTTTGTCTGTCTGTTTGTACCGGCTAATCTCCGGAACAACTGGACCGATTTAAATAAAATTTTGTATGGTGGTAGCTTATATCCCTGGTCAACATATAGGATACTTTTGATCCCGAAAAATTAAAGAGTTCCCGTGGGGTAGTTAAAAAAACCTCACCACGCGGACGAAGTCGCGGGCATCAGCTAGTTTAAAATATGTTCATTAAAATGTGGCTCCATCTATTACACGATATAGTATGTTTATCAAAAACATATAGATAAGTTAAATTGATTAAAACATATTTATAAAAAAAATGGAGCCGATTTCTATAACTAATCGAGCCGGTAATGCATTATGATTAGGACACTACTAATTAATACGTCATTAAGCAGTCGTCAATTACTAATCGATAAGTCATTAAGCGGTCGTCACAATACTAATTGATACGTCATTGAGGCGTCGAGTCTCAACACTCAACAGTAAAATGATATAAATGCTTGGAAAATGGAAAGGTAAGGTATATTGATTTCATACAATGTGATTTAACGTAACCAAAGTCTGAAGACATTATTCACACTTTCAAAATGAACTGTTTCATAGATTTTAGGAACGTCTAGCGTAAACTATATTTTTTTTATTGGACTTGACTTTATGTTGTTGGTCCGAAGACCTCACAACTTTACCGGGGTTTTCGGGGCGAGTGCCTTTGCGGAGCGAAGGCGCTCGAGCCCGGGAGGCAACTTGCTCGAGGGGGCTCCCTAGGGAGTTTCACCTCGGCTGGACTGTTGCCATGAGAGGGGGATGAATCTAATGATGCCCACCATAGGGCGACACAATGCACTAATTGAGAGCGGGCGACGGGTAATATAAAGCCCGAGAGGAAGGATCCCGGCGGACCGGGATCGGCGGTTCGCGGTGGCCTATACTATCTTACTGCCGTTTCGCAACGTGTTATGGTTGGGAGAGAAGAAACGGCGAAAGAAACTTCCCAGCAACACGCCTAGTCTATCCTATGGGGGGGGGCTGTGTCTCCTCGCGTCCCTCGCGGGGACGTGGAGAGATCGTGATTGGCGGCGTCGACGCCGCCGTCTGTGTCTGTCTGTCGGTGCCTGCCAGCCTGCCGTCCTAACCGCGGGCGGGCTGATCCGAGCCAGCCGTTTTGTGATATCGTCGACCTTGTCCGTGAGGATGTTACGCGGTCGTCGCACAAGAGCCTTTCGTCGAGGCTTATAATCGGACGCGTCGAGGCTTACAATCGGACGCTATAAACTATAATTAATCAAATCTAAGGTTTATAGGTTTTAGAAGTATAAGCCATAGCGCGATTTAATTCAACTGTGCTGACATCTAGGCATGCTGTATTAGAACGTAAAACCAAAAATATTAAACATTTACGACTGGGATGTCGTACTCCTACGAAGTTAAGGACCTACCTAAATGGGGTTCGTTATCTCACTCGCCCGTGACCACATTTTTGAAGATAATAAATTTACAGAGTTCACTTAAGTTAAATCCGTATTACACAAATTTTACCAATAAAGTCGCGAATGTTTCACATAAATTTAATTTTGATTTCATACGCAGTCTTATGTATTAAAATCAATTAAATGTGAAAAAAGTTATTTATCATATGAAAAACCTTGTCTGAATCGAAATTATTTTTTATTCCATTAGGTACTCACAACGACCACGTTTCACGACCGCGATTTTTCCCGTTCCACCTGCTTGCCGGCGTTACAATCGTGAACCCTAATAAAGCTGAAGAGTTTGCTTGCTTGAACGCGCTAATCTCAGGAACTACTTGTCTGATTTGAAAAATTCCTTCAGTGTTAGATAGCCCATTTATCGAGAAAGGCTATAGGCTATATATCATCACGCTAAGATCAATAGGAGCGGAGCACCAATGAAGAATATTTCAAAATCGGGGGTTTTGAAAACAAAAACTACGCGGACGACGTCACAGGCACAGCTAGTTAATACATATACAATAGGTGGCGTGGTATATGCGTGATGGATATGAAAGAAGAATGTACCTAATGCCTAATGGTGTTGCGCTTTTAAGTCGTGTAGCGCCATCTAGCTCTTTTCGCTGGTTTACGATCGTTAAAAGGTTGTTCGAGACTAACATTAACTAAGAGCTAGATGGTGTTTTAACTTCAGAATAGAGTGGAAGGAAAAGAAATACGTGGGACACTCGGAAAGTCTTGCGAAAATAAAAATAAATGTTCTGTAGGTAATTTTTTTTATAAATCTTTTCAAAGTACTCTCACTCCATCAGCCTCTATACAAAATTTCATGCGTTTGAACCAGCTTTCGAAACACTTTTTCCAGTCCGCCGCAGACACCTCGTTTACAACCAGCTCGAACGCTGACAGCGCATCTTCCGGCGGCGAAAATTATATCCCGTTGAGCTGATTTTTTATTTTCGGGAATAAAAAGAAGTCACACGGTGCTAGGTCAGGGCTGTATGGAGAGTGACACAGGAGTTTGACCGGCGTGCTGTCCAGGAAGTGCCTCGTTTTGAGCGCGGTACGGGCGGGCGCGTTCTCGTGGTGGAGCAGTAGTCTGCGGAGCCCTGTGTTTGCTCGCTTCTTGCTCATAGCAGAGAAAACTTCTGCCAACCAATACCCAAACCGTCGACTGGCGTTTCGTTTCTGGATCGTATTAATAAATCCAAGATTCATCACCTGTGATGATGTCGTAAACACGCCGAGACGAGCCTGCATCAAATTTGTTTATCATATCACGGTACCATACCACCCGGGCTTGCTTCTGAGCATCGGTGAGGTTGTGCGGCACCCAGCGTAAAACTATCCTCCTCACGCGAAGATGCACGTGTAGAATCTCGTGAAGGCTTCCCGATCCAATCTGGAGTACGTGCTGAATCTCTTGATATGTAACTCGCCTATTGTCTTGGATTAAATTTTTCACTGCTAACACGTTTTCTTCCGTTCATCCTCAAAGGTAGTCGACCGCGCTTGAATTCGTTGTACGAACGATACACAGTTGCCTTAGAAGGGCCTTCATCCACGAATGCCATTTGAAATCTATCGTACGATTCGTCCGGTTTCAGGCAACACTTGAAATCGTAAAAAAACATAGCGCGAAAATGTTCCCGGCGCAGTTCCATTTTTCAATGAGACACGATAATTTAAATTAGCTCGCAAACAATATGGAGAGAAATTTTGAAATTGGAACGTACCTATTTTTAGTTATAAATAATCATATTTTCAAAATATAACTGGCCAGTCTCTAATACATAAAAAACTTTTTTTCGCAATAATATAACACAAAAATACCAAACGCCTGTCGTCGTTCGTTTTCGGCCGATCAGCCCGAAACAGTCAATAAAATTTTAGTCAGAAGAAAAAAAGAACAAAGATTTCTTTAAAACTATAATAATATAGTCCTTCATACTAGCTGTACACGGCAGACGTTGTCCTGCTTTAAAAAAATTAAAATGTAAGACGCTCGCAAGACTAGAAAATTATTAAAATACTAATATCGCTATTAAAAAATAGGGGTTGATGACAGAAGGGTGAAAAATTAGGGTTGTATGCATTTTTAATGTAACATTATAAAAAAAAAAACAAAAAAAAATGTTAGGGGTGGACAACCCTTATCACTTAGGGGTATGAAAAATAGATAGTAGCCGATTCTCAGACCTACTGAATATGCATATAAAATTTCATAAAAATTGGTCAAGCCATTTCGGAGGAGTATGGTAACTAACACTGTGACACGAGAATTTTATATAATAGATATTAAAAAATAATACTAAAATAAGTGGCAAAAAAAAAATCTAAAAACGAATGACAAAAGACGTCTGAGAGTAATGCATCCGGTCCTAGTATTAGTTCCAGAAACTTCCGCAAGTGGCGCTTCAAATTGACACAAAGTCACTTGTTAAGGCCAACCGGTTAAGGAGAGGCCACCGAGGAGAGAGAGGGAGTGCCGCGAGCGGCGCACACCGACACCACCGTCCGGCGACGCCTTAGACCATTCAACTGGTCTAAGGGCGATGCATACATTAATCACATACATGTAAAATCTTTAAAAAAGCTCATATAATCATACTACGACAGTCCACTAATCATTCAAGCACCTTACCATCATCAAGAAACAACCCTACACACTTGTTATTTACATCCAAGATTAGAATTCGCGACCACTCGATTTGTGAATACGGTTTAGCTGAAGGATCACTCCATAACATTTTCTTTGACTGCCCCAAAATAATTACCCCCGTGTACGACATCTTAGTTAAGGTTTTCCTCCCCCTATCAGCTTGAACTCTTCTCACCTTGGCTAACAGAACTCATGTATATATATTATGTAAATTTATGCCAGTTAACACTATTTATTTTTAGTTTAGATAGTCTTACCTATGTGTTCTGTTTTGTCCACAGGTCTACAGAAAACCTTATCTATAATATTGTTACAACTTAGCCAAAATTCCACGAAGCACGCCGACAAAAGTAAATGCACACCTGCCGGCCATAAAGCCCAAGTTTTATTACCAGCCCGCATTTGCACTTCTTTTGTTTACTTTGTGTTTAATATTTGTAATTAGAAAAGCCGCCTATTGCCGATTGTAATCCTCTCTGGTAGGCAGTGGCCAGATGTTATTCTAAGAAACCATTGTTCAGACAATCTGACATATTGTAAGCTAAAGGGATGCCCGAACGGAGAGATCGGCAGTCAAGCGATGATTACGATCAAAGCAAGACGTGTACATTCGATAAGCGATATAGTGGCGGACTTTGCGCGTGTTATTTAATTGTGCATTACATAAGGACTTATTGCGTCCAGTTATATTTATATAATATGTTATACGTGTTTGTATAGTTCTAATAAATTCTATAGTAATTCCAACGGCATTTTAATTCGAGTCCCGCACTCGTATCAATATCATACCGACGCGCTGTATGGCGACACTTATTTGGTGGGCGAAATATGAGCCAGCCTTCTAATCACGGGTGGCATCAAAGAGTTTCTTGCAAATCTCTTTGAAGAAACTCTTTACTTATGGACCCCACGGCCCTTATGTTTCAACTCCAAACGGCACAAATATGTAACGCCTTCCTAAGGTTCCATATTTGCGTCGTTTGAGAGCTTCAGCTTTTGAAGCAGCGTTGCCAGCCTCTAACTCAGTCATTGGAAGATGTGACGGCGCTAGAGTATCTACACATGACGCGTCCCAAACAAGCGTCCCATCTTCCAAGGAATAAGTGACATACCATCCGGCCTCTTGCCACTGTCGCGTACCAAGCCATTCGGTTCTAATACGGCCGGTACGTCGACGCTGACAAGAAATATATACACAGTCTACTCTCGATAATTTGACATTCGTTAATTTGAAAATTTATTCCGGTCCCTTTGAAAAATACCTGATAAATTGAATAAAATCAATGTTAATTGGTCCCTTCGGTAATTTGAAGTTGAAGGAATATTATCTTGCTCGCAAACATGCGATAATTTGAAGTCCCGGCTTTCCTACTCTCTATAATTTGAAGCGTTTATCATGCACATACCTGTCAGTTGTTTACATAAATGAGATATGAGTAAGTTCGTGTTCCAGTCTTTTTTCAAACGTTAATTAGTCATGTTAATGTTTGATTTGTGCTATTAAAATAAATCCAAGAAAGAAAGAAACGCTTGTTATTTTGAACTCTTCACAATTTGAAATTTATCTCTGGTCCCTTGAGTTTCAAATTATCGAAAGTCGACTGTATGTATATATATATATATATATATATATATATATACACTTTTTCACTGTGACTTTGGCACAATCAATGCCAAAAGCGTCGGAGCCAACAATAACAAGAATAGAAAAGCAGTCCAGTGGTCATAACAGATATCAGTGATTTACACCAAGCAGGTTGAATGATTTAATCTATAAATTCTAAAAATGCTATAAATAACGGAGAACACGACGCAATTTTTTTAGAGTTCTTGTCTATTTGTTACGGATTCGCATAAAAACTAATGGGCCGATTTCGATGCGGTTAGCGCTGATTAACAGCAAATTCTTCGACTAAAAGTCTGCGCTAATTTTTATCCCGGTAACCCCGCGGAATTTATTGGGAAAGATTTAAAAAGGCCAGTTTAAATAATAATCGAATTCCAGTGTTACTTTTTCACTGATCTTAGCAAATTTTATGTAATCTATGATATTTTTATACCGGGAGTCCCGCGGGAATTTTCCCGGAAGCAGTGTGTAGTTGTTAAGGCGCATAAAGATTATATTATTTTTTAACGGTGCGACACATTGTCCCGGGAATTCCGAGAGAATTTCAAGTCGAGAGTAGGCGAAGTCCCGGGCATATCCTACTAGCTAATATGATCTGAAAGTTTACTTACATCAGGGTCAACAACCATCTTCGAAGTGCCACAGGGCTGTCTAAATGCGCCCTGGGTAACACCTTCCAGTGTATCATTAACTGGCAACGCACCTGTGCGCAGAGTAAAGTCAACTATGGCCAACTCGTCGTAGAGACGACCGTCTTTTGTGAATAACCTGTTGGAAACAGTACGTCATATCGATACCTGTAGTAAAACCACTGTTAATTACTAATAAAATCTTTTATTAAAATCAATTTCACATAATTAGAGATGTGTTTGTCATATATGTCATATATATCACACATATGTCACGGCATGCTACACTTAATGACATCATCCGTCGGTCTCTTGTCACCGCCGGGGCACCAGCTGTTCTTGAACCAAATGGGTTGTGCCGCGACGATGGTAAAAAACCAGATGGGATGTCGTTGGTGCCATGGAAGATGGGACGCCACCTAGTATAGGACGCAACTTGTGTCGATACTTTGGCGGCGTCCTATCTTCCAGTACGTATTTGTAGCTTTCGGGGTCGAGACCCTGAGGCCGTGGGGGCCTGGAGCTCATCACCTCTATCGAGACCTCTCAACGAGTCTAATTGAGATCTCGCGAAAGACTGGCTTACACCTAGGGCAACGAATTCGCGTTGCCATCCAAAGCGGAAATGCGGCCAACATTTTGGGCGCGCTCCCCGCCAACAGCGATTTGGAGTCAATTTTTTATTTATAGATTTGTTATTTTGTAAGTATAGCTTTATTTATAGTATAACTGATAAAACAACATTAGAGATAATTTATTTTTTATTTATTTAAATTTATGGCTTGGCAGCTAGGCCTTTAAGCCAGATCTTGGATTACAATGTAGTTTCTTCATTTTCTTAAGCCTATGTTAGCTGAACTGTAGGTTATCAGCTAGTGCCATTCTACGGAGTTCTTGTGACAACTCAAAAGGTCACATTTGACTATACAATTCACATTTCTCACAAAACACATAATTACTACTCAAAAACTATCAATATCCTACAACTATTGTTCATTTTAGAGTAATTTTACACATTTTTAGAAGATAAAAGTGCACAGCACAACATCTCCTTTCAGTTCCCGCCAAAAACTCCAATCAGAGATAACACGTCATTCCAGCCACAGACTAATAATGCACCACTAGAGCTGCCAGTAACTAGTGATGTCCACGTACGTACACTATCAGCACGTTTCATTAATATACTCACAACGCCTAAAATGCTCCGTTAGTCGTTCCACAAGGCGACCGCGGTCGTTGTGGTCGTGGCGAAAACGTCACTAGTGACGTCATCATTTTCGATCACACAACGCTCACAACGACCCATGTCAACTCGAATAGTCGTTCCACTTGAATTTACAATTGTAACGCCGGCAAGCAAGTGGCACGGGAAAAATGGCGGTCGTGAACGTGGTCTTTGTGAGTCCCTAATGGAACGTAGCCTATATACATTATTATACTGTGAAACAGAGACTTCACTCTCAAACTATCTTCTTCTACTACTAACTAACTTCTATCCGTGCTGGAACGGAGAAAGAATACAATTTCCTGCGACCGGGTGGTCCGTCGTGAGAGGCGACAAAACAACCCACAGCCAGGTGGTAGGGCATTTGCTCGACTGGATGGCTACCACCCCTGGTCTAAAGTTAGTCGCCATAACAACCATGAGTTGTGTTCCGGCATTAGTGACCAGGTTCCAGTCTCCCTTAAGAGAGCAGCAGCGCATTTGTAGCAACCTTTGTGTTGCAAATGTCCATAGGCGATGGTAACCGCTTCCTATCGAGTGGGCCTTCTGCCTGTCTGCTAAACTCCTACAATAAAAAAAAACGAAAAACGCTTTTCCTCGTTGGTTTTCGTCCGACAAAACCGAAGGACTCAATGAAATTCTAGATAGAAGAAACAAATTACATTTACATCTCTATAAAACTACAATAATAATTATAGTCCATACTAGCTGTGTCCGCGACTTCATCCGCGTGCATATTTTTTTCGAGGCACCCTAAAAAAGTAGGATAAGTTACTCCTTATAACATCAGCTATCTGCCAGTGAAAGTCCCGTCAAAATAGGTCCAGCCGTTTCAGAGAGAGACAGACAAAATTTTATTTTCGGAATCTCCTACTCCAAATAATCCCCACTGATTTTTTTTCACATTTTTATTTTGACACTAGCTGATGCCCGCTACTTCGTCCGCGTGGTGCGGTTTTTTACTATCCCACGGGAACTCTTTAATTTTTCGGGATCAAAAGTATCCTATATGTTGGACCAGGGATATTAGCTACCACAATACAAAATTTCATTTAAATCGGTCCAGTTGTTTCGGAGATTAGCCGGTACAAACAGACGAGACAAACAGAGAAACAAATAATTTGAAGAAATTCTAAATTATTTCTATTTCACTTCTTATATCTCCCTGACTCCGTTTTTAGCATTTTTTTCATTATACAGAAATTCGACCTCTACAGTTTTATTGTATGTATGGGTTACAAACAGACACTTCAATTTTATTTTTCTGTATAGAGAAGACAAAAATAATTGGAATAAGTAAAAAATATATTTTATTTGTATTAATTTAATAATAATATAATAAATACGTAGAACACAAGTCGCAAATAATTATTTTAAAAATAATATCTAAAAAATATAGAACTAGCTGACTCGTAATCATTTCCTCGGGCGTAAAGCATTTTTACTTTTTAAATTTATTAATCACAATCAACGATCTAATATAGCCTATGTCACTCGGGATTAATGTAGCTTTCTACTGGTGTAAGAATTTTCAAAATTGTATCAGTACATACAAACTCACAAACTTTACCTCTTTATAATATTGTTACAAATTGCGGTACTAGAATTAAAATGCCGTTAGAATTACTATAGAGTTTATTAGACCTATACAAACACGTATAACACAGGTACAAATATAACCGAACACAACAAATCCAAACGTAATGCAGAAGGTCGTAATTCAATAAAACGCGCAAAGTCTGTTACTATTAGATTTCCGAATGTACACGCGTCTCGCCTTGATCGTGGTTCTCGCTCGACTGCCCCCTCTCCCCATCAGGCCGTCGTTTTATATCTCACAAATACAAATGTGTCCGTATCGTATTCGACGTAATCCGCAACACCTGGCTAATGAATCGGCCGCGAGCGGCCATAAACGAGTGCAATAAAACAATGGGCTGTTCTCTAGAAACGTATGCCAATAAATAAGTAAATAAAAGGACGATCGATCATAAAAGAATTACAACCAGTTCGAAGGCCGACAGGCAATAAAATGTGTTTTTACAGATATGCAGGTGGCATTTGTTTTTTTTTGTTGGAAATTAAGTTGTAACAATATAATTTAATTTAACATGTTTTACCGTCGATCGCAAGTCTTGTGATTAAGGAGGTGTGCACTGAAACCCAGTGCTGTGTCGGACTACGTTTCGCCAATAATTCTTTACTAGCTGACCCAGCAAACTTTGTACCGCCTCAGAATCATTTTTTTTCATATTTACTCACCTTTTAAACCTTCCCTGCACTTCCACAAATAATTCAAAATCAAAATTAGCTAAAACAGTCCAGCCGTTCTCGAGTTTTAGCGAGACTAACGAACAGCGATTGATTTTTATATATATAGATTACAAAAACAGGTTATTAATATTACATTGTGTTCTCACTGAGGGTTGCATAATTGCGCCGCTTGAGTAATTCAGCTGTTTCCGCCGCCGAACCGGCCGATCTAGACGTGTTTGGTAAATGGTACGCGGCCAACGGGTCCACGCAGGTCGCATCCTACACAAAGGCTTGCCACGTTGCCAGGAAATTAGAGTCATTCCGTCGGGACGCCTACCATCATCATGTGCAATACCGTTCGGCTCTAATAAAGCCGGCACGTTAGCGCTTGCAAGCGCCCTCTCTAAGACATCATTCAAGGCGGCGGTGCGTAACCATCTGCCGGCACTGCGGCGGCAAGAAAGACTTTTTTTTGAGGAGGGGGAAATGCATTTCGCACTCTACCGGGTCCTTTGCTAGGGATTAGGCTAAAGCGATTAGAGGTGAAGCCACGAATAGCCAGCAGAGTCAATCGCCGGCATGTGTGGAGACTCGCTACCCAATACTCCACTAAAACTATTCTCCTCCCATGTTCCCCGCGCTTATGGCAGGAATAGCGTGAGACTTAGAACGTACTTACACCCACGCTGATCCTAGCGCATCAGTGCTTGAGAGTGCCCCGAGAAACAGGACAAACTCACCTCGTGACACTATCCCCGGGTGACATAGGCTATATTATATTATCAAGAAAATTAGGGAGCCTTACTAAAACTCCAATAAAGTAACCCAAGGTGTAAAAAATTACCTAAAATATTCTTTACATCGCGTGCGCTGCGAAAACTATTGATGATAGAATAAAATAATGTACTACGACTTTGCAGAACACATCATTATTTACAAAAAGTGTCGCGGCAGCATAGAATAGAATAGAATAGAATATTCTTTATTGGACACAAGAAAATAATACACATGAGTTAACAATCATATAACTAGTACAACAATCGGCGGCCTTATCGCTAACAGCGATTTCTTCCAGACAACCTGCTGGAGATAATTTCACATTTCTAATAATGGGTCGGTATTCAGTGCGCATAGTTTAAAATATATACAATCATGTATACATATATTAATAGTAAATAAAAATACAGTACATATGTATAGTTATGCCACGATAAGTGTTCTTATATTTCAAAAATTTAATTGTAATGCCGCCGCTAGAAAAGGCTCTTTATTTGTATATTGGTATTCATCCTTATCCAAATAAATTACTTCATATTTAAGACTGTTTCCATAGCTTTATATAACTTTTTGTATTATTCGATTCGGACATTCCATTCGAAAGATATCACAAGTTTAACAGTGTAAGTATTAGAAAAAAGTTGCGTGGTGGCCGCTCACCCTGCTCGGCTAGCTAAGCAGCGCCTTATACGATGTAAGCGTCACTGGGGTACGGGCCGTACGAAAGGGGAGTCAATGTCAAGAAATGAAGCGCCGCGCGGCTCACTCGCGCGTACGGCTCCATACGCAACGGTCGTGCGCGGAATCAAATCATTTTAGCTTGAAAATATCTTGAATTCGCTTAGTAGGCAATTAAACTCAACAAAAAAGTTATTTTTGGATACCCGTGCGAAGCCGGGGCGGGCCGCTAGTATATTATAACTTGGTCATGAAGTAATACGAGAATTTTCTTATAATATTAATATTTGTTTTATAATGATACGGTACAATGCAAGGATAAATATAGAGTGCATAAAAAAAAGAATGTTGACAGTGTCAAAATATAAAAAAGGCAAACTCCTAAAAAGCTTTGCTTCCAACAGTATATAAGTTGTGCTATTACACCAGAGTTCCGTCGTATACCTTTTTTTTTTTGGCCAGGGTAATCCGTTTGAGGACTAAGCCGCGACAGGCACAGAAGCCTGGGGGGATGCTCGCGACCCGATGTGAGAGTGTGGGATTCGCCAAATCGGGGTGGCACTAGCGTGCCCGGTCAGAACCGGTGCCGCCCTATTGCCACTCCCCAGTTAGGGATACCCACTAAAACCCCTGGGTGTTCCGTCCTGCGCCTTATGCCAGGGCTACGGGAATGGGATTCCCAGCTCCGCTGTGCCCTGGCAGGCGTGGGCCATGCTCACTTGGCCTCTTTCAATGCCGGGGGACTACCTCCCCGGCGACGTCGTGGTCTAGTCCAGCGTGGGGCGGTTTGTAACGCGCCCCACGGGAGGAGAAATGACCGCGCGGAACACTCGCGCTCTCATCTCGACGGCATGTGCGGGTGACTTTTCGCCCCGGGAGACTGCTTCCTCCGCCAGGCCTCTCAGGCGCATGACGGCGTCGATTGTGGAGCGCCCTGTGCGGAAACCGAACTGGTTGTCCGCCAGGTCCGGCCCCGTCGTCGATAGTCCGTCGCATACCTACTGTAATACGCAGTTACAGACAGAGACAAGGTAGTTAAACTTACTTGAGGCGTCCTTCTTGTATACTATGGTACCATCTTGACGCAGTGACATAGTCTATGGAAACTGTCGGCATCAATTTGGGATTATAGTCATTCACGTGATCCAAAGTATTGTAAATGGCTCCATTTCTTATCAAAAACTCAGCACCTAGAAAAAGAAATATAACATATACATACTAATATTTTAAACTGGGAGCTATTAAAAAATACAAAAACACGCACACACGCCCGCACGCACTTACGCAAATTACGGTTTAATCAAGTTTCGTAACCCTTAATTAATTCACAAATGCGGAAACCACTCCCAGTGCCTCGTACGAGGTGTGTGCAATTCTTGCGTGGAACGTTATTGCTATTACATATTTGACAGGCGTTCCTGTGCCCACTTCACCGGGGTAATTAAAAAATTAAAAAATATTGTTAATTACAATCAAATATAGCCTATGTCACTCGGGAATAATCTAACTTTTCACTGGTGAAAGAATTTTCAAACTCGGTTCAGTAGTACCAAAGATTAGCCCAAATATCCAAACTCACAAACTTTATTTACCTCTCTATAATCGGGTCTTGTCACGGTCGACAGATGTGGTGGACCCGAACGAGGCAAAATTATTTATATATTTAAATTAAAATGGGAGTACAGAAAATAAAACACCATTTTTTTCTTACGTTCGAATCACAACCAACTCGATTTTCTTTTAATTATAATAATGTACAAACATAGCGGCCAGTATTATAATATTTAAAGAAATAAGTATTTATTCCACAATACATGGTAACCCTATCTCTTGTTCATACTTCAGTACATGTTCTTGATAGACCAGGGCTAAAACCTTTGAAAATGGCAAAAAGTGAAAAAAAAATCAGTAGGATGAAACCCTACAGAAAAGAAAGAAAATATAACAAAAAAAGAAAGTCAAAATAATTTACGAGCGATTTGAGATCGGTAAGTGGAACGGGGCGATTTTTAAGGGTAAAAAACGGTTTATCTCAATTTCCAGAACAAGTACTATCAGACCAATTGAAACATAACCATAATGATAAGGTCATTTTCCTACAGTTGTCAAATAAAATTAGGTTGAAATTCGCCTGAACATATTTAGGCGGGCGAGTTCATGTCCATCGGGGCCAGAGGCGACGCGCGGGGGGCAGCTCGCCCCGCCTTCGCCCACCTCGTCGCATTTGACGTCGAGTGTTATCCTTGACGGTTGTGACGCACGCTTATCGATACCGAAAATTTACGCTAACGCTATTGTGTTATTTCATTGAGAATAAACCATGACTACTCCGCTTTAAGTCAGCGACGGCGAAGATACTGATTCCGACTCTGATCTGTCGGTTGTCTTTTCATCTGATAGTGATTGAATTGGAATTTAAAAAATATTTTTCTCTATTAGAAATAAATAAGTAATTACTTATCACATTTATTTTATTTCATAATTTGCAAAATTACCTTAAGATACAATAAACCAAATTGACAGCTGTTGACTAAATCGGTAGTTATTATCGACATTACCGCAATTAATTAGGTCACAGCACTACCGCATTCCTCAGGATGGACATAAACTCGCGCGTTTCCTTGGTAGCGAACTTGTTATCATTTTATTAGACATTGACAGTTACTGAGTACGTTGTATTAAACAGATCGGAGAGACTCGACTATACTCGTGTGTAACATCTGACAAATGTTATTACGTGCTATTACTATCTTTGTCATTAAGTATATTGGATTAAGGGCCGGTTCCTATATCTTACCGACCGTTTATTTGCCTTACTAACGGTTAAAATTTGACGTAACCTCTATACAAGTAATGTCAAAATTCAACCTACAGTAAGGCAGGGGAGTGAATAGTAAAATATCGGAACCGGCCATAAATCGACTAGGCAAAGGTGACACAGGCCAAATCTTTGTATAAGCAAACTTTGATATTAGGGTTATCGTTATATGTTAGGTAGCAGAAATACACAAGAAAATAAAACATTAACAACATTAATGTGGGAGAATTCAAAAATAATAACTTTTTTGTTAATTTTATTAATTGGTTTTATTTCAAAGTTAGAAATGGCACCCATTTTACCCTACTTAAACCTAAAACCGGGTATAAGCACCATTGTTTTCAATGACGTCTAGACCCGATTAGACGATTGCAGATGTCGGTTTCCCTCATGTAATTTCAAATTTCATTACAGTGCTGCTCAATTACTTCCTTTGTCCTCTCGTTTCTGTTATCCCATATTTGAACCATCAAACCCCATAAATTTTTCTATTGGTTGAGGTCTAGTGATCTAGACGGCCATGGAATAAGAGTAATATCATCTTCATAGACCTTCCACAAACCGCTTTGTCGGCACTTTTCGCTTTCGAACAAATACGACGCGCGTTCGACAGTCTTACCCAAATATTGCGACAGATCGGTTCTGTCTTGCTTAACACATCCGCCCATACGTGTGACTTAACGTGTGCAATATATATATACATTTAACTGTGTAAAAAATATAACCGTGTGAATAGTTAAAAATCAAAACCTGGTTTCATTTCTCTCACACATCAAGAACACCTTATGACAAACCACCTTCTGATTTTATACATCTGCCAAATATCTTTACCCCCACATACTTATGAAGCCAAGGTGGACGTTCTTAGTCCTCAGAGTTTGGGTGAGCGTATATAATTTCTGTACTTATTTTTTTGTTATTGGTGTCGCCCGTCTGCCCCCAATGTTCTTCGGGCCTATATAACCTTAATTTAGACTTATTATATTTAAACAATCGTTTACACAACAACTGAGGACAACAAAATTATACTATTATCTTCAGCGGTTTCGTGTGTACGGAATATCCCGGGTTTTCTTAACTTCGGAGCCGCGCACACCATATGGTACCGCTTTTACAAAAATGAAAAGCCTTACCTGCCACAGCTGGCAACAGTTCATAGTACAGGATTTGGTTCTGCATAGCTATGTTGATTTCTCTAGCAGTATAGTAGAGCTGGTCGTCATCCCAACATGGGTTCAAATGCTGCAGTCTTCTAGCAATACGATTATGGTTTCTAAACCACCAGAGATAGAAGATATTCACGCCGAGCACTGAATTCGCACCAGCTGATGCTGTGGACAAGAGACTTTACTTGAAATTACAAATTTACAAGCCATATTTCTGTCCGTGCAGGAACGGAGAAAGAATATTATTTCCTGCTGCCTGGCGACCTGGCGTAAGAGACAACAAAACAACCCACAGCCGGGTGGTAGGGTTTATGGCCATCTGGATGGCTACCACTCCTGGTCTAGAGAATGCCGCAATAACAAGCTTTAGTTGTATTCCTTCATTAGTGGCCAGCTTCTAGTTTCCCTTAAGAGAGCAGCAGCGCATTTGTAGCACCCTTAGTGTTGTCATACAAATATCCATAGGCGATGGTAACCGCTTTCCATCAGGTGGGCCGTCTACCTGTCTTCTGAATTCATACAATAAAAAAATATATAAGGTTGATTTTCATCAATTCAGTTACTAATATTGAAGTGAGCACTAACTTGATAGCCCTTTTTTTAACGAGGTGTAACCCATGTCATGGACCTCTACCGCCTACGGATAGCAGTAAGGTAGTATTGGACACCCGATGCAGGGCCGTAGCTACCGCCGTATCAACCGTATCAATGAAACGGGCCCCCCCACGCTACAGGGGCTCCGAAAGTGTGTAAGCAAGAATTCTTAAAATGTTATCCACAATCTTTTATAGATTAATAACATTTTTGAGAATAACTGCTGGGACAACAGGAACGGCAAATTATAATTATTTTAATTCAATTCGAGCATTTTTTGTTTCTTTTGTAAAAAACTTTACCTTTCCTTTAGGCCCGTCTAAGGCAAGCTACGTCACTGTCTCGATTGAACCTACTAACTAAACCACCTCAGTGTTCCATCGTAACGCCGTAATGTCAGAGTCTCGGGAACCAGGAATATATCCGATAACCCCGACGGCGTCGGCTCATCAAGCCCCTTTTTGTGCAGACTGAGTGTTGTGCCCTATCTGCGTACTTTACTAGACGAGCGTACAGGAACACATCGCAACCCCGTCTTAGGCGTTTTAGGCTGCCTGTCCATTGAAGCCGAGCGAAGAAACGGAGAAATATTACTCAATAGGATTGCGTACAAATTGCGTCAACAGACAGGTAGCCACTCCTAGTGGTTTAAAAAGTGGCAAGTAGTTAAAGATACCGTTCTACGTACATATATATATATAAAAAAAAGGAGTGGGATGAGTCGGCTGTTTTGCTATTTGTGGCGGTACTGCCTTAAATCTTCACGCAGGTCCAGGGATGGCGCCGACGGTGCTCCGACGGAGTAGGCTCCTCAGCCAGCAATCACGTTGCAGGTGTGAAGCGTAGGTGGGTACACGAAAGAAACCAAAACTCGAAGGCAAGAGATAAAAAGCCAAAACGAAAGTATGCGTGGGTCGGGGCGGATAAGAGGAAAGGAAGGACTTACAGGATAGGTCGCCGCACCAGACACGCTACGAGTAACGCAGCCTTCGCAACGCCAGGCACGTCTCCTCGTGATAATTTCTTTACGTCTTGCGGTTCTTTAGACGAGTGGATAGAGTTAGCAGATGTTCGATTATCGACCAGACAGTTAGTCTACGTCCGACCGCTGCTCGCACCGCTGCTTCCGCTTCCGCTCAACCCCGCCGGGTTTTGTGTGTTGTGCCGCATTTTACACCCGCATGCTGGAAGATACCCGCTGTACCGTTCCAGCTGGTCCACTAGTCGAAGGAACCCCAAGACGAGAAGAAAGAATCGCGAGGAGAAGTGCCTGATGCGGCGACCTATCCTGTAAGTCCTTTTTATCTCTTTTATCCCCGCTCCCGCCCGTGCCATCATTCTGTTTTGGTTTTCTTTGTGGTTGTCTGATCAAGAAAACCTTGGTAATACGGACAAAAGATTGTCCGGTTTTAAAGCAAATTCTGTCATTATCTGGTGAACTCGAAACTTCTTTCGACGCGCCGCCACTAGTTGCACTGAATTCAAATATGTCATCTCAGCCAATAAAACTTTATTAAAAGCAGCTCTTAATCTAGCATTCGATACAAATTTAATATCTAAAAAGTTAGTTTTCAGTAAATTTATATGTTAATAAAACAATGAGAACTTGTCCGGTTTTTGTTTTCTAACACATCTGGCCTTAAGAAAAGGTTATATATTTGTGTCAATTGGGGTTGAAACATTACGCCCGTGGGGTTCAGCAAACAGCTTCTTAAAGACATTTGTAAGCAGTGGCGTAACGTAGTGGGGGCGGCAGGGGCGGCCCGCCAAGCCGGCACTTTTTAGGGGGTGGCAAAATTTCACAATAAATAATGTAAATATTTGAACCATTTCATATTTTTATCGCAACTACAAATTCGGACCGATTGAAAAGAGTACGGAATTTTTCATTACTTACTCGCCGGGCTCAACATGGCCATATTTTTCATTACCACTCCGCTCCTATTGGTCCTAGCGTGATGTTATATAGCCTATAACGTTCTTCAATATGTGGGCTTTCTAGCGTAAAATTTTTTTTCGAAATCTGCTCAGTAGATCCAGAGATTACCCCCTACAACGTCACAAACAGACAAACTTTACCTCTTTATAATATTAGTGTAGATATAGTATGCATTAAATTGATATACCTAAATAAAGGGGCGGAAAAATTGTCTTTCGCCCCGCGCGGCCGTCACCCACGCTACGCCGCTGTTTGTAAGAAACTCTTTGACTCGTGATTAGCTCAATTAAGTCTGGCTTATATTTTGCCCAGAGCATTAGCATTGCTATACAGCGTTATAATGCAGCCAGCCTTCTAGGCACGCTTCCCGCTGGCAATGAACTGGTACATAATTTATAAGTATCGATTTAATTTAAGTCAATAAATAAATTGATTGATTGATATATTTATAAGTTAAGGTTAAAAAATATTTTTTCATTTCATTCCATGATCTGGGCCGCGTTTGCCTGTTCGCTACCTTCTCAATAAAGAAGGATTAGTGTTGGATTTCGTGGAAGTCGTGGTGTGTAGCGTGACTGACTAGCGCACGCGCCGCAAACTCAAAGGCCGCGGATTCGATCCTGGCCGGAGCGTATGCACCACTTAGGCAGTTTTCTGACTAATGTGCATATTGTTACAATTACTACGTGCTAAAAACGGTGAAGGAAAACATCGTGATGCAACCTGCACGTCGAGATAACTGATATGTCAAACCTGCCAAGCCGCCTTGGACAAGCGTGGCGGGTGTACCTTCCGTTCCCCTTATAGTGGTGGATCCGTTTTGTGTTTTTCTAAAGAAAACAATTTCCTGCGGCCGGGCGGCCTGTCGTAAGAGGCGACAAAACGATCCACAGCCAGGTGGTACGGCATTTGCCCGACTGGATGGCTACCACCCTTGGTCTAAAGTATGTCGCCATAACAACTTTAAGTTGTGTTTCGGCATTAATGACCAGGTTCCAGTCTCCCTTCGAGATCAGCAGTGCATTTGTAGCACCTTCGGTGTTGCAAATGTCCATAGGCGATGGTAACCGCTTTCCATCGAGTGGGCCGTCTGCCTGTCTGCTGAACTCCTGCAATAAAAAAAAAATTGGAGGCTCTAGGCCAGCAGTGGGACATTTATGGGCAATTATTAATTTTAGATTTATAGACCTGCTTTAGCTTTGCTCTCTTTCTACTACACACTCCAGCTATATAAGAAAGATAGGTAGATAGTCTAAAAGTCCTACCGGAGTTATGACACCGTGTCTCCATTGGTGGTTCATTATTGACGCAGAAAGGCGCTCCAGAAGGTGGCCACTCCTTTTCATTTAAGACTTCAGCTGTCAGTCTCCCACCAACCAGTTCTCGTGAAAGAAGAGCTCTGGCTCCAAAGTGGCCGTATACTCCGGAGAGGTCTAAAAGTGGGGCTGCTAAGTTGATCTGGAAGAAGTCGATACCATTTTAGTAGCCAATTTATACTAACTAACAAATAAAATCATAATGTTGAGGGGTTATGTTGGTATGCTGTTGTTGTTTGTGTCACCGTTGAGCAGTGTATGCCCCTCTTCAGCGTGGATGGGAATGACACAGTCCTTCAGTTTTAGATACTTATTCACACACTATGTATTATATCTTATTTACAATAGTCAATCGGAAAGATATTGTGAGGGCAAGCAACAGGTGCGAGAATCGAGTTCTGAGTCTACCATGAATTTCGTGTATCCGCGTTGAATGCGTGCGACCACAAACTACTTTTGAGGACTAAGCCGCGACAAGGGCAGAACCTTGGGGGGATAGCTCGCGACCTAGTGTGGGTTTCGCCAGATCGGGGGCGACACTAGCATGACCGGTCAGAACTGGTCCCATGCTATTGCCACTCCCCAGTTAGGGATACCCACTAAAACCCCTAGGTGTTCCGTCCTGCTCCTTATACCAGGGCTACGGGTATATGACCCAGCCTCTCCGCAGCCCTGGCAGGCGTGGGCCTCGCAAGGCCACTTCCACGTGTACTACGTATCGTGCGAGGAACTGTCCCGAACTGTCGTTCGGTTTTTGATCGTTGGTGTTTTCGCCCCAATAGAATACGGCGGGAACGTAGTCCGCGTGCTCGCTGTCATATAACGGCGCGCTACTTTGAAGGCATAGATTAATACCGGTTTCGAGCGTGTGTGCTTGTTTATGATGTTGGCACTATGTCTTAGATAGGTTTTTTTGTTGCGAAGCTGGCAAATAGGCAGACTGTCGTGTACTGTACTTAGGTTGTCAACTGTTTTTGAGAACAATAACGTATCACATTTTTTAAGTAGGGCAAATTAAAGTATTTGAAGAAAAAAGAAATCGCTCAAAACTGAAAATATTTACCAACGTTTCCCCGCGGCTACGCCGCTAGCAAAACCGTGGGTAGTAGTAGAAGGTCCCTGTCACCTCAGACAGATGACTTATCTTTCACGTTGACAATCTAACGTTTCGTTCAATAATTAATATGCATTTTTTAAATATTATTTTAATTGTACACGATTGCGTTCTGCTTCAACTCATAAGTATCGTTAACAGTGATGTTTGGAAATAGAGTATTTTCAAATACTTTATTTTTATGCAAAAGTATAAAGTATATTTACCAAAAATAAAGTAGGGTACGTTATTATAAAGTATGATTGGCAATCCTATTATTAAAAAACTAGGAGTAATTTTAAAAAATCGTTAAAGGACATTATGATTTTTCACAATCTGACTTAAATATACCACACCAGTGAATATATCTTTCTGCCTTATATCCATATAATTCCAGTAGTTTTTGAAGAATATGATTGTAATAAAGACAGACAAACGGGAACGGGAATGCGTAAGTGTGTTTTCTATTTTTAGAAAATGATTTCCACACCCAGGCGCCCAATTAACTTAAGGCTCATAGCAACGCTAACGTCCTTGACAATTTTTCGATCGATAGGGGGATTCCATATTGGAGGTCGTTTTTCAGATGCATAACTATTTTTATTGTGAAAAAATATAATAGTATTAAAAAAAAACAAATTATTTATCTCTCTTCTATAAAGATTAAAGATTTTTTATCCTCTTTTGATATAAATTAAAGGAGTAATAAAGTTTTGTGTCAATAATTTGGAGGTGATTTATGCTTAAACTTAAAATTACTATAGAAAAAGTACAAAGAAAACCACGCTACGTATCGTATGAAGTGTTATACCAATTTTTTTAGTAAATTATTGACCAGTAAGTACCAACGAAAGTTGTTTCATTTGCACTTTCGACCTTTTACGGCAACAGGAGCCTTAAGGCAAATCTGAATTCAGTATTTCTGGTGTGTATAAAACCATTTACCATACCCGTTCTCTTGGAGCCGAGCTCGGCACGCAGCCCAGTCTGGAGTAAGTGATGGCTGTAGTCAAATTCAGGCAACGGATATCACTCCGCCGAAGGTGTACATCATCTGGATATACTTCTATTGGATTACATCTAAAAATATAAGCAGTAATAAATAATTGTTAGATAAGCTCACGTATATAAAGCTGGGTATCCACTTGCGCAGTCTCGTGACGAGCTGCCTTATCATGAACGTGCCACGGGCTGCACAAAGTTCAATTAGTAGTATACATATAAAATTATAATACACATCTAAGTATATATATATATATATGTGTGTGTGTGTATATATATATATATATATATATATATATATATATATATATATATATATATATATATAGAGAGAGAGAGAGAGAGAGAGAGAGAGAGAGAGAGATATGTGTATGTATGTATATATATTTGTGTGTGCGTAACGTCCCACTGCTGGGCTCAGGCCTCCCACTACCCTGTAGTGGGAGGCCTGAGCCCAGCAGTGGGAATACCCGCCAGTATACCCGCCACGCTTGTCCAGGGCGGCTTGGCAGGTTGGACACATCGGTTAACTCGATGTGCAGGTTGCATCACGATGTTTTCCTTCACCGTTGTTAGCACGTGGAAAACTGCCTAAGTGGTGCATGCTTCGCCAGGATCGAACCCGCGCCCTGTAAGTTGGGGACGCGTGCGCTAGCCATTACGCTACCACTATTATTTATTCTAAATTAAATTATTCACTAAAAAATAACACACTACATACTCACCTGTATATACATGGCAAAAATAAAGTACAAGGTCACGTGTTAATGTTTGCTGTCCCCCTCTAACTTGGTACTAGAAAGGGTAGATGTAATAAACTCAAACTACCTCAAATTTATTAGTTGTACATAAAGCGCAGACTTAGCATCTTCAAAACCTTTTCGGTTTTAACATGTAGGTATATACAAATTATGTATGATTTTCTTTGAATAAATAAATAAAAAAATGTGCATAAAATAGAGCAATTAGGCAGCTGGCTTCTTTCTGCCCGAGCTACGATGCGGTGAAGTCGGATTTCGCTTTACCGATTTTGCCGCGAACCGAGCATACGTGCAATCGTCTCCACTGAACACACGGCTCGGAACTGCGGCGTCTTTGAGTTACAGGTGTGTATTCCGGATCGTAATGGTTCTAAGAACTATGTTCACCATCGGAAAAATGTCCAATCCGAGTTGTCAAATGAAATAGTTCCACATGGCCGACCGTCAACGACCGAGTCCTCCCGAACCGAACAAATACGGAATCGAAATGTGTGCGGGGGGGGGACACATAGTAGAAGTGAAACTTCAACGGACAAGTGGCAAAACGAATCGCAACAAAATTAAAACTTAAAGTTTTACGGGCATATAATTGATGTACTTGTCCAATTTAAAAAACTGCTTGTAAAACTTCAAGTTAAAATTTTGTTGCGGTTCGATTTACTACTTGTCCGTTGCTATCCGTTTTATCACTTGTCCGTTCTACCCCTCGTCTCTAATCTATCCTAATACCCCTCGTCTTTAAAGAAGTTTCACTTCAATAATACGAGTATAGTTAGTTGGAACGTTGCGTCTTCTGTTATACAATTATAATGCACAATGTGGATAATACGCTTTGCGTCATTGCAAAGTATGAAGGTAAATCAACTGACGGTTTTAGTTTTAAGAATGTATAAATTGCCTACTTGGCTATGCATTTCAATTAAACCGAGGAACTGTAGGAACCTATTTAATTATGAACATTGATTGTAAGACATAGACCGAAACCAATCATCTTAATTAGTGGAACTAGTTATAGAACTAATAGATAGTTCCACGAATATGTTTCCCGGAGATGGTTCTGATAGGGAAGTGAGTCTTTCCATGTTCAATCCGCTCCAGGATATTTGCCGACATAGAATGGCTCGCGACGCAGCCGCCTCAATTTTTTCGAGTCCCGGCATGCCTCGACTCTCGAGTCGAGGCTGACTTGCGCTGTCTCGAGGCCGCTGCTCCACCCGAGGCAGCCTCTAGTGAATACCAGCCTTTATATATGTTGGTCAATCACGCCAAACTGATTGAACGGATCTGGATGAAATTTAACACAGAGATAGATTATAGACTGAAATTGCGCACAGGCTACTTTTTTCCCATGTATGGTCCCGTGGGATAAAATTAGAGAGAGGGAACAGCGGGCGAAAGCTAGTTATAAAATATACTTTATACATGCAGAAACGGATAGAGAATACTTATTCCAGCGGGCCGGTGACCTGTGGTCCGTGGCGGATTTACCTATAGGCTGAATAGGCTGGAGCCTAGGGCGGCTGATTTTAGAGGGGCGGCAAATTTGAGGCCAATATTTTTGTATCTTACAGAAATTATGTCTTACTTAAATTCTAAGACAATAACATAATTCTTATTAAGTCCGCAGAAACAATCCAACATGTAATTAATATGTTTCACCGATTACATAATTTTTCTACAATTTGAGTAGTCGCTTTTAGTTACAGCAGAAACAAACCCATCAATCCCCCTGCTTCACAATCTACAAATTACTGGAAAAAAAAGGTTGTGTAATTAAGATGTTTGTGCACAAAGCATAAAGTTACAATTTTATTGATAAAAAAAATATTACTATGATTGTGAACTAGGGTATTTCTATTTGTAGAGTTCGGTAGGGGTGGCAAAATTTGAATAGCCTATAGGCGGCAAATGTGTAAATCCTCCCCTGCCTGTGGTACTCGAAAAGGGCAATAAAACAGCCCGCTGCTAAGTGGTAAGACATCCTAGTTTCGGGTGTGCCGCCATTACAACTTTGAGTAGCAAAACTTATTGGTGTACAGCCTACCTTACATAACGCTTACCGTGGATCATTCCTGCCTCCCGGACTACAACACGTAGTGGTTACTACGACATAATTAAAAGTGTCCTGTACAGAAGTTATGTCTCCTGTTACAGACACCTGGAAGTGCGTCACCAGCTGTGTATGTTGATGATTTGCTGTGAACAATTTACAATAAATTCCCAATTGACAGGCCACCCGCCTTACACTATATACCAGGGATTCCCAAACTATTTTGGGCAAGAGACCCCTTTTCCAAAATGAACTGATACCTCAGACCTCCATAGCCAAATCACTTTAAACATCCTATCTCTAGTTTTTTTCGCATTGATATAAAATAGTTACCAATATAAAAACTTTGCGGTTGGTTAGTGAGTAAACTTGACATCATTTTCTTATCAAAATTTAACAAAATAAATAGACATAAATTTCATTAAATATCAAGTATAATTAATTATTAATACAAATTACATAAAAATACTTAAGTAAATAATTATTACAAAAAACATATGTACACGAAACACAACTTATACAATATCTTGAAAGATTCAAATAAGAACTTGTGTTAATTAACAGGGGTCGATTTTTAAACCTCGTAGACCCTAAAAATCAGTTTCCGTTTATATTGAGCCCTGGGAAACTGATTTCGACCCCAGGGGGTCAATATCAACCACTTTGGGAATCCCTGCTCCTATACCTCTATTTATTAACGATTTTTATGTCGCGACCCACAAAAAAACCAGAAAGTTAAGTAAAAGTCTTGTGACCCCTTCACTATAAAATCATAATAATACTTTAATTAATAGTTTATTTATACGTTGTATATAGATCTTATATGTTTAACAGACAGCGACCCCCCTTTGATAACAAACACGACCCCCACAATGGTCACAACCCCCAGGTTGAGAAACGATGCTCTACACATACTATGAGACGGACAGAGGGACAAACATAAATAAATATAAATATAGTATTTTCTTAAGTTTTCGCGTCGAGTACACATAATTAAAACTAGGTTTTAACAGTTATTTATAATAATATAATTTATATTCGTCATAATTTGAGTGTCTACAAGCAGTATAAGGTGTTCACAATTTCAATACCAGGCATTGTAAAAGACTGATATTGCCATCTTTTGGATTACAAAAGTACTGGCCTCTTTCTTGGGGATTGGTATACGCTTCTTCAATAAGATTCCGAATGAAATGTTAGATTTGCTTTTCACTTCACTAAATTAAAAACCAAATTAAAAAGTATCTTGCTTAAAAAGGGATATTACACTATTGAAGAATATTTAAATGATAAAACTTCATTTATATAGCACGCTCCAGCCTCTTATACAATCGTCTGTATAACGTTTTAATTTTGCCAAACATATAAGGAATTTATGGAGATATATTGCAGTACAGACTTTTAGTACGTCTCGTCATTATTATAACAATAATAATACTCCTCTTTCCTCTTACTGTGTCTTTGTCTTACTGAGCATGCACTGTTTGCTACAACTCCATTAATTCTTCCAAAAATAAATCTGTAACACACTTCTTTATTAAATTTATTTAAAAAAACTTGAGATATAAATAGAATATGAAATATAAAGAAAAACAATTTTTAACTAGACGTGTTGCTGGGAAGTTTCTTGCCACTTATTCTCCTTAACAGCAATAACATGTTGCGAAGCGGTGTACATAGAATAAGAAGTAAAATTAAATTTTAACTTATATGTATGACCTTCAAAAAGTGTTGTTTTGAATAAAAACTTTTGAATTTGAATTTAAAAAAGTTAAAATAAAATACCGCGTTGAAGCATTTTATTTAATTGTCTTCTTGACATCATCGTCTTCAGTGGGACATGGGACAGGCCGCTCAGCAAGCTAATACATGAGAACCTTTGGTCTTCCTGTATTGGCGAAACTGACCGAGCCCGTCTTTTAGCTGTCTCTAAATGGGAGTCAGGTTTGTGGGTCCAAGCTCTGCCCTCGGCGGATCTAGACACTCTCTTGGGTGACACTACATTCAGGATTGCTATCTGCATTCGTCTGGGGGCAGGTGTTGTAGTGCCACATTGCTGTCGGTGCGGAGATAGAGTTGATGAGTTAGGCCACCATGGCTTGTCATGCGCAAGGAGCGCTGGCAGAATCTCACGGCATGCTACACTTAATGACATTATCCGTCGGTCTCTTGTCACCGCCGGGGCACCAGCTGTTCTTGAACCAAATGGGCTGTGCCACGACGATGGTAAGAGACCAGATAGGATATCGTTGGTGCCATGGAAGATGGGACGCCCCCTAGCATGGGACGCAACTTGTGTCGATACTTTGGCGGCGTCCCATCTTCCAGACACAGCCGTGACAGCCGGGGCTGCTGCTGCACACCAGGAGGCCCTGAAATGTCGCAAATATGTGTCCATTGGTAATGGGTACGTATTTATGGCTTTCGGAGTCGAGACCCTGGGGCCGTGGGGGCCTGGAGCTCATCACCCCTATCGAGACCTCTCAACGCATCTAATTGAGATCTCGCCTGACCAAAAGACTTGCTTACACCTAGGGCAACGAATTAGCGTTGCCATACAACGCGGAAATGCGGCCAGCATTTTGGGCACGCTCCCCGCCGACAGCGATTTGAGTCAATTTTTTATTTATAGATTTGTTATTTTATAAGTATTGCTTTATTTATAGTATAGTTAAGTTTATTTATTTTTAAGGTTTTATTTGTGTATATGTTTAAAAAATATAGTGTATTTTATTAATTTATTATATTCCATATCCAACAGATTATAATAAATATATGTTATTTTTGTATGGTTAGCAAGAAGGCGTCAGATAATTTTGCATCCCAGCCCTCAATATGGGTATATTCGTAAACATAAGCCCCTGGGGGTCAATATAGATCGCTTTGGGTATCAATGATTTATACAGAGTATAGTACGCGGCAGGCAACGGTTTTGGCGTGGTGGGGGTAAGTTCGCGCGTGGCACGTTCAACACACGTATACACGTTGTGCTTGCGTAGTGCCTGTGAATAACCGCGTGATATGACGTCGCACTGCATTCGCATCATGAAAAGTCTGTCCGTCTCTCTCGCGCGCGGTCTAGCTTATGAGTATGAAGAAAACAGTTGAGTAGACTCATTCCCCGCGTCCCGCTTGACAACCAAAGAGACCTAAATACGACTTTTGCGCATCTTACGACTTTGGCCAAGTTGCGTGCCGGCGATTATGTACCTGTATTCTATGTTAATAATGAATCGGAAAGCTGCAAAAGAATTGTGTATATTACAAAGTACGAATCTTAAGAAGGGCACTGGCTAATTAAATTGAACAGTTAAAATGTTTCACTTCCTGTGATTAAAGTTGAAAATGTATAACAAGCATCCGAATGTTTAAAAAATTAACAAATATCTACTGTTAGTTAGTACGGGATATACATAACGAAATTTTAGAACTTTAAGAATTCTTTTATTTGACGTCCGAACGAAGAATACCGATTTAAAGTACAATGTTAAATGGTCTGTGGCGCGACGATGGCAAGAGACCGGACGGAATGTCTTTGGTGCCCGGGAAGATGGGTCGACCCTAAGTGTAGGATACTACGTGCGTCGACACTTTGCCTGTTTGACTTGGCAGGTTCAAGGTGGCTTGCGCAGCCGGGGCCGTGTCTACGGAGGGGCATGCCGGGGCGGCTAATTCAGAGGGCTGCAAATTTAAACTTCGCAGACAAATATACATTAATACTCATCATTAACGCAACTCTGACCACCGAGACGTCCAGTACTTAAAGCATATAAATTACTTTTCACGGTACGCGCAGGCATAGGTTAAAAACCACAGCTGCACATATCCGGGGCTGGGCGCAGCAGCCGACTGTCATGAGGGCCTGAAACGCCGCAAATATGCATCCATTAGCAATGAATACATATTTGTGGCTGTCAGTGTCGGAACTCTAGGGCCATGGGGACCCGAATCTTATCCACTCTATCGAGGTCTCACGTGACCAAAGGGCTGGCCTGTATTTGACTCTTTCACGCAAAAACTACTGAATGGATTTTGATGAAACTTTACAATAATATAGCTTACACGCCAGAATAACACATAGGCTATAATTTATAAAGATATAGTGCGAATTAGCCAAAATATAACGATTTTCCATCACCAAGCGGGTGAAACCGCGGGGCGCAGCAAGTATTAGATAATCATAAAAAGTAAATTTACACAATATTAATGTTACATCAAAAATAGGAGCAGAGGCGAGTAATTGTTATTATCATCCAAGTGAGGATTTTACAAATTTAAATATTACTAGCTGATACTCGCTCGCTTCGCGTGCCGTAAAATCCGTTCGTAGCTGACCTCTACTTGGCGAAAGAAAGGTCCATGCCAAATTTCAAGTCTATAGTTCCTGAGATATCGTGGTGAGTCACTATATAAGTGGATTTAAATTATGTATTTATATAGATTCAAGCTGTTCGTGTTTCGTGAGATGAGTTAAAGTTCCGATGGCCCACTTACCCCATTTCTTATCCAGTTTTCCCTATTTATTCCCTAATCCAATCCCATACCCATCCCCTCTCTCTTTTCTTTCACCGTCTCCCAATTATTTAGAGCCGGCACAAAATGTCTTTTCCTTCCACACTCCTCTATTCTGACATATGTCCTCTATTACACCACAAACCTACATATCATCCTCATACGATCCATCCATCTCTTTTTTGGTCTACCTTTACATTTGTACCCATTAATCTTGTACTTTTAGTCATGTGACTTTCATCCCTCCTTATTACATGCCTTTATATACCATCTTAGTCTTCTTCCTCTCAATTTTTCACCTTCTCCATACTTGAGACATGACAAATCCATCGCTACATTCTCATCTCAGCTGAGTGGAGACGTTTGTGGTGTATGTAACCGGTCATGTTATACGAGTGCGAATGTTAGATCACTAAAGTGAGTGTATCACTTTAGTGATCCAAAATTCGGACTCGTATAACATGACCGGTTCTTTGATAGATTTATCTATATATCTATGTATATGTATTTATGTAGATATCGTTATAGTTTCAATGGCATTAGTCTGTCGCATGTCACACCAGTCACCTGTCTCCACTTTAACTATGCTACATTTATTCTTCTCCTTACATCCTTCATCTCATCCTCCATCCCATCCTAAAAGCTATCAACAAAGAAAAACAATATTTAGCTAGACGTGTTGCTGGGGAGTTTCTTGCCGCTTCTTCTCCTTAACAGCAATAACACGTTGTGAAGCGGTATACACAGAATAGGAAGAAAAAATAAATTTTAACTTATATAGATGACCTTCAAAAAGTGGAACTGATTTTGACAAAAAATCTTTGAATTTGAATACGTTGGCTTCCCCCCCCATGGTGTTGCAAACGTCTATAGCCAAAGGTAACCACTAAAAAATACATAGAATAAGTAACAAAATAAGAATTAACATAGTAACAAATAAAAAAATAAGAAGTAATCAGTAACAATGTACAAAAGGACCCGATTGAAAGAGAAGGCAAAATAGTATAGAAATAGGAAATATTGTAATAGATAATAAGAATAAAACTGTAAGTAAAATAGCACAAAATAGTATGATATTGTAAAACATAATAGAAATAAGATAAATGTAATAGAATTGAAGAGTTTACTAAATAAATAAAGCAATAAAAAGAAAAAGGAAATAAAAGATAAAAAAGAAAATAAACATACAAAAATGATATAAAAAGAAAGAAATAACCCTGACACATCTAGTTCGTCAGGATGGAGGAAAAATTAAAAAAAAATAAGGTAACCACTTTCCATGAACTGGGCCGTCTGCCCTTTTGCCAGCATCGCAATAAATAAAAAATTACTCACCCAACCTCCCGTCAGGCATGATGGCAACTCTCACAGCTCTAACATTAGGCAGTGGTCCACCGGAAACCGAATTCCTGATGCCACCATCCCCCCCGAACATTGGGGGTATCATCCTGGCGAAGGGAGTCATGATAGCACCGCGTGATGGTAAGTGGAGGTTGTTGCAAGACAAGTCCATGCGACGGGGCTCGTTCGGATTGCATTTGTCGACGTCAATTATACACCATCTAATAGGGAGGAAGATAGAGATAATACATATACTTATGTTCTTTCACGGTGATTTTTGATCTTTAAAACCTTCAGAGTGGTTGCGACTTAGGACACACGCTTTAAACCAGACTAAAGAAATTGTTAATAGACAAATCATATTATTCCACAAACGAATTCCTTAATGAAAAATTTGAAACATAATATCAATACATAATTAATAACATATTTTAATTAAAGATATTAAAAAAAATTACATACACAGATTGGAATAACAATTTAATTAAAAACAGATATCTATATTAATAAGTAAAGGTAATAAATATTGTTACGAGCTACAGGACACGAATTAAAAATGCCGTTGGAACTACTATAGAATTTATTAGAACTGTACAAACATGTATAAAACAAATACAAACAAAGCTGGATGCAACCAGTTCACACTGCACGATTCAATTCAATTCGAACGCGCAAAGTCCATCGTCTATATCGCTAATCGAGAGTACTAGAGAACGTCTTACTCGTTTCGTAGTCGTCGCTTGATTGCCCCCGCCCCTCCATTCGGGCATCGTCTTATACTAACTACACAGTACAAAGAAATCGGAGGCGCACACTGAGTTTCTAAGAAATATTAATTTGCACACTGCGAACGTCCACAAAGTCGAAAACAATAGGGATTAGTTCGACGCTAATAGTGGTTATAAAACAAGTAATAAAGACGATAGTATGTTTTTCTTAACTACAAATTTAAAAGACAAAAGAGTTCCTTAATCCGGGAGAACAATAAGCTGCGCTTACAATAGGCTGTGCGGCTTATCTTTGACGGCATGTAACATTATTATCCAGGTTACATAAAAGGTACTTAATAGAATAAATAGGAACTAACTATTTAAATAATGACGATTAAGATCCTGCTTACTTGCACACCATTGAAACTGGTAAAATGTACTGAACCATGTATTTCTAGGAATAACACCTATATACAACTACATTTATACAAGAATAAATATTTCATTTCATTTCGGGATCAAAAGTCTGTTTATTATTTAAGCGGGAATTTTAAGCATGGTTGCCAGCCATACACTTTCATACATTACATAGTATATATACTCTTCTCTCTCTCTACTATAGTAATGTGTATTGTATATATGCCTATCTCCCTCCCCCCAACACCGAGTACGCGCGAAATGCAGCGGCGATGGCGCGGCTGCAAGACTTCTCTTGGAACCCTGGGACACTAAACTTCGCAACAAACTTATATATATTTATACAAAACAATATCAAAGGCCGGCCCAGTGAACTACTCAACTTGTTTTTTTCTGTGATTGTGTAAAGTGTTAGCAGACGTGAATGTTCTACGTGCTATGTGTATATGTAAAAGTAATAAATATGTATTCATATTTATTACTTTTTGAATACACAACAACGAACGCGCAAAGTTGAGCTATTTGCTAACCAGCGGTTTTATTCGGATGCCCGGATACATTCCTTAAGTATTCTGTGGAAATCCGGGCACATACAGTATCCTATATGTTGACCAGGGATATAAGATACCACCATACAAAATTTCATTTAAATAAAAAAAAAACTTACGGTATTAAATTCGATTCCCTCATGTTGGCAATCGTCGCGTTGGACACCGGTTTTCCAGTGAACGTGTGATAATAAATACTACCAACATAATTAACTAAAACAAACAAACACAATACTTTCAGGCTGAACATCTTTACACAACTGCGGATAAGCCGATTTCACTTAGATTTATAGAAGGATTGGTAAGTAATTATTTCAATAATTAAGCAGTTGAATGAATTAAATTTGACCTGTATTTAGGGCAACTTGTTAGGTGTTAGCATTGCCATTGAACGACGACATTCAGCTAGTGTTTTGGGAACGTTGCCAATTGACGGCGATCTGGAACTCACAAATATATTGTGGCGACCGTGGGTAGAACTTTCTGGCAGCGTAAGCCGGTCTCAAGACTTTTAGAAAAAGGTAGAAGATTCTGGAAGGTAATGACAAGGACAGATACATTTTAGAAAGGGATAGATGATGAACAAAAGAATATAGAAATGAGTTATATAATGTGTAAAACTGTAACATTGCATTTTTATGGTTCCGTAATAAAACAGTTAAAACAGACGCATGTTGTCTCTACGGAACCCTTTTTATTTCGTAAATTGACAAGCACATGGTAGTTTTTCTTATTCTCAGCAAAGGACTTATCTTGAAGTCATTTCAACAATAAAATAATAACAATTATTTTTAACTACCAATTTGTAAGGCACATGTTACTGAATACGCCATTTAAGACCCGATATGGGAACTATGGAGCACAGGAATTTAGTTATATTTTGGACATTATTTATTTTATTCAATATTTCTTATAGTACCTACCTTCCTGTAAGTAAATTGTATATTGTATGCTGTTTTTATTCTTATATCTGTACTAGCGAGAGGTAGAGATTAATTGATACTTCAGGTGGCAGAGAGTAGTATTCACTGTGGAGTGCTGATGTGAAATGTGACCTAATTTATTTGGAAACGGTAAACTTAAGTACAAATATTAACAAATCGTACAGCGTACATAGCACAATATGTGAGCGGGACAGATGGTGTGCGCGCGAGATAGAGCAGCTATTAATATGTGCGCTCCCACGTTTCGCTAGCCGGCCCCCATAAGATAGACTATGCGTGTTGCTGGGAAGTTTCTTTCGCCGTTTCTTCTCTCCCAGCCATAACATGTTGCGAAACGGCAGTAAGGTAGTGTAGGCCGCCTCAAACCGCCGATCCCGGTCCGCCGGGATCCTTCCCCTCGGGCTTTATATTATCCGTCGCCCGTTCTCAATTAGTACATTGTGTCGCCTTCTAGTCGGCATCGCTAGATTCACCCCCCTCTCATGGCAACAGTTAACCGAAGTAAAGCCCCCTAGGGAGCTCCCTCGAGCAAGTTGCCCCCCGGGCTCGAGCACCTTCGCTTCGCGATTTAGGTTGCCTGGAAGAGATCTCTTTTAG
This sequence comes from Dendrolimus houi, assembly GCA_039645545.1. Lineage (NCBI taxonomy): Eukaryota > Metazoa > Arthropoda > Insecta > Lepidoptera > Lasiocampidae > Dendrolimus > Dendrolimus houi. The sequence continues at coordinate 3,450,879 of CM077146.1, forward strand.
CGATAAGGCCGCCTGTTGTTTTGCCTAGAAGTATTGTAATTATGCATTTTGCTTTTGTATTTGTTGTTTTTGGTGAGCAATAGATAGATATATAGATAACACTTTATTGTACACCATTACAGAAAACTTACGAACTAGTATTATTCTAATTGTGTACAAAGGGCGGTCTTATCGCTAAGAAGCGATCTCTTCCAGACAACCCGTGGCAGGAATATAAATAAAATGTTATCTAATTTAATCTTGTATCCATCAATATTTCATACAAATAAAGATTTTCATGAAATTTTCATTTCATTTTAATAACAACGCAGAGTCGCTAGTTTGTCAGTATTCTATAAGAGTGTACTGCGGAATTGCACGAATGACTTCCTCCTTCACATTTTTACCACCGGACAAGCAGACGTACGAGTTCACGCCACCGATGTAATCGGCAAACAAAGACACACATTATATATCGCCAAGTTAACAAGTTATGCTTGTATTATGGGCAATATACAACGGACCACTCTGGGGCCAATCCCAGACACCCAGACTATTGTAAATAACGAAAAGTTCTTTTCCGAAATTTACCATGCTAGCAATTGAGCCCGGAGCCTCTGCGTTGTAGTGTCGCAGGCCGGCAAAGGCTTAGCCTACTCAACCACAGAGGCCGTCATATAATGGTGGAAATTCCAACCAAGCGGATGAAAGCGCTATGCTTCCACTTTTATTATACTGTTACGAGCTACAGGACTCGAATTAAAAATGCCGTTGGAACTACTATAGAATTTATTAGAACTGTACAAACACGTATAACACAAATACAAATAAAACTGGATGCAACTAGTTTTCACTGCACGATTCAATACAATTCGACACGAGTAAAGTCCGTCGTCTATATCGCTAATCGAGAGTACTACAGAACGTTTTACTCGTCTCGTAGTTGTCGCTTGACTGCCCGTCCCTCCATTCGCGCATCGTCTTATACTAACTACACAGTACAAAAAAGATTGACCGCGCACACTGAGTTTCTAAGAAATATTAATTTGCACACCTGCAAACGTCCATAAAGTCGAAAACAATAACAATAAGGATTAGTTCGACGCTAATGATGGTTATAAAACAAGTAAAAAGACAATAGCATGTTTTTCTTAATTGCAAATTCAAAAAACAAATAGTTCCCTAATCCGGGAGAACAATGGACTGCGCAGCTGTGCGCTTATCTTTGACGGCATGTAACAATACGTACTGCTGAAGAGGGGAACTCTTTACTATCGTCTGTTATTCCTGAAAATACAATTTACAGGTCTTCAAGTCTCGCTTGAACAGGTACCTTCTAGGTAAGCGTGTTCCACCTGACATCAGGCGCGCATTTTCGGTCAAATAAATTTACAATAAGGAAAAATATTTTTTAGGCATATTTTCTTATATTCAGACAGGAGATGAAGTGCAGCCGGGAAGCATTCTTTTACCAGCTTCTAGAAGAGGACGGTATCTTGCTAATATAGTTAGGAGGCAAGCCGTTGTAAGTAATAATAATATTATTTCATACATTTCCTCTTCTTTTACAGTAGATATATAGAGAGTCTTGATAATGTAATGGTTAGTGCACGCGTCTCGAACTCAAAGGGCGCGGGTATGAATCCTGGTCGGCATCCATGCACCACTTAGGCACTTTTCTGACCGGACTTGAATATACATATTGTTACAATCAGCAAGTGCTAAGAACGGTGAAAGAAAACATCATATTGCAACCTACGAGGTACCATCAAGGTAATGGATGTGTCAAACCTGCTAAGCCGCCTTGGAAAAGCGTAGCGGGTATACTGTCCATTCCCCTATTGCGGGACGTTTTATATGGGATGTTATTATTATTATATAGAGGCATACATACTTACGCCCGCAGGGGGGCTTTGTGGCGTAGCCTTAGATGAGTAGTGACACTCCAAACCTGACTCCGGGGGCCAAAGCAAGTGACCCGCCTCCATGCTCGCCTTAGCCAGCCGGTGCGGAGTGGAGATCGCTAGAGCTAAGACTCAAGCTCCAGGGTTGGCAGTGATACATGGCATAACGTCGAAAGTAGCTTCGGTGAATGTGCCGTTTGTTCTATGGCATTTTTTGGAACCCACGCAGGGAGTGGCGTGTCACCGTCTGCCCATTTTTACATGTGGCAGACGCCATAGTACCCATATTCCCAGACCCCTAGTACCACTAGCAGTTCACCCCAATAGCCCGGTACTTTTTATTCTCATTTCCCACTATAGTCCTACACTGGCCGGGGCTTGTCTTTGTGTGCTTTTTTATATGGCGTAGACAGCGACAATCACCGGTCAGTGTCACGCTACATTTAGATTAAATTTGTCTAAGGGGCCTCTACGTGTTGGCCTTCCCACTTTTGGACGGCTTGCGTGGGGACGCAAGCCGTCCAAAAGTCCGGGCCATTTTTATGGCGCGTGATCTTCAAAGATTGAGACTAACATTATTATTAATATTATACTCCGTTACAACTAATCTTACGCATTTTCCAGTAGTCTTTTTAATATTGAAGACTAGAAGGTATATAATAATTCAAATATTTTTACAGGATGGAACTGGAATTAAATTCAATAAAGATGCGGATAGGGTAAGGTCTCATTAAAATGTACTATCACTTTTTTCTAATCACTCGGAGATAGCACAAAACTATTTATTTAATATATTGTTACAACCTAGGTGCCGACAAAGACAAATTCCACGTACAAATCTGTAAAAGCACATTATATTACCTGTCATCATTTGAACTAATTATAATCCTTTTATGATCGTCTACTTTTGTTCACTTATTTATTAGCATACGTTTCTAAGTTATTGTGGAGAACAGTCTATTGTTCTATTGTACTCGCTCATTAGCATCATTAGCCAGGTGTTACGGATTACGATTACAAGCTAATTCTAGGAAACTATGTCTATCTTGTCTGGCAGGCACATTTTGCATTTGTGAAGTATAAAACGACGGCCTGATGGAGAAAGGAGTCAGTTGATCGAGAACGACGATCAAGGCGTGACGTGTGTACATTCGGGAATCTAATATTGCCGGACTTTGCGCGTTTTATTGAATTACGACCTTCTGCATTACGTTTGGATTTGTTGTGTTCGGTTATATTTGTACCCGTGTTATATGTGTTTGTATACTTCTAATAAACTCTATAATAATTCCAACGGCATTTTAATTCGAGTCCTGCAACTTGTAACAATATTTAATTAAAATAGCTATAGGTGTACATGTACTCGTATAGTATATGTACACCTATAGCTATTTTAAAATATTTTTTTTTAAAGTCGCACTTTAGAATCGTTATGATTTGAAACTCGATGATACGAAAAAGCAACACTAAAAAGAAATAAACATATAAATCTATAGGATTAAACCTGCGAGAGAATGAGACAGAATACATTATATTTAATACTAGCTGATGCCCGCGACTTCGTCCGCGTGGTGCGGTTTTTAACTAACCCACGGGAACTCTTTAATTTTTCGGGATCAATAATATCCTATATGTTGACCAGGGATATAATCTACCACCATACAAAATTTCATTTAAATCGGTCCAGTTGTTTTGGAGATTAGCCGGTACAAACAGACAGACAAACAGAGAAACAAAAAAATCTAAGTTAGTTCTATTTCACTTCTTACATCCCCCTGACTCGGTTTTTAGCATTTTTTTTCATTGAACAGAAATTTGACCTACACAATTTTATTATATGCATAGATTTTAATCACTATGCTCATAAGAGTTGGAAATGTTTTGAAGTTTTTCGTTAATACTTCAAATTTCGTGTTTTAAAGCTTAAATATAGGTACGAGCTACAGGACTCGAATTAAAAATGCCGTTGGAACTACTATAGAATTTATTAGAACTGTACAAACACGTATAAAACAAATACAAATAAAACTGGATGCAACCAGTTCACACTGCACTATTCAATACAATTCGAACGCGCAAAGTCCGTCGTTTATATCGCTAATCGAGAGTACTAGAAAACGTCTTACTCGCTTCGTAGTCGTCGCTTGACTGCCCTCGCCCCTCCATTCAGGCATCGTCTTATACTAACTACACAGTACAAAGAAATTGGAGGCGCACACTGAGTTTCTAAGAAATTTAATTTACACACCTGCGAACGTCCACAAAGTCGAATACAATAACAATGGGGATTAGTTCGACGCTAAGGATGGTTCTAAAACAAGTAAAAAGACAATAGCATGTTTTTCTTAACTACAAATTCAAAATACAAAAGAGTTCCTTAATCCGAGAGGACAATAAGCTGCGCTTACAATAGGCTGTGCGGCTTATCTTTGACGGCATGTAACAATATATTATAACGATATAATACGTGACATCACGAAATTTATAAATCCTCCCACCCCTTGTCACACTTTGTTTCACTTCTACTGCGTGTGAACTGCACAGACAGACATTTTTTTTATTGTGGTTTTACTAATATAATATTTTATGCATTTAATTTTTATATAGGCATAAAAATCAGGTTGTTACACGACTGAATATCTGTCAGGCAATTACCTTGGTTTATTGTCGCCAAAACAGAAAACGACACGATGTATATTCAAATATTCTTCACGTAAATACTATTTTAAATACTTAATAAACTTGAGCGGCTTCCAAAATTTTGCATTCGTTTCATATTTGGGCTACGTAAATATGATCATATACCAGAATTTCGCATTAAGCTCGAGTGGCTTCCCATCCCCCTTTGCCGGAATGCACATATCCTGTCTCGTATTCACAATATTTCGTTTAATCCCAAGTCCCCTGATTATCTCAAGGAACGCTTTCAGTTCCTTAATTACAGTGTTTCAAAATTCATTAGATTGTCAGAGAATTTGAAACTGAAGACCGCCTGTCAACAGAACAAGTTTTTACAAGAAGCCTTATCGTCCAGACCATTCAACTGTGGAATGCACTACCGCTAAACAACAAACAGACACGGTCATTCCCTTCTTTTAACAGATTAGTTAAAGATTACTACCTCAAACTATAGTGTTATTGTTTACTTTTGTATGTATATAATATAATATATGTATATTATATAATATCTGTATTTAATGTCTGTATATAACAGTGCTAGCTTCTACCCGCGACTTCGTCCGCGTGGAATAGTTAAAAAAACTCCCCGATTTTGAAACATTCTTCATTGCTGCTCCGCTCCTATTGGTCTTAGCGTGATGATATATAACCTATAGCCTTCCTCGATAAATGGGCTATCTAACACTGAAAAAATGTTTTGAATCAGACCAGTAGTTCCTGAGATTAGCGCGTTCAAGCCTAATAACTCTTCAGCTTTATATATTAGTGTAAGATATAACATTTGTGCAAAGACATCTAAACTAAAATAGACTATGTAGCAGATCACTGCCAACGGGGAGCGTGCCCAGAAGGCTGGCTGCATTGCCGCGCTCTATGGCAATACTTATTTGTTGTGCGAAATATGAAACAACCTTCTGATCACGGGTAGTGTCAAAGAGTTTCTTACATGTGTCTTTAAAGAAACTCTTTGCCGATGGACCCCACGGGCCTAATCTTTCAACCCCAAACGGCACTATATATGTGTATTTATTTATGTATATATATTATGTTATATATTACTATTCATTTATTACCAAACTAAATTATTGTACGAGTGCTGGTTTAGCAACTACCTTTTTGTTTTCATCCTTTTACTCCATCCAAAGGTACTTGTATATTATAAAATGTTACATAAAATACGTTCTTGATTTTATGTAACATTTTTGTACAATAAAGTATATTCTATTCTAAATTTAAATGATCACTGTAGATGAATGCCGAAGCGAAGAAGAAGGTGGATGTATTATCAGAAGAACTTCTCCCGTACATTATAGCAGAACAGGAGAGGAGGACCACGCTGTATAAGAGAGTCATGACAGCTATACAGAACGGGGAGAAGGGGGTGACCATCGCCGAAATAAGAAATAAGCCACCCTTGATTATACGCAAAGGTAAGTAATCTCATTGTCAAAGTGTTATATTTTTTTATGTTAGACTGTATTCAAATAGTATGTACTATTAACCACACAGACGCAAACCACTTGTACAGGGTGGCAAAATAGAGTAGAAAATAATAGGGACGCCACTTTCGCTTTGTCTCTACAAACTCTACTCTAGCAACTCCAATATTAAGTCAAGAGTAATTTCGATACTAACTAATAATTTTTAGTAATACATCAAACATTGTGCAAGTATCAAGTTGCTTTAGTTACGACGTACCCATTTTGTCAACATAGCTTATGATGTTTACTTTAATAACAATAACTATAATTTTGTAAGCAAGAGCTCTAACAGAGCAACAGAGAGTAACAGAACAATTATTTGATCAAAAAAGCTAAACTAATCATTACAAAGCTATAATGTACAAAGGAAAAGTAAAGTTTTTTTGTAAAAGAAGTTGGAATTATTATAAAGTTTATTAGAACCATACAAACACGTAAAACACAGTACAAATTATATAACCGAACGCAATAAGTCCAAACGTAATGCAGGTGATCGTAATTCAAATACACGCGCAAAGTCCGTCGCTAAATAGATTACCGAATGTTAACAAGTCTTGCTTCGCATGTGGTTATCGCTCGACTGCCTCTTCTTCAATCGGGGCATTTTTTTCTCCTTTTCAGCTCAGGCGAACGAGATATGACCGATTCATTTGCTTTTTTATTTTTATTTTATTAAGAATTTACAATTTTACCTATTTATTACTAACTACTTATTTAACACAAATAATTTTACTCTGTTGGGATTTGTTGGTTAAGGTTGGATGGGGTTGGAAGTATGGTAGGAACATGGTTGTAGGTAAGTTTGGTTTTGGAGGTTGAGGGTAGGATGGGTGGGGGTTTGTTTTTTGTTTATTTATTAGTTTAATTATATCTGTTTAAGTATACTAGTTTTACATTTTTTTTGTGTGTCTTATATGTATGTATATTAACATTTCTTTTAATATTATATATGCCAGAATACAATTTCATTGTCAATTCAATCGGGCATTGCTTTATACTGCACAAATGCAAATATGTCTGCCCGGCAAGCGTAGACGCAATTTCCTAGAAATCGTAATCCGCACACCTGGCTTATTACTGCCATAAAAGATTAGAATACACAATGGGCTGTTTTGTAATCACAAATTTTAAACACAAAGTAAACAAAAAAAGTCCATATGCCGAAAGGTAACAAAATGTGTTTCTACAGGTATGCAGGTGTGAATTTGTCTTTGTCGGCACTAGGTCGTAACAATATATTGATTATAAATACTCAATGCTCCTATGAGCTAAGTTAGACTGTGTTAGACAAACAATTCAAATAAAAGATAAACTTTTTTCGCCTTTTTTGGCAAGCATAATTATCAAAATCATCCATAGCTGAAGAAGATTTCAGTTTTTCTAGACTTCCTGCCCCTACAATGACAATTCTGATAGCCGTTTCTGTTGGCCCAGCAGTTCTTCTCAAAAATGTTATTAATCTATAAAAGATTATAGATAACATTTTAGGAATTTTTGCTTACACACTTCGGGGGCCCCTGTACCCTGGGGGCCGGAATCATTGATACGGCAGTAGCTACGCCCCTGCTTCACTACATTTGACGATTTTCTTCACTTAGGCTTCGTCTGAGGACAATATATGTTGTTACAACTAAAGCGCCGACAAAGACAAATTCCACGTACAGATTTATAGAAGCACATTTATTACCCTTGAACTAATAAAATTGAAACTATTGTTACGAGTTACGAGACTCAAATTAAAATTCCGTTGGAATTACTATAGAATTTATTAGAACTATAGAAACACGTATAACATAGGTACAAATATAACTGGACGCAACCAGTACAAACGCGATGCACGATTTAATAACAGGCGCAAAGTCCGTCACTATATAGCTCATCGAATGTACATACGTCTTGCTCCTATAGTAATCGTCGCTTGACTGCCGATCTCTCCGTTCGGGAATTCCTTTATACTCAGCTTACAATATGTCTCGACCGTGTAAACAATGATTTCCAAGAATCACACCTGGCAAGTGCCTACCATAAAGGTTTACAATACACAATAGGCGGCTTTACTAATTACAAATTTTAAACACAAAGTAAACAAAAGAAGTTCAAATGCGGGCAGGTGATAAACTGTGCTTTATGGCAGGCAGGTGTGCATTCGCGTTTGTATACGTGCTTCGTGGAATTTTGGTTAAGTTGTAAAACTATTGTCATTCTTTTATGATCGTCTTCTTTTGTTCACTTATTTATTGGCATAGGTTTCTAGAGAATAGCCTATTGTTTATTGTAATCATTAGCCAGGTGTCACGGATTTTAAAGAACTAGCTGATTCTAGGAAATTCGGTCCACATGGCCGGGCGAGCACAATGCACTTGTGTAGGATAAAACGATGGCCTGATTAAGGGAGGGAGTCAATGGAACGAGAACCACGACCAAATGAGACATGTGTACTACAATCAGGAATCTAATAGTGACGGACTTTGCGCGTTTTATTGAATTACGACCTTCTGCATTACGTTTAGACTTTTTGTGTTCGGTTATATTTGTACCTGTATTATACGTGTTTGTATAGTTCTAATAAACTCTATAATAATTCCAACAGCATTTTAATTCGAGTCCCGTAACTCGTAACAATATTTTGTCTTCCAGGTTTGATGTACAGGTGCCCAGCAAATCGTGCCCCGAAAGAACCGGACGGTTCTGGCATGATAATGTGTGAAGATGCTATCGAGCCTACTCCAGTCATGTACGACTCCTGCCTCAGTGCCGAAGATAAGGAGTTATATGTTGCTGAGAACAGATACTTCTTTTGTAATCGTAAGTATTACTTAGTAAGTATAGAGTAATCCTAACTTTATACTTAACAATATAAAAGCGAAAGTTTGGATTGATGTTCGTTACTTAAACACGCCAGAACGGCTGAACGGATCTGGGTGAAATTTGGCACAGAGATAGATTAATAGTTTGGAATAGCACTGTTCCCGTGGGATAACATTAACCCGAGCGAAGCCGCGGCCTAAAAGTAGTCTCTCTCTTCCTAACAATTTCCTGCGTCCGGGCGGCCTGTCTTAAGAGGCGACAAAACAGCCTACAGCCAGATGGTAGGGCATTTGCTCGACTGGAAGGCGACCACCCCTGGTCTAGAGTATGCCGCCATAACAACTTTGTGTTGTGTTCCGGCATTAGTGACCAGGTTCCAGTCTCCCTTAAGACAGCAGCGTATTTGTAGCAACCTTTCCATCACGTGGGCCGGCTGCCTGTCTGCTGAAGTCCTGCAATAAAAAAAACCGATTTCGGTTATAGCGGTCGCTTCAGTTGGTGGCTGTTCGACGTTCATGCGCACGCAGGTGACGTGCGTAGCCAACTTTATTTACGAGTACGCGCTTGCTTCTCGAACACCTCAGAACACCATTTACAAAATTGTAACTAATAACCGCAGGTCGGGTCTTAAGTTCGTCGCGCTTTGTATCTAACTCGATGCGTCTTCGGGTTTCAAATTCTCGCAATCTAGACTTCACCTGGAATCTCCAGTCACAGCGCTTCTTCGCTAATATTTCCCATCAGCATTTGACGCTTAAGTACATCTTTGTATCGTAGCAATTGATCACCTTGCTTGCGTTTGCTACTTGCAAGTTCGGAGTAAAATATTCGTTTCGCTACTCTTTCTTCCGCCATCGGAGAAACGTAACCGGACCATAGAAGTTGTCGTCTGGTGGGATATGCCTCTATGCCACAGACATTAGCTCGACGTACCACTTCGGTATTCCTTACGTAATCGGAACATCAGATATTCATAATTTTTCGCAAGCATTACAGGTCTTTATCTGTAGTATTTTAAATGCGAAAGTTTGGATGGATATTTGTTACCCAATCACGCCAGAATGGCTGATCGGATCTGGATGAAATCTGGCACAGAGATAGATTGTAGTCTGAAATAGTATATAGGCTACTTTTTATCCCGTAAAAGTGTACGGTTCTCACATTAACGCACGCGAAGCCGCGGGCAAAGGCTAGCTATATGAAACTAATAATTATAGACATAAACACACACTGCACACGCACTTCCTCACAACACCAGCATGTAACAGATACACTCTACATTAGTATAAGTTTAGTATTAAAATTAGAATAAATTAATAAGTTATTCTTAAGGTACACCACAACACAAACATACATTCATTAAATGTCACACACAATAACAAAGTAACAAATAAACGTGTACAACTTCTTAACTTCTTAAATTTAATTGTAAAAAAAGGGTACGGAGCTAGAGTCCGTAGAGTTGTTAATAAAAATAAAACTAAGAATTATAACTGATACAATAAAAGGTAACTAATTTACTTTTATTTTATTCTATCTATAATCCCTCAAGACTATAAGCAGAATACTGAGCCTAGGTCTTCGTCTTCTATGAGTAAGGTGCCCAGAAGGCTGGCTACGTTTCCTCGCTGGATCGTCATACTGATCCGTTGGCCGAGTAGGCACCAGCCCTTTGATCACGCGAAAAGTCAGAGTCGTTTTGATATAATTCTCCCTCTCCTGAGGCTCAGGTTTATCAGGATATTCTTACCTGTTTTTGAGGGGTTATATCTTTTCGGTTTTTCGTCTGGATTTTCCTTTTTTTCCTTTCTTTTCTTTTAATTGCCAAAGATCTTACGACTAATAAATAATTAATACCTGGTTTTATGTAATGTATTACAATATTTTTATTTAAGGTCACAAAGTGGAAGGCCCAGATCTGCCCAGGAACGGAAGTATTGTCATCGGCTGTGCGCCTATAGAACGTACTTCGCTCAACTACACCACCAACAGGTGTGCGCTGGAGGACACCGATGATGTCGTAGTCCATTACAGATACTATCCTGACAAGGTAAGTCCATATCCAATAATATGTTGACAAGGTAAGACCAAATCCAATACTATCTTGACAAGGTAAGATCAAATCCGAAAGGCATGTCGAAGTGATTTTGTGAAATATTGTTCTATCCTTTCATTTTTAAAGTTTCTTATATAATCCATTATGTCCGTCCGTTCATCTTTATTTTAGTTTTGTTCACGCCAATGCGTATGTAATATAGATGGGAAAATAATTGTGCTTCCAAAGTCATTTTTTTATGTGCAAACGTAATTATTTACTTTACTAAATACAAGCGGTCTCGGCAGACGTTGTCCTGCCCTGAAAATATAAAAATCTAGAACCCGATTCCAGAGCAACCTACCGGGTCTAATTGTGAATCTAAACCACCCCGGGACCCACTCAAACACGCATAAAAGTTCATCAAAATCGTAGAACCCGATTCTAGCGACAAGTATTTTGTTTAGATTGATGGGTTTCCTTATTGAAGTTTTAGCAGGGATCCCTAATTTTTATATAGCCTATATTAATCAGAAGTAATGTACCATTCGAATGGTGAAAGAATTTTTGAAATTGGTCCAGTAGTTTTTGAGTTTATTTGTTACAAACATAAAAATCTTTCCTTTTTATAATACTAGTATAGATTACAATCCAGCTTATAGACTAATAAGTAATTTAATTTTAACCTAATATTCTACAAAATAAATTATATATATGAATGTGTCCATTGGCAATTTACTTTAGTCATTGTCTGTTAGGGCGCATTCACATTTACTCGTGTCCTAAATACCACTTATGTTTTTATTTTTCACTATACACTACACTAACTCAAGTGGTTTAGTTCTTTTGAGTCTTCGCACTAGGTCTGTGGTGTCGAGCAGTTAGATTGCCTAATCCAAAGTCATATGATAAATATATAATTAGTTTCATTATATTATATACTAGAATTTTGTGAATATTTGCCTGTTGTTTACCATATCTAATAAATAATATGTAATGTAATAGTTACAATTTTGTTTGTTGTTTTGTAAATTGGAGGTTAGGTTAAATAATAACTTTACCGTGACTTTACGTTACGTACGTAACTTTTATGTGACCGAAACGTAGCATTAATAATCACACAAAATGCCGCGTTTAAAACTGATAAAACGTAGTTTTAATTATGTGTACTTAGGCGAGAAAACTTAAGAAAATACTATGTTAATTAATTTATGTCAAAATATATATATAATTTATGTATTTATTATTAAAATGTAAGTAGTTCGTACTATATGTTACGTATACCACCATCGCAATTATCATCTCAATTCATTCCTGGGGTTGTCTGGAAGAGATCGCTTTTTAGCGATAAGACCGCCCTTTGTACACAACTGGATATAATTTTAGTCTTTAAGTTCATTTTTGTATTGGTGTATAATAAAGTGTTATCTATCTATCTATCTATCTATTTTTACAGACCTATAAATTCGTGACAGAGATGGATCCAGACCACGAGGTCTGCGACCACTGGAACCCTTGTCAGATTGGATACATCTACAGTTTGCCATCTCCAGACCAGGCTGTAACTGCTAATGAATTGTGGCGTAAGTACCAATTGCTCAAACTAAAGCTGGCTTCATACGATCGACCGATTGAAGGTTCAATCGCCCAACAAACATGTCTCCAAGAGAGAGAGAGAACACTTTATTGCACACCAAAATATACAATTACAAAAACAGACCATATTTACAATATTTTTTTAGAATACAACAGGCGGCCATATCGCTCAAAGCGATCTTTTCCAGGCAACCTAAATGAAAAAAAATTGAATCACGCGATATAGGTGGGGCAGGAAAAAGGCAATAGATACATAAATACTTAAACTAGTTTAAGAAATGAATATACAAATAATAGGTTGGGGAAAAAGTCTTTTCGCATATAGTATGTATGAACTTGTAATAAGATCACTTTGGCTATACCATTTGTATCTGGCTGGTTTTGGTATCATTAAAAAGTTTTAATTTTAAAGGAGACAATTCCAAATTCAAATTAGGAAAATGTGTGATTTTCATTTGTTTTTCTTATTGTTAAAATGAGTGAATCTAGTGAAGAAATTCGATACATTTTAAAATTTTACTACAAAAAAGGAAAAATGCAACACAAGCCGCAAAAAAAAAATGTGATGCTTATGGACCTAGTGCAGTATCTGTGAGAGTAGCGCAAATTTGGTTTAAGCGTTTTCAATCCGGAAATTTTGATATCAAAGATGCACGTCGCTCTGGTCGCCCTGTTACAGACAAAATTGATGCCATTTTTGAAAAAGTGGAGCAAGATCGGCATATTAGTAGTTACGATGTAGCTGAAGAACTGGGAATTGACCATAAAATGGTTTTGGCGCATTTGAAAAAAACTGGGTACACAAAAAAGCTCGATATTTGGGTGCCTCATGAGCTCACTGAAAGAAACCTAATGAACCGTGTACTCATTTGTGATTCTTTATTACGACGTAATGAAACCGAACCATTTTTCAAGAAGCTGATAACTAGTGATGAAAAGTGAATCACGTACGACAAGAACGTGCGAAAAAGATCGTGGTCAACGGCCGGTCAGGCTTCACAGACTGTGGCGAAACCCGGTTTAACTCCCAACAAGGTGATGCTGTGTGTATGGTGGGATTGGAAGGGCATTATTCAATATGGGCTGTTACCGCCAGGCAGGAACATCGATTCTGAACTGTACTGCAAACAATTGATGAGATTAAAGCAAAAAGTTGAGAGAAAGCGGCCGGAATTAATCAACAGAAGGGGTGTGGATTTTCACCATGATAACGCTAGACCTCACACATCTTTAGCCACTCAGCAAAAATTACGAGAGTTTGACTGGGAGGTGTTAATGCATCCGCCGTATAGTCCTGACCTTGCACCTTCAGATTTTCACCTGTTTCGGTCTCTGCAGAATTCCTTACGCAGTGTCAGGTTAACATCACGAGGGGACTGCCAAAACCACTTGTCGCAGTTTTTTGATCAGAAGCCCCAAAATTTTTATAGCAATGGGATCACGTCCCTACCTACAAGATGGCAAAAAGATATCCAACAAAATGGCACCTACATACTTTAGTCAAATGTAAATAAACTTTATAAAAAAATCCTTTTGAATTTTTATATAAAATGCGAAGAAACTTTTTCCCCAACCTAATATATACATATCTACATAGTCATATATATACAATTATAATAAATGTACTAGCATGATTATGTTCTGTTAATCAGACATAGCTATTTGGGGACAAATAGTGTTTTCTGAGCAAATTTCTAAATTTTGGTAATGATTTGGCCTCTCTGGCAGTAAGAGGCAGCGTATTCCAAAGTTTAACAGCCTGCACCGTAAAAGAATTATCATAATTATTGATTACTCGAATAAAGAAGATTTGAAGTTGAACTTGCTCCGATATTATTCTACATCAGAGACAATGTTACCAACATAGCTCTACCACGTTAGCATTTGACATTAGACAAACATATTGAACTAAATATGTAACTAATAGTGCGTTCCATCTGTAGCTCACAACGCCCAAAATGCTCCGTTAGTCGTTCCACAAAGTGAGCACGGTCGTTGTGATCGTGACGAAAACGACACTAATGACGTCATCATTTTCGATCGCACAACGACCCATGGGTCAAGAGGTGAGTCCAATAACCGTTCCACTTAGGTTTACGATTGTAACGCCGGCAAGCAAGTGGAACGGGAATAATCGCGGTCGTGAACGTGGTCGTTGTGAGTCTCTAATGGAACGTAGTCTAAGCAGCCTGGTTGATCGAACAATGATTTATTATTTTCAGGTGATTATGGTAAATATTATTGTTTATAACCTCTTAACTGAAACGCGTAAGTTTTAGCTTAAAAATTCTTAGAAAAAAGAAACCGACTGTAAAAGTAACTAAAGAGCAAAATATACTTAAATATTTTCTACAACATCTTGGTATTCAGTGCAAAGTCAGTGTAAAACATTAAAATTACTATATTTTGTAAATTTTTTGTTGTTTTCTAATGTTTTACTTCATGGATGACCTTTACACCCTTCACTGCATATGGACTGATACGCACTTGGCAGTGTTTTTTTTTATGGAATAATTATAATATTAAACTGAAAACAATTTTTGTTACAGTTGAAAGTAAGTTTTGATTATGAATACTTTCTAAGATTTATTCTTCACTCACCTTTTTACTACCGGACAAGCAGACGTACGCGCTCACGCCACCGATATATGGTGGAAATACAACAAAGCTGAACAGTGGAACTCTTTACGTCGTCTGTTTTTCCTACTATTCAATATTTGTGGTTTTCGGTTGTAAACTGGGACGTTGAAAACGTGGGATTGCGACCAGCATTTTGGTAATGCTCCCCACCCAGAGTGATCTGAACTACATCTTTTACTTGTAAATATGTTTATTATTATGGAATTTAATTTTTAAGTTTTTTTTGTAGTGTAAGTAGTTTAAATTTTAAGGTGGTTTAGTATATAATTTAGTTTTAGTTACACAAATTACATATTATCTCTGAGACAGATAAAAAAGTACTATACAATATGTAGTGATCACTTTATTCAATATTTTTAAAAATATACGGTGATCTGGGCTCTGTAGTCTACTTATAATATTGAGGGACTATGAGTAGAATATAATACGAATAAGTTAAGTTTTCTTGCATTGTATAGTAGTCAAATTTTTTGCCTTTTATATATTGTTTTAGATATTAATGCTAATATAAATAGACAGTAATAAAGCTATTTTTAATTATATATTTTTAAAAATTGGGTAAATAGTAAAATTGAAACTTAACAGCTTGTTCCCACTTGTCGGGTGTCGGGCCCGATCGAAGCTGGAGCGACGATATGTGTGTGCGCGATCTGTGGCAGAGAGCAACTAGTGACGGGCGGAAGATGAAGAAGCGGGGAGAGCATAATGTGGATAGCGTCATACTTACTTATAGGCGAAAGATCCGAGACGACTTTTTTACAGACGTAGACGACTGGCAAAACACCCAACATTTCTTGGGTGCTTTGCCAACAAAAACACAGTAGCGGGGAAGTGTGAACAGCTTTAAAGGAGGTGGCCATTTAAAATCAGTGCTGTGTCGAACTATTTTACGGCATAGAAAATATTGAGTGCCAACCTCATTTCGCGAGTTCCGGCACACATTTTAATTATATTTGTTATAATGTATGTCTCTGAAGGCTACGGGCCATAAAAATGGCCCGAACTTTTAGAGGGCTTGCGTGGGGCCATGGGAAGGCCAGCACGAAGAGGCCCCTTGATAAATTTAATGTAAATGTGACGTGACACTGACCGGCGATTATCCCTGTCTACACAATATAATAATGCACCATGCAAAATTCCGTATAAGATTGGCGAGGGGTAACATGGATATGAGTGGCTAAGGGGTGTAGAGGAGTCGGCTACAGGTTCACCGAAGCTACTTCTGACGTGATCTCCATTCCGTGCCGGCTGGCTAAGGCAAGCACGGAGGCGGGGGTCTTGCCCTGGCCCCAGTCACCTACGAGGTGTCGCTACTCACCTAAAGCTTCGCCACAAAGCCCCCCTGTGGTATATTGGTTATTATTATTACTTTATATGTCTTTCAATACCACGGGCCATCAAAATGGCCCGGACATTTGGAAGGCTTGCGTGGAGGCCCCTTGACAAATTTAATCTAAATGTGGCGTGACATTGACCGGCGATTATTCCCGTCAACACCATATAGTAATGCACCCAAGGACAAGCCCCGGCCAATGTAGGACTATTGTGGGAGATGAGGATAAAAAGTACCGGGCTATTAGGGTGAACTGCTAGTGGTACTAGGGGTCTGGGAATATGGGGCTATGGCGTCTGTCCGTCGCAATGTTCGGGGAACATGGAAAAATGGGCAGACGTTGACTCGCCACTCCCTTATTATTATTAATTGTTGTTTAGTATCGCAATTTTATAAATAAACATTTTTCTTTTTTTCTTTATATTAAATGTCCTATCACTAGAGTAGTTGATTTTCAGTCGAGCCCGACACTCGATGACTGGGAACGGGCGATGAGGCTACGGCCCGTTGCAAACGCTGTAGCACAGATACTATATATACCTATAAAACGCTGTAGGGTAGTAGTATAGCTATACGCGACCGATGGATGGTGAGTGTGATAAAAACTTCTAGCAAAAAAGAGAACCGACTTCAAGAGTAACTAAAAAGCAATAAATAAATATTTATTATTTCTACATATATTTTTTTTTAATATTTCAATATGTGATTACGTACATATATTTAATTTTGCTTACGCTTGTTCTAGGAAACGACGGTAAGAGGATTTTTGTTTTTTTTTTATAAACAAATCTCTGAGGAACAAGTAGAAGTATACAAAGCCTTCATTAATAAAAGCGCAAATGAAGCGAAGCATTTCTTTCGCTTCATTTGCGCTTGGTTTGTGACTGTTTGGTTATTTGCAATATAAATGTATCCGCTAGTAAACTATTCCACCAAAAGGAAGGTTTGCACTGAAAATCAGCGTTGTGTCGAATATAATTCCGGCACAGCAATATGCTGACTGCAAACCTTGTTTGCTGAAAATGCGGCCTACAAATTCTCAAAATATGCCCTGTGTATAATAATGTATGTATGTTATTTTTATTGCGGGAGTTCAGCAGATAGGCAGACGGCTCACTTGATGGAAAGCGGTTACCATCGCCTATGGACATTTGCAACACCAAATGTGCTACAAGTGCGCCGCTGCCCTCTTAAAGGAGACTGGAACCTGGTCACTGATGCCGGAACACAACACAAGGTTGTTATGGCGGCATACTCTAGACTAGGGGTGGTCGCCATCCAGTCGAGCAAATACCCTACCACCTGGCTGTGGGTTGTTTAGTCGCCTCTTACGACAGGCCACCTGGCCGCAGGAAATTGTATTGTATGTACAAATTGTATGTATGTATAATTACGTCGCTATTACTTCAAATAAAGTCTTTCTTTCACCATTATCAGTATAAATTCAATTATTTAATACATAGTGACGCGATCGGGTTCCTATACCTACAAATGTCGCCCTTTTTAGACAATTTCACTGTGAGGGTTCGGGGCTCGCTTTATCCGTTTTGTTTATCTGAGAATCAAAATAATTTTATTTACTTTTTTTAATAAAATTTTTGTTTTCTACAGAATATGAAAGTAAGTAAATAATTGATTATATAATAACAGCGCATAAATTTCCCATTGCTGGGGACTGCTGGCTTGGGGTTCGCATTTTTATAGGAGAACGGATATATCATATGCTAATTATTTTCATAACATTTATACAATTGTATTGGTTCGCTGTATACATAACAGCTAAAAGTAAATTACCACTCAATATTTCTTAATTTGTAGGTTAAGTAAGGGCGGCAAATTTTGAGTGATGTGACACCACGTGAATGTATACATTCATTGTATTGAAGCAAAGAAGTTAAATTAATACAGCTCTGTTACATTTATATGTATTTATAAATATTATATCGGTAATAGGTTTAAATAAACTGTAAATATTAAGCGTGATTACATATTACCTTTTTTTTCTTAGGATAGGTATTTTTTCATTATTTTATTTTTATTGTTATCCTACATTTTTCTTTTTCTTATGCTTTATATTTTAAACTTTGTACTTATACGTTTTTTGTTATTTATTTTTTTATGTTTAGCACGGGTCGCATGCCATATGTGATTTTAGGAGATGGGCACTGAAAATCAGCGCTGTCGGAATAAATTTCGGCACAGTAAAATGCTGAATGACAGCCTCGTTTCCAAATTGCGACATACAATTTGTGTACAATTTTTTATATACTTTGTTATGTTACTACTATTTTGTGTTGTGTGTCGCTGTTAGAAATACATATTTTCTTTCCTTCTTTCTTTCTTACATATACCTGACAAGCTTGTCCAATGCGAATTGACGGGTTTGACTCATCGGTTATCTCGAAGTTCTTAACAAAAATCTGTCACTCAAAAAACTTTCATATAATATTATTAATTGAATATATTAACGTAAAATTACAGAAGACGGTATGTACTTTGAGTCTAAATTATATGTGTGTGTGGGTGTGCCCCAGGGCTCTATTCTAGGTCCCTTCTTATTTTTGATATATATTAATGATTTGCCATATTTTATTAATGATATGTGTGAGGTAGTGTTGTTTGCTGATGACACATCACTTATATTTTAAGTTGATAGAAATAAACTGAACTTTGACGACGTAAACAACGCCTTATCCCAAATATCTAAGTGGTTTACTGTAAATAACTTATTACTCAATCCGAGCAAAACTAAATGTGTTAAGTTTGTTATGCCCAATGTAAAAGAATACGATATTAATATCTCTCTTAACGACACTAGACTTAATCTAGTAGATTCAACTGTATTCTTAGGCATTAACCTTGATCAGAAGCTTCACTGGGGCGCTCATGTATCTAGTCTCTCAGGAAAACTTAGTTCTGCTGCATATGCGGTCAGAAGAGTTAGGCAGTTCACCGACGAAGAGACTGCT
Organism: Dendrolimus houi; assembly: GCA_039645545.1. Classification (NCBI taxonomy): domain Eukaryota; kingdom Metazoa; phylum Arthropoda; class Insecta; order Lepidoptera; family Lasiocampidae; genus Dendrolimus; species Dendrolimus houi. The sequence continues at coordinate 3,470,303 of CM077146.1, forward strand.
AAACTAGTTTATTTTAGTTATTTTCATAGTGTCATGTCCTATGGTATTTTACTTTGGGGCAACGCTGTTGACTTAGAGACCATATTTGTTTTACAAAAAAGAGCCGTAAGATCAATTTACAACCTCGGCCCTCGGGAGTCTCTTAGAGAATGCTTCAAGGAAATCAATATTATGACGGTCGCCTGCCAATATATCTTTAATAATATAATTTATATTCGTAATAATTTGAGTGCCTACAAGCAGTATAAGGATATTCACAACTTCAACACCAGGCATTGTAATAGACTGATATTGCCATCTTTTAGATTACAAAAAGTACTGTCCTCTTTCTTGGGGGTTGGTATACGCTTCTTCAATAAGATTCCGAGTGAAATGTTAGATCTGCCTTTCACTAAATTCAAAACCAAATTAAAAAGTATCTTGCTAAAAAAGGGATACTACACTATTGAAGAATACTTAAATGACAAAAATTAATTTACATAGCAGCTCACTCTAACATCTTATACTATATTTTGTTTAATGTTATCTTGCCAAGCTTGTAAGGGATTTATGGAGATATATTGCAGCATAACATTTTAGTACGTCATATAATTATTATAACTTTCATAATATTTTTCTTTCCTCTTATTGTGTCTTGGTCTTATTGAGTATGCACTGTTTGCTACAACTCCATTAATTCTTCAAAAAGTAATTCTATAACATACTTCTGTATAAAACTTATTAAAAAAAAAAACAACTTGAGATATAAATAGAATAAGAAACTTAAAGAAAAACATTATTTAGCTAGACGTGTTGCTGGGGAGTTTCTTGCCGCTTCTTCTCCTTAACAGCAATAACACGTTGTGAAGCGGTATACATAGAATAGGAAGAAAAATTAAATTTTAACTTATATATTTATATGACCTTCAAAAAGTGTTCTCCAGTGGAACTTATTTTGAATAAAACTTTGAATTTGAATTTGAATTTGAATTCTTTTATTGACAAGAGCAACCAAACAGACGGCTCGCGTGATGGAAAGTTGTCACCATCGTAGACGACGTTTGCAACACCAAGACCGTTGTCAACGCGTTGTGGACCTCATAGAAAGTTTATAATAAATATTTAAATAAACAAAATTTTTAATATTTCTCAAAATTAAATTTGCTTATTTTTCATTTTTTTGCAGAATTAATACCAGGTAATTATTTTAGTACAATTTTTAGTAATGGTAATTTTTAATAATATTCTCTTTTCTTTCACATTCTCCAATTATTTCGGGCCAGCTCAATGTGTTTCCTTTCCATTTTGAAAAATTTAAATTAATATAGGAAAAGTTTGTATAGGCCGAAAGACGGTTATTTGGCGGTACAATATACGTGGGTCACTCAGAAAGTTTTACGAAAATAAAAATGTTCTATAGGTAAATAATTTTTTATAAATCTTTTCAAAGTACTCTCCATCAGCCTCTATACAAAATTTCATGCGTCTGAACTAGTTTTCGAAACACTTTTTCCAGTCCACCGCCGACACCTCGTTTACAGCTTGCTCGAACGCTGACAGCGCATCTTCCGGCGACGAAAATTGTATGTATCTCTTTAAGCCGATTTTTTTGTTTTCGGGAATAAAAACAAGTCACACGGTGCTAGGTCAGGGCTGTAAGGAGGGTGACCCAAGAGTTTGACCGGCGTGCTGTCCAGGAAGTCCCTCGTTTTGAGCCCGGTATAGGTGGGCGCGTTGTCGTGGTGGAACAGTAGCCCGCGGAACCCTGTGTTTGGTCGCTTGTTGCTCACAGCAGTGAAAACTTCTGCCAAGTATTTAGGAGTATACAATTCGGCGTTGAGGCTTCTTTGGTTCCGTAAAGAAATTTACACCAAGTAGCTAGTTAAATTGAAAAAACTCGCGGTCAAAATCTTCCCCCGCTTCTAGGTCGCTTCATTTTGGTAGGCGTTGATTCGTTTTGAAACACCCAAAACATTGACTGGCGCTATGATTCTGGATCGTATTGATAAATCCAGGACTCATCACCTGTAATTATGGCGTAAACACGCCGAGACGAGCCTGCTTCAAATTTGTTTCTCATATCACGACACCATTCCACCCGGGCCGGCTTCTGGGCAACGGTGACGTTGTGCGGCACCCAGCGTGAAACTATGCTCCTCACGCGAAGATGTACGTATAGAATGTCGTGAAGGCTTCCCGATCCAATCTCGCATATATCTTGAATTAAATTTTTCACTGCTAGCACGTTTTCTTCCGTAACAGCCGTCAAAGGGCGACCACTTCTTTCTTCATCCCCAAGTTAGTCGACCGCGCTTGGATTCGTTGTACCAACAATACACGGTTGCCTTAGAACAGCTTTCATCCATGAATGCCATTTGAAGTCTATCGTACGAATCGACCAGTTTCAGGCGACACTTGAAATCGTAAAAAATCATAGCGCGAAAATGTTCCCGGCGCAGATCCATTTTTCAATGAGACAAGATAATTTAAATTAGCTTGCAAACAATGTGGAGGGAAATTTTAAAATCGGAACGTACCTAATTTTAGTTATAACTAATCATATTTTCAAAATAAATTATAACTGGCCAGTCTCTCACACATAAAAACTTTTTTCACAATACTTTTTGAGTGGCCTAGTACATCTAGGTCGTCGAGATGGTGCGCGCCGTGTTCCGCGCGCGCTCTCCTCTCCTGTGGAGCGAGTTAGAAACTGCCCCACGTATAAAGAGTTAGAAGCTGGTGGGGGTAAATAGAAGTCTCCCGCCAGTGGATTAGGCGGATAGGCTCCCTTCTGCCAAGGCTAGCGGAGCGGCCATTTGTCGGTAGCCCTAGCATAAAGCGAAGAACGGAACATCGAGGAGTTTTAGTGGGTTTCCCTAACTATGGTGTGGCATTTCTAGTTCTGACTAGAGGTGCCACCCCGACCTGGCGACTCCCACACACGAACCGCGACTTTTTCCCCTTGCGGGGCCTATGGTCGACATTAGGATTTTCCCTCGGTAATAAAAAAGAAAGAAAGAAAAACTTTATTTGAAGAAATAGCGACGTAATTATATTCTTTATACATTATTATACACACAGCACAATTTAAGAATTTGAACGTCGTATTTTCAGAAAGCAAGGTTTGCACTCAGCATATTGCTGTGCCGGAATTATATCCGACACAACGCTGATTTTCAATGCAAACCTTCCTTTTGGCGTTAGACCAAAAGACCCAATTTTGTTAAATAATAAAAATAAAAAAGGCGGATATACATACACAATGACATACCTGTCTGTCGACTTATTTATTTAACATTTTCACTTATTTCAGCTCTACCGGGTGAGTTAATTTGTAGTAGCAAAGTTGGTAAATCTTTTCATAATATAAATCAAAATCGCTTTCCGCGTCTATTTTTATATATTTCCCAAACTCCTCCCAAACCACCCAATGGATTTGATCATCATTTAGATAATTTTTAACATTTCATTGAAGGTTTATATGATTAAAAAAATTATTAAGTATACTCTAGTATATATATATATATATATATATATATATATATATATATATATATATATATATATATGTGTGTGTGTGTGTGTTTGTGTGTGTGTGTGTGTGTGTGTGTGTATACATATTGTACATACATAAAAATTATGGAGGCGTTTCAAAGACGCGTTATTTGATATCTATATTGCCTAACGAAATATTCAAAAACTCATCCAAATATCTCTAATATCATTGATTTAAAAAATTGTTTTGAATGATAGAAAATATCTACTTCATTAAAGTTTTGGTTATAAATCACAGTAAGACGAGCAAGTATTTTATTTAAGTCATAATTAGTTCTGCATAGGGCACGTGAAACAATTTGTTATGGCTGGGCGTGTTTTGAGATTTGGCATTGTTAGGAATACTGATAAGGTGAGAGTAGAGAGAGAGAGAGATAATCTCTAAAAATCTAAATAGGTTTAAAAATTTACATAAATATATTCAATTTCAAATTCAAAACTTTTAATTCAAAATAATTACCACTGGAGAATATTTTTTGGAGGTCATATAAGTTAAAATTTATTTTTCTTCCTAGTCTATGTATACTGCTTCGCAACGTGTTGTTGCTGTTAAGGGGAAGAAGCGGCAAGAAACACTACCGTATAATTCAAAAATGTTTTCCTTTATATTTCATATTCTATTTATGTCTCAAGTTTTTTTTTATAAGTTTTATACAGAAGTATGTTTTTTAGAATAGAATACAATACTTTATTATTAAACTGTGTACATAAAGGTGATATAAATAGAATGAAGAAGCAACAGTTGTTCCAAATGTTACAGAATTACTTTTCCAAAAATTAACGGAGCAATGTAAGTAGTCTAGGGCTTCTCTCTCTACTTACTAGGGTTTTACGGACAACTTCAATTAGTTAAAGGTCTATATGCTTCTAAAGTTATCTGTCTTTAAGTCTTTAATTTTTTTTATACTGTATTAAGGTTTATATCCTTTACTTACAGAGGACAACATTAATGAATACGTGCCAGTCAATGCAAAGAATTATAAAACAAGTCCACGAAAAGTACCAATCCCCGAAGGATACGAGTATCACGGGATTGGAAAATATTTGCCAAATGAAAAGGTATGTAATCATTATACGTTTGCATTTATTGGCACGACAATTGATACAATAATTAATTAATAGAAGAGAATAGCAAGTTATGACGTCACAAGAGTCAAGTAGCGTATTAATTGTTGTAAAAGTAAGTAAAACATTTCTTTTTTAACTTAGAAAAGAAAAGAAAGAATGTATTTGTTAGGAAAGCGACAATACATGGATGCAGAAATATTTATACATACATTTTTTTATTGATAAAATTTGATATGCTGTACACCGCATTTCCTGCAAATGAGGTCGGCATCTCAGCTTTATGCTGTGTTGGAGATTCCTCCAGCACAGCGCTGATTTTCAGCGCCGACCCCGCCTCATTGATTTATATTAGACCATCACCACAGTAAGTGTAACAAGTAACGGGAAATGTAATAAGACAATATATGAAACATAAAACAGATATGACAACCACGAGCACAGAAAATAACTTGTTTTTTTTATTGCATGAGTTCAGCAGACAGGCAGACGGTGCACCTGATTGAAAGCGGCGAGAGTCGCCTACGGACGTTTGCAACACCAAAGGTGTTATCAATGCGTTGCCGCTCTCTAAAAGGAGACTGGGACCTGGCCACTGATGCTGAAACACAACCCAAGGTTGTTATTGCGGCATACTCTAGACCAGGGGTGGTAGCCATCCAGTCGGGTAAAAACCCTACCGCCTGGCTGTGGGTCATATAAGGATATTTCTTTTGTTACAGCTTCAACGGTTAAGCTCTGTGAATAAGGTAATTCAAATACTTTAATCCATACACCTCAACGTCATCATAGTATTACTCCCGGTTGCGTTTGCCTGGAAGCCCGGGGGTGCAATCCCGATCTTGGCTTCGCGGTTAATTTGTGCGAATTTTATGCGAACCTATGGGAAAGACGGTGAGCTGGCCAATAAGAGCAAATCTTACAAACCCATAGTCAACTCAACTTGCGAAGAATGGGTTCCAAGTCCGATGATCGGCGCTGACTGAATTTCTTATGGACCCAGTTTTAGTTCTAAACCGAGCACAGTTTTCATAGCACTCGCTACGAGGATGCGGCGCTGACATTGGACGGCGAAGGTTGCGAATATTTTCACAAAATACGAAATGCAACTCTTTTGATGCGAATTTAACGAAGGAAACTTGCGAGTGTGTCGGTACACGAGCGAAACGAATGACTGTCGCCGCAGTTCTACCCTCACTGATTCGCGCGACAAAAAAATACTAGTTGAAAAAATACGCATACCGCCGATGCCCATAGCTCGCACAGTTAGCAGCTAGGTGTCGGACGGAACGTAATGGAATATAGAAGCGGCCTTGGAGGCCGGAAATGCTCTCTCTCTTGTTCATTCGCTTCACACTGCTCACATATATATTGTTACATGCCGTCAAAGATAAACGCAAAGCTGCCTGTCGTAAGCGCAGTTTATTGTCTTCCCGGATTTAGGAATTCTTTTATGTTTAGAATTTGTAATTAAGAAAAACATGCTATTATTCTCCTACTTGTTTTATGACCATCATTTGGGCGTCGAACTAATCCTTATTGTTATTGTTTTCGACTTGTTGGCCGTTCGCAGGAATAGATAACCAAGTGTGCAAATTACTATTTCTCGGAAACTCAGTGCGCGCGGCTTTTTTTGTACTGTGTAATTAGTATAAGACAATGCCCGAATGGCGGGGTGGGCAGTCAAGCGACGACTACGAAACGAGTAAGACGTTTGGTAGTACTCTCGATTAGCGATATAGACGACGGACTTTGCGCGTGTCGAATTTGCGTATTGAATCGCGCAGTGTGAACTGGTTGCATCCAATTTTATTTGTATTTGTCTTATACGTGTTTATACAGTTCTAATAAATTCTATAGTAGTTCCAACGGCATTTTTAATTCGAGTCCTGTAGCTCGTAAGAATGTATACGCACAATATGCACTACTTTACTCTCTGCCATTCATCTCTGTATTTCTTCTATGAATACTGTTCACAACGAGTTTTATTTGAAAGAAGCAACTGCCACCAATACTAATCTAACCGAAACGAAATAATTTAACAAATACTAACACAACTTAAAACTATTAAATTATATTAAATTAAATATTAATTAATACTAATACTATTAATGAAAGGAGAACGGGTTGAACATCAGGGTTTACTCTCCTATTATTACTTCTTCACCATGCGCGGTCTTCGGCATCCCTATCGGCGTGATATAGGAGTCGAAGGATGGTGCGTCGTTGGCGGCGTAGCCTTCCAAATCCGAATGACACTCACAAATAAGAAAGAATTGATATTTTATTCCACGAAGACCACGATAAATGCGATTAAAATGGCATGCTTACTGTTTAATAACAACAAGCAGATATTACAATAGACGCGCTTGTATAACGAGGAAATATATTTTATGGAAATTTAGAGGGTATGCACGCGTGACACTTACAAAGGTCATTCAGCTGCACAAACGACTCGGGTGCATGTTCACGGGCGATACCCGCCACGTCGCACAGGCGCACCCGACAGCGAGCTGCGCTTGCGCATGTTTGTCGCTGGTTGTAGCTACAACCGCTGAGATGATGGTGTGATCATTTTATGTGATGGAAAGCCACAAGACAATTGGTACGCGTGTCATCCTTGACGGCATCAAGCCAGCGTTTCTTGGGTCTACAATTTCGACCAGGACCTGGTGAAGGGACCATGGCTGTACGAGGCGCTCTTTGAGCCTACGCCGTCAAGACCGTCGAATATATCTCTGCCATTGGGAGTCCAACACTACCCTACTGCTATCTCCCTAAGTAGTGGGGTGTCCATGAATCCTCACACACAGGGAAAAAGGCGGTGTAGCTATACATATGTTCCCCACGCAACTAGCCGGTTTAAATGGTCGACGCAGCTAGTTCTTTAATAATAATGTTTCAGCCATCGAGAAGGAAGCACTCTAGTAACGGCCATTACCTACGTGATGATGAAGCAAATTCGACTGTGGTACCATCAGCTGCTCCAGAAGGGACAGTTGAGTCTGAAGTTAGTACAGGCCCCGGAGCTACGGCAGCTGATGCCGGGTCTACTACGCACGCTGTAAATGGAGCCAGCCAGAGTGCTGATCCAGCAGGATTTAGTACCAGTGGTGCTAGTAAAAGGATGGTATATAAAGTGAGTATTATCATTCATCATCGTTATTCATAAGTAAGCTAAATTATAAATAAATTATACTACAAAAAAAAAACTTAGAAATTAAATACTATTATAAACATATTTACAAGTAAAAGATGTAGTCCAGATCGCTGTCGATAGATCGCTGTCGCGTTCCCAAAATTCTGGCCGCATTCCCACCTTGTACGGCAACGCTAATCCGTTGCCCTAAATATAGGCCAGCCCTTTGGTCATGCGAGACTTCTTTCAATCGCCTTGAAAGGTCTCGATAAAGTTGATAAGCCTCACGTCTCATGCCCCCAAAGTCTCAACCCCGAAAGCCACAAATATGTATCCGTCACCGATGGATGCATATTTGCGTCGTTTCAGGATTTCTTGAAGTATGGGAGCTCCTCCGGCAGTGACGGTTGTATTTGGAAGATGGGAAAACGCTAACGTGTCGCTAGTGTGTCGATAACACTTTGCGTCTCAAACTAAGGGGCGTCCCATCTTCCAAGATACCAACGACATTCCGTCCAGTCGCGACACAGTCCGTTCGGTTCAAGAACAGCTGGTACCCCGACGGTAACAAGTGAGTATTTAGTTTGAAATCATTTAAATTCAATAGAGTAATGTACATGGTAGAGCCACGCTGCGATCATGACCTTGATAACAACTCTTAGGGCCGGCTTTATCGCTTTCATGCCACACAAATACGGAATACTGGCGTGAAACGGTTATTCCTACAAGAACGGAAAGAGTACAATTTCCTGCTGAGCGGCCTGTTGTAAAAGGCGACAAAACAACCCAGGTGGTAGAGAATTTACCCAGACGGGTAAATAGAGTGTGCCGCCATAACATACTTAGTTGTGTTCCGGCATTAGTGGCCAGGTTTCAGGCTTTCTTTAGAGAGCGGCAGCACATTGATAGTACCACTTTGGTGTTACAAATGTCTGTAAGCGATAGTAACCGCTTTCCATCAGGTCGGCCGTCTGTCTGCTGAACTCGAGCAATAAAAAAACTTTAGTTAAACGTGTTTCGTGCGATGAGTGACAGTTCCAATGGCCACGGGGAGTGGGGCCTCCCCCTGCTCCATTCTTCTATCCCATTCTTTCTATCCCATACCTTCTGTCTGATCCCGCTATTTCTCCTCTCCTATCTCATACCTCCTGCCTCATCCCGCTATTCCTCCTCTCCTATCCCATATCTCCTGTCTGATCCCGCTATTCCTCCTCTCCTATCCCATACCTCCTGACTGATCCTGATATTTCTCCTCTCCTATCCCATCTTATTTATCCCATCACTCCTATCCCATCGGTTCTATTCCTAGTTAGGGGACGGTAACCACTTTCCATTAAATGTCGTTTGAAATAAATAAAAAGGAAGAAAAATGGGACTTTTAATGAGATCAAGAAATACATTTTTGTATATTTATATATAGTTGAAAGAAACTATGATTACATGATATTACTGTTCTTTCCAGGATAAAGTGGTAAGTACCATTAAATTGAAGAAAGGTCATATATAAAGGACCTATAATAACCAGGTATGAACGTTCTGTGCTAAAATCGTGGTAAGTGAACATGCATCGCCCGTGCCTATCCTATGCGAAACAAGCGTGATAGTATGCATTTACAATTAAAACTCATTTATAAACGGTTTCATTTAGCTCGCCCTGTTTCTTGTTTTTTGGGTCTTAATTGCAATTTTATCATCTTCACAGGAAGGGTGTCTACAGAGACGCATTAATCTGATATTTGGTACACACACACCTTTAGTACTGATGACAAAACAATATTATATATTCAGTATCGTTGTAAATTCATAATGGCCGCCGCCACAAAATGGCGGATTACATATTCCTGCACAATCCACGCAATATGGGTATCAAATGAAAGGGCTCGACTAGTAGAGTACAGTACATAACGAAATAAATCTAAAACATGAAAATAAAAAAAGTACTTTTGTAAAGTCAAATGGTTTTATTTAAAAGAAAGATAATAATAATGTAAATAATTATCACGAATATGACTATTGTAGCCAATAAGCCTGATATCGTGATAATAGATCGATCTACCCGACGAGCAATACTCGTTGATATCAGTATCCCACATGACGATAACCTCTTGAAGAAAGAAAAACTAAGTAAATCTTGCTCACGAGGTTACCGCTGTGTGGCGTCTGGAGTCAACGAGCATTGTGCCGATAGTTGTCACCGTCACATTCTTATAGCGAAGAGCCTTGACCGTCGTCTAGAGAGGCTTTCGCTAGGAGGCTGGGTAAAGGGCCTGATACACAGGGCAACACTCTTGGACACAGCACGATTTGTGAGCAGGTTCCTGTCTCTGAAGCCCTAACTACCGGTAGCTTGGACCCCAGTCCCCGCTGCCGGCGAGCTGCAAGATTTTTTATTTATTATTATTATATATGTATTTTTTTATAAAAGAATTTTATGTCTTCTATTTTACTACAAAAAATGTCTTTACATATTTAAAAAAATGTATTTTTTTATAATAAATAAATACAGTATCTTATACTAATATATAAAGCTAAAGAGTGTTTGTTTGATTATTTGTTTGCTTGAACACGCTAATCTCAGAAACTATTGATCTGATTTGAAAAATTCTTTCAGTGTTAGATAGACCATTTATTAAGGAATTCTATAGGCTATATATATATCATCACGCTAAGACCAATAGTGTATAATGTACTAAAAGCTAAAAGTATTTAGGTAGTTCCAAGGTACCAGTCATCGCGCCACTCTCCTCATCAATCTAAGGTATTAATCAGACTCAAAAATAAAATAGGGTAATCATAGAATTTCCAGGAGGTGCTATTACCCCAACTTGGCACATGGCACACGCCCCCATCGCATTTCCCCCGCGGTAGTAAGTCCACAAGGTGATTTTCCCTCGTCAGATCGTCCTAATTTTATTTTGGAACCCTAAATAACATGAATGCATTTCCAGGGACCCCTGACGATCGAGGCTACAGTGATGGGCAAATATCTATCAATAGTATTGGAGTTCTCCGCCTTCAACGTGGGATACTGTACTTCATACTACGTTAGATTTGTCAACAAACTAGCCAATAGAAAAAACCGATATAAATACGTCCGGTTTTTGACGCTTAGTAAGTATGTCCTTCAAGACCACGGGCCATAAAAATGGACCCGGACTTTTGGAGGGCTTACGTGGGGCCATGAGAAGGCCAACACGTAGAGGCCCTTTAGACAAATTTAATCTAATTGTGGCGTGACACTAAACGGCAATTATCCCTGTCTATACCATATAAAAATGCACCCAAGGACAAGCCCCGGTCAGTGTAGGACTATAGTAGGAAATGAGAACAAAAGGTACCGGGCTACTGGGATGAACTGCTAGTGGAACTAGGAAGTATTAGTATTTTTTTTATAATAAATAGGTTTGCGTTTGACCACGATCACGTCCAATGCCGGACGATAACGCGGTCCAAAAACACGCTTACCTGGATAGTACCTATTCACACGAGACTTGAAGACACCCGGATTGTACTTTTCCGGAAACACGGACTCTGACAGTGCATTCTACAACTCCCGTACGTAGAAGGAACGTGGAAGTGAAACGTTTAGTTCGAACTGGTAGCGTTTCCACTGTGAAACGATGGCGTAGACCAGAGGGCCTTGTGGTTCGAAGATGGAATGGTGTAGATCAGGTCGAATAATTCAACCGCACACTCTCCGAAATGAATCCTATAAAAAACCGATAGACTAGCAACCCGGCGTCGATGCTCTAGGCTTTGAAGCCTTGTATTGACAAGTTGGTCGCTACCAATCAACCTCTTGGCTTTTCTCTCACATTTCCAAAGGCCCGGTCCTTGTACCTTACCGATCGTTCATTTACCTTACTATCTAATGTCAAAATTCAACCGGCATCACCGGGCAAATGATTATATAGTAAGATACAGGAACTGGCCATAATACTAGTACATTGTATATACATTACAACGCTTATTAAGGAAAAGAACATGATAAATGCAGTCACAGGTCCAGGTCTTGCTATCAGACAAATATTGATTTCGGAGAGGTTTTGTTACCAGACCGAGCACGTTATCCGGCAGATATTGTTTTCAGACAAGTTTTTTTCACTGACAGATGTTGCCCTCAGACTATCTTACACCCATACAGGCCTAGCCTTCAGGTAGGGAATTTTAGATAATTCCTATCCTCAGATATTTCTTGCTCTCAGATAGATCTTACTGTCACATAGATCTTACCCTCAGACAGGATTTGCTTTGAGACAAGTCTTGCTCTCAAACAGATCTTATAATTTCAAATAAGATCTGTTGACAGTAAGATCTATCTGAGAGGAATAAATGTCTGAGGGTAAGACAGCCATTATATTTACAAAGATTGTTTTTCTCAATTTGTGAAATGAGGTCGCACTCGGTATTTTGCTATACTAAAACGTAGTCCAATAGAGCACTGATTTTCAGTGCCAACCTCCAAAACAACACATGTTATGCAACCCACCCTAAAACAAGAAAATATAATTGTACCTAATAAATTTCAATGTACAAGCACGGAATAAATCCAGAAAACAGAATGACGTTAAGAATATAATAAATAGATAGATAGAAATAGATTCTATTCTCAGATATTAAAAATTCTTACAGTTTCTTTTTAATTTTGAACTTTGGTTTGCCTTCCACCAGATGCCGCTGCAACATTAATCGAACCAAAGACGGTGCACCTCATCCCAAGCGGAAGATTCAATGCGACCTCCATAGACGTCAAATGCAGGTCGTGTACCCTCAAAGGAGTCATGATACGAGGTCTAGATGGAGCAGTATTTAATTTAGACTCTTCGAAATTCAGCATGAAGCCGTCTCTTGATTTGTAAGTATGCAGAAATATTTATTTCCCTCCTGAGCTTAAAGAGGTTGTTCTCGCAGATTCTCATCATTAAAATGACATGACATGACAGAAGGAGTGTTAGAAAAGGTATAAAAAGGTGACCATGTAACGGCCAGCGGTTTCAGAGCTGAACGGGATCTTGAATAAGAGACTGGTTCAGGATTTATGCTTATATTAGCAATCAAAACACTTGTACATTATGTGTTCAGCTCGAGGCCCGATACAATTCTGTCCTCGATTGTTTTGGGAGGCGTTCTACATTTCTATTTGAAATCATTGTATTTCTTAATATATATATGACGACTAAAGAGGTTAGTCGTTACATCCCGCGGGCCTCCGAGAAAATTTTCGTCACGGTGGAGTGAGGAAAATTTCCTCCAAACAAAACCTTAAGCTAATAACCCTACCTAAGACAGGAAAAGTCACAATGCACAAGATGGCACTTGCTAAGTGTCCAACCAGTCTGTAGTTCCATACGCCCTGACTCCGGCTGACAAAACCTGCCTAAAAGTCAGACTGTCTTATCTACAAGTGAGCCCAATGAAGAATGTTTTAAAATTTTGGAAAAAACTAAACTCTGATTAGTGCCCAACACAAACTTTTTGAAATAATACGATGGACAGCGATGGTGAAAATGCATATATATGGTAACTAATACAAATCTAGGATTACTAAAAATGTCATTCTCTTATATATAAAATAAATTAAGAATAAAAATACAAAGAGTTCGTAACAACTACATTTTGAAAAAAAGACGAATAATAATAATTACTAGTGGTCGAAATTCGACCATAATTAATTTAAATTATAAGTTTAAACATTATTAAGGTTGTATTGTCAAAGACTACTTCTATAATCACAGATTTCGCCAAGGCTATGTTAATTTGACTTTAACAATAAACAAAAGAGTTGTGTGTCAAATACATGGTAGTGTGAGTAATGTTTTTTTTATTGATTTAATGCACTTCTCTATATAAACTACAAGTGTGCGAAATTTCATACTACTCAGTCACAGTTCCGTCACGTACAAAGTTTTTGCTTCACGTATATAATATAATATATATATATAATAATAATATAATAATAATAATTATGAAGTAATGTTATGTTGCTTAGGAGTTTGTTGCGACCCTTCTTCTCATTTAACAGTAACTAAAATTGCTTTGGAAGCGGCGATTGACTCATGACTTTGAATAAGTAATCTGTAAGATTCCATTTTATAATAAATACATTCATTTTTCATTTGTGACCTAAGCTGATAAATAAGGTCATCTAAGACTAAACTCGTGAAAGTTAAAATGGCTAAAAATATTAGTTGACTCACTATACATATGTAGGAACCATTACTTGCCATATTAAAAAAAATCTGTCAGCAACCATTATTTTAATTTATAATAAAATATATATTTTTCTATTCTTTTTAACTTTGCTGTTTACTGTCCACATTGTACTGTTCTTCCTTTTATTATTTTACTTCTTTTTAATTTAATTATACCTAGACATTAGTTCTTAAAAGTATCCTCTCAGTCAGGTTGCCTGGAAGAGATCGCTTTAAGCGATAAGGCCGCCTTTTGTTTTGCCGTTAAAGTATTGTAATTATTCATTCTGTAATTGTTTATTTGATGAACAATAAAGTGTTTTCTATTCTATTCTATTCTAACCATCTGTAGCTGGTTCGTGCTTTTGGGTAATGTTTGGATTTGGACTCTTTACAAAGCAAAACGACGCCATCGAATGTTAAAAACGGAAATGGAAGATTTTATTTTCTTTTAAATAAATTTATAACACTGACATTGACAAACAAAGAACACATACACTCTCGGGTAATGGCGGCGCCATATGTTCGCGTCGGTAACACCATCGATATCATTATATGTATAGATAACGGGGGTTGTTATATTGTGAATATTTTCCCATTTTCCAGACACGGAAAACCGTAAGTTTATAAAACAGTTTCTTTTAATCTAATTTTCTTATTTAACGAGATACTTTTCCTTGTAGTTAACATTTTATAATTTATTTTAACACATAGCGTTTATCTAATTTATTATAGCATATTTAGTTCTTCAATTTGCGAATTTGAAGCAATTTATTTAAAACAATAAACTACCAAAAATGAAACTATCCTATAAATAAAACTAACTTAATAATATATATAAAATAGTAAAAAAAAAACCTATACTAAAGCCTGTCCAGCCCCACCAGACCACTGTCGCTGGGTGTTGTACCTAGAAGGCTGGCAGCATTCCCTCGCTGGATACAGAGGCTAATCCTTTGAGCGAGGTAAGCTCTACCCTTCCGGTCTCCTGTTGTATCAACCAGACGTTTTTTAATATTTTTAAATAATTTGTGGACACTTGGCCCCCTGGACCCAAAGTCTCCACCCGAAACGCCTATTGTGTATAATATTTTTATTCTTGACTTTTGAAAATTGAAAAATTATATTTATATTTATCCGTGCAGGAACGGAGAAAGAATACAATTTCCTGCGGCCCGGCGGCCTGTCGTAAGAGGTGACTAAACAACCCACAGCCAGGTGGTAGGGCATTTGCCCGCTTGAATGGCTACCACCCCTGGTCTAGAGTATGCCGCCATAATAACCTTGAGTTTTGTTCCGGCATTAGTGGCCCGGTTCCAGTCTTAAGAGAACAGCAGCGCATTTGTAGCACCTTTGGTGTTGCAAATTTCCATAGGCGATGGTAACCGCTTTCCATCAAGTGGGCCGTCTGCCTGTCTGCTAAACTCATGCAATAAAAAAAATTAGAATATTCGATTATCATATCATAGTATTCGCTGTAACCAAAATCGGTTTTGAGATATATTCTACTATAGTACAGTATATTTGTAAATAAATATTTTTGCAATACCTAGGTCCAAAGTTTTAGAATTAGATCTAAACGAAGCAAAGCCTCAAGACTTCGGAGATTACTTCGCCATCATACAAAATGAAGAGGGTACCGAAGAACGGATCAAAATTATTTCTATACTCTGTAAGTATCGTTTAAACATGGGAGAAGAATTAGAGTGCCTTTCCACCAGAGATTTGCTATGCAGCTATACTGCGAGAATGTAAAAGCTAAGCTATGAAACTATTTGACTGTTTCCACTGATGCTAAACTATTTAGCGGAGCGAGTATGTGCTATGAAAATGCGCTGCTGCCACTCGCGACCATCCATAGCACGCATCCATAGCTCGCATCCATAAAACGCGTCCATAACACGCACCCATAGCAAGCACCCATAACACGCATCCATAGCACGCATCTATAACACGCACCCATAGCATACACCCATAACGCGCATCCATAGCACGCACCCATAACACGCATCCATAGCACGCATCCATAGCACGCATCCATAGCACGCATCCATAACATGCATCCATAGCTTACATCCATAACACGCATCCATAGCACGCATTCATAACATGCATCCATAGCTTACATCCATAACACGCATCCATAGCACGCATGCATAACACGCACCCATAGCATGCACCCATAACACGTATCCATAGCACGCATCCATAACACGCACCCTTCCATATAAAAATATGAAGCCTAGTTGAATCAGTTGCCACTAGTGCTATGTTTTGTGGACCAATGAATATGATTAGTGGATATCAAACACATCCATAGTAACGTTGCATAGCATATATCTGGTGGAAGGACACCCGTCTTTCCTTGCTAGGTGATTTCCTTCCTAAGGTGTGCACCATGTCGTAATTATGATAGATCCTTAATGTCTTTTTCTTTGTTTTATTTTAGCACCAGGTAAACAATTTAGTCAATTTATGTCCAATACGTGGTGGTCCATATTGATTGTGGGATTTGTACATATGGGGTCCATTAAGCATGACATCAAAGCCCGCATCTCAGCAGCTTAGATCAAGTGGTGTGAGGTGATAGGTGTCATTTGTGACTCCAAAGACCCGGTTAACCTAAAAGGACAGATCTACAAATCCATCATTAGATCGGTCCTTTTGTATGGCAGTGAAGAGTAGCCTGTATTTGGGGCATAAGCAAAAGCTGCGTGTCACGGAGATGAATTTGCTGCTGTGGATGTCTGGAGTCACGCGGGAAGACCTCGTCATAAACTCCCTCCCTCATCTAGGGCAGTATTCATGTCCGTGGGATAAAGATAAACTCGGCTAATTATGTAGAGAACATATGTATGCTAGCTATATCGCCTTCGCAAAATTCTGGTCGAAGGGGAAGGCCCAGGAAATGCTGGCTTGACATTGTGAAGGATGACTTGCGTACCAATGGTCTCAAAACGGGGGATGCCGAAGACCGTGCGAAGTGGAAATTAGAGTAGAAATTACAGGGCAAGAATAGGAAATAATTTAAATTATATATTTAAGCTGTGATTCTTTTATTAATCATATAATAAAAATAATAATATCAATTATTACTTTACAGAAAAAGGTAATTTTGTTAATAACAATGATTGTAATGAAATAATTGGAAACAAATTTTCTAACTTTAGAAAAAGTCGTGACCTCCTTCCTCCTATATAGATTTTATAAAAGCATACAAAGTTCGACGGAGTTTTATTAAAAAAGGAGTACTTATTTAAAATTATATTTATCGTGATCTCTTAAGAGCACGGGTAATAAAAATGGCCTGGACTTTTGGAGGGCTTGCGTGGGGCCATGGGAAGGCCAACACGTAAAGGCCCCATCGATATTTTTTTATGTAAATGTGGCGTAAACTTACCGAAGATTATCCCTGTCTACACCAAATAAAAAAGCACCCAAAGACAAGCGTTCAACAAGTAGTGGAACTACGGTTCGGGGACTATGGAGTCTGCCCGTTGCAATGTTCGAGGAACATGGATAAAATGGCAGACGGTGACTCGCCACTCCCAGCATGGGCCCCAAAAATACCGTACAAGATTGGCGAGGGACAACAGGGTGTGAGCGGCTAAGGGGTGTGGAGATGTGGGCTGCAGGTTCACCGAAGCTACTTCCGACTTTATGCAATTTATCACTTCCACCCCTGGAGCTTGAGTCTTAGCTCTAGCGATCTTGTCACTCCGTGCTGGGTAAGGCAAGTACGGAGGCGGGTCCGAAGTGTAGCTACTCACCTAAGGCTTCGCCACAAAGCCCCCTTGCTTAAGTTGTAACAATATAATAATATCTAGAGTAACCCACTCTAGATATTATTATATTGTTACAACTTAGTCAAAATTCTACGAAGCAAGCCGACAAATGTGAATGTGCACGTGCCGGCCATAAAGCCCAAGTTTATTACCTGCCCGCATTTGCACTTCTTTTGTTTTCATTATGTTTAATATTTGTAATTAGAAAAGCCGCCTATTGTGTATTGTAATCCTCTCTGGTAAGCAGTGACCAGGTGTGGTTCTAAGAATCCATTGTTTACATGGTCGTGACATGTTGTAATCTGAGTATAAAGGGACGCCCGAACGGAGAGATCGGCAGTCAAGCGACGATTACGATACGAGCAAGACGTGTGTACATTTGATGAGCGATATAGTGACGGACTTATTGCGTCCGGTTATAATATTTGTACCTATGTTATGCGTGTTTGTGTAGTTCTTATAAATTCTATAGTAATTCCAAACGGCATTTTAATTCGAGTCCCGCACTCGTAACAATATTATAGACTTAAGCACCTACTCTTTATACCTACTATATTGTCTATACCCGACTTCATAAGATAGTATAGGTTAGAAGCGTCTCAAATTATTTCAGTGTCAACTACCCAATTGCGTGTTCGATTTTGTTCGTATTAAACATATGCAATTAAATATTATTGTTACGAGCTACAGGACTCGACTTAAAATAAATGCCGTTGGAATTACTAAACAGTTTATTAGAACTGTACAAAGACGTATAAAACAAATACAAATAGAACTGGATGCAACCAGTTCACACTGCACGATTCAATGCAATTTGACACGCGCAAAGTCCGTCGTCTATATCGCTAATCAAGAGTACTACAATCGTCTTACTCGTATCGTAGTCGTCACTTGACTGCCCATCTCTCCGTTCGGACACCCTTTTATACTCAGCTTAGGACCGTGTAAACAATGATTTCGACGAATCACACCTGCGCCACCATCGACGCTATTCCCAGAAAACATAATTCTGCACACCTGCAGGATTATGTCTGCGAACGGCCATAAACAAGTACAATAACAATAGGCTATTGTCTAAACAAAAGAACCAGGTTTTATGGCAGGCAGATGTACTGTCCCAACTTGTAACATTATTAATAAATACATTATTATTGTTAGTATTAAAATGATTGTACATATTTTAATTAAAATTTAATTTGGATATATTGCAATAAATTATGTTGGTAAAATATTTATATTATTTATTGTTACTTTCAGATGTTGGTAAGTTTTCATTAATTTGACTTTTCATATTGAAAACTTAAAACATGAAAGACAAATGGGAAATGGCTATACTGACCTCTCTCTATATTCTATATGCTTATTATAATTCGGCAGACAAACACACATTTTTTTTTTTAGTTTAAGACATTTATTTCTCAAAAGAATTTACAATTCACTTACAGAGAAATAACTAGTTACATTTAATTTTACATACAAATATACCCCTAAGATAAGCATTATATGCTTGTGTTATGGGCAATATAGAACAGACAACACTGAGGCGGATCCCAGACATTCAGACCATAGTAAATTACGTCACACGTTAAGGAAAACCTTAAAAATATTTCCAACTCTATTTAGTTATAGTCTATATTATATCTCTATACAGTTCCGTAACTATTTATATTACAACTAGCTGATGCCCGCGACTTCGTCCGCGCCACGATCGCGATGTAGAATTATGATGATGAAATACGGTATGCTAGACAATATTTTTTTAAGGTTTTACTTTTTCGCGGAATCTCGTCTTTTTAATGTATAAATTGTTTTATTGTATGATGATACCGGCAATATCAATAGTTAGTTAGGTGCATAAGTTGTATAATAAGCTGTTTAAGTATTTTTTTTAACTATCCCACGGCAACTCTTTAATTTTTCGGGATCAAAAGTATCCTATATGTTGACCAGGGATATAAGCTACTGCCGTACAAAATTTCGTTTAAATCGGTCCAGTCGTATCGGAGATTAGTCCGTACAAACAGACAGACGAACAGAGAAACAAAAAATTTGAATAAATCTATGATCGTTCTATTTTTCATTCATTATACAGAAATTCGACCGCGACAGTTTTATTATATATATATATATAATATTTATATGTCGGAGGAAGCTATGAGTCGGGTTGATTGTTGTTTGCATGTATAACGTACAATATTATTTGTTTACATTTTAATTACTTTTAAAATTCTTAATTTAATTTAATTTGATTTGTTAAATCTTTCTATAACTTAAAAATCGTCCTAACGTAATAAAAGTTATAAATATTGTAATTTAACAAGCGACCAATCAGAGCAGAGGACGTGCCTCGAGCGGGCTCGAGGCGCCATCTGTACTTAAGGGATGCGGATGAGTTTTTGTGCCACACGTGTTACCGGTGCGCCCGCCGCCCGCACCCCCGCTCAACGATGCCCACCGTGTGGCACCAAAATCACGCGCCTCGTTTTCTCGCGGTTCCGCGTCGGGACAACCGCGATCGAGCTCCGCGAGTTCGACGACATCGCGTTCGCGATCGCCCATACACCGCGTAATCGATTCTCGTCGAGAAATCGAATTATCTCCTGACGGTCCGCAATACCTCAGGGATGCCCCTCTTCCACCGGCCGATGAAATCACCCCCATGGATGTCGCGCCTCCCGCGAACATCCCCTTAAACCGCGAGGACGATGACGGTTTCATAACCGTCAATCGTACCAAAAAACGGAAGACCCAGAGGGAGGTCCCCCCAACCCCGCTCCCACTGCGGGCACAAAACCAACAGCGGCACCTTCCAGCCGCCCTGGGCCACCTTCACAGCGCCCGCCGCCACCCCTGATCATCCGCGAGAAAGCCCATTGGCTTCAACTCGCTAAGGAGCTGCCAGGTAAGGCAATCTCTATAAAAGAAGCCCGTGATACCCAACACGGCATCAAAGTTATGGTCACGTCTTCAAGTGACCACCGCTCCCTAACATCCTTGTTATGTGACCGTAAAATCGGTTACTATACTTATGCCCAGCCGGAAGAAAAACGCCTTCGGGCTGTAATCCGCGGACTCCCACAGGAAATCGAGTGTTCCTACTTTCTCGAGGACCTTAAGTCCCAAGCTGTACCGGTGCACGAAGTGCACCGTATGCACAGAGGCGACGCAACAAAGTCTCCTCTAAACCTAGTATTGGTTGTCCTCGACCTCTCCCCAGAGGGGAAAAAGATCTTCGAACTTGAGAAGGTCTGTGGCCTCTCTGGCCTTCGTGTGGAACGCCCACACGAAAAACATACACTGCGGCAGTGTCATCGTTGCCAACTTTATGGGCACTCTGCCCTACATTGTCAATCCCGTCCCAGGTGCGTCAAGTGCCTGGTCGACCACGGGACCTCGGAGTGCACACGCACCCGGGACTCCCCGGAGCCACCGAGCTGCATTCTCTGCGGCCAAGCGGGTCACCCCGCTAACTACAGAGGCTGTCCTGCCGCCCCCCGACCCAAACGTAAGGTCGGAAAGGGCAACGCCCAAAAAGGCACTAGAAAAGTGCCGAACAAACCCGCATTCTTGGCGGCCCCCCCTCCAGTGGTAAATCACTGGACGGGTCTTCCCACGACGGAAGCGTTCCCTCCACTAAGGACGCGCGCCCCAATTTTGGCCGGCCTACCCCAAGCAACCCCTGCCCCCGCCCCCATTTTAAAAGCACCTTCTGGGCCGTCACCCCACCACTCTTTAGCGGAGGACTTAGCCTTGGCGACTAAATTCGCCAAGAACTTGCCTTTCGACCTAGCAGAGGTCCAACTCTTGGCTCAAAAACTGAGACAAGTTGCAGAGTCTGATCAACCCTCCCTCCGGGATCAACTCGTGATCGAAATGGATCACGCGTACCTCTTCCAGGTACTTAGGTCGTTATAACTAAACAACCTAGTTAAATTATTGTTACCGGTAACAAATGGCGCATGTAGGTAGAAATAAACCACGCTCATTGACTCTGGCGACTTATAACGCCAACGGCCTTCGAAACCAGCGCGACTTGGTCCATGACTTCCTGGTTACCAATCAAGTAGATATACTACTAGTGCAGGAGACCTTCCTGAAACCGAGTGAAAGAGATCCAAAGATCTCTAACTATCGGGTCACTAGACATGACAGGATAGGCCGTGGTGGCGGCACCCTGATCTATTTCAGAAGATCTCTACACTGCATGCCTCTAGTCACCCCACCACTAGTAGGTATGGAGGTATCCGCCTGCAGACTAGCAATGACTGGCCACCAACCTCTAGTCATAGTCTCAGCATACCTCGCGTGCCAGAAAACCCTTATTAAGAAAGACCTAGAAGCCCTATTCAACTTAGGCCCAGCTGTTATAATAGCCGGAGATCTGAATTGTAAACACGAACAGTGGAATTGCAATACCACTAACCCCAATGGCAGAGCCCTAATAAATATATCAGACAATCTTTTGTTTGATATAATAACTCCCATGACCCCACACGATACCCCCCAACCGCGACTGGGGGACCCCAAACACTCTCGACCTAGCATTACTGAGGGGCCTAACTCTTCAGTTCCATTCGATCGAAACGATGGACGATATAGACTCGGACCATCGCCCGGTTATCCTCAAATTAGGACAACAGACGGACCAGACATCTGAAACTAGGACCTCTGTGGACTGGTTGAGACTTGGGGACCTCCTCAAGGCAACAGAATCACAAGACCTGGACCGCATCCCGGACCACATCGAATCCCACCAAGACACGGAGACGGCGATCGAGGCCCTCACCAGCCACCTTCAATCCGCAGTGCGGAACTCGTCCAGACAGGTGCCAGTGGAGAATGACCGCCACTTATGCCTGCCGGACGAAGTGAGGGTACTGCTGAGGGAAAAGAGAACCGCCTCCAGAGCTCACGACAGATATCCCACCGAAGACAACAGAGTCCGACTCCGCCAACTAGAGCGCGAGGTCAAACTACGTATCCGGGAAGTCAGGGAACAACGTTGGGACAGAACGTTGAGAGATATCGAACCAACTCACCAGGCGTACTGGAAGCTGGCTAGAGCTCTCAAATCAGATACCCTCACTGTCATACCCGCGCTAGAAAGAGCCGACAACACCGAGGCGTTCGATGATGAGGAGAAAGCCGAATGCCTTGCTCAGAGTCTAGAGCTTCAATGCTCCCCACTACACAAAACGTCGACCAGTCACACCTGACGGAGGTGGACTCCGAGGTTGAACGTAGATCCTCCTTACCAGCGGAAACCACACTCGACCCAGTCACGGTGGAAGAAGTGCAAGATCTGATCAAGTCCCTCAAACCACGAAAGGCCCCAGGGATCGATGGCATTAACAATCGCGTGTTAAAACTCCTCCCCGGCCACTTGATTATAATCTTAGTGAGCATCTTCAATGCCGCCATAACAAACTGCTCTTTCCCCGCGATCTGGAAGGAAGCAGACGTCATCGGTATTCACAAGCCTGGAAAACCGGCTAATAAACCGTCCAGCTACCGCCCAATCAGCCTACTGAGCACACTCAGCAAGCTTTACGAGAGGGTCATCCTCTCTAGACTAAGAGATTTTGCCATCAGCAAACATCTACTACCCGATGAGCAGTTTGGATTCCGTGCCAGACACTCATGCGTCCAACAGGTGCACCGCATCACGGAGCACATACTATCCCACTTTGCCTATCGCCCTCGTCGCCCTATAGGAACAGCCGCACTGTTCCTTGACGTAGCTAAGGCCTTCGACAAGGTCTGGCATAACGGTTTGATTTACAAGCTGTACCAGTTCGGTGTACCAGACAGACTCGTGCTCATCTTGCGAGACTTCCTCCTAGGCCGTAGCTTCCGTTTTCGAGTGGAGGGAACACGCTCGTCCCCTCACCCACTCACAGCCGGTGTACCACAGGGCTCGGCACTATCTCCACTACTCTTCACGCTGTACACCAGCGACATCCCAAAAACTCCAGATGTAGAGTTGGCCCTCTTCGCGGATGACACTGCACTCTATACATCAGATCACAACCGACAAATGGCTTGCGCCCGGCTACAGGTAGCTGTAACAGAGCTAGGCGAATGGTTTCGCAAATGGAGGATAGAGGTAAACCCGGAGAAAAGCGCAGCAATGTTCTTTTCCCCGGGCACGCTTCGCTCTCCCAAACGCGCTTGCCTTCGCTTAAAAGCCATCTCGCTCTACGAACAAGAGATCCCCTGGGCAAAGTACACCAAATACCTGGGTGTCACTCTAGATCAGAACTTGCGCTTCAACGAGCATATCACTATAGTCCGGAATAGAGCGCGATTTGTGATGGGTCGTCTAGCACCCATGATAGATAAACGAAGCAAAATGTCCCTCAGACACAAGCGTACTCTATATAAAACATGCATCCGCCCCGATCATGACATACGCGAGTGTGGTATTCGGCCATGCCAAGCCTGCCCTTTTAAAGAAACTGCAAATCGTTCAGAATAAATTCATGCGCAGAGCCTTCGGTGCTCCCCTCTATATGCGTAACGTCGACATCCACCGCGATCTGGAGCTTCCCTCCATCAAAAACTACATTACGTCGCTCTCGCGTAAGTATTTCGATCTAGCGCCGCACCATCGAAATCCCCTCGTCGTGTCCGCGTCCGATTATAAGCCTCGACGAAAGGCTCTCGTGCGACGACCGCGTAACATCCTCATGGACAAGGTCGACGATATCACAAAACGGCTGGCTCGGATCAGCCCGCCCGCGGTTAGGACGGCAGGCTGGCAGGCACCGACAGACAGACACAGACGGCGGCTTCGACGCCGCCAATCACGATCTCTCTACGTCCCCGCGAGGGGCGCCAGGAGACACAGCCCCCCCATAGGATAGACTAGGCGTGTTGCTGGGAAGTTTCTTTCGCCGTTTCTTCTCTCCCAGCCATAACACGTTGCGAAACGGCAGTAAGATAGTATAGGCCACCGCGAACCGCCGATCCCGGTCCGCCGGGATCCTTCCTCTCGGGCTTTATATTACCCGTCGCCCGCTCTCAATTAGTGCATTGTGTCGCCTTATGGTGGGCATCATTAGATTCATCCCCCTCTCATGGCAACAGTCCAGCCGAGGTGAAACTCCCTAGGGAGCCCCCTCGAGCAAGTTGCCTCCCGGGCTCGAGCGCCTTCGCTTCGCAAAGGCACTCGCCCCGAAAACCCCGGTAAAGTTGTGAGGTCTTCGGATCAACAACATAAAGTCAAGTCCAATAAAAAAAAAATTGTGCCACATTAGAGCGATAGCAACGGATCGAGTTGGATCGTTGAGAATTTATAAGGAAAGGGTTAAAGTAAGATCGGTGTCCTGAAACAGGCGCTCGGTCTTAACTGTGACAAAATACTGTTTAAATCTAAATTAAAAATGTAAACCGCGACCATTGTGTTTTGTGCTCGCATTTTAGAATAGAATATACTTTATCGTACAATAAAATTAATGAACTAATACACAAAAACAGCTTAGAATTAGGTACAAATGGCGGTTTTATTGCTGACAGCGATCTCTTCCAGACAACCTTGGGATGGAGAGAGAAATATGGCACAAAAGCTAGGGCAGGGTTTGTTGCACAATATTTTAAAATTGTTAAACATTTTATATACTAATATTATTATATAAATATACATATAGATTCATATACACATGATTAAATACATAATAATATTATACTACATATATATATATATATATAATAACAGTGAGCGATTATTACGTACAGTCATCTGTACACGTATCTACAGTACCCTTACGTAAACACGATTTTTTAAATTCTATTTTAACATATTCTTTCTTGGTTTCAGATGACGGTAAACAAATTTTATTTTTCTAAAACTCATAGCAAGAATTTTGTAAACGTTTGTAATTTCCACGTAACCCTCATTCGCAAACTGCCAAGCACTTATCCGGTGTGTCGTAGCCGAGTAATGGGACCAGGGCACTCTGCGTCTATTATGCGTGGGGGGCTCCAGACCTCCCTCGTTTTAATACATCAATGGGAGGAGGTGAATGTAGCCTCGCCTCCAAACCCCTATTCGCCATCTGCGATAGGGGTCCGCTTGCTTACCTTCGTCTTACCATCTTCTACTTTCCACCATATCTCTACTACGCTGCGCAACGACAGGTCTCAGCCTATTACGACCAAGAGACCGTTTTTACAGTCTCCATGAGGAAGCCAAATAACAATACCAAATATAACGCTTAACTTCTTTATGGAACCTGTTCATTACACAAACTAACACAAATACATTATACTTCTTCTCTTTCTATCCTATTAGTGTGTATGTATATCTATCGCCCTCCCTCGCGTCTAATTAGGGATAACCAGTTTTTGGACTAATACGCACTTAGCCGCTTTCATTGCTCTTTCCAGCACTAAAAGCGCCACTGACCAAAGAATCACTGACTCCTGGATCTCATTTCGACAAGAACATCAAGTACCAGTGTGCAGACTGTGAGGTTTACGACATCACATGCAATGGGGAGAGTGTGATAAGTGTACCTGGGGCAAGAGTCTCCATCACCCCTCATTTGAAGCTGATAAATTTCAATTTTCCGAGGTAAGTAGGTAAGCAAGGTAAGGGGAGTTAAGTAAGTATAGCAATTAAAGTAAGTTTTAACATACTCGTCTCCCAAACTTAACCAGTCTTAATTCAAACGTACACTTTAGGAAGATGCAGATACTTACCGGCCATGGGTGCTTCGATAAGTATCTGAATCATATCGTGGGCTGCCTGGCTTCCCCTCAATGCTACCTATGTGGAGCGCTGGACTCTGCGTTTCATACGCTGGTTGAGTGCGAAGCATGGGCACCACAGAGATATGAACTCAAGACCGTCGTAGGTTCGATTGATTCGCTGGGCAGTCTGGTCCAGGCCATGCTGCACAGCGACGATCATTGGGAGGGAGCGGTCAAATTCTGCGAGGCAGTAATATCTCATAAGGAAGCTGCTGGACGAGGAAGAGAGATGCAGGTATGCGCAAGATCTCCTCCCTTAATCCTTTCAGCATCTAGGGAGCGGAGGATTCATCGCCCTGTTAACGAAGTGAGTCTATCCTGCTTCCCGGGGCATTCTCAAGCACTGATGCGCAGGTTCAGCGTGGGCATAACTACGTTCTAAGTCTCGCGCTTTTCCTACCATAAGTGCGAGACACATGGGATGAGGGTGGTTTTAGTGGGGTATTGGCCCATGGGTTACCTTTCCACATAGAGGAAGGTATCTTGCTGAGTCCCCACACATGCCGGCGATTGACTCTGTTAGCTGCGCTATCTTCAGTGGCTAATCTCATAGCTTTGATCTAATCCCTAGCAAAGGACCCACCCGATAGTGTACGAAACGTATTGTTACATGCCGTCAAAGATAAGCGCACAGCTATCTGTCGTAAGCGCAGTTTATTGTCTTCCCGGATTTAGGAATTCTTTTGTGTTTTGAATTTGTATTCATGTATTGTATTGTATTTATAACCATCATTAGCGTCGAACTAATCCTTATTGTTATTATTTTAGACTTTGTTAGCCGTTCGCAGGTGTACAAATTACTATTTCTCGGAAACTCAGTGCACGTGGCTATTTTTTTTGTACTGCGTAGTTGATATAAGACAATGCCCGAATGGAGGGGTGGACAGTCAAGCGACGACTACGAAACGAGTAAGACGTTTGTAGTACTCTCGATTAGCGATATAGACGACAGACTTTGCGCGTGTCGAATTGTATTGAATCGTGCAGTGTGAACTGGTTGCATCCAATTGTATTTGTTTTATACGTGTTTGTACAGTTCTAATAAATTCTATAGTAGTTCCAACGGCATTTTTAATTCGAGTCCTGTAGCTCGTAACAGTATTTCCCCCGCCTCGAAAAAAAGTACACTTATATGACACGGATACGACGTCATTTATGTAATCTAACTCTTTACCGAATTTCATTTAAATCCTTTCAGTAATTTTCAAGTGATTAAAGTATGAAATATTAGACAAAAATATTTATTATTTATTAGACAAATATTATTATTAGACAAAAAACAAACAAAGCTTTGATTGTTTTCTCTTTTTAAAAATTCATTATGCAAAATTAAAACTACATTTTAAAGGTTTTAAACGTAACGTAACGTTTTACAGATTTATTAGGTATATTACTAACTATTGTACTCGTGGATATAATAAATATTCATGCACTGCTTTCAGTTTTGAAGAAATCAACGCATGTGTATACATTGTACTCTTCAAAAGAGGAATTCAAGAGTACAATAGAATATTCGCCGTTCTGGAGAGTGAGTTTTAATACCAGTTTTTAGGGTATGATACCCAGTTTGGTAAATGCTGGTTCATGATATTGTGACTGAACTCGAACTAAATTGGACCGATTTTGATGCAATTTTTGTGTGTTCAAGTGGATTCGAGAATGTTTTATATTCACAATTAGACATAGATGGCGCTAGAATCGGGACCGAGATTTTTATTTTTCATAGCAGGACAACCTGTGCCGGGGTTGCGAGTATATTATATACGTTATATTAACCTATGTTTAAGTAAACTATGTTTTAACGGGTTTTAAGCGCGTAAAAATAGTAATTTTATTTTTTTCTTGCTCATAACATTTTATTAGTTTTATATAATACATAAACTAAATTAAAGTATGAAAAAGAAACCTAAAATTAAAAATAGAACTAAATAATAAAAGAGAGGGCATAATTATAGATAATAATCTCTGAGCAAAATAGACGCCAGCCTTTTGGTCGCGTATTTATTATTAAATACCTGCCTATGTATTTCGAATTTTAATATTAACCTATTTTTGTTTTCGTTTTACAGATGCTTGTAAGTTTACAATGTACATTTTTTGTTTATTTATTATTTCATATAGTGTGTCGTCGAAGCTTCGTCGGCGTTGCCATAACGACTGTTTTTAGTGAATTGCTAGAACGGCATAGGAAAAGAGAAAGCGACCGCAGCGCCATCTTTTTTGCTATATATTCGTCGATCCCAAGGAAACGACGTCATTAATCAGTATAAAAAGTATCATTACTGTTAACCCGGGATATAAGCTTGCTCTATGTCAAGTTTCATTTAAATCCATTTCGTAGTTTTCATGTGACACTCTAACGGATAGACAGAGAAAAATTCTAAAAAGCTCCCCCTGATTTTTTTATGTAAACTCGATACCGCCAACAGATTTATTATATTTCTAGGATATGCCCGTGACTTCGTCTTCCTTTGTTCGTTCGCTTGACTTCAAATTCCCGCGGGATTCCCAGGACACAAAGTACCGCAACTATTGTTTTAGTGAAAACTATCGGATAAGCTAATTTCTATGTACCCGAACCTCTCTCGGGAAAATTTCCTTTGGGATTCCCGGAATAAAAAATAACACACATTTATTACACAAAATTTGCTATCGGTCAGTAAAAAATTCACAGTAGAATTCATTTTTTTTAAATCTGGTAATTTAAAATCATTCCCAGGAAAATTTGCGCGAGATTCCCAGGATAAAAAGTAGCGCAGAGTTTAAGTCTAAGAATTTGCTGTCTATCAGCCCAATAGTTTTTACATAAATCCAGAACAAACAGACAAGAAATCTAAAAAAAAATGCATCTTGTTCTCCATCATTTACATATCTATTTCTTACTTAATCCGTTGGCTCAGCGACCCAAAGTGGGTCTTGGCTTCCGAAACGAGAGCATGCCACTTTTCTCTGTCCTATTATTATTATTATATATTATTATAATTATTGGCTCGTAGCTCCGACAGGTCAGCCTCGACTCTGTCCTTCCAGCGATATTTGGGGCGGCCGACCGGACACCGACCTACCGGCCACCCCAAATATGCTTTCCTCACGCTGCGATCCTCTCCCATGCGTTCGACGTGACTGAACTGGCTGAGCTTTTATTTCTCCTATTACGTTAGGCTCGGCCACGAGATTCTATATAGTCTATTCTGTATGGTATATAGTCTATTTCAGTAGATTTCTTTAAATAGCTTTAATGTACTACAGACACGGCATGTTGAAAATATTATAATATTATAGATATTAATGAAAACTTATTAGATATAAATTAATTTATTATTTATATTTACGTTAATTTCTTTCCAGCACCAGGTAATAATATCTTTCAAACTTCAATTCCTATATTGGTCTCCAGACCTCCAGACTTACCTCTAGAAGGTTGACGGGAAGAAATCGCTGTAAGCGATAAGACCGCTGATTGCACTATTTAAATTATTGTGAATACTCATTTATACTACTTTCTTGTGTGCAATAAAGAATATTTTATTCTATTCTACAACATTAAGCCTGTGGGCAGCTCGTCACACATCTATATATATGTATATATATGTATATATATCTATATATATGTGTGCGTGTGTGTGTGCGTGTGCGTGTGCGTGTGCGTGTGCGTGTGTGTGTGCGTGCGTGTGTGTGTGTGTGTGTGTGTGTGTGTGTGTGTGTGTGTGTGTGTGTGTGTGTGTGTGTGTGTGTGAGAGCGCGCGCGCGTGTGTGTGTGTGTTGTGGATCGAGAGGATATCTTTGAACAATAAATTATAGCGATTATT
The DNA here is from genome assembly GCA_039645545.1 of Dendrolimus houi. Lineage (NCBI taxonomy): Eukaryota > Metazoa > Arthropoda > Insecta > Lepidoptera > Lasiocampidae > Dendrolimus > Dendrolimus houi. The sequence goes on from CM077146.1 coordinate 3,500,580, forward strand.
TAAGATAACTTTTCTATTACACAACATTATAATAATATTATACAGCACTTTTACAGGGCAGAAGAGAGAAGAGAAAGAGAAGAACTTAGAACGTCATAGGCCGCTGTCGTCTCGTCGTATGACAGTGACATTTAATTTTAGCGGGCAAAGGGTGCTGAAGCCAGGGCTACTCGAACAATATATATAAAGCAATATCTGTTCGTTAGTCTCGCTAAGAGTAGAGAACGGCTCGACTGGCGTGGCTAATTTTGGTTTTGAATTATTTATGGGGAAGGCCAGGGAAGGTTTAAAAGGTAGTAAATATGAAAAAAGTGCTTGGAATATTGTAAAAACAACAATTTCGTTTTCCCTTACAAACTATTCCCACCTGTCAAACATTTGATGTTCGTTCCGTCGTTCAGAAATCTACTTTTTTATTTATTGATTCTGAGGCGGTAAACGAAGTTTGCCGGGTCAGCTGGTAATACAATATAAATCAGTTTTGTTTTATTGTATTAGTTTATAAAGTCATTGTACTATTTTAAAAAAAGGTGTTTTTATGTTACGGGGTTTAATAGGCCTCGTGACGCCACAATGGTAGTTTTATTACAAGGTCTAGAATGCCCCGTACCGCAGAAACGGAAAATACAGATAAAGCAGTGTCGCTGTCAACGTGTTAAGTAAGAAGGTCGCCCATTGTTATTTATAATATTAAAAGACAGTAAATGGTGTTACTTTTATTATTTTCTTGTAAAATAAACAATATTGTATTGTATATTATATTTCAGATGTCACGATAAACGAAGTCAAGACTGTCCCTCCACCAGCCGACGGAGAACAGTTCGAACAAGAAGTACAGTACAGCTGTTCCGGTACATGTACTGTTGATAAGGTATGTTGATATGTTCTCGACTTCCGTAATGAAATTACCAGCAGGCTGAATAAGACTAGGGCGGCAAATTTGAGGCCAAACATTTCTTATGTGTTTAAGAAATTAAAAACTTCAACAGACGAACAACTCTAGGCACTGTAGGAGAACTTTGCGTAGATGCGTCAAGGAGAACCTACGGCTTTAGTTCCCGTGGCGTGTCTCAAAAGTGCAGATTAAAGTCGCTAGTGTAGGTTTAGCAGGTAGTCTAGCGATTGGTTTTTCCCGGCTTCTTAATTATAGAAAACAACATGGAGAAGTGGCCGTTGGAAGTCCTACACGTCCTACGGTAACCTCCCTAATGATGCTGAAGACAGTGCACGTTTTATACAGTAAGCGCAGAACTTAAATGCAATTCAGTGAAGTCGGTTCCTTAAGCTCGCGCAGGTCCAGTGAAATGTTAACGTTTCACGGTGTGTTGTGGGAAAGAGATAGCATGCGATTTCACACAGCGGCTTAGTGAGAGCGCAACATTCCTCTCAGCTCTGCCTGCGATCCTTAAACTGTATTCTGCGCAGAGACGTGTACGAACTTCAAGAACGCATTTAAGTTTTGCTATTTCTAAAAATGTGTTATACCAATTCCAGGTGTCAGTGAACGGCATAATCTTAGAACTACAAACGAGAAGATCTAGCGGTGCATATGCCTTTTACTTGGTGAGTATTTTAACTCCCTTTTTAATAATCTGTACTAATATATAAAGAGGCATTTGTGGGAAGTAATCTCTTAAAGTACTAAACCGATTTTGCAAATTCTTTCACCAGTAGAAAGCTACATTATTTCCAATTGTCACTGGTTATGTTTGATTGTGATTAAAGCAAAATAGAAAGATAAATGGTAGCATTCAAAATCAAATAATTTCTGGAAGACCTTAGTAGTGATTGCATCACTAGCATGCGATCGTTGTTTTACTAGTGTTAATGCGGGATTTACTTTAGAGGGCTGTTGTGATATGTGCACCGACCAATGTCGAAGTGAGGATGATTGGAGGCTACGCCCGCTTGATTTATATCCGAACGAGGATTCCACTACCCGCAAATATTACAATAGTACAATAATAGGTGGCACTACTTGGATCAAACGTTATTAACACTGGTTATTTGATGAAAGTTTTTGAATGTTTGTGTGTCGTAGTATTTCTAAAATAATGATTTTCTTTACTCCAGGTCTCAGATACTTCAATCACGATCCGAATAACAGAATACAATGAAATGTACGAAGGTATGTTTCAAGCAGTTTTCAACACCGGCAGTGATCTCATCACAAAAAATATTTTGGAAATCAAGTAAGTCAGTCTCTCAATATCTATCTGTCTATAGTATAATAAAAATTGTAGAAGCTGTCGAGTGTTCAGCATGAAATTAAATAAGAAAATAAATCACTGGACCGAAAATTTACCATGAACCATTAGAATCCGAAATAAAGTTGTCGTTTTTTTATTGCCTCCTCCTCCATCACTAGTGGAGACAGCTCTTATTGTCTTTTACGTAAGGCGCTTGCACACGAGCAAATAAAATTGTTCAATCCCGGTGAGTTCTCGTCGACTGGATTGCCCACAAATCTTAGAACTTTTAAATTTTGTTGCCCCCACTAGGATTCCGCGTAATCATATCAATTCCTTTGTACCGCCATTGCGCAAAACAGCTCTTGGTTTCAACTCGCCTAATCCTCGTATACGCATGTTATATAATAATATGAACAGTATAGACCATATCTGGGAAGCAACCGGCCCGCAGGCCGGATGATCTGGCCTGCTGTAAGACATGGTCCGGCCGGCAAGACATTTTGAAAAAACCCAATAAAAATATATTGCATTAGGCACTTATACTCACGGGAGTGACAGTGAGGCGGCAAACATCAAAGGATTTGATGTTTGCCGCCTCACAATCGGCGCCTCAATTAACACATCGTACAAGACTGAGTGAGTGACGATAATTTGGAAAATTCTTTACGTCTTTGTATCAGTGGAATTAGTCCAAATATCGATGGATTAGTTTCCCAAATTCAAGCTCAAGTGTCTCATTGATTTCGGTGTATTTAACTTTCGTAGTTTGTAACAATTGCAAATTTAACGATTTCATTATAATGTACCATTCTTTTTAAATTTCCTTTTTTTTATTTTAATAAATTGTACTATAATAACATTGTCGTATTATTTCAAGTCTAATATCTATCGCAAAAAATATTATCATTACTTTAAAATGCAATAAGTACTTTTAAACGCGGCCCGCGAACGTATTTGCACGCTAAAGTTTGGCCCTCAACATGTCAAAGGTTGCCCTGCCCATACCTGGTATACATACATCACGATTCTTTATACAAATTTAAAAAATACATTCACACACTATTAATTAATACAAATTAAGTCTACCGTTTTACCCTTAATTTCTTAGTACATTTTCCTTATATTAAGCAAGTATGTTTGCCTGTAAGAGACTGTACATTTAGTATAAGACCATAAACATGTACCTATATTTAATTTAAGCATATAAATGTTCAGTTGTTGGCAAGCTTAATATTTTTTTTTAAAACTATGACATCACGGCTTAATCAAGCAATTAGTTAGGGCGACGGCAATATGTAGCAAGCTGTTGCTGAGATACGGTTACACAATACCATGCAATATGCACGCCGCCGACCTGTTTCTCTCGCGAAAATGTATATATGTTTGTATTTTCATATGTACATATACACGTGTGTGTATACGTATGTATATATACATATGTTTTATATTCTTTATTTTATTGCAGGAGTTCAGCAGACAGGCAGACGGCCCACCTGATGGAAAGCGGTTACCATCGTCTATGGACATTTGCAACACAAAAGGTGCTACAAATGCGCTGCTGCTCTCCAAAGAGAGTGGAGCCTGGCCACTAATTCCGTAATACAACTCAAGGTTGTTATGGCGCCATGCTCTAAACCAGGGATGGCCGCCATCCAGTCGAGCAAATTATCTACCACCTGACTGTGGGTTGTTTTGTCGCCTCATACGACAGGCCGCCGGGTCGCAGGAAAGTGTATTCTTTCCCCATTCCTGCACTGATAAAGAATAGAGTAAATATTTACTATTCCGTAAATCGATGTAGGTTATTATTGAATAATCAATACGAAATATTTCATAATTAAAAGTGTAATTTTTTGCAGAGATCCCGCTCAGAAAGAGACTATAGTTGAAGAAGGGAGTGGCGGAAGCACTAACAACGGTCAGTCTTCAATTTCACTTCTTAAAGGAGAAGGCCAGGTTCCATGGTGTTACAAATATCCATAGGCGATGGTAACCGCTTACCATCAGTCGCGTCTTCTGAACTCATACACTTATTTTTTTATATACTATCTGCCCTCTGCGTAATATTTTTTACATATAATAAATAATAAAAACAAAGACGTCCCACTACTGGGCTCGGGCCTCCCACTCCGGGTAGTAGACGGTATACCCGCCACGCTTGTCCAAGGCGGCTTGGCAGGTTTGAAACATCGGGGCTCTCTCGATGTGCAGGTTTCATCATAATGTTTTTTTCACCGTTGTTAGCACGCGGTAATTCAGGTCAGAAAACTGCCTAAGTGGTTCATGCCTGTGTGCATTTTTTCATATTGTTTTTATATTTTAGTATATAGTTTAAAAAATATATGAACATTCTAAAAGGTACCGGTGGAGACGCTAAAGGTGAGCATTTTTATATATTATCTCAATTCACAAAGCAGATTACAATAGGCCCCTTGACAGAGAATAAATAATAAACATATGCTAATTTAGTATTTAAAAAATTAACATTTAGTAAATTAATATATTAATAAAGAAAAACTTGTCGGTTATTTTCGAACACATCTGGCAACCCTAGATAATCCGTAGGAAACAGGCACAAAGCATTATCTTAGTAAGTCTCTATTTTGACATTTCATAAATTTTCTTTTAACTCGTACTTTTTTTTAAACTTGTACTAGCTATTAAAATTAAATTAAAAAGTTATATTTTCAAAAGATGCCGACGGAGACAAAAACGGTGAGGGTTTTGATTTACTTACCTAGACCCCGTTACTATATGTTACGGACCGCATATTTGCCTAAGGCTGGTGTGGTGTGAAAATAAAGTAATCGCTCTATACTGAGCGATTATTTTATTTTAACCATCGATTAAATCGATGTCTATACACACCAGCCTTACTAACAGTTAAAATTTGACACAAGCTATGTAGCTTATGTCAAGTTGATATACACATTATGGAGGGTAAAGGTAAGGAGAATCATCTCATATAGGAAAATAGTTGAAGAAGTGTCCAGTTCTATTTAATTTAATTTCTTCTTGTTTGTAACGTACCTAATATTATTTTACAAAATCATTATTTTCAGTTTTAATAATTATTTCATATCATATTATGTACTTATATTAAAATTTTCTAAATATGTCTATTCTTTGTTTCATGTTATTCTAATTATAAATAATATTAAATGTTCATTAGCTATATTTTAATTTTTTTTCTTCTGTGAAGCTGACGTTACTGCTTGGCACTAACTTGTTGTTATCAACCAGCATTTGCTGAGTTAGGGCCTTTTTAGAGTTAGTTGTTATGTAGACTTTTATAATTTTAAATAACTCTAAATAAACATTGTTTTCTTTCTTCTTTCTTTTTTCTTTCTTTCTAAATAACAGTTCAGAAACCGTCCACAATGGCGCTGATGTAGACAAAGGGTATGGTATGAATGTAGCTGTTGTAGACGATACGAAATAGGCCGAGTTAAAAAAAATAATATCTTTGGCGACTAGAGTAGTTGGTAACAGTACACTGTTATAAAACGTCAATTATTTACATAGTACAACGTAATTTACTAAATATAACCTCAAAGAATTGAGGTTATATTTAGTAAACCTCAAATCACCTCAATCAGGCGATCAGAGGGCTGGTGCCTACCTCGGCCAACGGATCAGTATGACGATCCAGCGAGGAAACGTAGCCAGCCTTCTGGGCACCTTACCCATAGAAGACGGTGATCTGGGCTCAGTATTCTACTTGTACTATTGAGGGACTATGAGTAGAATATAATACGAATAAGTTAAGTTTTCTTGCATTGTATTGTAATCAATAGGTAATTAAGAAGAAAAAGAAATATATATTATATCCCCAAATTAAGCAAGTTACGCTTGTGTTATGGGTAATATACAACGGACCATTCTGGGGCCGATCCCAGACACCCAGACCGTAGTAAATAACGGAGAAAATATGTTTCCGAAATTTACTATACCAGGAATCGAACCCGGAGCCTCTGAGCTTGCAGTGAGGTAGGCCGGCAACAGCTTAGCCCGCTCACCCACAGAGGCCAAACTCAAAATCAAACGTTTGGCAGCGCGTTCCATTAGTAGCTCACAACGACCACGTCACGGCCGTGATTTATCCCGTTCCCTTTGCTTGCGAGTGTCATAAGCGTAAACTTACGTGGAACGCTTATTCGACCCACCTCTTGACATGGGTTGTTGTGAGCGCTGCGTGAGCGAAAATCATGACGTCATTAATGACGTTTTCGCCCCGACCACAACGACCGCGGTCGCCTTGTGGAACGGCATACGGAACATTCTGGTCGTTGTGAGCTACTAAAGGAACGCGCTGAGTAGGGTAATTGTTGGCAAAATCAACGCTAAAAGTCTTGGAGCCATAACCCCAAACAAAGTGAATGAATAGTAAGATATAGGAACTGGCCATTGACACAGAAAACATCTATGAAGTCCCGGGACCCCCTGTGCATTGCAAAGTATTTTCAGTGTAACTTTTCAATTTCATATCGGGTGCTGGTTGTGTACAAGCGTTATTCTAATCTTATTCATATTCAGTTAGAGTAAGTTTGAACGCTTCTTTAAGAACCTTTATCCGTGCAAGAACGGAGAAAGAATACGAGTTCTCGCGGCCGAAGGGCCTGTCGTAATAGACGACAAAGCAACCCACAGCTATGTGGTACGGTATATGCCCGTCTGAGTGTATACCACCCCTGGTTTAGTGTATACCGCCATAACAACTTTTAGTTATGTACCGGTATTAGTGGGCAGGCTCCGGTTCCCTTTTAGAGAGCACAAGTGCATTTGTAACACCTTTCATGTTGCAAATGTCCATAGGCGATGGTAACCGCTTTCCATAAGTTGGGCCGTTTGCCTGTCTGCTGAACTCATGCTATAAAAAGACCTTGAAGAAGCGTTCAAATTTACTCTAACTCAATATGAATAAGATCGAGAGTACGATGTTATGGACGTGATAGATGTGCTAGTACGTATGCAAACTTACGGCCTCTGCGACCTTTTTTACCCATCTCTCGCCGTAAATACGTGAACTTATGGGCTTTGTGACCTTTTTTACCCGCCGCGCCTGTCACCGTCAGTATCTACGCGAATAATTAATTAAAAATGACAATTAAATTTACATAAATATTCTAATTAAAAAAAATGTCAATTAAGCTTTGGTAATATATAAGCAATTAATGTCATAAGAAAAAACAACAAATAGATCACTAAGATTTTCCATGTAGATAATAACGACAAGCACTTTTTTTGAGAAATTCATCTACAGTATAGAAACACTTCTTGGTCAGCCACGTTTTTAAGACTACAGTGAATTTTCTTGAGGGTACGTTTGTAATATCAGTTGGCAAAGAGTTATAAATAAGAGGAGCCATGTAGATACCGTTCCTTCTGAAGAGATCCAAAGAAGGCACAGGCATCTTTAATTTTACTTGCGTCGCAAGTCTCGCAAACAAAGACCCATTGAATTGGATAAACTTAGCGACTTCAAGTATATAAATACTATTTGTTTCTTTTTATTTCATTAGTTTCTTATTAAACACAGATTTATTTAATTTATCAACTAATAGCGAATGATAAATGATAACTCTCAAACTTGTATTAAAAGTATAATATTTCAAAAAGGTGCTGAAGGAGACGATAAAGGTGAGCACTGTTTATTTGTTTCTTTATTCATCCTCAAGGTAGGTTACAAGGACGCATAATAGTAATGCGCAAAATAGTAGTGTTATGTGATTCTGGAACGCTTCAGGCATTTCAGAATAATTTTTAATCTGCTCGAATTAAGGCGGTAAAGCTCCTGTTGCCGCAAAAAGTCGAAAATGGTACAAACGAAACGAGCGAAACTTTTCGTTGGTAATTACTGATAAATAATTTACTACAAAAAAATATCACAAATCTTCATGATATAAGTAAGACGTAACGTGTTTTTTTCGTAACTTTTGTATAGTTATTTAAAGTTAAGAAAAAATTCAAGCAAATCTCTGAATTTTGACATGAAACCATTTTCCTCCTTCAATTTTTATCAAATGTGGATAAAAGTAAATCTATTTTGTTTATAAAAGAGAGACGGATTAGTTGGTTTTATAACTTTTTAAAATTTTACTTTACTTTCTTCACAGTAAAATAATGCATCTGGCAAAACGACTCCCAGCTATCGCCCGAAAAATTAGTACTGAAAAATCATCAAGGACGTTGGCGTTGGACAAGCCTTCTTCGCCTGCCAGGGCACGCGGTGTTGGTTGAGCTTCCGTATCCCCGTAACCCTGGCATAAGGCGCAATACGGGACACCCAGAGGTTTTAGTGGGTATCCCTAACTGGCGAGTGGCAGTAGTGTGGGGCACCAGTTTTGACTGGGCATGCTAGTGCCACCCCCGATCTGGCTAATCCCACACACGGGTCGCTAATTATCCCCCCAATACTGTTCAATGCGACCGTCGTCGTTTCGGGCTTTGGACGCGGCTCCAGTTTTGCAAAGTTTCTTTACAGAAAACGCACTTCTTACTAAGACTTCCTATTACAGTCTCTTATGGTCTAAATAAATATGTTTTAAATAAAAAAGGTCAAAGGGCAAATGAAAAATGATAAGGCGCCAATGAAATTATACAGGGCTTAAAAACTTTTCAGAACTACCTTCTTTACTGAGCTATTTATTGTCTTTCTTGGTATTCTCTCGATTTGTTTACGGCCTCTGTTATTGAGCGGACTAAGCCTTTGCCGGCTTACCTGACTGCAACTGAAATGAATTTTCTACGTTATTTACTATAGTCTGGCTGTCTGGGATCGGCCCCAGAGTAGTTCGTTGTGTTACCCATAACACAAGCGTAACTTGCTCGAGTTGGGGTTATACAATGTGTGTGTTTGTCTGCCGATTATTATTGTTATAATCTTATATTATTATATGTTCTTTCACAGCTACAACTATAGAAAGCAGTGAAGGTATTAATGCACTATAGTGTATATTACTGTTTAATTATCATCATTTTTGTCGGGAGTCTAGACATTATTTACATTATTTTTATTGCATGAATTTAGCAGACATGCAGACGGCCCACTTGATGGAAAGCGGTTACCATCGCCTATGGACATTTGCAACACCAAAGGACAAGTGCGCTGGGAGACTGGAACCAGGCCACTAATGCCGGAACACAACTCAAGGTTGTTATGGCCGCATAACCTTACCACCTGGCAAATATTCTTCTACTAAACATATTCTTCCGCTTATGTATATGTCACTGAACACCTAAACGGTTGGACCGATCCGTCTTCGTTCCGAACACATTCCATCAGAACATGTTGGATAGTATTACTACATTTAAAAGAAATTAAAATACATGTACAGTCCTATCTTTTTTCTGCTCTACCTACATTGCCAGATTAGTTAAGAATTTCTTTTAAGCTAGGTTGCCTGGAAGAGATCGCTTTTATCGATAAGGCTACCGTTGTTTTGCCGACAAGTATAATAATTATGTATTTTGTTTTTGTATTTGTTTATTTTGGTCAGCAATAAATTGTTATTTAATCTAATCTCATCTACTTCTATAGTTTCTATCAAATTTTAACCAGTAATAACACAAAGGAATGGATGGTAACATGTAGAAAACAGGCACTACTAGAATTGCAGCTCATAAGCTGGGCCTGGGTTGTATTTTACACACTATTTTTTTTATTGCATGAGTTCAGCAGATAGGCAGACTCCCCACCTGATGGAAAGCGGTTACCATTGGCTATGGACATTTGTAGGTCATATTGTAAAATATGAGTGTTTAATTAAATTTGTTCTTTTCCAGCTACAACAGTAGATGGCGCTGCAGGTATTAACTTCAGGATCTTTAACTTTTCAATCCACTTTTTTACTTCCTTCCTTCCAGTACTTTTGTTCACTGTTATTAATAATTACGTTTTATTAAAAAATAATAAAAAGAATTAAGTTGTGGCGAGGCAAATACAGCCGACGTGCGCTCGGGAATGTTCGTTTGTTCACGTGATATCGAAGTCCGATGCACCGCAGAACCTCGCTCGTAGCCGAGTCCTGTAGGAGGGAGGAGCGAGTCGTAGGTGCGGCCAATTTCTGCGAGGCTGTTATGTCTCAAAAGGAGGCCGCGGTACGAGATAGGGAGAGAGGTACAAGTGCGCATGCGTCTCGCGGGCGCCCGGTGTCGCAGATATGCGCATGATCTCCCTCCATGAAATACCGCTGCAGGGGCCCTCTAGCATCTAGGGAGCAGAGGAGTCTTCACCCCTGTTGTCGAAGTGAGTTTGCACTGCTTCCCGGGGCATTCTCAAGCACTGATGCGCTAGGATCAGCGTGGGCGTAACTACGTTCTAAGTCTCGCGCTCTTCCTACCACAGCGCGGGGCACATGGGAGGAGGGTGGTTTTAGCGGACTATTGAGTTGGTAGGTAGGATGGTTCGAGTCTCCACACAAGCCGGTCCATCACTGTTTGGCAGCCCCTAGAGGATTGCCTCCATAATCGACTATGGTCTAATTCCTAGCAAAGGACCCGGTATCGTGGGAAATAAATTTCCCCGGCCTTAAAAAAAAAAAGGGAGGAGCGAGTCAGTCGGGGTCAGTGCTTGTTTTACCGATAAGCCGTAAGGCCGCGCGCATTCGCTCTTAATGAATAGCATTTAAAGAATATTTTAGACAGCGATTTATAATATTGACATTTCATTAAAATATAAGGTGGTTTTCATTTTTACCGACCCCATAAAGTGTCAGTTGATTCTGATTAATTATTTACTTAAAAAATACAATTAAAACCTAAAAATAAAGTAAGTTATAAATAGTACAAGCGATTATAATCAAATCGCTGCCAGATGGGAGCGTGCCCAGAAGGCTAGCTGCATTGCCGCGGATGGCGATGTTTAGGCGTTGGGCGAAATATGAGCCATACGGTATCTGGAGAAATCAAAGAGATTCATGCTAAAAAAAATTTTTTTTTATTGCGAAGCTGGCAACCCGCAAACGTCCAGCTCATGGAAAGTGGTTATCGTCGCCTATTGACGTTTGCAACACCAGGGACGAAGCCAACGCGTTACCAGCCTTTACAATGGGATAAAGAGGGGGGGATGAGAAAGTGGGGTCAGACGAGGAATGCGAGGATGGCATAGGGAAAATTGGATAGGGGGAGAGGTAGAAAGTGGCCATCGGGACTCTAACTGATCGTAAGAAACACGATTAGGTCACGGCTGTTTCACGCCGATATTCTGTGTGAGCGTGACCGGCCCGAACAGCTGTAATCAAGATCATGATTCCAGCATGGCCTTACCACTTTATCCTTGAAGGAACGGAGAAAGAATACAATTTCCTGCGACCGAGCAGCCTATCGTAAGAGGCGACAAAAATACCCCACAGCCACCCGCTTGGATGGCTACCACCCCTAGTCTAGATTATGCCGCCATAACAATCTTGTTATTCCGGCATCAGTGACCAGGTTCCAGTTACCCTTTAGAGAGCGGCAGCACATTGATAGCACCTTCGTGTTACAAATGTCCTTGCAATGGTAACCGCTTTCAGGTGGGCCGTCTCATCTGTCTGCTGAACTCTGGCAATAAAAAAAATAAAAAAATCCACACTTAGAATAATAATATTAATTAATAGATTCAACATTTAATTAATCTCTATAAATTAAAAACAAAAGTTAATGTTGATTTCACTTTGCGTTACAGAAGCAAGTACAGAAGCCCGTAAGTATTTAACTCATGTATTAGGTATCCGTATTTATTTTAGCAAAAACGGAACCTCTTATAGTAGTAGAGACGCTGAAGATCGATTTTCACCGATTTTTATCAAATTATATTGATTTCTAAAGACGCCTGATAGCTTGCGAATCGAAAAGTGTTCAAGGCTATTTTTAATTAAATTGTGGTCTTCAGTCTCATAAAATGATCACACCATTATCTCAGCGTGTCGTAGTTACAACCGACGACGAAGATGCGCAAGCGCAGCTCGTCGCCAGGTGCGCCTGCGCGAAGCGACGGCTATCGCCCGTAGACCCCAGTCGTTCAATCGGCAGTGCAGCTCACCTTGTTAAGTGTCACGCGTGCATACCGTCTAAAATTCCATAAAATATATTCTCATTATACGAGTGCGTCTATTGTGTGACTTTAATCGCATGTATCGTGGACTTCAATGAAAACAATTTCTATATTTGTAAGTGTTAATCGGTGTTGGAGGGCTAAGCCGCCAACGCCGCACCACCCATCAACACCACAATTTTTGTACCAAACTCTTTTGATAACTGAACAAATTTAGTTTCTATTGATAGTTTTTCACATGAAAAATGGGCCTTGATAGGCTTGTCTACTTATTTCTGTTCATGGCTCATGACAAGCAAGCAGGTATGAACAGGTATAAGTCAGTATAGGTCACCATAATGTTAACTAATAAAAATTGGTATCAAAATTACAGAATCGTTTTTTTTATATCTTAAGTTCAGCATACAGGCAGACGGCACACCTGATGGAAAGCGGTTACCATCGCCTATGGACATTTGTAACGGGAAACGTGCTACCAATGTGCTGCCGTTCTCTAAAGGGAGACTGAAATCTGGCCACTGATGCCGGAACAATTGAAGGTAGTTATGGTAGCATAACTCTAGACCAGGGGTGATGGCCATCCAGGCGGGGTAAACACCCTACATCTTGATCTTGATAGTCTTATGATTTGGGTGGTTTGTCGCCTCTTATGACAGGTCGCCCGGCCACAGGACATTGTATTCTTTCTCCGTTTCTGTACGGACAGAAAAGAAAGAAAATATTTATTTCAATACAAACAGACAAAAATATATATTAACAGATATAATACTACTACGTGTAATATTATCCCTATTAATATTATAAATGCGAAAGTAACTCTGTCTGTCTGTTCCGTTTTCACGGAAAAACTTCTGGACCGATTTGGCCGAAACTCAGTATGTATATATTTTCGATGCTGAATAGGATACTTCTTATCCCGAAAAATGGGATAGTTTCTGGGATAAAAATATATTTGTCTTTCTGTTTGTTATGCTTTTACGGAAAACGAATAGACCGATTTGGCTGAAATTCGGTATATATGTAAATTTTATACCGATAGATTTGTGTTAAGGTTATCCCAGAAAATGTGATAGGTTTTTATTTGTAGTTTGCTATTTTCGTCAATTCGATTCAAATCGTTGTTTATTTTTGTCAATTTGGTCGTTTAGGTAGTTTGGTAGTTTCCGTAGTTTTGGTAGTTTTGGTTGATAGTTTTGGTAGTTGTGGTAATTTTGATTGGTAGTTTCGGCAGTTTCAGTAGTTTCGGTTGTTTTGGTAGTCTTGGCTGGTAGTTGTGGTTGTTTTGTTAGTTGTGGTAGTTTTGTTAGTTTTGGCTGGTAATTTTGGTACTTTTAGTACTTGTAGTAGTTTTTTAGTTTCGGTTGTTGTGGTAGTTTTGATAGTTTTGGTAGTTTCGGTAGTTTTGGCAATTTTGGTAGTTTTTGTAGTTTTGGTCGTTTGCGTAGTTTACAGAGAGATAGACAGGCATTTATAAATAAAGCTAGAACGGGTTGAAATAGGGGATTAACGTTTGTATGGGGGACCAATCATAGCTCAAGTTTATAGATATAAAAATTCACAATCTATAAAAAAAATGCGATAATAACTCGATCTGTCTGTCTGAATACCGAAAATGGACATAGATACTTTTCATCTCGGGAGATGAGATAATTTGCGATATAAAATGAAGTAAATCTTCCGAGGGCAAATAGTACCGACATAAAAATATAATACAATTTAACCTGTATTAACGCCTGCTCTTTATACAAGAGGTACGCACTAGAGTTTGACCCGGGGTAAACTCCTAGTCTAATACAAAGTAACCTCAGGGGAATGACACTAAAATGCATGATTAATTTTTAATTGATTTTCAGCTGCACGTTCATAGAACACCAGACAAAGAATAATAATTTTGATATGGAAGAAATATTACGAACCGAAACGGTGAGTAAATTCATGTGTTGTACTGACGGTTTTTATGAAAACACGAATAGACTATATGCCGCGCTCAGGTTTGCCGATGACTACTTACTATTATTGTATATACTTATGTAAAGTATATACAATAATAAATTTATCGCAACAACTATTTATGTAACCTTTTTTGACAACCCTACTGACCATCGACGCGTGACATCAAGAGGCTACGGGCAAACTTTCTGCGCGCGGGTAATAGTGAACGCGATGCCAACAATTATTACAGTCTGTTACAAGTTAATGGCCGGCTCCTATATCTTCTTATTCATTCACTTACCCTACCATCGGTTGAATTTTAACATTCATCATCACAAATATATTGACCGCATTGAAAGTGTGCAAAAGCCTTTTATTCGACCAATCCAGTACTCTAGAACCATATCTTGATCTTCGCAAAAAGTTTCACCTCCTGCCTCTTAAATACCGACGAGATGTTGCTGATTTTTCGCTGCTTATAAAAATTCTGAGACGTTCTAAGCAAGGTCCAATTTAATATTCCAGCGAAGTCTCTACGATTTAATCAACCTATTAATGTACCTTTAAGTTTTACCAATTATAGACAAAATTGGTTTCTTCTGCGAGGAAGTAATTATTTAAACAATGTAAGCAAATACGATGATATCGACCCGTTAGCCAAGCGAAGTCGTAAGCCTTAATGTTTTCAACAGTGACTAAGCATCTCGGTGCCTTATGTACGCCTGCATGTTACTTATAATCAATAGCTTATTCGTGAAAATCTATCATTGGTTTTCTTTTATTAATTGTAGTTATCTATTCAAATGTATTAGCTGTAGGTTTTCCATAAATAAATTACTTGTATGGATTGGCTGTAAGGGCCTTGTACGATCCTGCAGTGGACGAGGCTTGCAGGACTCAAGAGGCTGCTTGATGTTACAGGACGCAATGCAGGACCTTGAATAGGGCCGTTTACGTTTTTTACTTGTCGATTGTCATACCTTAGTATTCTTCTATGATACTATGTTAATTTTTCTTTTACAGATAGCAACTTGGATATAAAACGGACTCGAATGACTTGTTGTAAAAAATATTGCAAATATATGAATAAGCATATCAATAATTAGTTTTATTTACGATTATAATTGCATGTGATAGCGCAACTTAATTCGCGTTGTCATGACAGCGACATATGTTCACGATGGCTACGTTCCACAAAAGACTCACGACCACGTTCACGTCAGTGATATTTCCCGTTCCACTTGCTTGCGGGCGTTACAATCATAAACTCTAGTGGAACGTGTTATAGAGCGTTGATGTCATAAACGACGAAATACATAAATGTCATTGGTTGATTTGAAAATCGCTCCTTTTTCAATGTCAATCCATAGAGAGAATTAATGCTCTGTGGTCAACACCCACTTCGACCCATCTCTTGACATGGGACGTTGTGAGCGTTGTGTGATCTCAAAATAATGACGTCATTCGTGACGTTCTCGCCACAAGCATAACGACCGCGGTCGCCTAGTGGAACGGCAGACTGAGCATTTTGGGTGTTGTGAGATATTAAAGTAACGCGCCCGATATAACTCGACGCGCAGGGTTACCAACAATCAAAAATATTAACAACAACGGACAAAAACACCTAAATTTCGCGACAATTACTACGAAATCCCAACAAAATTTAAGAATTATGTTTTGTAATAATCTCTATTTGTAACCGATTTAATAACATGATAATAGCTTCCCTCTGGCAGCGATTTGTTACATACTTTATATTAACTTCTATATAATTTAGTTTATTTTTAGTATTTAATGGAGTTTTTTAAGTTAGTTTAGTTTTTATTTAATTAATTTACCGTGTATCATATACGAAAATTAATAGATAGAATAATAACACGATATTAATTTTTAAAATTTGATAACTCTGCGCGTCTATTTATTGTGAACGGGGAATAGTGAATTGCAAAGCGCCAAAGAAACGTGACAGTAGCGCCATCATTTTTGCCATTTTTGCCTATATTCTGATTTTTAATTACCTGGACAACCTGGACTAAAGTGACAGCTGCAATCGACCTTTTTTTTATGTTAGAAGCTTGGAGCAACTACACAGGGCGCATTCCTTTAGTATCACATGGCGACCACGGTCGTTATGATCGTGACGAAAACGTCACTAATGACGTCATCATTTTCGATCACACAACGACCCATGTCAAGAGGTGGCTCGAATAACCATTCCACTTGGGTTTACTAATATAACACCGGCAAGCAAATGGAACGGAAAAAATCGTGGTCGTTGTGAATCTCTAATGGAACGTTGCCACAGTAGTGAGTTGTTGATTTAACTCACGCAACTCACTTATGGATCAAAAAAAGCTCGACCACAGCTGTTATTTTAGACCAGGTAATTAAAAACCAGAGTATAGAATGATTTGTTGTATATTACCCATAACACAAGCGTAATTTGCTTAGCTCAGAGATATATACAATGTGTATGTCTGCCGATTATAAAAAAGTCGAAGTTTTCACTTTACCGGTTGCAAAAAATTGAGTTCAAGAGAATGACTTTAATACTGTTTTTATATAATTGACTTTTTCTTCTTCCTTTTCAAACTCTCCAAATCCTCATGATATTCTTTATAATCTGAAGAAGAATTATATGTATAAACTTTGTTACCTTCTTTACGGACGACACGCTTCTTTTTAGTACTAACTTCTTCGATCTTCTCCTTAGAACTATCTTCTTTCTCATCTTCTTTAACAGTTTTGTTTACGTCCCTTAAAGGTTTACCCATAAACTGTGTTAATCTAGTCACTTCAGAAATTTCGGTGTTGGAATATTCTTCATTAGATTTAATATCTTTTGAATCAGCTCTTTGTGTAGTTTTTATATCATCTATATCAAGGCTCTTATTGTGTTGTGATTTTAAATTCTCCACCGAGAGTTGTTCACTTACATTCTCCACGTCTTCTGCATCTTTTGATTCTTTATTAATAACTAAATCATTTATATCATTTAAATGTTCATCTTTCAGCTCAGCGTTATTAATCTGTTCACTGTTAGATTTTTCTTTCTCATTGCTTGTACTAACTCGATTTCTCACGTCTCTTAGAGATATTTTGTCTGTTTCTAAGTCACTATTATTTCCTGTTGACTTATAATCATCTGTATTCATATTGCTAACTTTTCTAACATCTATGTTACGTTGCTTCAATAAATGTTTAAAATTTAGTGTCAAATCGGTATTTTTGTAATCTTTCTTAATAAATTCATCATCGAATCTGTAATTGAATTTATCATCTTTCTTCGTATTCCATTTGTCCTTAGTTTCATACATATCTTTGGTATTTCGTATTTTTTCATCGAAACGAGCTAGTTTTGCTTTATTATTATGCAAATCATTAACTTTACCAAGTTTTTGATCATTTTCAAATTGATCACCATGTCTAAGCATCGTATAGTTAGCTTTTTCGATCTGCATGATTTTCTTAGCTGCTTTTTCAGCAATTTTTTCGGCGAGTTCATCAAATTTCTCCGATGTTAGCAATTTGTTTATGAAATCGTTTATTTCTGATGGCCTCGGCCTATCCCATGGCATTGCATATGATGCATGCAAGATTGTACCTTAATGTAAAGTATAAACAATTTATTTACAATAAAACAAATACAATGAAGATAAGTGAACAATACCTAAACCTAATATTAATTATATCGTATTCTACCTATAATCTCTTAATACTTTTACTGTGAAACGGGGTCTAAGTGGACCCAAACACCTCTCATTTGCGGTCAGGCTGAGAAATACATGGATTTCCCTCAGCACAAAGGGCACAATTTCAATTTGGTTCAGTATAGAAAAAAGATGAATATATCTAACATGTGCTATTAAACCAGAGTGGTTTACCTACCTTAGTACGGTGTTACCTTGACCTAGTACCGTATAACACAAAACAAAAATCTATAAATTATTTTACCTATAAGCTTAAAAGGATTTGTTTTTAAAAACGTTACGGTGTTCAATAGGTCCCGTACCGCCATGATTGTAATTTTATTACAAGGTCCAAAACGCCCCGTACTGCAGGAATAGAAAGTACAGATAAATCAATGCCGCTGTTAACATCCTACAAGCTAGCAAAGCATTCGCTTCGCCCCTGGTGCTGTAAACGTCTATAGGCGGCGGAACCACTTTCTATCAGGTGGGTCATCTGCTTGTTCGCAAGCTTCGCAATAAAAAAAGGAGGAGAGAGGGGCAGTGGGTCATCGAAACTCTCACTCAGTGTACGAAATACGATTAGCTCAAGCTGGGGTCCATGCCCCGGGCGGCCAGTTAAGAGGGCGGCTAATTTAAACTTCGCGGACAAACACACAACTGATCAGTAACGCAACTTTGACCACTAAGACGTCCAGTACTTTAAGCACATAAATTACTTTTCGCAGAGCGCCTAGGCATAGGTTAAAAAACACTGACGCATGCGTGCGCGGCGGTCAAGTCAAGTGTATTATATATGGGTCAAGTGAACTCTTTTTTTTATACAGGGGAAATATCCGTTTGAGGAACATAAGCCGCGCGAGAAAGGCAGCGGCCCGTGAAGTATTATTGCCACGCCGCAGTGAGGGATACCTACTAAAAACCCTTTTTTGTGGCGGGGGAAATCCATTTCGCACACTACCCGGTCCTCTACTAGGGATTAGACCAAAGCGACGAGAGGTGTCACCACGAATGGCGCACCAAAGTCAAATCGCCGACTTCTGTGGAGACTCGAAGAACTCAAAACTCCACTAAGACCACCCTCTTCCGATATGCCCCGCGCTGTGGTAGGAAGAGCGTGCGACTTAGAACGTAGTTACGCCCACGCTGATCCTAGCGCATCAGTGCTTGAGAATGCCCCGGGAAGCAGTGCAAACTCACTTCGACAACAGGGGTGAAGACTCCTCTGCTCCCTAGATGCTAGAGGGCCCATACCTACTAAAACCCCTATCCGATCCTCAAGCGAACTTTGTCCGGGCTGGTCACCTCCAGCCCGGACGGAAAGGTCAAGTGAAACCCGCTCACGTTCGGGGACGGAGAGCGTGCGTGCGAAAGGGATGAAGCTATATTTGGAAACAAATTAAAATATATGTCCTACATGTCCGCGTATGTATATATGTCTTATCCGTGCAGGAACGGAGAAAGAATACAATTTCCTGCGGCCGGGCGGCCTGTCGTAAGATGTGACAAAACAACCCATAGCCAGGTGGTAGGATGTTTACCCGACTGGATGGCAACCACCCCTGGTCTAAAGTATGCCGCCATAACAACCTTAAGTTGTGTTCCGGCATTAGTGGCCAGGTTCCGGTCTCCAGGTTAAAAGAGTAGCGGCGCATTTGTAGCACCTTTGGTGTTGCAAATGTCCATAGGCGATGGTAAACGCTTTCTATCAAGTGGGCCGTCTGCCAGTCTGCTGAACTCATGCAATAAAAAAAATGTAAAAAAATTGGCTTAACACAGAAAGAGCAGCGCTAGACCGGTCGGTCTGATGGCTGAAATGATGATGATGATTGAGGTAACAGTATAGGCGAGCTCGGGCGGGCTTTTTTCAGTCCTTGCCCCCCTCGAAAAAATTTAAGATCCCGGGCTGTTCAAACTTATACTTGTGTGATATGATTATAGGTTATTACTTATACTTAGTGCTCTTAGGAGCTAAGTTAGTCAAACAATTCAAATCAAAGATACACTTTTCTCACCTTTTTCTCAGCAAACTTTTTTTAATTTTATTGCAGGTGTTCAGCAGACAGGCAGACGGCCCACCTGATGGAAAGCGGTTACAATCGCCTATGGACACCTACAACACCAACGGTGCTACAAATGCGCTGCTGCTCTCTTAGGGAGACTGGAACCTAGTCACTAATGCCGGAACACAAATCATGGTTGTTATGGCGGCATACTTTAGACCAGGGTTGGTAGCCATCCAGTCGGGAAAATACCCTACCACCTGGCTGTGGGTTTTGTCGCCTCTTACGACAGGCCGCCTCAACCCAGGATATTGTATTCTTTCTCCCTTTCTGGTTGGATAAAATTCTAATTTATTCCGAGTTAAGTTTCCTTCTCACAAAACTTACATAATAAATAAAAAATGAAATCCAAAGTAACTTTAAAACTGGTACACATTTTATTATCAAACACAATTTCAAATAAAATTACAACTCTATAAAAATTAATTTAAAGAGTATATTTTTCAATTTGCATACATATAAAATAGCTATACAATTCTCGCGGCTTTACTTGCACCATTTCCCAGTGCACAACCCAGAGGGTCAGACATTTTTTGTCTTAAACATCATCTTGAAGCATTTAAATAGCAATTTGAAGGTCTCGACTGCCTTCTTGAGAGGCCTCAAACACCTTTAAAAGCTTAAATACCATTTTGAATGTCTCATCTACCCTCTTGAGAACATCAAAAACCCTTTGTCAAAAGTCCTTGTTGGCTAGCATTATGCTGAGACTGGGTTCAATTTAAGTATTATTTTGTTTCTATTTCTATTTATATTAACTTAATTTTTGTCCTAAATAAAATATTTTTCTTTCTTTCTTTCTTTCCTTTGAAGAGTTTAAACACTCTTTTGAAAATCTCAACTGCCCTCTTGAGAACCTCAAACACCCTCTTGAAGAACTCAAACACCCTCTGGAAGAGCTTAAACGCTCGTTTCAAGAGCTCAACAGCCCCCTTAAAAGGCTCAAACATCTCTTTAAAAGCCTCAAACGGCTTACACTCCCAGATAAACCATTATTAGCCTAAACCGCAGGCAATATCCCGCACTCCCTCAAAACACTCAAATCAACTTTACACTCATTCAAATCCTGATTCGGATGGTGAATTAAATGCAACAATATCTTCGGTTTACTACTACCCATCCATTTACAAATTTGACATGTGAACACATATTTTTTAACTTTACGTCCAGATTTAATCATGGCAACACCGTGTCCCAACATATGTTGATTTAGTTCAGATTTACACAGCACTTTCTCACACATGGTGCACCGTTTTCTACACTTCCTATGATTGGTCAACGCTGAATATGTCTTGAAATTCGAATTGCAGTACAGACAAACAATTTTCTCGCTGTCTTCTTGGTTTTTCTCCGCATTCGCTTCCTTTTCGTTCTCCTGTGTGCCGTGGGTTTCTTGCATATGGCATTTGAGGGCTCGGTTGTGACGCGCTATGTACTTGCATTTCTTGCAGCGGAGAGGGTAGTTCGGACGGTGGATGAGTTCGTGTTTCTTCAAGTTCTTCTTCGACACACTGCGATACTTGCAGAACGCACATTCGTAGGGTTTTACACCTGAAAACGGAAGCAAGAATAGAGTTATTGACAAGAAAAATAATAGGTATGCGGACACAGATTATTACTTTCTAGTATTTTCTTAAGGTTTTGCACCTAGTAGCGCGATATTTTATTTGATTTTGATTCCGACGTTTCGGCCACTTTTCAGTAGCTGTGATCACGGAAAAAAAGATGTAGTGTCAATGAATAATGTTAAAATCAAAGAGGGTAGAGGTAAAGAGTAGTACAATCTTATATGGAGGGAAAGTTGAAAGTGTCCAGCAATATCGCTGGCATACAAAAAACTATGTTATGAGCCAAAAATTGTTGAAGAGCCATAAATGAATACAATGCCAGTATAGAGAACTTCCAATACATGTTTACATAGTCTAAAATAATATAGTAAATATAACCACCAAATCAAATAAATTAATTAATAATGATTTTGTATTTTATTATTTATTATTGAATTCTCCACTTGTATTTATTACTACTGTCTGCTTTGGTCCGCAAAAATCATTTTGTTTTTCAAAATAATCATAAGAATGGGAACAAAAAGCGTGCCAATTCAATTAACGATGAAAATATAGTACATATTATATTTATTAAATTATCTTACATATTAATTAATAAACTAAATAATTGTACGAGCTGGTTAACGGTTGCCTGGAAGAAATCGCCATGGGCGTTAAGACCGCCGATTGTACTTGTATATTAATGTTTTTGATTTTATGGAGCATTTTTGTATAATGTATAGTACAATTGGCTAAAATATAGTACAACACTAAATATAGTGTCGGGAACCATAATCCACACGTACATTTTTTTATTCATCTATATTAATAATTTTCATCACAAAATAGTATTAAGGCACCACTTAAACCTGAGGTTTGCATGTGATGCAGCACACCCTCGCATTTACAGGAAAAACTTATTCTATATAAATACAAGATTTGTAATCGTACATTGTATCGTGTTCGCCATCGATCTTGTAGTCACGCATATGTATATACATATACTCACATATATACACCTACACATATATATACACCTACACATATATATATATACACCTAGACACATATATAAACCTACACACCCATATATACACCTACATACATATACATTGCTCATACACATCGTATATGCAGATAACATATACACAGTCACGAACGCTCATACACACAGACTATCATTGCAATTTTTCTAGATAATATTTTTTTAGTTTCTGTTTTATAATTTTGAAATTTAAAGTTCCCTTGGTGTAGTGGGCACTTGATTAATTACTTTTGGTGTTATGTAGTTAGTAATTAACATGCCATAGTGGTTATTGTGGGGTGGGGTGGTTAATGTCTGTTTTGAGATTGATCTTATGTGTGTTTTATATTGTTTTTTTATTTATAATTCTTGGTTTTTAAAGGAATTTCCTTTAAGTAACTTATATTCCCATTTCGTTTGTATTGGTAGGACCCCCCCCACAGTGTCAGAATAGTACATACCTTCGTGTATCCACACGTGTTCCTGGAACAGCACAGAGTTGTATGTGGAGTACTCGCAAAGAGAACACTTGTAGGGGTTCAGTCCTTCGTGTACTTTTCGGATATGTCGTTTCATCTTCTCCACACAGTAGGATGTGTAACGGGTGCATTGCTTGCAACGATATCTGTCGCCCTCGACTGTGTAAGCGTCCGATGAAATCATTTTCTCCCTGTTTAATTTACAAACATATTTCTACTATCTATAATATTAGCCTTTCTAGTCAACATACGACTTATTACTCCTATTCATAGAGAGAGATATATATATAACACTTTATTGCACACCAAAATATACAATTACAAAAACAGACCATATTTACAATGTTTTCTAGGCAATACAATAGGCGGCCTTATCACTCAAAGCGATAACCTAAATAAAAAAAATTGAATCAGGCGATGTAGGTGGTGCAGGAAAAAGGCAATAGATACATAAATACTCAAAGTAATTTAAGAAATAAATATACAAATACATACATATATACATAGTCATATTATCATCATCATTCATAATACAACATTTTCAATAATTCCTTCACGGTCAAGGCTGTCCAACTTGGGAATACATTGCCTGTTGCTGTCAGACAAGCAAAATCTCTAATAACATTTAAGAACATGGTCAGGAAGAAATACTATCTGCAATATAATAATATGTAATTTTATATAATTAGTATTAGTGGCCGCTCGTGGTCGAAATTCGACCATAATAATTTAAATTATAATGTTACGGGTTGTAGGACTCGAATTAAAATGCCGTTGGAATTATTATAGAATTTATTAGAACTATAGAAACACGTATAACACAGGTACAAATATAACTGAATACAACCAGTCCAAACGTAATGCACGATTCAATAACACGCGCAAAGTCCGTCACTAAATACACATTACGGAATGTACACAAGTCTTGCTTCGCTTGTGGTTATCGCTCGACTGACGATCTCAATTTTTTTTTTCATTTTTTTATGTATTTATCTATAATATAAAATTTACATTTAGATTACAAATAGAGGTAAGGCACCACTTAAACCTATGAGGTTTGCGTGTGATGCAACACACCCTCGCAATTTCAGGAAAATCTTATATACACATACACCTAATGACATCGTATTCGTATGTGCAGGTAACATATACGTAGTCACGACCGCTCATACACACAGGCTGTCATTGCAATTTTTCTAAATAATACTTTTTTAATTTTTGTTTTATATTTTTGTAATTTAAAGATTTCGATAGTGTAGTGGGCAATTGAAATTGCCTTGGCCTCGGGGCATTGCTTTATACTGCACAAATTCAATATGTCTGCCTGACCGCGTGGACCGAATTTTCTTAGAATCACACCTGGCTTATGACTACCATAAAAGATTACAGTACACAATGGGATATTTTTCTAATCACAAATTTTAAACACAAAGTAAACAAAAGAAGTCCAAATGCCGAAAGGTAATAAAATGTGCAAAACAGGTATGCAGGTGTGAGTTGGTCTTTATCGGTCGTAACAATAAGTTTGAACATTATTATTAAGCTTCTGTTGTCAAAGACTATACTGCTATGATCACAGATATCGCCAAGGCTACACTCTTAATTTGACTTTAACGATAAACAAAAGAGTATATATGCGTGTGTGCGTCAAATACGTCACTACCATGTATTTGACGTACACACGCATGTGTAATGTTTTTTTTTATTGATTCAATGTATATTTTATGCATAATTAAAAAATATATTAGCATTCTGCAGTCGTCCTCTATATAAACTATAAGTGTGCGAAATTTCATACTCCTTCATCTGCGCAATTTTCGTAAAAAGGGGTACAAAGTTTTTGCTTCATGTATTAATATATAGATATTGTATATATCTGTATTATGTTTAAATAGTTTCATTTTATCACTATATAACTTATGTGTATATTTGTATATACCCGTCTTGCCATAGATATAGTAACAAAGATTTTTTTTCTATTGCAAATTAAACATTTATATGTTTTACAGTGTGTTAGTTTAATACATAAATATAAAACAATTTAAAATACAAAAAGCTTATTCGAAGTGGTCTCCATTGGCTGCAATACAGTCCTTTAAACATTGAGGCCAGATATCAATAGAAGCACGCACTATTTCTATGGGAAAATTCTTCACTGCCAATCGTATGGATTGTTTTAGGGACTCCAAATTATCATGGCGTTTAGAGCAAGCCGTACTCTCTAAAACTGGCCATAAATCATAATCCAGCGGATTAAGATCGAGGCTAAACGACGGCCAGTCTTCAGCTCTGATGAAGTCCGAAAGTGTTATCTATCTATCTAATATTATAAAATTCTAAGCATGCCGTGTATGTACATTGAAGCTATTTCAACAAACAATCCCGCCTAATCCAACCATCGGCCCCAGAGTAGTACGTTGTATATTACCCATAACACAAGCGTAACTTGCTTAATTTGGGGATACACAATATGTGTGTTTGTCTGCCGATTATTATTATTATAGTCCCGATTTTAGACTACACCGATTTCAGCTATCTTGACCTCACCGAAGGCCAACTTAATAAGCTTGAGCTCCAAAACTTTTGTATACGATGCATATTTGGTTTGCGTAAATATGATCATGTCAGAATTTCGTGTTAAACTCAAGTGGTTTCCTGTCCGTCTTCGTCGGAATGCTTATATTCAGTCTTCTATATAATGTACTATTTAATCCAAAAACTCCTTCTTAGTCATACTCATCACCTCAGGTCATAGGAAAGCATACGTCTGGAAACACCTGTAAATCACGCGCGATTTCACAATAAATCTTTCACAGTTCATGTAGTGTGCCTGTGGGATGCACTACCTGTGAAAATCAGGCGTGCGCAGTCTCTTTAGGCGTTCAACGGACTCGTGAAGGATCATTACTTGGGCTCTAAACTCAAATTATCACATTCATATTATCATAAATTATCACATCTTTATCTCTCCCATATTTACGTCATTCTATACAATATTACTATGATTACATATATATATATATATATATATATATACAATTCTTCTGTACGTGTGTTGACAGTGAACTCCTCCTAGACAGTTGGACCGATTTTGATGATATTTGTTTTGTGTGTTTGAATGGATCCCCGGATGGTTTAGATTCACAATTGGAAGCGGCAGGTGGCGCTGAGATCGGGTTCTAGAATTCTCCTAATCACCTAGACCGATTTTGGTGATTTTGTTTTTATGTCATGAAACAGTCTTTTAGGAATTCAGAAAATATGGCGGTACGAAGTTCGCTGGGTCAGCTAGCTAGCATATATATATATATATATATATATATATATATATATATATATATATATATATACTTTTTTATTCTAGCTATATTGCAAAACCCACATGTTACACAATTTTTCTCTAATCCATCCTAAGGTTGTCTGGAAGAAATTGCTTTCAGTGATAAGACCGCCCAGTGTCTTCTGTACTTAAACTTCTTGAATTGTATCTTCATGGTAAGCAATAAAGTATATTCTATTCTATTTCAAAAAAGACAACTTGATTATACTATATAAATGATGGAGAACACGATGCAATTTTTTTTAGATTTCTTGTCTGTTTGTTCGGGATTCACGTAAATACTACTGGGCCGATTTCGATGCGGTTTTCGCTGATGGACAACTAATTCTTAGACTTAAGCTCTGCACTACTTTTTATAGTGAGAATCCCGAATTTTTCTGTACGTGATCTAAAATGGTACGAAAAAAAAGAATTCAA
Organism: Dendrolimus houi; assembly: GCA_039645545.1. Taxonomy (NCBI): domain Eukaryota; kingdom Metazoa; phylum Arthropoda; class Insecta; order Lepidoptera; family Lasiocampidae; genus Dendrolimus; species Dendrolimus houi. Next base: position 3,527,299 of record CM077146.1, read on the forward strand.
ATGTGATTTTTTTTTAGTAATCGATAGCAAATTCTATGTAATAAAATGTGTGATATTTTTCATCCCAGGAATTTCCCGGGAATTCTCCCGGGGGCGGTTTGAAATTGTTCGGGTGCATAAAAATTTGTTTATTCTGGCACAGTTTCCACTAAAACGATAGCTTACATTCTTTTTTACATGCCGAGATATTTCGCGTCCCGGGAATCCCGCGGGAATTTCTAGTAGTCAAGCGTGGACGAAGTCGCGGGCATATCCTAGCTCTGAATAAGAAATCTGTAAATTGAATAAGACAGACAGATTTACCAAAGGAATGTACACACCAGCCAAGCCGGGCAAGAAATCAGTGCGCTCGTGCCGGTGTGTACACGCAATATCAAACTTGCCTATGACAAACCTAAGACGAACGATTGTATGCGCAGCAACTATTTATTAAATTATTGTAAAACATCAAAATATATGTATATTTCAAATAAAAGGTGCTTCATTGAAGACTTCCTACGCTTAAGACTGTTTATAGCCTTTGGTTTATATTTAATACATGCAACCTCATCAGGCCATGGATTTCATTATTACTGTGAAGCAGAACTCTGGTCAAGCTATTGTTATGTTAGTGTAAGCGGGTTTAATGCAAATTACAAAATCAAAGCTCAAAATTAACAATAAGTACTAACTTCTTCTTAGCCAATGTCCCCTGGTCCACTGGGATCAAGTCTGCTGAGTCTAAATTCACTTGGAAGCACTCAGCACCTGTCTCCGCATCAACAAACAGTATCAAGCCATCGTTCGACGCTGCCTCGGCCATTGTTAAACCTGGAAAATTTAAATTATACTGTATTTTTATAATTGCAGATACAAAGTTCACAATAATTGTAAATGTCAAAATATTTTTTTAACTAAAACAAAACCACCTCGGAGCCAAAAAGCTAAAAATAAATATTTAACGACTTCTTTCTACAACATCTTGAAGTTGGTGCCAAATAAAATATAACAAAAACAACAACAGATTTTCAAAATATATAATAGAAATTAATTATATATAAAATATAGTGTTACGACCGACAAAGACCAATGCACACCCGCAGTTTATTACCTTTTCGGCATTTGGACTTCTTTTGTTTACCTTATGTTTAAAATTTGTAATTAGAAAACAGCCTATTGTGTATTGTACTCGTTTATGGCCGTTTGCAGGCATAATTAGGCAGGTGCGCAGATTACGAATTCTACGAAATTCGATCTATGCGGGTGGACAGCCATATTGTATTGGTGCAGTATATAGCAATGGTCCAATGGGGAGATCGGCAGTCTAGCGATGGTCACAAGCGAGACAAGACGTGTGTACATTCGATAAGCTATATAGTGACGGACTTTGCGCGTGTTATTGAATCGTGTATTACGTTTCTACAATAATTAATAAGTAATTAAAAATTAGGCTATGGGGGTTTGACATATCAGTTCATTTTGGAAAAGGGGTCTCTTGCCCGAAATAGTTTGGGAATCCCTGCTCCATAGTGTATCAAAAACATGACATAATACAGTGACACCTTATTATAATGAACCTCAATATAACAATTTTCTCGATTTAATAAATTCTAAGAAATCCTCTAGAACCAGCCATAATACAATATATACCTTTACACCATACATTTTTGTAAAAACTTTATAATGAATTTTTAATCATTGCAAGACATAAATAAATAGTATAATTAACATCTATATAATGATTTTTGTCAACTTACAACCTTTGCACAAAATATTCTATCAATCCATTTAACAAGAAATCATATATCTCAACAGGTTTAAACATATTTGTTTACCATAAAAGACAATACAGGAATTTAAACTTTCAAATTCTTTATTTGCACAAATCATGGTAATATAGGTGGCATATATGGTTGATGTTAAAGTCCAGCATGTTTTGTCCCATGTGTGCACAAATGTATATATTTAGGCAACAAACTGACCTTTTTATTTGAAACTAGCTGTACCCGGCAGACATAGTCTTGCCCTTAAAAAATAAAATCTAGAAACCGATTGCAGTGCCATCAACCAGGATCTACATCTCCTAAGCGGTGAAATAGATTTGAGTTAAGCGTCACAAACATTAATACTTCAAAGATATAGAGAAACACTAAAGAAAGAATGTTCTATGTCATAGTAAATTTATGTTTATTGTTGTAACAGCCAGAACGGACTGGTCACCATTGTCGCAATATAACAAAACGAACTAATGAAAAAAAATATCTCAAGTACAACATGTCTCCTAAACATGGGGGTTGCTGAAGAGACAAGTATTCCTCCCCACTACTTAAAATTCAGTGACCAAACTAAAGTTTAACTGAGCTTGGGACACATGCGCTAGCCATTATGCTACCACAGCTATGCCATAGCACTTGATTAATTTGGCGCTTCTTACGACAGGCAGCAAAATTAGCATTTTCTGTTTTCTATGCAGATGAAGGATAAATCTGCGAAAACTACCTGGTTCTCATACTGCTCACAAGATTTGACCGTAACAAACATTAAATTAAAAAGCTTGCTAAAACGCAATCAAATTGTTGATGATAATTAATAGGAAAGGACACAATCCGTGAAATTATATTAGAAACCAATTTTTTTTGGCTGCAATGCCAATTTTGTATTGATTTTGCCATTATCTTGTGGTATTGAAAAGCCAACTGGGAACTACTACGTAAAAGAAGCTGAGCTATTTGGCTGGTGATTTCATTTTCTTTTTTTTTATTGCAGGAGTTCAGCAGACAGGTAGACGGCCCACTAGATGGAAAGTGGTTACCGCCACCTATGGACATTTGCAACACCAAAGGTGCTACAAATGCGCTGCTGCTCTCTTAAAGGAGACTGGAACCTGGTCACTGATGCCGGAACACAACACAAGGTTGTTATGGCGGCATACTCTAGATCAGGGGTGGTCCCCATCCAGTCGAGCAAATACCCTACCACCTGGCTGTGGGTTGTTTAGTCGCCTCTTACAACAGGCCGCCCGGCCGCAGGAAATTGTATTCTTTTTCCGTTCCTGCACGGATAAAATTTTGCTTTGATTTCATATTGCCTATAATACAAAAAATATACAGAAAACAAATCCAAATTAACTTCACTTCATTTTCGAATGCAACGCTTACCTCTCTGATAACGTTATCATAGGCACAGACAAATTAAATTTTAAATTATTCCCAAACTTAAAAAATACATGAGATAAATAAAATCAGAAAATATGTATTTACAATTTACATTATTTCTTTTTTGTACCACAGACTACTATGGATACATTACAATTATTATTTATTTATTTAGATTTATGGCTTGGCAGCTAGGCTTTTAAGCCAGATCTTAGATTAAAATATAGTTTCTTCATTTTTTAAGCCTATGTGTTTTTTTAAGCCTATGTGTAGTACAGCTGAACTGTAGGTTATCAGCTGGTGCCATTCAACGGAGTTCTTGTGACAACTCAAAAGGCCACATTTGACTATACAGTTCACATTTCTCACAAAACACATAATTACTACTCAAAAGCTATCAATATCCTACAACTATTGTTCATTTCAGAGTAATTTTACACATTTTTAGAAAATAAAACTGCACAGCACCACATCTCCTTTCAGTTCCCGCCAAAAACTCCTATCATCTATGGATTTTATTTATTTAGGTTTATGGCTTGGCAGCTAGGCTTTTAAGCCAGTATCATCTATGGATACTTAAATTCCCCACAGACTACCATGGCCATATATAAAATAGATGAGCAACTATAGCTTCAAATTCAATACAAATGGTTACGTTCCACCAAACACTCACAACGACCTCGTTCATGATCGCAATTTTTCCCGTTCCACCTGCTTGCCGGTGTCGTAAACTCAAGTGGAACGGTTATTCGACCCACCTGTTGACATGGGTCGTTGTGAGCGCTACGTGAGCGAAAATCATGACGTCATTAGTGAAGTTTTCGCCACGACCACAAGGACAGCGGTCTCCTTGTGGAACGACTAACGGAGCGTTTTGGGCGTTGTGAGCTACAAATGGAACGGGCTGCATGTGGAACTTTTTACAACAGCGGTGTACTGTGTAGTTTACGTTTGCATTATGCGGTATGTGTATTCAACCGGCTAACCTTGCCGAATTTCTGCCCCGCACCAGTGATAGCTAATGTTGTATATCTGTGCAGAGATTAAGGTCCCGCGCTTTTTAAAAAAAAGTAAATCAGTACGAATGCACCGAATATAGTTTTATTTATTCCGTTCCGCAGATTTAATATTGGCGACGAGGATGGGATAACCGTTAAGAACAAATCCTATTACTTTAGTTAAGACAGTATACTGTTTCGTTCCCTCTTGTAAAATTTTCAAGGTGACAGGTAAACCACTATCTACTACAAAATTGATGTAAGTTGCACGATCCGCAACTACACTGACATAAATATAATAAACGACAAAACCAAGATTATTGGTTTTATTTCATTAAAATTTGCAGCATGAATAACAATGTCAGAATTAGTTAGCAGTTATTTCTAAGCACATCAATGTAGTATCTTTATGAAAGTTACAAAAGAGTTTTGATAGTACACCACATTCACCCAGCCGTCAGGTTTCATAATCTCTAAACCAAACTGGGGCTCTCCTTTCCCTCGAGGATCGCCGAGGAGGGGACGTTGCATTTTCGTTGTCTGTTGGTAAAGTTCCATCTTCCTCTGTAGCCTCAGAGCGATCCTGAGATTCAAGTTGTTCCTCTCGTAATGATGGAAGAGGAGCAAGTTGTCTATTGGACACTGTAGTTTCGTGTCCATCTGATAATCTCACATGTGAGTAAGAAGGGTTAGCTTCTAACAGCTCGACTTCTTCCACCTCAGAATCGTATTTTGTTTGCCTCTGATTGTTTCGCATTAACACAGGACCGGGTTGCAAGAGCCACGTTGGTAGTGATTCTCCGTCGACCGTTCGCCGAGGATGCTTAAAAAATCTTTCATGCGGAGTAGCATTAGTAGCTGTACATAACAATGATCTGACAGAATGGAGAGCTGGCGATAAGACATGTTCCCAATAGGTGACGTCAAGATTCTTCGTCTTCAGGCATAATTTAATTGTTTTCCATAAGGTACCGTTAAGACGTTCTACTTGGCCATTTCCTTGTGGATTATATGGCGTGGTACGACTACAAGCGATACCATTTGATACCAAGTAAGACCGCAATTCATTGGACATAAAAGCAGATCCGCGGTCCGAATGAATATATTGAGGAGCACCGAAAGTAAGGAATAAATCCTTTAGGCATTTTATGACTGTGGCCGCTGATAAATCTTTACATGGATAGGCGAATGGGAATCTAGAATACTCATCTATCATCGTTAAAATGTAGCGCGTGCTAGTAGTAGAAGGTAGGGGCCCTTTAAAATCAATATTTAGTTGTTCAAAAGGCGCAGTGGCTTTAATAAGAGTTCCATAGTTTCTAACGTATCTAGGTTTGATTTCGGCACATATACGACAATCTGATGTCATTCGTTTAATATCATCTACCGAGTATGGTAGATTTTTCGAACGCACCCAATGTGTCATCCTCACTATACCCGGGTGTCCTAAAATATTATGTAGTTCGTTCAGACTTCTTGTGGTTGCATTCGAACATACACGGGATAAAGTATCAGCTGTAACGTTTTGCTTACCCGGACGATATATTATATCATATTTGTAATTTGATAGCTCGAGGCGCCACCTTTCTATCTTTTCATTTTTAATCTTACTACTATGAGATTGGTTAAACATGAATGAAACTGACCGTTGGTCTGTTATCAATAGAAAGTGTCTCCCGATGAGATAGTGTCGCCATTTCCTCAGGGATTCTACCACAGCGCACGCTTCCTTTTCAATTGAGGAATGACGACGTTCTGAGTCATTTAGGGAACGGGAGAAGAAAGCTACCGGACGACCGTTCTGTGAGAGAGAAGCCGCGATAGAGTGCTCAGAGGCATCAGTCTCTACGGTAAACGCCTCATTCGGATTGATGACAGTTAAAGCGGATTTCAGTATATCTGACTTTAATTTCTGAAAACAATTAATTGCAGTTTCATTCAAAGGGAACTCGGTCACTCTTGTTAGAGGGTTGATTTTTTCCGAGAAATTTTTAATCCACTTAGAATAGTGTGCAAACATGCCGAGAGCTCGTTTAAGAGACCGTGAATCTATAGGAATTGGTAAGCTCATTAGGGGGCGTAGGCGTTCTTCGTCTGGCTGAATTGAGTTGTCAGCAATTTTATAGCCGAGCAATTTGACGGATTCTTGTCCGTATACACACTTCTCTTCATTTAGTGTGAGGTTATACTTCGTTGCAACCTCTTTCAATTGTTTTAGGTTGTGGTCATGTTCATCCTTTGTTTTACCACAGACTGTGACGTCATCGAGGTACGCATAAGTGCCCATCAATTTTTCTTTAGAGATAATATGCTGTAGTGTTCTTTGGAAAGCAGCAACTCCGTTAGTAACTCCAAATGGTATCCGAGTAAATTGGTACAAATTTCCACATGCTTCAAAGGCTGTATATTTCCTTTCACTCGTCAAAATTGGTACTTGATGGTAAGCACTTTTTAGATCAATTTGGCTAAAAAAATTATGCTCTGCTACCTTTGAAACTATTGATTCTATATTAGGCAATGGATATGCATCCAGCTCGGTAAATCTGTTAATCGTTAGCGAATAGTCAATGACGAGACGTTTACGATGTGTCGTACCGCCAGTCACCAAGACTTGAGCTCTCCAAGGTGAGTTACTAGGTTCAATGATACGATCCTTTAAAAGTTTAGCAACCTCCTCTTTTATAAATTGACTGTCAGATTCAGAATATTTTCTTGATTTTATAGCAATGGGTTTCACGTTCGATGAAAGGTTGCAAAAAAGTGAAACAGGGGGCACCATAGCTGCCGCAACATTACAAATTTTAAAGCTTTAGCTGGGCCACCAAACTCTATCTCTACGAACGAATGACTCTGTAAAATATCGTGTCCAATAATAACATCAGCGCAAAGATCCTCTAAGATATATAAAGGCTTATGTTTGTAGATGTATTCATTCAGTTTTATAGTTACAGTGCAATATCCATCCACATGTGTAGAATTTTTCTTTGAAGCCAAAGTTACTGTTTCTTTCCAGGGATGGCGTTTTAGACTTAGTAACTGAGCGAAACCCTTGTTGATAAAACTCGTTGAACTTCCGCTATCTATCAAAGCATCAGCTTTATGGTTACGCTATGGTTGCTACAACAAAATATGTAGGTGTATATTATAAAAATGTGAATGTACTCATAATATTTTTTGCGACTACGCGTTGCCGAACAAACGCCGGCACACAATCTCCGCTTTACCAGCTAGTGCATTCATATAATCACAATTTCTACTTAATAGATATAGCGGTAACTAGGCCCAGCACTTATAAACAAATGATCCTTTGTTTATAAGTTTGAAAAGCAAGTAAACCATTATATCAAGTATTTCTAGCAATTAGCGTCCTCCTTGCGGCTGGTCGCAGGCATTCGATGTGATCTTGGCTCCAGCTATGCGTTCTGGTGAGGTCTCCCTTTCTTCTTCTTTTCTTTTTCTTTTTTTTCGTCTTTTTAGATATTGTATACCAAACATTGCTTTTTTCTCAGTTTGGTTTTTACTTACGGTGCCTAGTATAATTTCAATTACTCAATATGTGGCAAATGTTGGTGTTGTATTAATTACAACTACTTATGTATAAGATTCATAATACTAAATTCTGTACAATACTATTTTTTTGTCCAAATAAATGAAAAAATGAAAAAACAAATATATAAGTACATTCTAATTTTCGCCCATATTTGTACGGCCCAATAAATGGATTCATGACGTTCTCTAATACATAATATAAGATCTCATTTATTATACTTTGTCATTTGCAAATAAATATGTGTATGTTTCAAGGCCATAAAAATGGCCCGGATATTTGGGGGCTTGCGTGGGGCCATGGGAAGGCCAACACGTCGGCCCCTTGACAAAGTTAATCTAAACGTGGCGTGACACTGTCTAACCGGCGAATATTCCTACCTACACCATATAAAAATTCACCTAAAGACAAGCCCCAGTCAGTGTATGAGTATATATTATTATAATGATACCAAGAGCAACAGATTTACATCAAAAATGTAAAAACCACCTATACATAGTTTTATCCGTGCAGAAACGGAGAAAGAATACAATGTCCTGCGGCCGGGCGGCCTGTCGTAAGAGGCGACAAAACAACCCACAGCCAGGTGGTAGGGTACTTGCCCGACTGGATGGCTACCACCCCTGGTCTAGAGTATGCCGCCATAATAACCTTGAGTTGTGTTCCCGTATTATTGAACAGGTTCCAGTCTACCTTAAGAGAGCAGCAGCGCATTTTTAGCACCTTTGGTGTTGTAAATGTCTATAAGTGATAGTGACCGCTTTCCATGAAGTGGACCGTTTGCCTGTCTGCTGAACTCCTGGAATAAAAAAAAACATAGACTAAGGCCTGGTTCTTATATCGTACCGACCGATCATTTGCCTTACTATCGGTTAAAATCCCTATTAATATTATAGATGCGAAAGTAACTCTGTCTGTTACGTTTTCACGGAAAAACTACTGGACCGATTTGACTGAAACTCAGTATATATATTCGATGCCGAGGATGAACTTAAGATACTATTGGACAGATTTAGCTAAAATTCGGTATATATGTAATTTTAATATGTAATAGTAAAACAGAGTGGACAAGGGATAATTTTCATCCCGGATAGATAGATAGATAATGGGATAGATTTGTGTAAAGGTTATCCAGAAAGTAGGATAGGTTTTGTTATGTTTGTGATGTCATTTTCCTCATTATGTAGTTTAGAGATAGACGGGGGATTGACAAATAAAACTAGAACGGGTTGAAATAGAGGATGAAAGTTTGTATAGGAAACCAATCATTTCTCAAGTTTATAGATATAAAAATTTATCATCTATAAAAAAGCGACACTAACTCGATCCGTCTGTCTGTTAAGCTTTCACGGAAAAACTATTAGCAGTACTGGATCGGTTTTGCTGTAATTTTGTTTATATGTAGTTTTAATACTGAAAATTTACATAAATACTTTTCATGCCAGGAGATTGGATAGTTTGCGATATAAAATGAAGTGAATCTTCCTTGCCCTCGGAAGATTAATTTCATTTTATATCGCAAATAGGACTAACATGAAAATTTAATACAAAGTAACCTGTATTCACGACTGCTCTTTAAACAAGAGGTACGCACTAGAGTTCGACATAAGCTCCATACAAATAATGTCAAAATTCAACGAATGACAGGGTAAGTGAATGAGTAGTAAGATATGAGAACGGGCCATAAATATTTTTTTTTATTGCTGAAGCACAGCAGACAGACTGACGGCCCAACTGTGATGGAAAGTGGTTACCGTCGCCTATAGACAGTAGCAATACCAGACGTGCTGCCAATCTCGAAGGGGGAACTGGAACCTGGCAACTGATGCCGGAACACAAATCAAAGTTGTTAAAGCGGCATACTCTGGACCAGGGGTGGGATCCATCCAGTCGGGCAAATGCCCTGCCACCTGGCTGTGTGTTGTTTTGTCGCGTTTTACGATAAGCCGCCCGGCCGTAGGAATTAGTATTCATTTTCAGTTCCTGCACGGAGATACTTACACCCAGTAGTTTACAAGAACATATAAACACAGACGGACGGACGATTTCATATCCTACGTAACCCAAAAAAATGGTCTAAACTTATCTGGTGCAATGTTACCTTCGTTATTTTCGAAGAGCTGTCGAAATACGCTGTCTGTCTTAATTCAACTTAGGCCGATATTACACGGTTCATTTCTGTCTTCCAATGGGGATGAATCAATCAAAGTAATCTATATAAATATTGTTATGTGCGAGCGGGGTACGCACTTAGGATTGGAAGAAAACACCAGTTTATAACTAAACGCTTTTATTAACTTACACAGCCGTACGTGATGTCGCCCCTACACGCACAACTAACGACGCATTGTCCCGATTATAAGTTGTCTCAGTCACAATACCGTCGCCGATATTGCGTAGACACACCTTCTAATGCTGCAGTGTTCAGCACAGAATTTACCGCGCGTAGCTCACCTCTGGACGTCCTTTTAAACTACGCGAAACTCCTTCACTAAACTGTCCACTACACTTTTCACTAAATTCATCACTGTCTTATATTAAACTCTTCTTCCAACTCTTTCGTATCGCACTTGTCGCTTCACTGTCTTGAACTGAACTCAACTCTAAACTGCCCGGTAGGCGCGCTTTACGCTGCTTACCCGGAAGAATCTTCTGGAACCCATAATTTCGTTATTCTTTTTTTACTATCTGTCCCTTTCTAAACATCTATCTATCTCTGTCTTTCCCTATCCGAACCTTCTATTCGAGAACTTTCGTTTATACATCTATCCCTTTCTAACATCTATCTATCTCTCTCTTTTCCTTCCCGAACTTTCTATTCTAGAACTTTCGTTCATCGTCTATCCCTTTCTAAAATATATCGGTTCTTGTCTTTTCCTTCCAGAACTTTCTAGCTTTTTCTAAAAGTTCTTAAACTAACTAGATGGTTCCACCATCATTCACCACAATATGAATCATTCAATGTCATTGAATTACCGTCGCGAGTCGTGTAAGTACAATCCGCAAGAGTTAACTTGAGATTTCGCTCGGATGACGTAAGCGCGAGGTACTGACGCGTCGATGGCGAGAGCAGTAAGAAGGCGGGGGTCGCGAGGGGAGCGCATTCCACTCAGGTCTCAAGTTAACTCTTGCGGATAATACTTTCAGTTCACTGTGGCTTTCAAATAGTGTCCGGTTCCTGTATCTTAATATTTATTTGCTTTACTATCGGTTTAAATTTGACATAAGATCAGTAGGCACTTTATTTTCTATAATAAAAAAATATTTTTAATGTGCGAGTGCACCCGGGTGAAATTCATCATCATCAGAAAATCAAACTTGTGTCACCGGGTGTACTCGGCGCATTCATTTTAAATATTGGAGTTTTTGGCGGGAACTGAAAGATGTTATGCTCTGCAGTTTTATTTTCTAAAAATGTGTAAAATTACTCTAAAATGAACAATAGTTGTAGGATATTGAGTAGTAATTATGTGTTTTGTAAGAAATGTGAACTTTATAGTCAAATGTGGCCTTTTGAGTTGTCACAAGAACTCCGTTGAATGGCACCAGCTGATAACCTACAGTTCAGCTGTGCTACACATAGGCTTAAGAAAATGAAGAAACTACATTTTAATCTAAGATCTGGCTTAAAGGCCTGTCAAGCCATATATCTAAATAAAAAAAATATTTTAAATGTTTGTAAAGGAGGTAGGTTGGGCAATTTTGGATAGTGTGTGAAGTGAGCTGCTTACGCCATTACGTATTACGCAGTGTTCATCTCTGTTGTAAAATTGTTATAGTGTTGTGTGTACAAATTATTATTATAAGCCAAAATAACCCTACACTAAACCGTAAGTGCCTTAGGTCCATACAAATAATGTCAAAATTCAATCGATGGTAAGGCAAATGAATGAATAGTAAGATATAGTAACATGCTATAAACAATTTGGTTTGAACCGTTTAATATCCGTATTAGCGATGAGCAGTACACGTGCGAGTCAGTACATTTGTCTCGTACAAAATACATTTGTACTGATACGGCTCAAATTTTGAAATATACTTCAAAAATTTTGTCGCGCAACTACAACAAAAGTAAGAGGAAGGACGGAATGAAGCTTATTTTACAACAGTACAGTGACGCCTCTACGGATATTGTCATGACAAAGAGGGACAACATGACAATGTCATAGTACGACTGTTAGTAAAATGAAGTGACCGAGGCCGATCACATCCGATTCGTAACGAACATTTCCGAACTAGTTTTGAACGGGACAAATGAGGGAATGACGCTCACCGCCTCACCGGCCTCGTCGCTTTAAATGTACTGCCATGGTACAAACCGTACAAATCTCCTCGGCTCAGTTGAAGTAGTACATTGTACTGGTTCAGTACAAAATGTCATGTTAGTCTTACAAACTCATTTTAAAATCATGTCCTGCCAACACTAATCCGCATTACCGATAAAGCTATTCACTAGCGGTCATTAGGAATAAGGCCGTAGCTATATAAAGGCTGTTTTACACTGAGCCAACTACAGACTTCAAACGCCGGCAATGCAGACGCCGAAAACAGACTTCTGCCCTTTATATGAATCCAGTAGCCATTTATACGATGCCAATATGAAGCCAGTTAGCACTGGCTTCCTTCAAATTCGAAGTAGCTGGTGCAATGTAAATCGGCTTTAACATTCTCGAATGCCTGACAGACAGAAGTTGCCATCGAAATGACTTCTTTTTTAAACCTATTTATTTACAGTTACGAATATTACTCTGTTAAAATTTTACGTAAACGTTAATATAAACGTGACATAATGACATTATATGATTAGGGTAAGATGGGGCTGACATGGTGACGGTAACCACTTTCCATCACAGTAGGCCGTCAGCCTGCCTGCTGTACTCCAGCAATAAAAAATAAAAGCCCCTAAATGAATTAGACAATAAAAACACACCTGCCCCACATTTTTTAATTGTACGAGGACAGACTGCCCGCCTGATGGGAAGTGGTGGGTAACCACTTCCCATTCGTCTATATATTTGGAACACCAAAGGTGCTACCAATATGCTGCCGCTCTTTAAAGGGAGACTAGAACCTGGCCACTAATGCCGGAACACAATAAACCAGGGGTGGTAGCAATCCAGACGGGCATATGCCCTAAGACCTAGCTGTGGGTTGTTTTATCGCCCCTTACGATAGGCCGTCAGGCCGCAGTAAATTGTATTCTTTCTCCATTTCTACCTACCAGGAGAAAGTTAACAACCGGCTAAATAGTTTTGAACCGATAGTAAAGTGAATGATTGGTAAAATATAGGAACCGGCCATAAACTATTATAGAAGCATTATACGAGTTCTCGTGATGCCACAAGTACCTACTTCCGATGTTGAACAGCTCTCCAGCTAGAAAGGGATCTTTTGACATGATGAAAATATTATCGAAGTGGCTCAACCACAAAAACACATAAATTCCATATGTACATTAGTTGTTCATGTATTTTTTTATTACTTAGTATGTTAGATTTGAGTCTTTTGTATTTTAACAGATAAATTATTTTTTATTGCTCTCGTTTAAACCAAAATGTCTCTTACTGTACTGTTCGGATACTGAATACCTATTTGGTAATAGGTAGACGTTGAAAAATAATCCAATAACAGAAAACGAAACTTTTTAATTTTTTTTATTTTTTATTTATGCTAGGTACATTACTAGAGACTAAAAGTTGTCGGTTTGCCCCCAAACTAGGACAGGCCTGTATTCTGGGGGGCACATTCGGCCATGATATGTTCTCATTTTTGAGAATTATAGAAACATGTAAAAATTAAACAACTTTTCATATAACAATCCATGTTTGCGAATCAAAACATATTGTTACAACTAAGTTCCGATAAAAACAAAATCCCCCTGCATATCTATTAAAACATATTTTATTACCTGTCGGCATTTGAACTCATTGTAAATCTTTTATGATCGTCTTCTTTTGTTTACTTATTTATTGGTTATTGTGGAGAACAGCCCGTACTCGTTTATGGCCGTTTGCAGACATAATTAGGCAGGTGTGCGGATTTCGATTTCTAGGAAATTGCGTCGACGCTTGCCGGCTGGGCAGACATATTTGCATTTGTGCAGTATAGAGCAATGGCCCGTTTGAGGAAGAGTCAGTCGAGCGAGAACCACGAGCGAGGCAAGACATATGTACTACAATCGGGAATCTGACGGACTTTGCGCGTTTTATTGAGTTATGACTGCAGAAGGTCAAAGGTACGTTTGGACTTTTTGTGTTCGGTTATATTTGCACCTGTGTTATACGTGTTTGTATAGTTCTAATAAACTCTATAGTAATTCTAACGGCATTTTAATTAGAGTCTCGCGACTCGTAACAATATTGTTCCAACATTTGTAGTCTTCTCCTGTAGACATGTAAAACTTTTTTGCATTTGACTCAAGCACATATTAACAAAAAATACATCAACTTATTTACATATGTTCATTTAAGTTTTTACCCCATTAATATTTAAATTGAAATACAGAAACTATGAAATTTTGGCTAACACAATATTATTTTAGTTTTAAAAATGCTTTCTACAAATTGGCATTTTTCAGAATAATTCAATTCAATTTGTTTAATGCACAAATAGGTATACAAAAAGGTGTTAAATTTAATGTAGTACAGTTCTCCAAATTCCGCCTTTCGGCATGCATATATACTAGTAGCAGTAATACTAGTAGTAGTAGTAGTAATTGTTTAATTAATTATTTACCTAATAAAATGCCAACCAATAAATTATAAAATTGTGTATTAAACTACAACAATGTCAATTAAAACAACAAACATTTTGTTCCTGCAATGAAATGTGTAGTATGTTATGAAAATTTGTTGTTGATAATAACACTTTACACCCCAATGTACAAAGTATTAGGTTGGGGAAAAAGTATCTTCGCATTTTATATAAAAATTCAAAAGGTTTTTTTATAAAGTTTATTCACATTTGACTAAAGTATGTAGGTGTCATTTTGTTGGATAACTTTATGCTATCTTGTAGATAGGGACGTGATCCCATTGCTATAAAAATTTTGGGGCTTCTGATCAAAAAACTGCGAGAAGTGGTTTTGGCAGTCCTCTCGTGATGTTAACCTGACACTGCCTAAGGAATTCTGCAGAGACCCAAAACAGGTGAAAATCTGAAGGTGCAAGGTCAGGACTATACGGCGGATGCATTAACACCTCTCAGCCAAACTCTCGTAATTTTTGCTGAGAGGCTAAAAATGTGTGAGGTCTAGCGTTATCATGGTGAAAAACCACACCCCTTTAGTTGATTAATTCCGGCCGCTTTCTCTCAACTTTTTGCTTTAATCTCATCAGTTGTTTACAGTACAATTCATAATTGATTGTCCTGCCTGGGGGTAACAGCTCATAATGAATAATGCCCTTCCAATCCCACCATACACACAGCATCACTTTGTTGCGAGTTAACCCGAGTTTCGCCAGTCTGTGAAGCCTGACCGATCTTTGAACACGATCTTTTTCGCACGTTCTTGTCGTACGTGATCCACTTTTCATCACCAGTTATTAGCTTCTTCAAAAATGGTTCAGTTTCATTACGTCATAATAAAGAATCACAAATGAGTACATGGTTCATTAGGTTTCTTTCAGTGAGCTCATGAGGCATCCAAATATCGAGCTTTTTTGTGTACCCAGCTTTTTTCAAATGCGCCAAAACCGTATTGCGGTCAATTCCCAGTTCTCCAGCTACATCGTAACTACTAATATGCCGATCTTGCTCCACTTTTTCAAAAATGGCATCAATTTTGTCCGTAACAGGGCGACCAGAGCGACGTGCATCTTTGATATCAAAATTTCCGGATTGAAAATGCTTAAACGAAATTTACGCTACTCTCACAGATACTGCATTAGGTCCATAAACATCACAAATTTTTTCGCGACTTGTGTTGCATTTTTAACTTTTTTGAAGTAAAATTTTAAAATGTATCAAATTTCTTCATTAGATTCACTCATTTTAACAATAAGAAAAACAAATGAAAATCACACTTTTTCCTAATTTGAATTTGGAATTGTCTTCTTTAAAATTAAAACTTTTTAATGATACCAAAACCAGCCAGATGCAATTGGTATAGCCAAAGAAATCTTATTACAAGTTCATACATACTATATGCGAAAAGACTTTTTCCCCAACCTATTATACACACTTTTCAAAGGACACAAATCTATGTTTATACAAAAAAATCAATTTACATAAATATCAAATTATACTAGCAACTTAAACTCCCAGAGACAACATTAACATCAAAGAAGAGGAAGAAGGCAGTAATCCCTTCTTCCTCTTCTTTGATGTAAATGGCATTCTCTTCTTCATTGTCCTCTTCACTCTCTTTTATATCTTCTGCAGCATTTTTTTCAATCTTTTTGTACATTTCACTTGATAGAGTAGATTGTAACATATACATAATCAAAATTATGTATCAGACTGGCTATCAAGCCAGTCTGACACATGATTTTGACCAAATATACATCAAATTGATGATATGATGACAGTTGATCTGATATTGTTTCCTGTGATTGCTGAAATAGAAAAATATTAGCTTCAGCTTTATGGAGGACATATAACAGAACGACAGTCTTATGGGTCTAACACTGAAAGTTTTGTCAACCTGACATAGTTCTCAGGTGTAATAAAACTGTAGTAGTGGTGTGTAGTAGATTTTAAGTTAGGGATAGCCGAAATTGTACTAATAAAAATTGTAAAATTCAACACAAAAATAATTGAAGTTTTTGCATAAGTGGATATCTCCACAATATTACAAACTTTAGAAGTAAATATCTTTCTTAATATTGGTTTAAATTGCTTATTTATTTAATTTGTTTGGGAAACATACAATAATTAATATTCTTAAATATAAAACGCAAAATTAAACTGTACTAAAAGTACTCATTCAGCGATCCAAGAGTCTTGTGTAATCCATGAACAATGAAATATAAGGTACCATAATTTGGTTGCAAACAAAGGAGATTGAAAAGTTCTAATGACTGAACACTCAGTAGTACGAGTAAAGTGAACTAGTTCAGTGAATGAATTGATTGTCCTTCAAAGGAGTGTTCACTTGCATGATCAAATAGCACAAGACTATTTTAAAATAATATTAGTAGTAGTTCTATATATATCCATTTTAAACCATCTATTCCATGTACCATACTTATGCACAATAAATGATTTGATTGATGAATATAATAGGTGGGGTTATATAAGGCACATTTATTTATATGTTATGTGTATTTAATTTATAAAATATGTAGTTTAAGTATGTCTGTTTAAGTTCTATCTAATAATCTGCACCAACTACATCATCAGATTAAGGTTATTCCTTAAGTTAGGTTGCCTAGCGATAAGGCCGCTTATTATTTCTACCATGACAATATTGTAACCGTACATTTTTGTAATTGTCTATATTGGTGAGCAATAGTGTTCTATTCTATTTATTTTTATTAACTATTATGAACAGATCCGACGTTTTTAAATATAGGTTAGAAGGCTAAGGCGGAAGCAAGCGATCTTGGTTAATTTTTTTATAACCTAGAATTCGCTTCATATCTTATTATTATTATGCAATGTCTAAATTTAGACTTTAGTCATTCCTACTTAGCTTGTAAGTTGTATTGCGCTATTAATGAGTCAAAATTTATATTCGCCTTATCGCTTAAATAATGGCTGCTTAAAAAAGTAGCTTAAATACACTAAGTAGGCAGTGAATTAATTACTAACCTTCGAATTTGCTAGCTTTCCCCAGAATTCCCACGTGAAACCACAATTGACAGTACATAGAGCACACAGCTACTATACAGCACAGAATACTTTTATATAATATAGAAACAGGAACATGGATTATGGACAATCATGAAACCATATGCCAGTCAGTGCCTCTCCCCTACATAATCGAAAATTAAAAATGTATAGCAACTAGCGGCATCATGGTAGGAAGGGGGTCAAAAATTATAAGTAGTTTCCATTTAGTGCACTTAAGATGGCGCTGTACAATACAATTGAATAATGACATCGCGCTAACCAAATTTTGAGAGCAAAACGTAAATTACAAATGATGGTCATTTTTGGTGAATTACTGGCTATTTCGTGAATCGTTTTTCTACTTTTGGTTTAAATTTTCAGTTTTATTTAATTATTTTAGAGTTTAAAGTAGAGTTGGGTAGGAAATGATTTTAAAATGAGTTTGTAAGTGTAACGTGACATTTTGTACTGAACTAGTAGAGAACTAGAACTTTTTTCGTTTGACCCCATACAAGATCACTCAAGTTAATCCTTCGTGATTTTAGCGGAATCTTTATAGGAGACGTTACGCTATGCAATTGTATTTTAAAAAATATTAAAATTGAACATTGATTATTTTTAACGTAGAATATAGCATTTCTCTTAAAAACCTCAACTGCTTAGTTAAATGAGGTTTTAATAGCTACTACAGGAACTCCCTAATTTGGCGTCAGTCATAGCCTACAATTTGGCTGACGGCTTTTCCTTGAATATTATTCGAAAACTTTTATGCTCGTAGACATTTGATACTGGCAAGATACACATATCGTGCAGCAGATATTCCACCCCTCTATTACATTATGCCCGCCCACTTTACGACAGCGAGCAGGGAAATGGTCAGAGAAATTGGCAGTGCATTATGCCATGTTTGGTATAAGTTTTACGATTTTTATTTTAAATGTAGCGAAATTTAAACAAAATATTATTTCGCTTCTATATCTTATATCTTGACTTACTTTCTACAGAAAAAAATTCACAAGTGACAAACTATAGACAAAATAATATCAAAAATGAAAATCACAAATAACAGATTGATCTAAAAAGGTCCAATAATAATCAATATTATGTTGTGGTTATATACCACAGTTATGTACTCACGCCGCCAATACGGTATTAGACACTTGTGGAAATCTATATAAATAGAAATGAATCGTAGACATGAATGTACGCGTATAACTTGGGAACGACTTTACCGATTTTGATGAATTTTGTTGTGTTTCAGTGGGTCTCCGGATGATTTAGATTCACAATTGGCACTGGTAAGATTTTATTTAATTAGGGGAACGTCTGCTGGGACCGCTAGTGAAATACAAAAAAATAGCTCTAATGACAGGTTATTTATAAAGAAAATTTACAGTATTTTTAAAAATAATATTTGTGGGGCGCTGTAGCCCACGGATAATATGTTGGTTCAATTTTTGATGGACTGTATGAGAGAGATATGACCTAGATCCTTGCACTAGAAAAGTATAAGCTCATCAACCTTGATATCCACCCTCTCCTGGCTCGGTTTGACTACACAGAGGAACAGTACACGGCACTAAATTCCACTTTGTTAAAAGTGTCAGCTCTAAGGCGTCTCTCTCTCTCTCTCTCTCTCTCTCTCTCTCTCTCTCTAAGGCATAAGTCTGTATGCATCGGAATACAAGCCAATTTGATTGATATTTTCTTTTATTTTTCCTTCCACTCATTTTCATATTATGTAAATTTATTAGAGCTAGGCATGTTTATTGAAGAGTTTCTTGCGCCGCTTCTTCTCTTCAAGCCATAACATGTTGCGAAGCAGTGGTAAATTAGATTAGGCTCCCATAGAGTAAATAATAACCATAAACAAAATTAAAACCAAATAATTAAACTGAACAAGTTGGCGGTAGGCTAAATAAAACTTTAACAATACTCATTGACACTTGACCCCTTGTCTTTTGTGATCACGTCCACTAAAAAGTGGCCGAAACGTCGGAATAATAAAAATCAAATAAATTACTGCACTTAAAACCATTAAAACGTAGTTTTATTATGTATACAAGTCGCGAAAACTTAAGGAAATATTTTTTTTTCAGTCTTAAAGTGACATTGATATAAGTGCAGTGATTTGCCTCGGACTAAACCCTTGTCAGAAACACCAATTCTACTATTTAAAAAACTAACCCTAAAGGCTGTCAAAGCGTTAGCTTCACTATTGGTGTAGTAAACGTGTATAGAAGAGACGGTAACCACTTTCTCTAAGCTGGGCTCCTTGCCTGATGCCAGCTTCACAATAAAACAAAATATAAGCCGTAAAATATAGATTTTTCGTAAGTAAATTCTGTCTTTATATCTTCAAAAATGTAGCAATGCGCAAGCGATATAGCATACAGGTAGCCCCTTAATTATGTTTAGTGGGTAGTTCGGTGATCGTCTCTCGCAACTGCTTTTGTTTGAAGCTAACGTGGAGAACCAGTCGCTGAGTCTTACACACCCTCGATGCATGCGTCTGCGCTGCATTTGGCTCTTCCCCCGAAGAGCCCGAGGACGGTGTCCAAAGACATTCCCACTGCGTTATCAAAAAAAAAAGTTAGCCCATTAATTATAGAGGGTACAGATACAAGGTCGATTCACTAAAGCTGGCACGTTTAACACATATGTAAAGTTGTGCTTCTGTAGTGTCTATGAATACCCGCGTGGTGTGACGTCACACTGCATTCGCATCATGAAAAGTATGTCCGTCTCTCTCGCACGCGGTCATGCTTAGGAGTATGAAGGAAACAGTTAGTTATAAAGTGAGAATCCGTTAGAGTCAGTCACGTGTCACATCATCACATGTCAATTGCCGCGCGTTGATTGTTTACCTATTTGGAGGTTAGAATAAAATTGCTTCTAAAAGAATTGGGTCCGTCAAAATAATAACAGGACCATATTTCATTTCGTGAAATGAAATAGTATACAATATTTTTAAATATTTTATGCACAATAAAAACGGTTTTGTAGTATGTAAGCATTTGTATTGTTCATTAAGGGGGACCAGCGCACAATAATTAAGGATTTGCATACTTACATGAATGTAGTTTAAGGCTTTATTATTTATGTAGGTTTATGGCTTGGCAGCTAGGCCTTTAAGCCAGATCTTAGATTATAATGTAGTTTCTTCATTTTCATAAGCCTATGTGTAGCACAGCTGAACTGTAGGTTATCAGCTGGTGCCATTCAACGGAGTTCTTGTGCTTGGCATAGATTCAGCAACTGAAATGATGTGAAGTACTGCCTACACACATATATAAATATATTATACACATATTTTGCATACGTGGGTACCGTTGCGTTGTGGGTGCGTTTTCTTACACTAACTACGTTTACCGAGACGCGATCTCCACTCCAAAAAAACAACCATTAAAACTATGTTTTAACTTTTTTATGGGCGGCTTATTATTATATATATCTATTTCTTTTTAAATTAAAATAAGGGCAATAAGGACGGGGTGTGCCACACGGTGCTATTGGTTAATATTTGAAAATCAGTGTCACGCGAGTCTCCGTTAGGTGCAAACGCAACCGCCGTACTTTAATTTCTACGCCGTGTATACACCCCCGAAGCCTGGCAGCCATATTTTTCGGTGTTTTATTATAATACAACCAGCATCCCTTACACCCTAGCTATTTGCCAGCAAGTCTGTTGCTCAGACTATATAGGAGCCAAAGTATAAAGGGTAATAATAATATAACAAAAACCCATTGAAATACTGCATATATTATTTATACTACAATCACTAACATTAAATATGGAGTACAAGAGATCTATTTTAAATAGTTTCATTTAAATATTCAGACTTAATGAAAACTTATACATAAATACATTCGGAAAGAACATTCTTGAAATTTACCCAAACCGGGAACCAAACGTATGACCTCGAAAGGTCTACTGAACAATAAATAACCTAGGACTTAAAAACCTAATTACAAACAAATTAGTCTTGTCTCAGACCAAACTAATTTGTCCTCAAATCAGGCGAAAGATACATAAATACAATCTGCGCCATAAGTTATGTCCGCTTTGATTAGCATTAGATAGCTACGCGTTGAACGCTCTCTCATGCAGTATCAATTATTACGCTGCGTTCTGCTAATCTGGATGCGCCATAAGTTATGTCCCAATGTTAGAAACTTTTCGAAAAGATAACAAAATGTAGTTAGGAATCAAAAATATTGTGTTTTGAACTTAACTATATTTTTATAAACATAAGTTTAGGGTGAAAAGCTCATACACGCGCCATACAAGACGATTTTCTTTGAAAAATATTTTGCCAAAACATTGTAGACGCGTATGTATACACTATTGTTCTTTAGGAGATCATTTTGGTACAAGACAATGTTATAACAATCCTATTTTGAGAAGCTATAATTCGTATCTGCACACGTATTTTCTTAACTTTGTCGTCTTTTTCATAGAGAGTTAGAGTAAGTTTGAACGCTTCTTTATGATAAAGAAACATTCAAATTTAACTCTCTATGAATAAGACTTGGTGTTTACATCATCTGTAATTCTTTTAATTAGTCACTGACATTGTTTGTGCTAATTTTCAAAATGCATATTGAAATAACTATTATCAATCACTAATAAATACGTTTGTGTTTATGACCGACCTTCCAACAAGACAACCGTTTTCATTGTAGATTTTCAAGTCATGTTTTGTATTAAAACTTTACAATATATACACAGATAGACATATAACGCTTTACTAATAAATAGTAAAAACAATAAGCGGCCTTATCTCTTCTAAGCAACCTTTTAAATAATGTAAGTAAATATGATGATATCGACCTGTTTGTGGATTTCAGAAGCTAAGCGGTGTCTAAGTCTTATATATACACACACATATATATATATATATATATATATATATAGATATCAACATTGTAATATTTTGGAAATTATGTATAAATATTTTCGAATTAAAAAACGTGTATTAGTAATAAGAAAATTTTGTAAAACAGTTTTGAAAAGAATAAAGAGTAAAAGAAAAAGAGCAATAAAAAAAAAAAGAAAAGAAAATGTAAAATAATAAAAACTATATACAAACCCCCTGAAGTTAAAAACCCGAGTAATCTCGTTCGCTCGGAGGATATTTTTTTTAAAAACATGCCGCCTCTCACCACCACGATATATCTTCTACCCCCTCCATGCGGCCGTAACGCTTTTTCCTGACAGAAAAATCCTAATACTCCCCGTCTATATAGAAGTAGCACTTCAAAAAATTCTTAAGAATGTTGCTTTTAAGCGATAAGGCCGCCTTCTGTTTCTACCATGACAATATTGTAATCGTGCATTTTTGTAATTATATATTTGGTGAGCAATAAAATGTTATATATTCTAATCATTTAAACACAAAATTTTATTCAAAAATGTATCTCGTAAGAGAAAACAATGTATACGTGCTTTCACCCACTTATATCTAAGAGGCTTTATCAACACACATCGAAAATAAAAAATCCTCAACTCAGAGATCTTAACTTCAATTTAAATTAAATTTTTAATTAAACTTATCTTATACTTGATTATATCAGACATATATTATGGGTTATATCCATTGTAACATACAAATAATTGTATATATATTATAGCATGGAGGAAGAATATATCACAACTAGCATTTGCCCGCGGTTTTGTCCACGTTGGGCAGGTAACAAAGATTACAATTATTTTGCTAAATATTAAATCAAAGGTAATTTCAGCAGGGTAATATATTTTTTAGTATGAAAATACATGAATCCCGGAAATTCCTGTAAAAACTTGGGATGAGTAATGTTATTAAAAGATTACACAGCTAGAATTGTTTTACTAAAGATTTTATCAGTGAAAATTTCGCATTGAAATCAATTTTTTTTCGACTTGGCCACTTTAAACCTCTCCGAGGAAAAATCCCGTAGGATTCTCGGGATGTATAGTACCGCAGATTTTAATTCCGGGAATTCACTATCAATCAGCGAAAACCGCATCGAAATCGGACCAGTGGTTTTTACGTGAATCCCGAACAAACAGTTCTGTAACATACTTCTGTATAAAACTTTAAAAAAGAGCTTGAGATATAAATAGAATAAGAAATATAAAGAAAAACAATGTTTAGCTAGACGTCTTAAGTAAATTTAAGTTTTGACTTAAAGGTCATATAACCTTCAAAAAGTGTTCTCCAATGGAACTTATTTTAAATAAAAACTTTTGAATTTGTATTTGTACAGACAAACATAAAAATGTACGAAACAACAGATTACCCTTTTACGATTTTATAATATTATGAATCCCCCGGTAAAAAAATGTAACACGTACCCACAGATCACCTTCCAATAGAGAACTTTTTTTTAAATCGAAGTCACCAAAAACAGTTCGAAAGGTGCTGATATCGGGAGCATTCTAGGGCTACGTTCCACGAGACTCACACTCACGACGACCACGTTCACAACCGCGATTTTTCCCGTTCCACTTGCTTGCGGCCGTTATGAAACGGATTATGGAGCGTTGACGGCATTAACGACGAAATACACAACTGGCATTGGTCGATATGGAAATCGCACCTTGTTCAATGTCAATCGATAGAGAGAATTAATGCTCTGTGCTCAAGGCCCACTTCGATGATGATGACGTCACGAGTGACGTTTTCGCCACGACCATAACGACCGTGGTCGCCATAGAACGGCAGACGGAACACTTTGGGCGTTGTGAGATACTAGAGGAACGGCGCCCTAAGAGATGTGACAGTTAGAGTTCGCGCCACGAAAGACGTCCCACGGAAAATGAAGGAACTAAAAGTGGTAGCTTCGTTATTTGATAGAAGTTTGCTCGTAAATTAGTCAGAAAATTAATTTACAGCTTTAATTATGGATTATTTTGTATTTATTATTCAGTAATCACCTACATCGGTTGACAGATTAGTAAATAATTATTCTGACAGGATTAAGTACGGCGATTGCAGCGCCGCGTGTGTGGGACTTCTTTCGTGGCGCAGACTATAGCAAAAACGTTTTGTACGCGGGATCTATTGGAGGTTATCTATGCTTGTATCATATTGCAATCACAGTTTGTGCAATCAGTCCTTTTTATTAAAGAAAATTAAAATTTTCAATCAATGACTTCTGGTGCTCTTGCTCTTACACTAGCAACTAAAATTGCTCCATCCTTGTCAAGTCTCGTCAACTATGACGTCACGACTACATCAAGCAATTTAGGACGATGGCAATATGTGTTGCTGAGATACGGTCACACAGTACCATGCAATATGTAACGACTTAAAACCGGCCTGTTCCTCTCGCGAAAACGAGACGTAGTCATACGTACAAACGAGATAGAAAGAAAAATGTCCAAAAATTTCACAACGGATTGGATATTTGGCAACTCATATGGCGACGTTGAGAAATGTGAAATTGGTATACGGAGCAATTAGAAGCAACATTCCCGAAACAATTGCCGCATTTCATTGCAATT
The DNA here is from genome assembly GCA_039645545.1 of Dendrolimus houi. NCBI lineage: Eukaryota > Metazoa > Arthropoda > Insecta > Lepidoptera > Lasiocampidae > Dendrolimus > Dendrolimus houi. Next base: position 3,552,241 of record CM077146.1, read on the forward strand.
GCTCTAGATCGATCCGATCGAGGTGTAAGTGCACCTTTAGGCTGGTGTGCACCGATATTTAACCGATGGTTAAAATAAAACTACAGTGTAAACTCTATATAACAACACCGAAGGGACTGTGCATTTTATAACGTTATAGAGAGTTGTCGTTAAATGAAGAGAAGTCTGTTATTTTCCTCTGACGTCTTTTGTTGCACCAGTAATTTTGTTGTATTTTTTACTTATTTTATTCATATCTTGCGATATTAAGTTATCTTGGTGATAAAGGAAGTAGTACTTAGAAATTTCGGAATTTCTTAGAAATGTCGGTATGCATGATGTCGACAATCGGGTTTATTACGAGCTAGGATAATAAAGCAATAAAAGAACGTACAGAGTTGCGCCATTTTTACTAATTTTGGCAACTTAAAAGGTATTTTTTATTGTTTAATCGTTGTCGTTAATGAGAGTGGGTGTAATGCTATATAGTGTATCATTGTATGGAGAACCAAAGCAAAGTGATTTGGACGCTTAGGGGAGTTTGTCGTTAAATCGAGTGACGTTACATGGAGTTTACACTGTATATGACTAAACAGCGATTATTTTATTTTACACGTCGGTTAAATGTCTGTACTACAACATTAGTATTTTTATGTAGTATAAAACGAATTCGCTTTCCACCTCTCACCTAGATAATTGTTTACTGATGGTTTATATACATATTAAAAAAAAGCTAATCAAGTTCTTATGTAAGTAAAATAGAGCTGCAACCAGGGTTTAATCCGCGGCCACGTCGCGGGGAAAACACTAGTGTAACACGGAGGTTTTACGCTTTAGCAGTAGCCTCCACCAAAGTGAAATGATGATTCACAAATGATGGTCACGTCATGTATGACAGACTTCGCTCATGTCCGCGATAATATAAGACGTTTTCTGATGAATAGATAAATCCAAATTTATCCCTAACATCATTTGCAGTTAGTTGTGGTAGCTTAGAATATTTAAACTATCATACTAATTTAATTATATTATAATAATATTAACTATATATTAGGGTGGCGCAAAAAACAGGCAATTTTTTTTAGTATTGAGTGAAGAAATGTTAGTTTTTGATGTTTTAAGAACTCCCTCAAAAAAAAATTTAAAAGGTCGCTCCAAATGTTTAAAGATTTCAAAACCGCCAAAAACCCATTTTTTTATTATTCAATTTTTTTCTTGTTACGTTACTTTAGATTTTTTTGAGCTGTCCTTTAAAGGGAGTTCTTAAAACATCAAAAGCTAAGATTTTTTTCATTCGAGACTCAAAAATATAGTCAGTTTTTACCTACATACGAACAATAATATAGTTCTGTTTAACATAACAATTTTTATTTAATATGTACACAAATAGTCGTCAGTTAAGATGTTATTAACCGTGTATAATATTGTTAACTGTAGTTTATAACATACGATTGCAGTGTGTTACGAGTTACGCTCTTTTACTGGGCGATTTGAATTCTTTAATGTTCTTCTTCCATGTTATTAGAACAGAGAAGCACCCTCCATGCAAGACTACACATTTAATATTTATTATATTCGAGATATAGACAATTCATAAATATTGGTTAAACATACACAAATATACCATTAACTAGCTTAGCTATATCTATTCGTCGTAGAGATAGAATTAAATAGAGATGGTATGCGTATTTAAAAGTAATAAATCTATAAATGTATTTAAATATGACATGTAAACGGGGCTAGACCGATTTTAGTCTATAGAATTATATTTTATATATTTGTATTTTTTATTTATTTATATGTATTAGTTCTATTTTAAATTGTATATATAGTATATGTTTTTGTATATGGGTAAAGTGTTGAAATCAACTGCGAATGTAAAGTATTCATAGGCTGACCATATTTCCTTTTTTATGTTATATGTAGTTATTTTTAATTTAATTCATTTCAATAACTGTTTACATTTTCTTTGTCTTGGGGTGCGGTATACATATACGGCACCTTGATTTCAAGTATTTGGAGGGGTGGAGGGGAGGGGGAGGTTAGGGAGGAATACTTACCCTTTCTGCAATCCTTATATCAGAATATGTATAGTTCTTGAGATATTAATGTTTTTGTAAAAATAACCTCACTTATGTTTTTCACTAATATCATACAAAGTAACTCTGTATAATATTGATATTACTAACAATATGTTCTGTGCCATGGCACGTTTGAAAGCCTTTAGATATAAACGAACCTTTAGTTGCCAAGGAAATAAATCAATCGTATATTCGCAAAAAAATTTCGTACCTATACCATCTCTATACAATACTCCCCTACGATATGTATACTAAACTACTATCTTAAGAATAAATGTTGCCTTTTACCCTTCCAATGATAGTAGAATCATTCTTTATACAACTGCAACTAAACATAAATTTGCAATCGTATATCAAATCAGGTTTAAATATTCATGAATATTCAAGTTTCATATGCTTAAACTTGAATAAAAAAACCTTCAAGAAAATAGGTAGTCAATAAAATTAGGACCAAAGTATATTTTAATTTTTCGTATATATTACAGGGCGTGATATATGTAAATAATTTTATAAATATAAATGATTTTTTATTAAAAACTGATATGAATGTATTTTGTATTTTTATAAAAATATTAACTAAATTATATATTCCAAAATAAATATACTATGTTACAAAAGCCATCTCTTAAAGTTTAGGTCTTTGACTGCCAAAAAAAATCTAAAGCCACTTTCATTGTAGCAATGGCCAAATAACAATGTTTAACATTATATTTCTTCATTCAGAAATGTATATATAAACATTTGTATAATTTGGCCATTAGGAATAAATTAAAATGGAATTTCATTCAACAATGCAATAATTGTTGAATAAACTGAAAGTTTAACAGACAATGAAAGGAATTTCTGCATTGAGACTTTTAAATTTGATGAATATATTTTACACTTGAAAACAGTATTTTAATTTGACAACAGGATTTTAAATTTGGCAACAGACTTGAATTTGACAACTATCATTAAATTTGACTATGATCTTTTAAATTTGACAACAATCTTTTAAATTTGACAACGATCTTTTAAATTTGACAACGGACCTTTAAACCATTTTTTCTTCATTAAAGTTGATCCAAATAATCTCCTCGCATTCGGACCTCAGATTTTTAAATTTCTTAAAGGCGTTACTCTAGTCATCCTCAAGTCTAGCAATCTCAAATACAGCGCTGCATTCGCCAGGTGCACTAAACGCCCATTAGATAATTCTTATAATCAGTCATATACAACACTTTTGGATTCCATTGATTCAATCTCATATCAGACTTTGGATTTGTGTGATAAGTAATGTTAACGTGCTCCCTTACTGCGAGCAATCGCCTGTAATGTTACGTTACAGATCCGACCATTACATGAGTGAAGGAGGAGAACCGAGCATTACAGTACGCAACCAATAATGATACAATCTATAATATTTTGATACAAGTTGTAACACGATTGCTTCATCTGACATTGTGAATTCAACTAAATGCTCAAAATCGAATCATAAATGTTTCGTTACAGGCGAATGCTCGCGTTAAGGCAGCGCCTTAAGTTGTCAAATTGATCAAGTATAAAAATGTTTAATACTCTTATAAATTGTATTTTTCATTAGTAAAGCATATAAACGATAGCATTGGTCAGGTTTTTTGAATGAATGAATGTTGTTGATGATTATATGTTGAATTTGATTCAATAATCCACTAAGTGGCTATTAATCTTAAACAGTCACCATATTGAGACTTTTAAATTTGACAATATACTCTTAAATTGGACAACTAACTTTTAAATTTGAGAACAGACTTGAACTCGCTATTTATTCTTCTTCAATCTCACTCCAAATAACCTCGCACTGAGGCGTCAGACTTTTAAATTTCTCAACCCCTATCCTGCATAGTCTAGTCCTCAAGTCTAGCAATCTCAAATGCGATGCAGCAGTCGCCATATGCACTAAACTCTTGTTTATATTCCTATAACCACATAGAGACATAGATCATTACAGTCTCACATTAGACAAGGCTTGATTTGGTGGAATATTTAGTCCTATTTGTATATAATTCAAGTGATGTTCAGTATTAGACTGGCCGAGTCTAGGCAATGTTTACTAGAAATATATATAATCAATTCTACTTTTTAACCGAATGAATTGAATTTGGTTCAGTAATCCAATAATTGTTATTGAAACTTGATGGTTTTACAGACAATGATTGGAGTTGCCAATTTGAGACTTTTAAATTTGACAACAGTATTTTAAATTTGAGAACTTTGAAATTTGATTTAATCTTCAATGAACTCGCTCCAAACAACCTCGCATTCAGGCTTCTGACTCTTAAATTTCTCAACGCCCTCCTGCGTCACTTTAGTCCGTCTCAAGTCTAGCAGTCTCAAATGCGGCGCTGCACTCGCCAGATGCAATAAGCTCCTATTGGTTATATTCCTGTAACCTGTTAAAGACAGAACCCTCAGACTCGACTGACTCGGTCTCATACCGGAGAAGATCTGATTCGGTGGAATATTTGGACCTATTTGTACATAATTCAAATTTTGCTCGTTATCAGACCGACCGAATCTGTACACTGTATAATCTGTCACGTAGTTCGAAGAGTCTAAACTCCCTGGTGTGCAGCAGACAGCTCTTTGGCCATGACTATTGAAAACATCCGCTGGGATTGTCAACCTATATGTGTTATTCAAACGCCTACTAATATTGACGTATAGTATATTGTTTTGAGGCATTCTGTCTACGCTCTCATTTATAGGTGGGCATATTATTATTGGGCATGTTTGGCAAGAGCTTCCTCCTGCGTTACTAGACCCAGGTACATCATCACAACGAAGAGCATTATTATTACGAACAAATCGTACTACATTAGATGTACCATTGGATTCTTCATTTGTATTTGTTTTTTCATCTTTAAGCAAACTAGTATTAGCTTCTGAATGACTTTCATCGTTAGAAGCGGATTTATTTAATTTTTTATCGTTTACGACACTAGAATCATCATTGCCGTTTTGCTTCGATGTTCCAGCACCTACATTGACACCTAATGATTGACAGTTATCTACGGTTTTAGTATTGTCTGAACTGGAAACATTAACATCACGCTTAACCGTTTCAATGTTATTTGTGAATTCTTTATTATCACTATTATTTTGGCTTGATACATTATCATTGCCAATTTTCGTATCATTGTCGTTTATGGCAACACTATTATCATGTGTATCAGATTGATTGTTAATTAAATTATTATTATTGTTCATACAATTTTGTTTTGATGTTCCAGCATCAAGGTCATCCGATGCCTCATCATTTTCTGTAGTTTCCATATTGTTGTCGTTTACATTAGCAACACCATCACTATGTACCGACTTTTCTTCAATTGAGTCGGCACTTTCTTTATTATCTTGAATATTTCCATCAGCTGTATCACTGGAGATCTTATTATCAGACTCTGCTGAAGTGTTACCATCCACATCAACATTCATTGGTTCAGTGTTATCTGTGTTATTAACATTGTTGGCTTCATTAACAGAATCTTCGCTTTTTACACTGGAAACACTTCGATTGTTGCTCTTTAACTTCAGCACTGCCCCTTTAGAGGTTGATGGTCTGCTCCTTTGATCATCATTATTCGTATTACGTCGTAGACTTGCATTGATAACACAATGACACGGCTTCTTCCTTTTCTTTGGTGGTGCATCATTCTCATTGTTTTCATCTTTTGGATATATCCGTGTTCTGTAACTGTATGATAAGTTTTATTTATAAAAAGCTGTGTGCGTTATAACAAGAGTATTATTTATATTTACTTGGAAAATAGAGCAGAGGGCCTAAAGAAGTCTTTATCGCAGATTCAAGCGATGAACAAGTTCTAACAAAAAGGGAACTTTATTACAGCTACCAGTATACATAGACACGTATCAATTTCACTAAGCGATTCTCTAAAAGCAACCGCTTTAGGCCCTCAGGTAACAATCGATAATTCAATACCATAATACAATTTGTAAATCGTTCGGTCTAGATTGGCATTTGAGTGACTGCTCTTTCATATCCCCTGACCAAACCACTTTATACCATAATTTCCTGATTGATCCGTCTATCCCACTCTAAGAGATGGCAAAGCGTTCGCATCGGCCGTGGTGTTGCAAACGTCTATGGACGACTGTAACTACTTTCCATTAGATGGGCTATTTGCCTGTTGCCTGTTTCAGGCAATAAAAAAGAAAAGATTCCACTTAAATATTTGACATTTTGAGCTGTTCAATTTCACGGATTGGTTTAATTTCAAGTTGTAACATAACTCATGGAAAGCATCGTTTATATATGCATTTTCCTAATTTTACAGGTCGAACAAAAATGATATGATTTTATTAAAAATTAAATAAAAACCAGTTCTTTATTCAGTCATCATTTAATTTTATGATTCATATAATCTCTAATAATTGATGACTGAATAAAAAACTGGTTTTATTTATACGAACACGTCGTGCAAGGCTCTAACACGGCACATTATAACTCATAAACTCATAACTAATAAAATCCTTTATTCATATTAGTGTTATTAGATGTGAAGGATTTACATATTTTACCCTAAGGGCTCCTTCACACTAAACCGCAAGCAACGCGGCAGTGGCAGCGCGACTATCGCGCGACAGTTGCCCTGCACAGAAGCGGTAGACTTCCGTACTAAAAAGAGCAGCGCGACACGTGATAGTCATAGCAATCGGCAGCGCGGCAGCCGCGTGTGATCAGTCGACTTTCACCAATTATGAGAATCAAAAACAGCAGGAGAGATGATGTTTCGTCGTTGGAATCCATTATTGAAACGATGTGCACCACAATCTAAACTGAAATATTTATTCTTGTATAAATGTAGTTGTATATAGGTGTTATTCCTAGAAATACATGGTTCAGTACATTTTACCAGTTTCACTGGTGTGCAAGTAAGCAGGATCTTAATCGTCATTATTTAAATGATTAGTTCCTATTTATTTCATTAAGTACCTTTTATGTAACTGGAATAATATGTACAGTCATTATTTATTAATTATATAGATATCTGTATTACTTTTAAAATTATGATTTCAATCTGTGTATGTTAATTATTTAATATCTTTAATTAAAATATTATTATTAATTATGTTCCAAATTTGTCATTAAGGAATTCGTTTGTGGAATAATATGATTTGTCTGTTAACAATTTCTTTAGTCTTGTTTTAAATATTGCAGGAGCTATTTCGTAAACACTCTTATTCAACAGTGTCGTAATAATTGGTTATAATAAGAAGGCATGCAAGACGAAAGATATAAAAATAGCATCAAATAAATAGTAAGTAAATAAGAATTGTAACAAAATACATAAACATTACAATAAAACAAAACTAGAAATAAAAAGTTGTAATAGAGAATAAGAAAATGTGCATATAAGCTTTATATAAAAAAGAAAATGAAACAAATGATTAAATATTTAAAAAGTAGGACACGAAAAGAAAAGTCTCTGTCCTGAATAATGACAGAGGAGATGGCGATAATAAAATGAAAATTAAAAAAAATAAGATGGCATGTACTGCTGCCGCAGTGCTTGCCACCTAATGTGAAGGCGCTCTAAATGTTAAAGATTGAGAAATTCTTACCCAGACTTTAGTGTAAGGGGGTCTGTAATTCCAAGTCGTTTAAGAAGCGCTTTGGGACCCACCTCCAACCAGAATGGCGACACTACCTGTTTGTTACTGAAGAGACTCGGTTCCTGAAATTTTATAAATACAGTAGAATTTCAATCACAGTATTGTTAGAACTGAAATTCCGAAAATCACGAATTACGAGTTTGCGGGACTCGAATTAAAATGCCGTTAGAATTATATATTATTATAGAGTTTATTAAAACTATACAAACACGTATAACACAGGCAGAAATATAACCGAACGCAATAAATTCAAACATATGCAGAAGGTCGTAATTCAATAAAACGCGCAAAGTCCGTCAATATTAGATTCCCGATAACGTACACACGTCACGCCTATATCGTAGTTGTAGCTTAACTGACCCCCTCTCTCAATCAGGCCATCGTTTTATACTTCACAAATGCAAATGTGCCCGCCCGGCAACGTCGACATAATTTCCTAGAATTAGGTTGTATTTATAATCCGCACACGTGGCTAATGATGCTCTTGAACGGCCGTAAACGAGTACAATAGGACAATGGGCTGTTCTCCACAATAACTAGAAACATATGCCAATAAATAAAGTGAACAAAAGTAGACGATCATAAAATGATTACAATTAGTTCAAATGCCGACAGGTAATAAAATAGGTTTTTACAGTTCTGTAGGGTGAATTTATGTTTGTCGGAGCCTAAGTTGTAACACTATAATAAATCTGTAAATAATTCGAGTTTGTACAATGCGTTTAAAAATGTGAAAAAAATCAGAAAAAAAATCAGGGGAATAATTCTGACAGGTACATTGCGAAAATGTGATTTTTAGAATTTTTGTCTGTCTGTCAGCTAAAGCATCATGTGAAAACTACTGAACGCATTTAAACGAAATTCAAAAGGGAGCTAACTTATTTTAAGAGGGCGTAATTTAGGATACTTTTTATGCCGATAAATGATGTCGTTTCCGTGGGATAGACGAAAATAGCTTTAGGGTAACCCGTACAGGGTGGGGGGTGAGATCGAATGCACTTCCGTCTCAAAGGAAGATCTTAAATTTGTATATATTCTTTGTAAGTTTCGGGAATCGTTTGCGACCTTAATTATTGTACAGCGTCATCTGTTGGCTTGGAAGTGTTCGCCTACATAGCGAAAAAGATGGCGCTGCGATCGCATCTCTTTTGGAAACTAATGAACGAAACGTATGACACTCGAATCAACACTTAGGATACATTTTAATCCGATAAAAGACATCCTTGCCTGGAGTAGATGAATTAGCAAAATAGATGGCGCTACAATCGCGATGTAGACAACCATCGCTGTAATTCAATAACAAATACGTTGTCATGTTGCCCATATGTAATTAATTACGTATGGGTACTTCAAATCAGGTTGGCTCCGACTTTTCTTTATGATTTGCTATACAGTCGATTACACTATATTGACTTAGTTTCTTTGTAATTGGAGTGAATTAAACAAGAAACTAAAGTATTGAAGGTTTATTTATATAAAACACCAAATTATTTTTTTATGTACGTAATATAGAGGTACTATCCAAAGTTTTTCACGGGGAAGACACTAAACATGCCGTGTCTGTACATTGAAGCTATTTAAAAAAGCAACTGGAATAGACTATATAAACGACGGAGAACACAATGCAATTTTGTTTAGATTTCTTGTCCGTTTTTGTTCGGGATTCACGTAAAAACTACTGGACCGATTTCGATGCGGTTTTCGCTGATCGACAGCAAAGTTTTAGCCCTAAAAACTGCGCTACTTTTTATCCCGGGAACCCCGCGGTAATTTTCCCGGAAGCGGTATGTAGTTGTTCTAGTGCCATAAAAATTAGCTCCTTCCGACACAGTTTTCACTAAAACGATATCTTTTTTAAAAGCTGTGGTACTTTAATGTCTCGCGGGAATTTCAAGTCAATCGTGGACGAAGTCGCGGGCATGTCTTGTTTAAGCAATAATTATTTTTAATTGTTCCACGTACGTGACGTAACATAGGCGCGCGCAGAATGTTTGCCGATGTCAACTTACTATTATTGTATACACTTATGTAACTTTACATAAGTATATAGTATATACTTATATACAATAATAAATTTATTGCAACAAATTTTTATGTAACCTTTTTTATCAACCGTACTGACCATCGACGCGTGATGTCATGAGGCTACCGGCAAACATTCTGCGCACGGGTAGTATATGAAAGCAGACAAAATGACATACGTCTTCCTCCCATTTCTCCAGTTCCTCCTCCGTGTACGGCGTCTCGGGTTCCGTGAGGTCGTCGTGCGGGGGACAAGCGTAAAGCTCCCTCAACGAACGCACCCAGCCGAAGGAGGACACCTCCGAATCACCCACGGGCGACTCGCGCAGGTCCACCAGCTGATTTAGAGAAAAGAAAAAAAATGTAATCGACATTACATTTTTTTTGTGGTCGATGTGGTCGGTGTGATCGATGTGGTCAATGTAGTCGATGTGGTCGGTGTGATCGGTGTGATCGGTGTGATCGATGTGGTCGGTGTGATCGGTGTGATCAATGTGGTCGATGTGGTCGGTGTGATCGGTGTGATCGATGTGGTCGATGTGGTCGATGTGGTCGGTGTGGTCGGTGTGATCGGTGTGATCGATGTGGTCGATGTGGTCGATGTGGTCGGTGTGATCGGTGTGATCAATGTGGTCGATGTGGTCGGTGTGATCGGTGTGATCGATGTGGTCGATGTGGTCGATGTGGTCGGTGTGATCGGTGTGATCAATGTGGTCGATGTGGTCGGTGTGATCGGTGTGATCGATGTGGTCGATGTGGTCGGTGTGATCGGTGTGATCAATGTGGTCGATGTGGTCGGTGTGATCGGTGTGATCGATGTGGTCGATGTGGTCGGTGTGATCGGTGTGATCGATGTGGTCGATGTGGCGGGTGTGGTCGATGTGGTCGGTGTGGTCGATGTGGTCGATTTGGTCATTCTGGTGTACATATTATGTAGTTTTAATACCGAAAATTGGCATAGATACTTTTCATCCGGGAGATGGAATAATTTGCGATATAAAATGAAGTGAATCTTCCGGGGCAAATAGCAGTAACATAAAAATTTAATACAATGTAACCTCTTTAAACAAGAGGCACGTACTAGAGGTTGACCCGCGGCGCAGCCGTGGAGTAACCTCCAGTCATACATGAAAAAATATACAATGGAATTGAGAGCCTTATTTCTTTCTTTTGGAAGTGGATTAAAGAAAAGTTATTATGCTAAATATTAATTTACCTCAAGCGTATTGAAGCCGTATCTCGTTGCCAACGAGGCATACGCAACGAACTCAGTCATACGTGGACAACGGCGCATGTACAGCTTCTTGAGTGATGGCAGCTTGCTTATTGGCAATATGCTGCCGGGCTCCAGCCACCTGCAGCACGACAAGTCTAGTTCCTGTAAAAAAATAGATATCTTAATAAACACTTCATTGTTCACCAAAATAAATAACTACGAAACGAATAATTATAACAATTGTACGGTTCAACGTACAGCATTTTGCCGACGCTGCAGCCTACTTTAGGCTTTTTTAATATTAGTATAAATAATGCACACAAATACTTTGTGATCGAATTGCTATCAAGTCGCTACGAGTCGCTACTTAATTGCTATCAAAACGCTACGAGTCGCTACTAAATTGCTATCAAGACGCTACGAGTCGCTACTGAATTGCTATCAAAACGCTACGAGTCGCTACTAAATTGCTATCAAGTCGCTATGAGTTGCTACTGAATTGCTATCAAGTCACTTCGAGTCGCTACTGAATTGCTATCAAGTCGCTTCGAGTCGCTACTAAATTGCTATCAAGACGTTACAGTGGCGCTACTGAATTGCTATCAAGACGCTACGAGTCGCTACTGAATTGCTATCAAGACGCTACGAGTCGCTACCGAACTGCTATCAAGTCGCTTCGAGTCGCCACTTAATTGCTATCAAGTCGCTTTGAGTCGCTACTGAATTGCTATCAAGTCACTTCGAGTCGCTACTGAATTGCTATCAAGTCGCTTCGAGTCGCTACTAAATTGCTATCAAGACGTTACGTGGCGCTACTGAATTGCTATCAAGACGCTACGAGTCGCTACTGAATTGCTATCAAGACGCTACGAGTCGCTACCGAACTGCTATCAAGTCACTTCGAGTCGCTACTGAATTGCTATCAAGTCACTTCGAGTCGCTACTGAATTGCTATGAAGTCGCTTTGAGTCGCTACTGAATTGCTATCAAGACGCTACGAGTCGCTACTGAATAGTTATCAAGTCGCTACGAGTCGCTACTGAATTGCTATCAAGACGCTACGAGTCGCTACTGAATTGCTATTAAGTCGCTTTGAGTCGCTACTGAATTGCTAACAAGCCGCTACGAGTCGCTACTGAACAACAACGCTGCGGCCTACTTTAGACTATTTTAATCCCTATTAATATTATAAATGCGAAAGTAACTCTGTCTGTTCGTCTGTCTGTTACATTTTCACGGAAAAACTACTGAACCGATTTGGCTGAAACTCAGTATATATATATATATATATATATATATATATATATATATATATATATATATATATATATATATATATATATATTCGATGCCGATGATGAATATAGGTACTTTTATCCCGAAAAATGGGATAGTTTCCGGGATAAAAGTATATTTGTCTCTGTGTTTGTTATGTTTTATGGAAAAACTATTGGACCGATTTGGCTGAGATTCTGTATATATGTAATATTTAATACCGAGGGTGGACAAGGGATATTTTAATCCCAGATAATGGGATAGATTTATGTAAAGGTTATCCCAGAAAATGGGATAGGTTTTGGTTTTTTTGTGATTTGCCATTTTCGTCGTTTTTCTTATTTTGGTCATTTCAAACTCAAAGGGCGCGGGTTCGATCCTGGCCGGAACGCATGCACCACTTAGCCAGTTTTCTGACCTAATGTGTATATTGTTACAATTACCACGTGCTAACAACGGTGAAGGAGAACATCGTGATGCAACCTGCACATCAAGATGACCGATGTGTCAAACCTGCCAAGCCGCCTTGGACAAGCGTGGCGGGTATACTGTTCATTCCCTATAATGGGAGGGCCGAGCCTAGCAGTGGGACATTTATGGGCTGTTATTATTATTAATGGCAACCACGACGGGTAAGCAAGCGGCACACGTGCGCTGCTCTTGACGGTTGCGACTCGAGTCCTAGTGAAGGAGTCCAAACATTGAAATAAAAATCGAATAGAATGCCGCGCTTGAAACCGTTAATTTATGCGTACTAGTCAGGAAAGTTATGAAAATACTACAGACACTTGCAGATAAATTCGCTTCGAAATGTTTTTGCGCCTGTAGTAGTGTATGGTCAGCACATAAATAAACAAACTAATACTTTTTACAGGCAGGTATTTAATATGAAACTTATAATATTAAATGATATTAAAATAATAAATATAATTTTAATAATAGAATTACGTTTTAACGGTTTTAAGCGCGGTAATTTATTTGATTTTTATTATTCCGACGTTTCGGCCACTTTTCAGTAGTCGTGATCACGGCACGTATCATTTCAATATAATATAAAATTATTAGAGCTACACATGTTTGCTGTAGAGTTTCTTGCGCCGCTTCTTCTCTTGAAGCCATAACATGTTGCGAAGCGGTGGTAAATTAAAAGTAACAAGTTGGCGGTAGGCTAAATAAAACTTTAACAATCCTCATTGATACCCGACACCTTTGCTTCCGTGATCACGGCCTCTGAAAAGTGGTCGAAACGCCGGAATAATAAAAATCAAACAAATTACCGCGCTTAAAACCGTTAAAAAGTAGTTTTATTATGTATACTAATCGCGAAAACTTAAGAAAAATATTATAATTGTTAATACTAAATTTCAAGTTTAGAAGTCCTGTAGATATACAAATACTACTTACAAGGGCAAAAACGTCTCGAACCTAATTTACCCGTACATAAGACTTCTACAATTTTTATATACGTATTTACCTCTAATTCAGTCAAATAATCTTGAATCTTGAACAGGAAGGACTTGTCGTAACTCTGGTGGTAGCATTTGGTGCCAAGCAGAGACAGCCTTTTCAATGTCCGCGGAAACAGACCGATACCAGTCTGTAAAAGATTAAACAAAAACGAAATTAAAGCTGAATGAACAAGTTATCTGCTCCATATAGAGGCACTGTTAATAAATCGTTGTCCAAGTCCATAGACCAAAAAGAAACACCAAAAAAGATTTTTTTGTTGACGGTTTACTCAAAATTATTTTTAAAAACATAGGAGTTTTTGGCGGGAACTGAAAGATGTTGTGCTCTGCAGTTTTATTTTCTAAAAATGTGTAAAATTACTCTAAAATGAAGAATAGTCGTAGGATATTGATAGTTGTTGAGTAGTAATTATGTGTTTTGTGAGAAATGTGAACTGTATAGTCAGATGTGGCCTTTTGAGTTGTTACAAGAACTCCGTTGAATGGCACCAGCTGATAACCTACAGTTCAGCTGTGCTACACATAGGCTTAAGAAAATGAAGAAACTACATTATGGTCTAAGATCTGGCTTAAAGGCCAAGCTGCCAAGCCATAAACCTAAATAAATAATGATTAAAAAAATACGTTATTTTAAAATTAACATCCAAAAATTAGTTAAGACACTTGAAGCTACATTAAATATGCTGTACGGAAATTTTTATTCGAGTTACAGCCTGTTGAAAATCACCAAAAAATATGGATATATTTTGCTAGCTTAATTTTTGCGCGAAATTTAGTATAGAAATTGTTTACAATTCCACTAACATCTCACAATCTAAACTACAATCAATCAATCTAAACTACAATGTTAAGAAAATAAACCATTTTTTTCCGTCTGACAATATTTTATTTTATGTGAGAGTAATGTAATTTATAAACAAAGTTAAATTTGTCCTTTTAATTTTAAAGTTGAAGTCTAAAATCCGCATTTTTTTTACTAAATATAGATGTAATGTAGTGAAACACTTACAGACCAATATATGGCACTGTACAATAACAGTCAGTCGTAAACGATTCCCAAAACGTACAAAGAATATACACAAATTTCCAACAATGATAGATGGGCCTAGGCCTGCGAGGCATAACAATAGCCTCGCTGGTAGATCTTCCTTTGAGACGGAGAAGCATTCCATCTTGCTCCTCCTATCCTATTTGAGTCATCCTAAAGTAAAAATACCAAGTTTCACGTGAGCAGTGATTTTTAAACTTTACCAAAGATGTCCAACGGAATTTGAAGCAAAAATATTTTCATTATAATTCGACAGTATTTACCAGAGAACAGTCGACATAACAGGTTTGTAAGGGGTTAGTTTTGCTTCTTTTAATCAAATAATTGTTTTGTTAATTATCACAAGGTGCTAAAGCTCTTGCATACAGAACTATATTCATTATTATTAAAGTAAACATCATAGATTATGTTGACAAAATGCGTATGTCGTAAATAGAAGCAACTTGATACTTGTACGGTGTTTGAGGTGATACTAAAAATTACTAGAAAGTATCAAAATCACTCTTGACATAATATTGGAGTTGCAAGAGTTTAGGCAAATTTGCGAAAGTGGCGCCCCTATTACTTTCTACATTATTTTACCACCCCGTAAAGTACATAGGTATAACGGATTTCACTCACAGTACGACAGTTGATGTTGCAGTACTCCATCTCGAGAGTGTGCAGGTTCAGGCAGAGGAGCTTGATGTGTCTCAGGAGCGGGGGGTCGAAGGTGTACCTGGGGCGCGGGCACCGACCCTGGGGGTGCTTGTCGCAGGTGGGCTTCAGGTCACGCCTCAAGTCCAGGGCTTGTGAGCTTGTACCACTATTTAAATAGATAGATAACTTTCTATTGTACACTAATACAAAAATTAACTTACAGACTAAAACTAGGTATATGTATACTCTGATTTTTAATAACATGGACTAAAATGACAGCTGGGATTGATAATTTATTTAGATTTATAGCTTAGCAGCTTAGCTACGCCTTTAAGCCAGATCTTAGATATTAATGTACTTTCTTCATTTTCTCAAAGCCTATGTGTAGCACAACTGAACTGTAGGTTATCAGCTGGTGCCATTCAACGGAGTTCTTGTGACAACTCAAAAGGCCACATTCGACTATACAGTTCACATCTCTCACAAAACACATAATTATTACTCAAAAACTATCAATATCCTACAACTATTGTTCATTGTAGAGTAATTTTATACATTTTTAGAAAATAAAACTGCACAGCACAGCATCTCCTTTCGGCTCATTCATAAATGAGTTGGGTGAGCTGTTGATCTTACAGAATTTCTATAGGAATATATTCTAGAGAAATTATATTCTATAGGAAAAAATATTCTATAGGATAAGAATAGTTTATAGGAATATACTCTATAGGATTCTACACACAGTGGTGAGTTGTGATCAACAAGTCAGTTATGAATCAGCAAAACTGCAACACTACACTCACTCCCACTTGCAACACAATAAAAGGGTCAATCATGGCTGTCATTTTAGTCCAGGTAATTAAAAATTGTAGCATATTCACGTACAAAGCACAATTCTGCTATTAACAGTAGATCTTGGTGTTGCATTGCACATGTTCTCTTTATTTGGTATATAATGAACATTACATTGCAGTCAATTAAGATTTCACTAAACCTGAACAGGTCTCATTATGACAACAGCAAGGGTGAGTCTTAAGTGTTACGTATTTTTTTTTATTATATCGAGACAGTAGCTTTTTAAATTTTTATTAACAACTCAACGGACTCTAGTTCCGTACCCTTTTTTACAATTAAATTTAAGAAGATAAGATGTTGTACACGTTTATTTGTTATTGTGTGTGACATTTAATGAATGTATGTTTGTGTTGTGGTGTACCTTAAAAATAACTTATTATATTAATTATACTAATTCGTTCTCTGGATGGCATACATGTTCAATATAATAACATATTCCGACACCTAATAGGTTTTAAAAGATACTGTAGTGCCTCGAGTATGTTTCTTGAGGCCAGATTGAACACGTTTTGTGCTATTCGGAGAAGTCGCATTGCAAATTTCTTGACCAAGGTTGAAGGGTGTAGAAACAGTATAATTGCGGCCATTGCTAGCAGGCTGCACCAAACAAAAATGTATCGGGATTGGTTGCAGATTGCTGCATAGATAGAATAATTGATTTAATGTAAAATATATGTGAATGAAATGCTTTAGTAAAGGACTGACCGACTGACTGACTAATGGATATTTGTTAATTTTATTTTTTAAGGTTTTTCATTTAATTTCAGCCAGTAGTAGTGACCTAGATCAAGTGCCCTCTTTCATGGCCAATGAAATAGGTGAAACTGCATAAAAAACACACATGACCCTTCCTCCAGTCTGACCCTTCTATCTCGCCCTCCCTATTGCATCTTAAAGGCTGGCAAACGTTGCAAACGTCCATAGGCGACGGTAACCGCTTTCCATGAGGCCTGTTTGCCAGTTTCACTATGAAAATCGGTGAAATGGAAATTCACTCACGTCTGGTTTGATGATGTCCCCTCCGCAGCTGTGTGGTGATCTTCACTATAATTTGCTTTGTATTCATCTGAAATAAACAAAGAGAAAGCTTGTATCGTCTCAAAAGAAAAATATAATCGATAAACCAAGCAATCGTCCAGTAAGGAGACGAATAACTTTTATTCTTGGGTCCAGATCGTAAAATGATGAGTGTGATTTTATCATTTCTTTTTATTATGGTGGTATTTTTTATAATTGGAGTGGGTTTTTTTATTGAAGAAGTTCAGCAGACAGGCAGACGGCCCACTTGATGGAAAGCGGTTACCATCGCCTATGGACATTTGCAACGCCAAAGGTGCTACAAATGCGCTACTGCTCTGGTAAGGGAGACTGGAACCTGGCCACTAATGCCGGAACACAACTCAATGTTGTTATGGCGACATACTTTAGACCAGGGGTGGTAGCCGTCCAGTCGGGTGAATGCCCTAGCACGTGGCTGTGGGTTGTTTTGTCGCCTCTTAAGACAGGCCGCCCCAACGCAGGAATTTGTATTCTTTCTCCGTTCCTGCACAGATAAGGGGTTTAGTTATTTTGAACGAATTAAACGTGCAGTGTGTTTTTTTTAGTCATTAATCGCTGAATTTCATTCACATTAATTATAGTAATCGAAAACTTTATTTGTGACTTTATTTTCAAGATGTCTCGTTTTCCAGATTGAATTTCGGACTGAATTTTTCCATTTTGTAATAGACAAATATAACGCTTTTTTTTAAACCATACATCTACACATTACATTTCTTTGGCCCCAAAGTCCCCTTCTCCTTTACAATCTATTCGAGGGATTGCACTCGATTTCTCTGGGATCCACTCATCAGATCCTGACTTGGTGACAGTGTGACCATCTCAGAAGTATATATACTCTTGCGAATAATAAAAAAAAAGAAATCGGTGTACAATTGACGTAAAAAAAAGCATACAGTCGAATTGGAAACCTGTTTCTTTCATCCCTTGTGTCTGTCATCTACTACTTGACCAAGTTATCTTGACTAAAGCGTGGAATGCTGCCTCGCTGTCCGCGTACCGCATACCGTACCGTTCGCACAATCGATAAGTTTTACGCTCGTCATTTCTGTACAGTTGTTTTGTTATTCGAGGGATTGCACTCGATTTCTCTGGGATCCACTCATCAGATCCTGACTTGGTGACAGTGTGACCATCTCAGAAGTATATATACTCTTGCGAATAATAAAAAAAAAGAAATCGGTGTACAATTGACGTAAAAAAAAGCATACAGTCAAATTGGAAACCTGTTTCTTTCATCCCTTGTGTCTGTCATCTACTACTTGACCAAGTTATCTTGACTAAAGTGTGGAATGCTGCCTCGCTGTCCGCGTACCGCATACCGTACCGTTCGCACAATCGATAAGTTTTACGCTCGTCATTTCTGTACAGTTGTTTTGTTATATTCTTTTTGTTGGTTATTAAGTATTTTCTAATTGATTTTAATTTGTATCCTTGTTATTATTACATATGTAATAATAATAAGCCAGGGTATGCCGCCATAATAACTTTGAGTCATGTTCCGGCATTAGTGGCCAGGCTCCACTCTCTCTAGAGCAGCAGCGCATTTGTACATTTGTAGCACCTTTGGTGTTGCAAATGTCCATAGGCGATGGTAACCGCTTTCCATCAGACGGGCCGTCTGCTGTCTGCTGAACTCATGCAATAATAAAAATACACAATCATTTTTTGCTTCTTTATCTTATTTTTACTATCCTTTACAACTATATGTATTTATTTATTAATTTCAAAAAGAAAATAAAAAATATAACAAAAACCAGTTATCGACTTATTAATTAGTATTAGTATTGAAAAACATAATTAGATTTTTTTTATTAATTGGTATGTTTAGATTTTTTTGCAATCGGTACTCGACACGTTCGACTGCACATCTGGCATTCGTCTACTTGGCTTGGTCGGATAGTACTATAGTGTAATACCATGCATTGAAATATCTACTGCAGGCACTGACCGGGCAGGTCGTGCTCGAAATTGCTCCCGCGACGTCGATGCGCCTTCGCCTTGTGGCATGGGACGAACGTCCCTGGCTCCCCTTCATCCTCGGGGCTGAGGTCCTCTAGTTCCTCGGCCCATAAGCTATTTTGTAAACAGCCGGCTCTAGAAAGGAACAAAGGGCGTAACTTAGACCAGAGGGCCTGTGAAATTGGCACATGTTCGTCATATTTATTTATTTAGGTTTAAGGCTTGGCAGCTAGGCTTTTAAGCCAGATCTTATATTACAATAGAGTTTCTTCATTTTCTTAAGCCTATGTATAGCTCAGCTGAACTGTAGGTTATTAGCTGACGCCATTCGACGGAGTTCTTGTGACAATTCTCTACAGTTTTATTATATGTATAGATTTTATATCATATTTTTCTTAGTGTAATTTAGTTTTATAATTCCGACATGTATTCGGATATTGCACGCCTAATAAGGCAAAATTTATTGAAACAACACATATTATAACATCTTGCTACTAATATTATAAACGCGAAAGTTCGTAACAATGTATGGATGTATGTTTGTTACTCTTTCACGCAAAAACTACTGAATGGATTTTGATGAAACTTTACAATAATATAGCTTACACATCAGAATAACACATAGGCTATAATGTGTGAGTTATCCAAAACATAACAATTCTAGTGTGTACATACATTTTAGCAGTAAATTACTCATTAATTCATTCGGCTATTCGGCCGAAACACTAATCGTGGTAACTCTAGTAATAACTAAAAGAACTCACTCTGTAGTCTCCTTGGCGAAACCAGTGAGATATAGATGAGTGGTATCAGCATAGATGCCGTGGCGCATCATCCACCTCATTCGCACCACGCCGACCGGCACGCTGCGAGCGTCCACCTTCTGCCATAGAGTGCGGTCTACGATCAGATTGGCGAAACGCTTGCAGGTACTGTAATAAAACAGTTTTAGGAATAACAGGTGCAATTTGTTGTTTTTTTTTATCGTAGTATAGGTTCGCTGTTAGCGACACAATATAATATTTATTTAATGTTGAATATATTGTTACAACCTAAGCCCCGACAAAGACATATTCCACGTACAATCTGTAAAAGCACATTTTATTACCTGTCGGCATTTGAAATAATTGTAATCCTTTTATGATCGTCTTCTTATGTTCGCTCATTTATTGGCATACGTTTCTAGTTATTGTAGAGAACAGCCGATTGTTTTATTGTACTCGTTTACAGCCGCTTGCAGGCATCATTAGCCAGGTGTGCGGATTACGATTACTAGGAAATGGTGTGGACGTTGCCGGACGGTCACGTTCGCATTTGTGAAGTATAAAACGACGGCCTGATTGAGAGAGGAGTCAGTTGAGCTACAACTACGATACGGGCGTGACGTGTGTACATTCGGGAATCTAATAGTGACGGACTTTGCACGTTTTATTGAATTACGACCTTCTGCATTACGTTTGGATTTGTTGTGTTCGGTTACTTTTGTACCTGTGTTATACGTGTTTGTATAATTGTAATAAACTCTATAATAATTCCAACGCCATTTTAATTCGAGTCCCGCAACTCGTGACAATATTTTAAATAATTGGCGAAGATGGACGGCAGAGAGCGCGCGTAGGACAACAAAGGGGGTTTGGCGGGGTGCGGGGGTTGTCTTCTGTCGATTGTCGCTCGCGCACCCCAAAACAGTCCTCGGTTCGCGTAGCGCTATGTGTTTAGTTGCCTACGTATATCCGCGTGCCGCTTGTTTCCGATTTAAAAAATATTCTCCTTGTTTTATTTGCTGGAGGCGCATTCGCGTTTGACCACAATCTCGCCCTATATGGAGCGAAGATGTGGTCTTGGATGGATGGAGCACGCTTACCTAGAAGGTACCTATTCATACGAGACTTGAAGACACCCAAGTTATAAGTATCGGGAAAGACATACTCCGGCAAAGAGTTCCACTCCTTTGCGGTGCGTATGATGAAGCTAGATGCAAAGCTCTGGGTTCGATTCCTGGTATAGTAAATTTCAGAAACGTATTTTCTCCGTAATTACTATAGTCTGGGTATCTGGGATCGGCCCCAGAGTGGTACGTTGTATATTACCCATAACACAAGCGTAACTTGCTTAATTTGGGGATATACAATATGTGCGTGTGTTTGCCGGTTATTTATTTATTTATTTTATAAAGCACTTCGTGTTTGCTTAGAACATGGTACAGTCGACTCTCGATAATTTAATTTAAATCTCTCGATAATTATCCTCCTATCCGTGCAGGGATGGCGAAAGAATACAATTTCCTGCGTTGGGGCGGCCTGTCGTAAGAGGCGACAAAACAATCTACAGCCAGGTGGTAGGGCATTTGCCAGACTGGAAGGCTACCACATCTGGTCTAAAGTATGTCGCCAGAACAACCTTGAGTTGTGTTCTGGCATTAGTGACCAGGTTCCAGTCTCCCTTAAGTGAGCAGCAGCGCATTTGTAGCACCTTTGGTGTTGCAAATGTCCATAGGCGACGGTAACCGTTTTCCATCAAGTAGGCTGTCTGCCTGTCTGCTGAACTCGTGCAATAAAAAAAATATACTTACTACCCAAACGCCTTCAGGTCTTGCACTGGACAGTATTGTAAGATTATAAGCAACACGTCATCACACAAATCTTGTATCTTCCCTTTGCCTTTATAGCCGTTGTTTGACATGGATTCTATAAAAAAAACATTAGTCACACATAATCGCCGCAACAGAATAATCTCTGCCTAATAATATTTTCTTAAGTTTTTGCGAGTAGTATACATAATAAAACTATGTTTTAACGGTTTTAAGCCTAGCGTTTCGGCCACTTTTCAGTAGCCGTCTGTGATCACAGCTACTGAAAAGTGACCGAACCGTTGCAATATTAAAATTCAAATCAATTACCGCACGTTAACGGTTTTAGTCAAATTAAAACCGTTAACTCTGTTAAGTCTCAAACTCAGAACATTTTAATATGAATATTTTAATAGGTCACCCAAAGAGGAGAGATTTAAAACATGACATACCAAATGAACAAAAATCAAGGACATTTTTATTAAGCAAATGTTATTATGAATTACTGTACTTATATATATTTCTACAATATCTTGAAGTCAGTGCCAAGTAAAACATAAAAAAACAACAACAAAGGGGACAGATAAGCTTTCACTAATTCTTGGGCCCAGATTTTAAAAAGATGAGTGATTTGAGATTCTTTTTTATTGTGTCGATAAGGTTAAGTTAATTTAAATGAATTAATTGTGTAGTGTAAGTGTTTTAATATTATCGTTTGTTGAAATACATTCACATAAATCAATTATGGTGAGCAATAACTTATTTCATTTGTGACCTTACTTTTAAGACCTCTCATCTTCCAGATAAAATTTAGGGCTGATTATTTCCATTTTGTAATAGAAAACAATGCTTTCTTTAAGCCATATCTTAACTCATTACATTTCTTTGACCCAAAAGTCCATGTCTCCTTTGCAGACTATGGTAATTTTTCAAAACATTTTAGAAAATATTTATGTTTTGCTTTTTACTTACTATTGAAGTTAGTTTCTTTTTTGCTAAAATATTTTTACTATTGGGATAACAAATGGCTGTTTTTAATTTTATTTTTACATAGAGTTACAACTTAAAATATCAAGTAACAGTGCAACCCCCAGCACTGTGCAGTTTAACATAAATATCTATATTAGTAAAGGAAAACTTTATGTGTACGTGAATTCGCGAGGCTATTGTAAGCAGTTGTGATCGCATAATGGTTAGGGCACGCATCCCAAACGCAAAGGGAGCGGTTTTAAATCCTGGGCAGAACACATACACCACTTAGGCAATTTTGTGACCTAATGTGAATGTTGTTCTTGTTGTGAAATTATTATTATTCACATATATATTTTATACATTTTTCTTCTAAATATCTTATAAAATATGCACATTAATTTATTATAAAAAAAAATATTATTGTTACAATTGCTACTTGCTAACAAAAGGTAAACAGTCAAAAGGTTGTGATAAACCTGCGCAACCAGATAAATAATGTATCAAACCTGACAAGCCCTCCGACTGTTCCCATATAGTGGGAGGCCCAAGGCCAGCAGTGAGCCTGATGATTATGGGCTGTTATTATTATTGTAAATATACATTGTTTTTCCTTAGATGATTATTTTACTACATTACAAACAGGATTTTTTTCAGTAAATTACGCAATTTAACTGCGCATCAAAGCTTGGACAAACAAAAGCAGAAAAAGAATAGAATAGAAAATACTTTATTTCTCACAAAAAATACAACACAAAAATGTACAATTACAATATATAGTAGAACCTCGATAAGTCAAAAACCTCCTAAACTCAAAAAAATGTTGTGTTCTCTTCCCTTCAACTGCACAACTTCTGTTACTTGAAATCTAAAACCCTCTATTAGTTGAAAAGATTAGTGAGTCCCTATAAGCAAATTCAGTACTTATTTTCCCTCTAGAACTCAAAAAAATAAATTGGACCTCTGTATCTCGAACATAATAGGGATTGCAATCCGGCCTCATTTCAATCTGGCCGGATCAAACTGGATTTCCATCAACTCGGCCGGATTGATCTCGTCATGATTTTCCTTTTTAATCCCAACATGGATCATTAATAAAGTGTAAAATAAAACTATACATGTACCAAATCAACTTTATTATGACTAGTTTAAATAACCGAAAATGATTAAATTCTCCTTGTCAAAACAAATAAAATTACAAATTATTATAAAAGTCATCTTAAATAAAATCTCAATATAAAACAGTGTCATTATCTAACGTAATGTTAACTTGTGGTTCAGTCTTCTTAGATTTTAAAGACAAAGTTGAGATCAATATTATAAATCAAAATTAAACATAACATAATAACAAACTACTAAATCTATTTAATGAATAGCACAACAATTATTCTTTATAGTATTTTTACTCTTTAGTTTTTAAACGAACAAACAATTTTTGGTATAAAATACGATCTTAGGAAACAAATTGTGTTGAATGTGTCATCTGCCAATCGACATGCTGCGATACGAGCACACAGTAGTTCAGCTTCAAATGACTCGCATTATACTATGTGATCTATGGACTCACACGCACAAGCTCGACACATTTAAAGTACCTAATTATTCATGCAACATGCAATTATTTTGCCAAAATATGTAATCACCGGATCCGCCATGTTCATACTGGATCTGGTAAATGCATTTCCATATTTTCATCTCATTCAATGATCTTCAAATTGATTGAATAATATTGATATTCATGCTGTATGAATTTAGTGTCTTTGCCTGACATTTGGCAAAGTGAAGTAAAAACTTTGTCTCTTAATATTATTAATCTGAGGCTTCTGAGATTTTAATTACAAATTACAAAAAATTGTGGTTTTTTAGCAATGCCGTAATAGTTGATTTTATAATTATTAATTATTTTGGTCATGTCATGTATGTTACATTTGCAGACTAATCCCGAAATTAAATAAGTAATTGTGTTTTTATCACAACTAGGTGAGTCGTGACTCTAAAATTGAACATTATTTCTATTGATATGACCCACATATTTAACATAATTAATGTAGTATTGTTTATAATTTTTTTGTTTAAACCATACATTTTCGATGACTTTAGTGTCATTATTATATCATAGCAAACCATATTTATAGTCTTGTATATAAAAAACCCATAATTTTCGGGTTCCACATTTATGCATATTTACCATCCTAGTATATATATATAAAGATATACAAACACACAGATATATACTTATGACAGTAAAAACATAACATTATTAGAAATTATTACACAATAGGAAAATAATATTTCTGAACCTCATTTTTGAAGCATAGTAATGGATACATATAGATAGACCTTTTTAAAAAACAAGTTGCAGAACTTCACATCATTGGTAAAAATTAAAATATATTAAAAACGAATTTGTCCCAAAACATCGATAAAGTTGCCGCGAAAAGCTGTATAGTATATGCAAACAACATGTATTGATTTTATTATGGGTGGTCTTTAAAAATAATTAACTTACCGTCTTGGCCGAATCCACTATCGTTTAACTCCTTAAGATCGGCATTAGAGCTCAAAGATTCCATTTTGTAAAAGAAATTTTTATTCTCGCACAAACACTTGAGGGTACAAATAAATAAAATTTGAAGACAAAGAAAATGCAATAGTAATGCAACGAACAAAGCCGATCGTACACAGACCGCTTTTGGAATGAATCCAAAATTACTTGGAAATGATCACTTTTATCTCACATCGGATGAAAATAAACAAAATTTTTGATCAAAGCTCCAAGAAGACAAAACATTTTCTGTTTTCCGTGTATGGATTAGTGATTAATGATTATTTTAATGATTTTTGCTTGACAGCAACTGGCAGTTGACATACTACAAATGTGATGACATCTGCCTTCAAATAAAAAATCGATATTACAATTTGTTAGATTTCAAATTATGGGACCCATTCACTGTCTTACATGGCAGCCCGCCTAGAGCAGTCAATTGTTTTAAAGAAGGATTGTAAATATTGTTACAGCCTGTAATGTAACCGCCAACACCGATCAAGATGCTTCTTGATCCTTAAATCTCCGGCTACTGCGGTCTGCCATGCCAGATAGCAAATGGCCTCGTACGGGTGTTTCTATTAATATTTTCAAATTAAATGCGAATACTATTCAAAAAGCTGATATAACTTTTTATGAACCCTTGCCTGCTATTAGTTTTAATGATCTAAAATGTTAATGTCAGTTTTTGATGTTTCTCTCCTTTTATGGCGTTTGTGCAAAATAAAAGCACGTCGCCCAAGTAAATAATTAAAATTTAATAAAAATGGCTAAATCAATGCGTAGTAGATGGAAGCGAAAATGCAGAGCGATCAAACGGGAACGCTACGCCGTAAAGGAACTGGCTCGCTTGAAGAAAATGCTCGGAATAAAGGAAGATGAGAAACGTACGGAGGTTATGGAATCTGATCAAGTTATTTTTCTAGATGCTGGTGATCTAAAAAAGAAAAGGAAGGAAAAAGAACTTGAGAAAGAAGAAGACGTACAGATGAGCTCGGATGATGAGAAAATAGAAGTTGATGGAGAAGACGGCCAGAAACGTGTGTTTAGTTCGAAAACCTTGAAAGATCAAAATGGAAAATATCCTGTTTGGCTTCATAAAAGAAAGATTGCGAAAATGAACAAAGTAGGAAAGAAAGGTTTAAAAAAGAGGTCGAAAAAGAGGAAACGTTAATAAATAGTGTACAAAATGTTTTGTTTTATTTGTTATTGTTTAGTTACTGTGTTGGGGCTGCACCTGCGATAATATTAAAGATATTGACTGTGACTATATCTAAAGCGTTAAAAATAACGCCGTTAACTTATAGCCACATTAATGTATACAGATACATTAACTGTGAATATGTATGTCATTAACAATCTTATTAAAAACAATATTGCTATACACTTAACACATATACAAATTACACAAATACATAACACATTACATATATCTGCATGAAAGGGCCTATAACTGTAACATTAGTCCAGTCAAGTAATAATTTTATGCTTTGTAATATTCAGTATGTTTTACACAAATAGAGCTGGCAATTCATGATTGAACCATAGATAATTAATGAGACTTGCAGTCCTGTTGGAACTTTTTAAAATTTGAATCGAATATCCCTTTCTAATTTTATATTTAAATATACAATTTTTCAGGTTAAGTCATATGTCTATTTAAACATATCATCTCGGCTGAGTGAAGACATTCTTAGTAGTGTTTTCATGGCCCAATATTTTTTTATTTGTTGTCCCTCATGACATTATGTTATCAGAGAATCTAATGTTATACTAATATATAAACCAGAAAAGTTTGTTTGTTTGCTTAAATGTGCTAATCTCATGAAGTATTGGCCTGATTTGAAAAATTATTTCAGTGTTAGATGCCCATTTATCGAGAAAGGCTATATATCATCACGCTAAGACCGATAGGAGCGGAGCACCAATGAAGAATGTTTCAAAATGGGAGGGGTTTATTATAGTATATATATATATATATATATATATATATATATATATATATATACCATAATAAATCTATAAATGCTTCGAGTTTGTAAAATGCGTTTACAAATGTGAAAAAAATCAGGAGGTATATATAATTTGGACAAGTAGATTCCGAAATTCAATTTTTAAAATTTTTGTGTCTGCTAGAGAATCACGTGAAAATTACTCGAGGGACTTAAATTAAAGTCGATATAAAGCTAGCTTATCTATATAAGGTATCATAAACAACATATCATTCGTTGTATTACTTCAAATCAAGTTAGCTTCGACACCATTATGTTTGGCTGGGCAACTGTCTAAACTATATGGACTTAGTTTCTTTGTTATTATTACATATAAAAAATCGAATTAAGTTTTTCTGTAAGTAAAATAAAGCTACCTATAAACTTTTTAACTGTAGCGAAAAAAATAAATAGTTTATTATAAAACTTATATATGATCTTTCCATTTTTAATACAAAAAAGTTTATTAAAATACCCAAACCAGAAGAAATAGCCCACTGGAACTCATTCATCGCAAGAAACACGATTAGCTGAAGGCTAACTAAAACTATTGAATTGTTCTGTTACTAATTTGGATCCATGTACTCAGTCCTTCAGATCCATGTCCTTCATTATCATCGTAGCGTTAAGTCACGGTTGCGTTCAGGAACTCTGTCTCGAAGCCCGGGGTCCGATGTCCATATATTCAGCGTTATTCCTATGATTTATCTACCCTTTTAAATAATAAAGCTTTCACTTAAATTTAGGCATTTATTTTGAAATTATACAATTATAAGAACTTTATTAATTGCTAAACATTACTCATACGATGGCATCTAAGTATACAGTTAGTTTAATAACTTAGAAAATAGTAGCTAAACGAATTCTTCTTATCAATAATTCTATACGAAATAATAAACATTTGCCCTAATTTGCGTTTTTCAAAACACTGATTTTAATTTTACACATTCAATAAGCCATTGTCGCTGATTTTAACTATTAATAGAAATTAAATAAGCAAGTGATTAATTATAAAACAAACTTTATTTATTGCCAACCAGGCAGGCGGCCCACGGTTAATACACTATAATATATAAACCCCTCCAGCATCTAGGGAGCGGAGGAGTCATCCCCCTGTTGACGAGTTGGGCTTGTCTTTCCCGGGGCATTTTCAAACACTGATGCGCTAGGACCAGCGTGGGCGTGGCTACGTTCTAAGTTTCACGCTCTATAAGCGCGGGTAACATGGGAGGAGGGTGGTTTTAGTGGAGTATTGAGTATTCGAGTCTCCACACATGCTGACGATTGATTCTGGTGGCCATTCGTGGCTTCACCTCTCATCGGTTTGGTCTAATCCCTAGCAAAGGACCTGGTAGTGTGCGAAATGCATTTCCCCCGCCTCAAAAAAAAAACTATAATATAATAGGTTGGGGAAAAAGTCTTTTCGCATATAGTATGTATGAACTTGTAATAAGATGTCTTTGGCTATACCATTTGTATCTGGCTGGTTTTGGTATCATTAAAAAGTTTTAATTTTAAAGAAGATAATTCCAAATTCAAATTAGGAAAATGTGTGATTATCATTTGTTTTTCTTATTGTTAAAATAAGTGAATCTAATGAAGAAATTCGATACATTTTAAAATTTTACTTCAAAAAGGTTAAAAATGCAACACAAGTCGCGAAAAAAATTTGTCATGTTTATGGACCTAATGCAGTATCTATGAGAGTAGCGCAAATTTGGTTTAAGCGTTTTCAATCCGGAAATTTTCATATCAAAGATGCACGGCACTCTGGTCGCTCTGTTACGGACAAAGTTGATGCTATTTTTGAGAAAGTGGAGCAAGATCGGAATATTAGTAGTTACGATGTAGCTGGAGAACTGAGAATTGACCACAAAACGGTTTTGGCGCATTTGAAAAAAGCTGGGTACACAAAAAATCTCGATATTTGGGTGCCTCATGAGCCTACTGAAAGAAACCTAATGAACCGTGTACTCATTTGTGATTCTTTATTACGACGTAATGAAACCGAACCATTTTTGAAGAAGCTGATAACTGGTGATAAAAAGTGGATCACGTACGACAAGAACGTGCGAAAAAGATCGTGGTCGAAGGCCGGTCAGGCTTCACAGACTGTGGCGAAACCCGGGTTAACTCGCAACAAGGTGATGCTGTGTGTATGGTGGGATTGGAAGGACATTATTCATTATGAGCTGTTAGTGCCAGGCAGGACCATCGATTCTGAACTGCACTACGAACAACTGATGAGATTAGAGCAAAAAATTGAGAAAAAAGCGGCCGGAATTAATCAACAGAAGGGGTGTGGTTTTTCACCATGATAACGCTACACCTCACACATCTTTTAATGCATCCGTCGTATAGTCCTGACCTTGCACCTTCAGATTTTCACCTGTTTCGGTCTCTGCAGAATTCCTTATGCAGTGTCAGGTTAACATCACGAAAGGACTGCCAAAACCACTTGTCGCAGTTTTTTGATCAGAAGCCCCCAAATTTTTATAGCAATGGCATCACGTCCCTACATGCAAGATGGCAAAAAGTTATCTAACAAAATGGCACCTACATACTTTAGTCAAATGTAAATAAACTTTATAAAAAACCTTTTGAATTTTTATATAAAATGCGAAAAAACTTTTTCCCCAACCTAATATAAACCGTCGCCCATAGACAAAAAAAATATACAGCCATTTCAATTTTATTTATTTGCTACATAATGTATTGTTACGACCGACAAAGACCAGTGCGCACCTGCAGTTTATTAGCTTTTCGGCATTTGTACTTCTTTTGTTTACCTTATGTTTAAAATTTGTAATTAGAAAACAGCCTATTGTGTATTGTACACGTTTATAGTCGTTTGTAGGTATAATTAGGCAGGTGTGCAGATTACGAATTCTAAGAAATTCGATCTACGCGGGCGGGCAGCCCATATTGCATCGATGCAGTGGCCCAATGGGGAGATCAGCAGTCTAGCGATGGTCACCAGCGAGACAAGGCGTGTGTAACTTCGATAAGCTATATAGTGACGGACTTTGCGCGTGTTATTGAATCTTGTATTACGGTTGTACTGGTTATGTCCAGTTATATTTGTACCTGTGTTATACGTGTTTGTATAGGTCTAATAAATTCTATAGTAATTCCAACGGCATTTTAATTCGGGTCCCGTAACTCGTAACAGTATTAATGTTTAATTTGTTTAGATAGTTTATTTACAGTAATACTAAAACTCTCTCGTATATTGAGATAACATTATTATTAAACTATAGATTTGTTAGTATAGATAAAATTTCATTTCTTCCCATATCCAGGAATCTGTTGATGGGGCTCCATGATATGAGAGTAGCGATGGTTGCCTGCCAGCCAGCCGTAGTGGCCCATCGACGATGCCGCCTCAGCAAAACCAGCAAACTGGACGTATCTATTCAGAATAAAATCGTTTTATTCCTCGTGGATAGTCAATTCAATATAGAGTATATATGTACAGTGCAGTATGTATATATACAGTAATACCCTGCTTAAAACGACCCGCATAACGCGATTTTTAAAATTCGCGCTAATTTATCTCGCTTTACGCAAATCCATTGAGTGGTCCACTATCTCGCTTCGTGGTGTGTATGGAGAGTAGAGGTAAGGAGAACCGTATATGGGTGGAAAGTTGAAAGTATCCAGCTATAAACAGTAAATGATACTTCAAAAGCCTTCCGAAACGGTGCTAGCGTTGGCAAATGGTGTGGTACGAATGTAGCAGTTGTTAACGGATTGAAGTATGAGGAGTTAGAAAATGTAATATTTTTATTCTATTCAATAAATGCGGATGCGGCCAACGTGTCTACGCAGGTCTGGTCGAATCCCACACCAGTCTTGGTATAAAATTTAGATAGAATTTTTGAAAATAAGGCGCTGAAAGTATTTACCTTGATGCACCACAGTACGACCAGCCTAGAGGCGAACTTTGTACATCCTCACTTTCGTCGTCTGGCGGGGCGAATTCTAGCAGAAAATTGTATAAAATAAATCCTATGTTTTCTGGAGTTTATTCCTTAAGAATCGATTTTCATATATAAGTCACCGGTATGTAAATTTTATGAGGATTGTGAATTAATATATACATAAGCGTAAACTCAAACTCATCTTTTCGTTATATATAATGCTAGCTGTACCCGGCAGACGTTGTCTTAACCTTAAAAAAATAAATATCTAGAAACCGATTGCAGCGCCATCAACCGGGACCAATTGTTAATCTAAACCATTCTCGAATCTACTTTAAAAAACACAATCATCAAAATCGGTGCCGCCGTTAAAGAAGTGTTCAGCGGCGCCACCTACCGGGTCCAATCGTGAATCTAAACCATCCCGGAATCTACTTGAACACACACAAAAATAATTTCAGCTTAATCCTGGAACCCTATTGCAGCGCCATCAATTTGGTTCAAATTTGAATCTAAAACATCCCGGGACCCACTTGAACACACACAAAAATAATTCACCTAAATCAGACAAGGGTCATACTCAGAAAAAGTGTACATTTAGTATCTTTTTTGTCCCACGACTTCAGTATTAAATAAAAGTCCAATTTTAGAAATATTATTCTATTTTTATCCTTTATAATGAAATTTAACTACAAATGCTGTGATTTTTCATTTTTTAAATTTGATAATTACTCAAATACAGATATTGTCAAAGTTAAAAAATTTGATGAAAAACTTCTCCCATACATTTTTCTTGTGTCCCAGAGCGGGTTTTAGTTTTTTAAAGATTAGTTGTTACGACTATTTATAGCGCATTTTAAGTTCGAGTAGAGCCATATAACTATTCATTAACCAAGAATTTAAATTAGGCAAATTTTATTTATTAATAATTAACATTTAATTTATTTTTAATCAAACTAATCTTGTCCCAAAATTATAAACTTTCGTTACTCAGGGCTATTTACGTACAATAAATTCTGAACGCATTTGCTTAAAATAGTATTAGTATTTTTTCTTTAACTGGAGACACTACGGCTTTCTTCATAATTGCTGTAGCGGCAGTCATACTGTTTTTGCCAAAGTTCGAGAGCGAAATGTCTGCCAAGTAAATTAATATTAAAAATATCTCAGGGTACTGCACGCTTATTATTTTGATAAGTATACACTATTTTAGTAGACCACATTAGCTATTGTATTAATTTTTGTCATATCTCAATGAATACACTTAGTTTTTGTACGTGTGACACGTGGCTACAGTGAAAATATTTTTAGATCTTATAATTTCTCAGATTTTATTATCAGTTTCCTTATATTGTGTTATGATACGAAACTGAGAAATTATAAAGCTTAGTACACGTTTAATTCATCGATTAATTGAACCAAGCGAGTGCGAAGTGTGTACTTGGCAAACTGCACTGCTCATTAGCAGTGCTGATTTGGGTATAGTATGGTATATTTCCGTCTGGTACTTATCAAATAAAAAAGAATATTGTCCATGCTTTATATTACTATATAAATAATTTATTTTCTTCTTATTTAAACATGGGTCCCATGTCAAATGCCTAGAGGCAAAGAAGATATAGAGAACGCCTCAAACAAAATCCTACTAAATATGAAGAATTGCGAAAAAAAACACTTAAAGAGAGTTAAATTAAAAATTACCGAACAGAACGAAAGCCAGAAGGAAAAACAATATTTGAATCAATCAATGTCATTGATACAGACTTATCCTTTCAGTTATCTGCCTTTCAACCAAATTGGTTCATTTTTTTAAGAACTTCAGTTAGTGATCCCTTATTTGCTATTCTCAAATTTCACAATTCGATCACATGGTGTTATTTTATAGTTCACTCTTGTTGATAATGATTGCTGATGATACTTTTTGATTTAGTAAGAACAATAAACAAATTGTTCTTTGGTTCCGTAGCTATCTAACAGAAAGGAAACAAAAAGTTGAAATTAAAAAAGCAGATGGAACTTTTGCTGCATCAGATCCCTTACATCTAACTAGAGGAGTTCCTCAGGGATCTATTTTAGGTCCACTATTATTTATAATTTACACAGCGGATGTTGTCAATTGCATTCAGCATTGTAGGTTTCATATGTATGCTGACGATATTCAACTTTATAAACATTTTATCCCAAGTGAAACATATGAAGCTGCTTGTGATATTAATAGTGACCTAGAAAGACTTGTACAATGGTCTGAA
Organism: Dendrolimus houi; assembly: GCA_039645545.1. Taxonomy (NCBI): domain Eukaryota; kingdom Metazoa; phylum Arthropoda; class Insecta; order Lepidoptera; family Lasiocampidae; genus Dendrolimus; species Dendrolimus houi. Next base: position 3,585,744 of record CM077146.1, read on the forward strand.
GCCAACACACTGGTATTAAATCCAACAAAATCTAAATTTATGATACTAGGTAGTCGCCAACAAGTTAGTACAATAAAAAATGGTAGTCCCATAATCAAAATTCAAAATGAACAAATTGAAATGGTTGATACTGCTTGTAGCCTAGGTCTCACTATTGACTCAGAACTGCATTTTGAAAAGCATATCAGTAATATTATGAAGAACTGTTTGTATAGATTAAAAATATTATATACAATTAGGGCTTACATTAATGTAGAAGTAAGAAAAAGATTAATAGAGAGTCTGGTGCTGTCTAAATTAAATTATTGTGACACAGTATATGGGCCCGGCCTATTATCGCGAACAGAACGTCTAATACAGCGCATACAAAATGCTTGTGCCCGTTACTGTTATGACATACCAAGAAGAAACCATGTTACCCCATATTTAAATAAAAATAATGTGTTAAAGATGGCAGGTAGGAGGAAGTTACACTTAGCTTGTATGCTGTTTGGTGTAATTTCCTCGCAGTACCCTAAATATCTGTACAATAAGATGGACTGGAGATGGGATAGGTCACACCATTATACTATGCGGTCTGTTACGAAACCTTTAATAACAGCGAAGCACAAGACAGCTGCTTTCAGAGGCTGTTTCAAATTTGCTGCCACTCATTGCTGGAATGATATTCCTCCACCAATTAGAGACCTAAAAACAATAAATTCATTTAAATTCCACTATAAAAGACATCTTCTCAACTTACAAAAAGATCATACATATGCATTGATAAGCCTTTAAATAATTACAATGTAGTTCAGTTACTAACTCACCTTGATATGAATCCAAATAGAATTACATACATAGACAGGCAAATCGAAGTGCAAATGTAGCGTGGTTTAGTAGTTCTTACCCAAAATCACTACAATAATTATCGTTCTGGAAATTGTTATTATAATTTATTGTTGGTTTTATTCAAATGTATTTATTTATTTTTACTAATTAAATATTATATAAGTAGACTTAGTTTTATAAATTATTATTATTATTAGTTATTTAATTAACAAATTTGGGTCGTTTTGGTTTTACGCTTAAAGGAAGGTTTGCACTGAAAATCAGCGTTGTGTCGGATATAATTCCGGCACAGCAATATGCTGAGTGCAAACCTTGTTCGTTTAAATGCGGCGTACAAATTTTCAAAATATGCTCTGTGTATAATAATGTATAACGAATGTAATTACGTCGCTATTTCTTCGAATAAAGTTTTTCTTTCTTTCTTTCTTTTCTAATAAAGTTTTTTGGTAGACGTAATAGTCTTTCATTTAGATTTGACCAATAATATATAACTATATATATGTAGTTCAATGTGTTCTATGCTTTAAGGTATCAGGTTCGTAACAGAGGTTCTCAGTTTTGTTGCAAATCAGTTTAGTTGCAAATTTGAAATGTACACTTTTTCTGAGTATGACCCACAAATCAAAATGAGTTTAAATGCAGTCACCATTGCCGAAATTGGCCGGAAAGATGAATGACAGATGACAAATGAATGGCTAGACTGGTGTTTTTTAATGGTCATTTTTTTTAGAACGTATATCATATTTTAATACTTATTATCCTATTCCGGACGAAGACAATTCCAAAAATCATAAAAATTGGTCCAGTCGGTCTTGAGTTGTAAATGGTGTAACTAACACGAGTTTGTTTTATATATATAGATTATAACATCAATTTTTTTCAACTACCTTCAAAAATATCAGAAATGAAATTAAACTTAAAAACCTTAATAAACAAAAAAAATCCTTTAAAATATACTAACAATTAAAAATAAAAAAGTTCTAAGTAAATTAATATAAACTAAAATTAAACTTCGGGTACTTAACGCCATTTCTTCTAATGGTAATACCAATTTTTATCTACTATGGTTTTAAGCACAATTATATTCATGTTTTTATTATTCTTAATTATTGTTCAGTTACAACTTTACGAAGAAAAATACATAAAACTACAATAAATATAAACTTAAAAATAAACTACAAACAATACTATTCTAGTGGAACACTTACAAGCCAATAGATGGCGCTGTGCAATAATTGAGGTCGCAAACGTTTCCCGAAACATACAAAGAATATATACAAATTTTCAACAATAACAGAAGGGCTTGCAAGGAACAACACTAGTCTCGCTGGAAGATCTTGCTTTGAGACGGAGGAGCATTCCATCTCCCTCCTCCACCTAGTTGGGGCTCCTCTTCACTATATCTATATGAAAACCAGTGTTTCCATGTACATGGTAATTACCGTTAATCCGGTCTTTATCTACCGTCAAGGTAATAATGTATTACTGCGTCATATATCACCGTATTAGCGTTATAAATTATGTTGTAAAATACGATAACGGACGCAGGAGGACTCAAAAAAAAACAAATTCTTAACACGAATTTATTAATATAATATTAATAATTACAATTAATTAAAACTAATTAAAATATATGCTTCTACGTCCGATGCGAGGAACGAAGTGTGCAATGGCAGGTCGCGGCTGCCAGGGCCGCGATGCCTCGTGCTGCATCGTCAGCAATTACCGAGATTGCCTGTTTTCATGCGATGAGCACGTGGACTTACTCAGCAATTCGCTGGTTACCCCAAGGTATAACATGTAACAATTTCATCACGTAGTGCGTAAAACAAATCATAGTCACTTAACAAATATTGTAATAGCAACACTACTCCTGGTTGCAGGGAATCCCAAAGAAATGCACCAATATCCAAAAGTTTATCTCCACTCACACATAAATAAAACTATCAATATCAATAAGCCTTGGCAATCCATTCTCGTCCTTATTTTAATGCCGGAAGGAGTGAAATTTGTAAATGTGATGAAATTAATGAGGTTAAATTACATTGTTGAATGACGTAAATTTTCTTAAAATATATATATTCAGACTTGATTTAGTTAATAATATTGTTTTTTTTCCTTGAAAAATTACACGGTACACTTTTAGTACAATCACCGTATTTTTACCCTTGCAAAACGGTAACTCTCGATTGATACACGGAGACACTGATGAAAACTAACTAAATAAAAAAGGAAAAAATAACTAAAGATAAGTTATTGGTCCCAAACCACTGTCACTTACCGGGAACGTTCCCAAAAGGCTGGCGGCGTTGCCACGTTGTGTAGCAATGCTTAATCTTTGAGCAAAATAGACGCCAGCCTGGTCGCGTGTGACGTCTACTAAGCGTTTGGCGACGTCACGGTAGACCTTTAGAGCGTTAGGACCCCACGGACCCAGAGTTTCCACCCCAAGTGTCGCAAATGTGTAACCATTTCCAATATTTGCGGCGCTTGAGGCGCCACCTGTTCGACTGCAGCAGAACCGGCGGTAGTGCTATTTTCTACTATTATTCCGCCGCGACGATATCGAGAGGATATTGCGGATTTAGTAGAATACAAATTTATGACATTATAGCAATAGAATTGTACTTTGAATGAATTATTGTACAGGCTGTCCGTTTATGGAACTCATTGCCACTCAACATAAGAGAAGCTAAATCCATATTGACTTTTAAACTGATGGTTACTAAATATCTTTGGTCTTCGCAAGTCTAAAACATGCTGCTGATTCTATATATAGTTGATATATCTTATTTTTGTATATCTCCTCCTTCGTTCCGTTAATATACTATTATATAGTATATTAACTCCTCCTAAGCGGCTGGACCGATTTTGATAATATTTGTTTTGTGTGTTTGAATGGGTCCCCGGATGGTTTAGATTCACAATTGGAACCGGCAGGTGGCGCTGAGATCGGGTTCTAGAATTCTCCTAATCACCTAGACCGGTTTTGGTGATTTTGTTTTTATGTCATGAAACAAAGTCTTTTAGGAATTCAGAAAATATGGCGGTACGAAGTTCGCCGGGTCAGCTAGTAAAATATATTATTATTTAATTTATTAATTTTTTACTTATTCCTGGAAAGTTTCTTATTATTTATTGTCTTCACCGCCACTGTTGTCTTAATATTTTTTAGTTTAGGGGGTTGCCTGAAAGAGATCGCTTTAAGCGATAAGGCCACCCTTTGTTCAACATTTACTGTACTTAGTTTTAAGAACGTAGTTTTAATTTTTGGTGAACAATAAAGTGTTTTTATTTATTTGAATATCTTTGCAACGGCAAAGTATTGAAGTAGCAGTATTGGGTCCTACAATGAAGATAATGATTCTAACATGGACCTACCACCTCAAACAATCGAGCCATAAAACTTGTGAGTACTCAATCGAAATTACCCTCGTAGTGCTTACAGTAGTACATGTCCCCAACACAATGATTGACGAATGTGAAGAACTTGAAGTACTTCCCCGTCCCGCGGTTCGCAGACACGCATTCTGGCTTGTAGATATCTGGACAAGAATGGGGACATAGGTGATAGTCGTATGCTGTGTCCAGATCATAGAGGGGGCTGAACGTGTCTTGAGAACGAAGCTGTGGCTTCCCTGTAACAAAGGTTTAGGGATGTACTTGTCGCTATCTAGCATAGTTTAGGATTTGGCCTTGAAAATCCACTTGAAAAATTCACCAATACTAAAAATAGATTAAGTTATAAACTAAGCCGTGAGGTCCTGAGGCCATGAGCCTCTACCGAAATTTATCAAAACGACTCATTGACTCTTCAGGTGATCAGAAGGCTGATGGCTACCTCGGGCAAGAACAGTATGACGATCCAGCGAGGAAACGTAGCCAGCCTTCTGGGCACCTTACCCATAGAAGACGGTGACCTAGGCTCAGTATTCTACTTATAGTCTTGAGTGACTACGGGTAGAATTTATATATCTATACGTGCAGCAAAAACTTTGTACCCCTTTTTACGAAAATTGCGCGTACGGAGGAGTATGAAATTTCGCACACTTATAGTTTATATAGAGGAGTGCAGAATGCTAATATTTTTTTATAATTATGCATAAAAAATACATTAAAACAATTTAAAAAAAATTACACACACTACCATGTATATGACACATACACGCATATATACTCTTTTGTTTATTGTTGCCTTTAGCGAAATCTGTGATTATAGAAGTATAGTCTTTGACAATAATTATTATGGTCGAATTTCGAGCACGGGCGATCACTAGTACGATACAAATAAGTTAAGTTTTCTTTTATAGTATTAAATTATTTAAAAGACTAATAGATTTTCAAAAAGTTATAAATAAATTGATATAGCGTGCCCAGGAGCCCGGTTGGTTGTTCTGTGTCTTCTGATCTCGGGTGGCATCAAAGAGTATCTTACAAACAGATAAAGCGTTGATTATATAAATAAGAATGGATTGCGGCCCAATTCTGCTATTTCAATATCTTGCAAACTACATTGCGAAGATATTCAAAGTATGATTTCATTACGATAGTGTCAAAAATTCGTATTCTGCTAAATCCATAATATCTTCCATAATTCCTTCACCTATCCACTGCCCACAATTTGCGCTCTGATACGTATCGAAAACTTATGATACCTGCGCACACACACCACCCGCACATCCTATTATGATAATTCTTTTACAGTGCAGGCTGTCAAACTTTGGAATATGCTGCCTTTTACTGACAGGGAGACCAAATCCTTACCAACATTTAGAAATTTACTAAGAAAACACTATTTGTCCATAAATAGCTGTCTGATTAACACAATATAATCATGCTAATATATTTATTATAATAATTGTTGTATTTTCAAATATATTATTGTATATGTGTATATATGTATGTATTTTTATATCTATTTCTTAAATTAGTTTGAGTATTTATGTATCTATTGCCTTTTTCCTGCACCACCTACATCGTCTGATTCAAATCTCTTTCATTTAGGTTGCCTGGAAGAGATCGCTTTGAGCGATAAAGCCGCCTATTGTATTGCCTAGAAAATATTGTAAATATGGTCTGTTTTTGTAATTGTATATTTTGGTGTGCAATAAAGTGTTATATCTCTCTCTCTCGCTCTCTCTCCCTCTCTCTCTTTTCTCGATATCGTCGCGACAGAATAATAGTAGAAAAATTAGTATTACCATAGCAGAAAAGGCGTTAGCCCTCGTGAACATTGAAAGCTACCAAAAATTTTAATCGTTTATTGCACGTGTTTTCGCTTAAAAATATTTATAAACATAGAGTGGCGTCAGGCAAAACTACGATTGAAACGATAGTGTGAACCAGTACAATGTTCCACTTCAAATAACGTACCGCGGCAGTATGGTTAAGAATCGGTGAGAGTGTCATTCATTTGGCCTCAGTTACCTCATTTTACTAACAGTCGTACTATGACACTGTCATATTGTCCCTCTTTGTCATGTCAATATCCGTAGAGCAGTTATTGTACTGTTGTAACTAAGCCTCGTACGGTCCTTCCTTTTATTTTTGAATAATAGCGCGACAAACATTTTGAAGTGATATATTTCAATTTTTAAGCCGTATCAGTACAAATGTATTTAGTACGGGACAAATGTAGTGGCTCATAGGTGTACTGCTCATCGCTATTCGGCAGTCTCTATTTTACTTTACTCAGTAGTAAGAAATAAGCTGTGAATGGACATACACGTTTTACGTAATCACATGGTCTTACCCAAATATTGCGACAGACCGGTCTTGTCTCGCGGAATACATAAGTCCACACCTTAGGACTTAGCGTGTGTAGAATTATATATAGATGTACATTTTGTGTGCGAACAATATAACTGTTTAAACTAGTTAAAACCAAAGACTTAGTTGGATTTCTCTCACACCTCAAGAACACCTTCTGATAAGCAACTTTCTGATCAAATATCATCACTGGGACCAAACCCCAAAACACTTACTTGTACTATTAGTCAATCGATCTCCAGGCAAAGTTATGTTTTCAACAATTTCTTTTCTGTTGTCTACGTAACTGTTAACGTTATTCGATTGTGGTGTATTATCCGACTGTCTCCTTGCTTTGTATTGATCACAACTTCCGCTTGATACAATAAAGAATTCTGAAAGGTTTGTTAACAAACATAACTACACAATTATTATAAGACATTCCCTTGCGACAGCGCAAAAAACGAAACTTGTCAATTTAGCGGTGCGAGTCATACTTTCCCGTATTAGTATTTAGGTGTTAACAAAAATAGATTAAAAAACAAGACTGGTCCTAATAGAGGCATCAGCCTCAGCATAATGCTGGTCTGTCGACCAGCGCTTATATTCTTTAGATAGATTACTATTTCGACTTACCTTCTCCAGGATATATACACATATTCATCAAAAACATATAACAACTATTCAAAAACTCTTTATATTCCATTTTATCATTATTTAATCTCACACCACACACATTCGTATTATTATAATTACATATAGCATCACTGTTGTTACATATAACCTTTATATGTTGATTATTTAAATGTATATTCATTTTTATTTCAGTTGCATTAACTTTTATTTCTGGTAGTTTCATAAATATGGATTTTGTTCTCGCATTGTGTGGTAGAATTATGTATAAAAATAATTGTACGACAATTAGCATTTTGGTTTATTTGTACCAAAAACTACTAATATATACCTAATATTGAGAATAAATTAAGAAACTATATAAAACACGACTGCCTATAATGCTATTAGACGGTTCGACCAAATTAAAGCAATTTGGCTGAAAGGTAGAACTGAAAAAAAGTACTATTTAATATTAGCTTAAAATATGTCCTATATTCATATATTCATTTTAATTGCTGTTTTATTAACATTTAACTCAGGTAGTTTCACTAGTCATTTTGTTCTCACATTGTGTGGTAGAATTATGTACCTTTACAAATAATTGCATGAAAAGCAGCATTTTAGTCTGTTTGTCACAAAAAATCCTCACAATTTTTTTTTATTGGAGGAGATCAGCAGACATGCAGACGCCCACTTGATGGGAAGCGGTTACCATCGCCTCTGAACATTTGCAACATCAAAGGTGCTACAAATGCGCAGCTGCTCTCTTAAGGAAGACTGGAACCAGGCCACTAATGCCGGAACACAACTCAAGGTTGTTATGGCGGCATACTTTAGACCAGGAATGGTAGCCATCCAGTCGGGCAAATACCCTACCACCTGGCTGTGGGTTGTTTAGTCGCCTCTTACGACAGGCCGCCCCAAAGCAGGAAATTGTATTCTTTCTCAGCTCCTGCACGGATAGATACTAATATATAATATTGAAAATATACTGAAATATTGTAAGAAACGAGATCATTTAAAGTATGTTTTTTGAACTTAAATCAATCCTAAATGTAATAGCTACCTTTTAATTTCGTATATATTGTTCATGAATATGAAAAGGCACTATTTAAGAATTTCAATTTCTGATTGATTTATGTTTAAAACATATATAAGGCGATGATTTAACGTATTAATTGAGATTGTGTATAAATATTACGGAGGGTAGAAGGAGTAGCGTCTTATATGAATGGGAAATTGAAAAAGTGTCCAGCAGTGTACATACAGGTAAATACAGTTTCAAATACCTACCGCAATGGCGCTGGCGTACGAAAAACTACCATATGAACTAAAAATTGTTAAATTGCCAGTATAGCCTCCTGATGCCCAGGTTTTTCAACGCTTTCAAAAGCTAAACGCCCAAAGTACTTAAGAAAGGTTTCAATGGCGAAAACCCAAGACTTTGAACTTTAAAAATTGTACCTTACAGTAATCTCACAAGTATAATTTTTTTTCTTATGAACTGCGTGAACGAGGAGAAGGCAAAAAAGGACAAAAATAGGTTACCTTTTGGTAGGCCTTGGGGTGAAAAGCACTAAACTCAAAACTACAAACATTTACAACATCAATTTTTTCCAACTACCTTCAAAAAGTGAAGTTAAAGTTAAAAACTATTTAATAACTTTAATAAACAAAAAAATCCTTTAAAATTCATAGAAATATTTATTTTATTATTATTTATTTAAAACATTCGAAACAATCATGATAGTCCTTTTTAAGTCAAGAAAGACAAATTTCTCTTGTTTTTGTTGGCACTGTTGCTTGTCTTAGACAAATAAAACCTACGTTGGGAGACATCACTTCATAAAAAGGTAGTAAATTTGAATTAGTAGCAATGGTTAAAGTTGGCTTACTTGACGAAATTGGATTTGGTGTTGGGCAATATTCACAATTTCATTGAAGTACTTTTTTAAGGACCGTGGGCGCTACGAAGATAGAAAAATAAAATTAATTGCCTATATAGAAACCGTCAAGTATTTATGTAGTTTAAAATAATTTAATAAACATAATGCTATGAGAAAACGTATAGAATGATTTAATTATTGTGAATTAGTAACAAATTGGAAATATTTCGGTCCTTGTTTATTTTTATCTCACTCTAATTACTATCGCTCCCTTGCTATCCACATTCTGACGGATACTCTTTCAACACAGAGGTTTTACCTCTACCCTCCATCTATACTAATATTATAAAGAGCAAAGATTTATATTTTTGTAACGAATAAACTGAAAAACTAATGGACCGTTTTGAAAAATTCTTTCACCATTAAAATGCTACATTATCCCAGATTAATATAGGCTATATTTATTACAAGAAAAAATTAGGGATCCCTATTAAAACTTCAATTATGTAACCCAAGGTGTTTGAGTGGGTCTTGGGACGATTTAGGTTCACAATTAGACCCGGTAGGTGGCACTGGAATAGGTTCCTAGATTTTTATTTTTTCAGGACAGGACAACGTCTGCTGGAACTGCTAGTAATAAATATAGGTACGGACTGGTAGTGCCAACTGTGATTGCAGTGTAACAAGTTTTTTTTTAAAGTAGTATAGGTTAGCGTTTGACCACGATCTCGCCATATGTGGAGCGAAGTTATGGTCTAGGATGCAGCAAGATGGATGGATGGAGTTTCATTTTTTAAAGGACGTTCCATGGTTTAACTCAATTTTTAAGTATTTTTAACATCAACCATTCGCATAATATTTACTTAAGTTTTCGCGACTTGTATACATAATAAAACTACGTTTTAGGCGCGGTAGATTAGGCTCCCATAGAGTAAATAATCGTAAACAAAATTAAAACTAAATAATTAAAATGAACAAGTTGGTGGTAGGCTAAATGAAACTTTAACAACACTCATTGACACTTGACATCTTTGTCTTCCGTGATCACGGCGACTGAAAAGAGGCCAAAACGTCGGAATCATAAAAAATCAAATAAATTACCGCGCCTAAAACCGTTAAAACGTAGTTTTATTATCAACCATTCGATCGTTTTACTTATCTCCCTGACCTTGTCAGCTACTACAATAACTTGACACGATCCAAATCAGGTATCTTCAGGCCCTATAGACAAGTGGCGTTAGCGCTAAACAAATAGAAAATGTATGGGAATGACATATCGGTACGAATCGTAAAACGCAGGCGATTTCGTCGCAAAAGCACTAGTGCGAGATATAAAGTTTTTTTAACAATCTCATTTATCGGTATTGACTTTTTTAATTAATATTTGATAAGGTGAATATTTTCTGAGTCTAGGAAATGATACATACATAATATCACGCCAGTTTCACATGGGGGTAGGCAGAGACTATGGATCTCCACTTGCGACGTGCATTTTTTCCGGGATAAAAAGTAGCCTATGTGCTATTCCAGACTATAATCCATCTTTTTGCCAAATTTCACTCAGATCCATTCTGGTTTGATGGTATAAACTGTCGCATTAATAATCTTAATCTATATATTTATAATCTTAATCTCAGGTTGCCTGGAAGAGATCGCTTTTAGCGATAAGGCTGCCTTTTGTTTTACCAACTAACTATTGTCTTGTTGTGCATTTTTGTAATTTTTGTTTTGATGAACAATAAAGAGTTATGTAAAATTCGTTGTTACTGTGTTTGACCGTGATGAACTCCGAAACTACTCAATCGATGTTGATTAAATAAAATCATTTTGCTGGATTTGTTAAAACTTGGGACATAGGATAGGTTTCATAAAATTGATAATAAAATAATAGCAAAAAAAGAAACAAAACCAACTTCAAAAGAATATACAATAAAAAATTCAACAAAAAAAACAGACTTGAATAAATATTTTCTACATCTTGAAGTCAGTGCCAAGAAAAAAATTAAATTACCATATTTTACTGACCGTCCATTTGTCTTACTATCGGTTAAAATTTGACATAAGCTCCATACAAGTAATGTCAAAATTCTTTTTTTATTGATGTGATGGCAAGTGGTTGCCGTCGCTTATGGACATTAGCAACACCAGAGGTCTTGCCAAAGTGCTGCCGGCCTGGAAGGAGAAACTGGAACCTGGCATCTAATGCCGGAACACAACTCAAAGTTGTTATGGCACCTACTCTAGACCAGGGGCGGTAGCCATCCAGACGAGAAAATGCCCTACCACCTGGCTGTGGGTTGTTTTGTCGCCTCTTACGACAGGCGACTAATTTGACGCAGGAATTTGTATTTTTTTCCGTTCCTGCACGGAGAGAATATTTTTATTTCAACCGATAGCAACTCGATAACCGGTTCCTGTCTTACTATTTATTCAATTTCCCTACCATCGGTTGAATTTTGACATTTGATGTATGGAGCTTATGTCAAATTTTATCCGATAGCATGGAAGATACCTATGCTTTTTCCATGCCAATAGTAAGACAAATGAACGGTCCGTAAGATACAGGAATCGGGCCCGAGTGAATAAATAATACGACATATGAACCGGCCACAAGCGTAGGCCCTCAAACGTGTCGCCATTGTGACGGCTAGCGACAGTTGCAATTCAGCAAAGATTGTAATGTGTAGATATACGTGGCACAGTGCTTAGTCGCCCCACGTCACCTTCCAAGTCAGGTCGTACTTACTAAATTAAAGACAGTATGTAACTTAACTGCTTATTTCATTTTATCTCCATCTGCCCGACATGCCTAATTGGAGTCAGAAAAGGAATCATACATACCATCACAGTAGTAACCCACATAAAACCACAGCCTAATGCAGTTTTCGCTTCATTCTTCTTTCGTGGTATTATACAAACGAAGCCTTTGCCCCACAGTAAATAAAACCAAATAAAACCGCTAACAATCATTTAATCACACCCTTGTACAAACACTGTAAATATTACTTTATATAAAAATTCATCAGAATATTGGATATACATTACAAAAAATATACATTAGTTACTATACAAAAGTTGTACATTTTGCGAATTCTACATAAAAATTTCTTTAAATTAATTTAAAATAACATAAGCTCAACAAAAAAATTGTGTGCTAGTGTCAAATTACGATTATGTAGGTAAAGTGTTTTTTACTTTTAAACACCAATTCAAGGCTTTACTGTCAAACGCCTTTCGTCCAGTTAAACCAACCAGAAACAGTCAATGAAATTTTAGGTAGAAGAAAGAAAGAACTAAGATTTCTTTAAAATTACAATTAGTGTTGGGCAGGACATGATTTTAAAATGAGTTTGTAAGAGTAACATGACATTTTGTACAATGTACCACTTCAAATGAGGCGAGGGCATTTGTACGGTTTGTACCGCGGCAGTACATTCGAAGCGATGAGGCCGGTGAGGCAGTGAGCGTCATTGCCTCATTTGTCCCGTACAAAACTAGTTCGGATATGTTCGTTAAGAGTCGGATGTGCTCGGCCTCGGTCACCTCATTTTACTAGCAGTCGTACTATAACTTTGTCATGCTGTCTCTCTTTGTCATGCACAAGCCTCGTTCCGTTCTTCCTCTAACTCTTGAGTACTAGCGCTTAGTTAGTACACGTGTACTAAAAGGAACGACGAAAGAAGTTTGATAGTAAGTAAGCCCTGTGAAATCAGAATTGCGTCAACGAGCAAATAATCGAGAAGAACCCAAAACCGTTCGACGACTGTAGAAAGTTCGGGATTTTCTCGATTATTTGATCATTGACTACCAATACGCCAGAAAATCACAATCTGACACCCGTCATGAACAACTTTTTATTTTTAGGAGCATTATGAGTGTCAAGCAGGAACGTTTGTTAGTTAAATTACGGAATATGGTATAACCATCGTTGGCATAACACCCAAAAATTGGCCCTCAGTCAATTATTTGAAGACATTAAAAAATCTTAATATTTTCTATTTGTACCCATACAATAATATTACTATCATCATTGTATGGCTAGAAAATAAAATAAAAAAGTGCATGTTACAATAAAAACATACAGACGGATAGATAACTCTATTTACCCATTAAAAAGTACACATATAAACACAAAACTCAGAAACATAATATATTAATTAAAGATTAAAATCATAAACTAAACTTCGCTAAAATTCATCTTGGTAAGCAAGCTAATATAAGAGAGGTGAACATTACCATGCAGATTAACAAATTTTCTTAATTAACAAAAAAGGTTTGACCGATCTGAAAATCTTTTTACTTTATTTTGTTCGCTCCAATACAGGGATGGTTTAAAAGAAAAATGGAAACCGTAACGCTTTTGAGTTTATCGCTATTATTATTTCACTTCTCATTAAATTTCCATGCCGGGGGCCTTATATGAAAATCAATTCTTAAGGGGTAAACTCCATAAACTTAAGACTTCTTAATGTTTTGAATAAAATAATAGGCAGCCAATGTAAGATGAGTTAATAATAAAAATATGTTTAAAAAAAAAAAACACTTCAGTTGAATTCTTTATTATATTTCACAGAAAAAACGTAACTAGTAGCGAAATTCGGGATTTTACAATTGCCCAATAGTGGGCACGCAGCATGAGGGTAGCTCAAAAGTTCACCACACAAAAGGGTTGTGTCGCCAACATGCCAGGTTTTAAATAGTAGTATACGCTACAAACAATGGCACGCAAGGGACTCTTAGTCCATACAGTCAATTCTGAGGTATAATAAGTGATTGTATTGCCCAGCTGAATTGTAATTTTCAACTGACGCCATCTAACGGAGTTCTTGTGAAAACTCGAAAGGCCACATTTGACTCCACAGTTCGCATTTCTCACAAAAACAAACTTCTACTCGAAAACTATCAATATCCTACAACTATTGTTAATTTTAAAGTAATTTAACACATTTTTAGAAAACAACACTGCACAGTACAACGTCCCCTTTCATTATTCGCCAAAAACTCTTCCAAGTTTTAAGTAACAATGTATTAACTATATTTTACTACCAACAGGCAAAAGCCTCATGGCCTCCCTATAACCGGTTTCGACCGCTCCGTGGACAGTCGAAAAGTGGTGTTCATTCGTGGCCTCTCCTGCAAAGAGCACCCTTGGCTTTCCAGCCGAGTCCAGGAGTGGAGAGCCAAGGTCTAATCTAGCGTTGGGATACTGTGGTGTAAGAAGATTGTCGTATGTATAACTTCCACGGGTGAACGGGTTCGAATGCCACATCGATCTGTTTTAGAAAAAAAAATGACAGCTGAAAATCTCATTTAGAAAACTGACATACTATGGAGGGTAGCGGTAAAGGAGAACCAAAAAAATGCATATTTGTTGTTGTTTTTTATGTTTTACTCGGCACCGACTACAAGATTTTGTAGAAAATATTCATTTTTGAAGTTAAACGAAAAAGCGACACTAAAAAAGATAAACACATAAATCTATAGGACTAAGCCTGCCATAGAATGAGATACGAGTTTTACACTGTGCAGCACAGATTAGAGAGTCAATAAGAACGATGATTAAACATGGGTCCAATTTGGACCGAAATAAAACTGACAATATTTTTTATACTTAGAAGTTTATATTGAATTATAATATGTTGACGGGTGTAGGCTAAAGGAATTATATTTATATTAATAAAAGTTAGAGAAGAATTATCTGCGAGTATATTCTCTGAAGTTTCACTTCTATTGCGTGTAAACTGCACGTACAATTTTTTTGTCTCTCCTCAAGTCTATTGTATGTTACCCATCACACAAGCGTAACTTCCTTACCTTGGGGATATACAATGAGTGTGTTTGCCTGCCAATTATTAAAAAAAATTCCAGCATGGCTCTACCACGTCAAAAAAATGACGTCACAACTTGCTACGCCCGTAGAAAATCTATAAGCGACATTTTGTAAATTGGTAAAAAAATTTTTTTTTAACGAATAGGTTCGCGTTTGACTGCCATTGCGCCTGACGTCAGGTGGAAATAAATAAATAAATCGGCAGACAACACACACACTGTATATCCCCAAAATAAACAAGTTACGCTTGTGTTATAGGAAATATACAACGGACCATTCTGGGGCCGATCCCAGACACCCAGACCATAGTAAATAACGGAGAAAATACGTTTCCGAAATTTACTATACCAGGAATCGAACCCGGAGCCTCTGCGTTGCAGTGAGGTAAGCCGGCAAAGGCTTGGCCCGCTCAACCACAGAGGCCGAACCGGTATCGCCACACCTTCCTTTTCCCGTTGGGGAGAGCCCGTTGGGGTACAGAAAGGGGCACTTCGGAGGATACCAGACAGTGGTCAGATGATCCTAGAGGAGTCCTGACCGAGATTTGGTAGTTCTTCGGGTCTGTGGTCAACAGAAGGTCCAACAAAGAGAGCTCATGGTCCACTCTGTCCTGTATGCGGGTAAACCCCGTAACCAATTGAGTGAGGCCATATGCGAGAGCCAAATCGCGGGCAATAGTACCCGGCAGATCAGTCCTCGGAGAACCCCACCATTCAGCATGGTGGACATTAAAGTCTCCAAGGATGATAACTTCTGCAGAAGGGTACTGCCCGAAAACTCTGTTGGTTGCGTCTTGGACATGTCCAAATGAAATGAAATCCTTTTATGATCGTCTTCTTTTTGTTTACTTATTTATTGGCATACGTTTCTAGTATTGTGGAGAACAGCCTATTGTTGTATTGTACTCGTTTACGGCCGCTTGCAGGTATCATTAGCCAGGTGTTACGGATTAAGTATGTAGGGAACATCGTGCGAGGAGAAGGATGAAAGGCGGGCGGACACTGCGAGCCGACCCGTGCGTGAGTAAGGTTGTCGCTTTTGGGGTAATAAATTTAAGTTAAAAACTATCGACTTTTAAATTACCCCAAACCTCAATCGCGGGAACGAGTACGCACCGCCGCGAAAAGTACAAGCTGATTCTAGGAAATTATGCCGACGATATGACACGGGCACATTTGCATTTGTGCAGTATAAAACGATAGCCTGATGGAGAGAGGCTTTCAGTTGAGCTACAACTACGATACGGGCGTGACGTGTGTACATTCGGGAATCTAATAGTGACGGACTTTGCGCGTTTTATTGAATTACGTTTGGATTTGTTTTATTCGGTTATATTTGTACCTGTGTTATACTATATATAATAATTCCAACAGCATTTTAATTCGAGTCCCGCAACTCGTAACAATATTGTACTGGTGCTCACCTGATCATTCCAGTGGGCTCGGGTATGGTCATTGTTTTCCCCAGGAACTGTCTCAATACGCCCATGGCTTTCGTTTTTACTTCTTCTTCGGGCAACGTCTCTACCTATAAAGGTTTTGTTTGTTATAAAGGAATATATAAATATATCAACTTACTATATACCCTAAAAGGGTAATATTTATATAATATTTTTCTGTTATTATTCGTAGGATACAGAGTAGTCGTAAGTAAATTATGTAAATTTATATCTTCCAAAATGTTGTAATGCAGGAGCGAAATAGCGATCTTCTATATAGGGTAATAATAAGTAAAATAAACATTCAAAATTTTTGATTAAAAATACATAATTATATAGTATGTGTATTAAGTATATATATCTATGTAATATATACAATTTCTGCATATATATATATATATACATATATGTGTGTGTGTGTCGAGTCTTTACCGCTATTTTATAGTAAGCTACATTTGGGCTTAAGTATATTTTTAATTTAGAAGGGTCTAATCTAACTCAAACTGAAAATACCCCTTGTAATAATAAATATATTTAGATCCAAATGTCGCTTACGATAAAATGGCGGTACGATATATATACACATATATATTTATTATTAAAAAGTAAGTAGTTCGTAATATATGTTACGTCTACCACCATCGCCATTATCATCTCAATTCATTCCTGGGGTTGTCTGGAAGAGATCGCTTTTCAGCGATGAGACCGCCCTTTGTTCATAACTAGATAATAATTTTAGTCTTAAAGTTCATTTTTGTATTGGTATCTATAATAAAGTGTTATCTATCTATAATTTTACAATGTATGTATGCGATACATTGAGCTGCTCTGCAATATCACGTGTTGCGCTATGGCGATATGAATAGATAATAGCCTGGATATACAGTGTAAACTCCATGTAACGTCACTCGATTTAACGACAACCTCCCTAAGGGTCGAAATCATTTGGCTTTGGTTGGTTTAGCTTGTCTTCCATTCAATGATACACTCTATATATCATTACACTCACGCTCAATAACGACAACAATAAAGTAATAAACAGTACCTTTTAAGTTGCTAAAATTAGTAAAATCTGCGCAGCTGTGTACGTTCTTTTGTCGCTTTATTATGCTAGCCCGTAATAAACTTGGCTGTCGGCATCATGCATAACCAAAGTTGTAAGAAATTCCGAAATACCGATATTTGTAAGTACTTTCTTTATCACCAAGACGCGTCAACATCGCAAGATATGAATAAATAAAGTAAAACAAAATACAACAAAATTAATGGTGCAGTAAAAGACGTCAGACAAAAATAACAGACTTCTCTCCATTTAACTACAACTCTCTATAACGCCATAAAATGCACAGTCCGTCCAGTGTCGTTATATAGAGTTTACACTGTATGTAGTTGTGAGTTGAATCAACAACTCACCACTGTGAATTGAATCCTACAGAATTTCTATAAGATTCAACTCAACGGTGAGCTGCTTCAAGCCAGCAACATAAAAAAAGGTCGATTGCAGCTGTCACTTTAGTCCGGGTAATTAAAAATCAGAGTATAATCGACCAGAGGTTGACCTGTCAAAAGTAACATAAACGGTTCTACAGAGTATAAACGAGGTTACAGTATTTACCTCCTTAGCAACGTTCCCACTCGTCCACAGTGTAAGAGTGTTATCGGAACCAGCGGGACAACTCACTCCAAACACTCTTGTAGTCCAATAATTGGATCTCTCTATTCTCCTCTTATCTTCCCCATTCCAAAAGAAGACCGCAAACATGCATCTCTTATCCCAAAGCAACTTATCGAAGGATAATATTATTTTACCAATAGTACCCATTGATACATTCTCAATTGCTAACGATGTCTGTATGGGAAGATGCGGAGTGAATAGCGTATGATAGCTGGAATGAAATTACATGCAAAATATCATGTAACCAGAAAGTAATAATGGGAATATCCAGCCCGTTATGTTATTTGTATACCTTGTTTTTCCAAATGTCACTGCTACATCTGGGATAATGTTAGTGTTGAAGATTTAGGCTGTAGCGGAATCCGTGTTATTTAAGCATTAAAAAAATAACGTCGTTAACTCGTACCCATATTAGTGTATGTAATTAATTATATAAATATTTGACTATATTTAACGTAATTAACAATGTTCTATCTCAAATAAAGCATTAAACCCAGCGTCATATCGGCATGAAACTGCCTAAATCTTTTACAGTAATGCAGAGAAAGCCCCAGAATTACGTATGTTTTTACGAACGATATCATTCGCGAAATAAATTAAAAAAAAACAATAAATTAAATTCCCTAAATGATGTAATATATAGGATTGCTTAAGTTTAGTTCCCATGTAACATTGTTTAAATTATTATTACTCAATATGCTCAAAATTCCCAACAACAGTGGTAATAATAAAGAACCGGGATCGGCCGAGTTCCGCTCGGCGGTATTTGATTGGTGTCATAGAGCGCCACATAACATAATTTCGATAAGGGGGTATTCTGGTTTAGAAGCCCAAATTTTAGGTGTTTTTTTCGATTGCGATAAAAAAAAACAAGAAATATTTCTACTATCCATTTTTTATAAGTTTTTTATTGATATTTAAATAGCACAAAATATTAATAAAATTAAAAAAAAAAACGAAAAATTGCAGACTGGCAAAGTGGGGACTGATTAAAAAAATGGCACATCCTGGTGTGCAGGATATCAATCCTTCCAGTGATTTGAAATGGAAAATAATTTAGTCCTTAAAGAGGAAACATTTAGTTATCGCACTACGAGACGTCTTAAAAGATAAAAAAAATCACAAAATGGCGGCGGTTTCAAAAATACGTTTTGTTGGAAACACAACTTTTTTTGTCAATCCCCAATTAGCCGGTCTGCAGTTTTTTGAAATTTAAATTATTTTTTCGTTTTATTAAAGTTTTGTACTATTTAAATATCAATAAAAAAACTTATAAAAAAATGGATAGTATAAATATTTGTTGTTTTGTCTTTATCGCGACCGAAAAATACACCTAAAATTCGGGCTTCTAAACCAGAATACCCCCATAACCTGAGACAAGGGGTTATCAAGAATCACAAATATGGACACTAAAGCTAGAGCCAAAAGCACCTAAACTTGCGATAATTACTAGAAAGTTCCAACAAAAATTATGACATGGCGCTAGTAGATAGAAGGCTATAATAACAGTGGTCTTTACTTTTAACCAGACCCGTTTATTCTTATGTATTTCGATGTGCTGAATCCGAATTGGGGTCAGTTTAAACCATACACCCTGAAAATTCTCAAAATACTGCACCAAGGATTACTTACATATCATTTCAAGTATTGGGATTACAATTTGAGCTACATATTTTTGAATTCAAGTTACAATCGATTAATAAAAAATATTAGACACCATTTCATCGAATCACAAAATGGCGGAAACGAGAATAAGTCAAGCTCCAATAAAAGGTATTATATACACCCATAAAATGATAAATGAGGTTTTAGTAGCGAATTAGAAAAATTGCCCATGAAGAATGCTTAAAGTTTTTATACAATATGCTTGAAATTCCGATTCAATAAGTGTGACATTCCTATTCAATAAGCTTGACATTCCTATTCAATATGCTTGACATTTCTACTTAATAAGCTTGAAATTCCTATTCAATATGCTTGAAATTCCTATTCAATAAGCGTAACATCCCTATTCAATAAGCTTGAAATTCCTACTCAATAAGCTTGAAATTCCTATTCAAAATGGATGGATGCCCATGAAAATATGTACATAAACCCGACAAATAAATACTAACCGCCTTAACTATTGGCCCACACAGCCATACAGTGATCACATTACTAGCTCCCATCGGGCAAGTAGTTCCAGTGATCTTGCCAAAAACTGGACCTTGATCTAAAGAATCCTGCTTCTTCCAAAAGAAGAGAGGACTTGCATCATGTCGTGTACAAACTTCTTCGGGAAATGATAGAATTACTTTTCCTATCACACCCATAGATATCTTCTCTATGGCCGTTGTTTTGTCTATGGGTAGTGCGGGCGTGAATAGTAATTGGTGTCTGTGGAAGAATGAGCACGGATGTCTATGAACATGGAAGTGCAGCATTATTGTATACATATACGTCACATTCTAGCAACCTCGATTCCATAAAAAAATTTTATATTGCCAATTCACACATAACCCAACCGTCTATTTTGATGAAGTTTTTTTATCCGTAAACGTTCATGACTAACAAATCCGTATAGACAGACATCTGGCGTTAACGCTACAGGAATTAAATAGAAAATGTATGCGAATGACATATCATTACGCTAAGTAATTGCCATACATTTGTATTCTATTCTTTACCGCTAATGCCATTTGACTACAGGGCAAATGCGAATGAGTATGTAGATATATATATATATATATATATATATATATATATATATATATATATATATATATATATATATATATATATATATATATATAACCCAAATCGATGACAATTCAGAATAAAATCTGGCCCTCAATGAAAGTCAGCACTTAATAGTGCATAGAAGAGTTTTACAATGCCAAAAGTGCCAAAGTGCCCAAAATGCCAAAATGACCAAACTGCCAAAAATAACCCAAATGTCTAAAATTCCAAAAATGACCAGAATGCCAAAAAAGCCAAAATAACCAAAATGGCAAATCACAAAAATCTATCGTACTTTCTGGGATAAGGTTTACAAAAATCTTTCCCATTATCCGGGATAAAAAGTATCCCTTGTCCACCCTCGATATTAAAATCGCAAAAGCATAACAAACAAAGAGACAAATATATTTTTATCCCGAAAACTATCCCATTTTTCGGGATAAAATGTATCCTATTCAGCATCGAAAATGCTCGAGGATATCGAAGGATGGATATCCTCGGTATCGAATATATATATATATATACTAAGTTTCAGTAAAATCGGTCCCTTGTAGTTTTTCCGTGAAAACAGAACAGACAGACAGACAAAAGTTCTTTCGCATTTATAATATTAATAGGGATTACAAAATTCTAAGCATGTCGTGTTTGTACATTTTTTGAGCTATTTAAAAAAAATCTGGAAAAGACTACATAAACGACGGAGAACACGATGCAACTTTTTTAGGTTTCTTGTCTGTTTGTTGGGGATTCATGTAAAAACTACTGGGCCGATTTCGATGCAGTTTTTGCTGATCGACAGCTAGTTTTTTGACTTCAAATCTGGGCTACTTTTTATCCTGGGATTTTTTTGGGAGTGATTAAAGTGGCCAGATTGAAAAAAAAAATCCTAAGCGATATTTTTTTTTACTGTCCGATAGCAAAATTTTACGTAATATAATGTGTGATATTTTGTATCCCGGGAATCCCGCGAGAATTTCAAGTCAAGCATGGACGAAATCGCGGGCATGTTCTAGTAGCCTATAAAATAGTGACACATCTCACTGAGCATTTGTTCGCTTGATTTGGTCGAGCACTAAAAGCAGTGCCAGAAGGAAACGACAAGATTGACATATCAATAGCAGACATTAGTAAATGATATTTAAAATTAGTGACTGAACAGAGATCAATGAAAATGAAGCACTTAATAACCTCCAGCACACAATACTACATCGGTGAGAATACCACTACACTATGCAACATTTGAATAACCGGTTTTAATATCCGGATTTTAAATACACTATTAAACATATGCAAAATTTGAATGACCGGTTTAAATACCCGCATTTTAAATACACTATGAGAAATATGCAACATTAGAATGACCGGTGTTAATACCCGGATTTTAAATGACCCGTTCTATCGACATTTAGATCCCAATTTACTGACCATAATCGCTGACTGTCCATTATTCCATAAGGCCACACAATTGTCGGACCCCATGGACATAGTGAAACCTTCAATCGATGTTGTCCATGCATCATCGGCTTTAACTTGGGATCGGTCGTTGGTCTTCCAAATAAATCCAATGAACGTGACATTTTTTTCCCACCAAATCGGGTCGAAACAGAAAATTGTTTTGCTGACAACTCCTATCGATAAACTCTCTATGGCAGTCCGTTTTATCTGTGGTACTGGTGGTGTGAATAAGCTGTTGTGTCTGCAATGTAATGTATGAAGTAAATAAATACTAGCATATCACTTGACCAAGATTTCGCACATGTCTTCATAAAAAAAATTCATCCTATATTTAATAAGCTTCACAAAACCAAATAGACCGAGATACGGCTGCAATATTACTACGTTCATGTGTTATTTAATTAAAATCTAGTTTATATAAATATTTATATATGGTAGCATACATTTTTGCCAGGTTGCCTATAAAAATGAGGCCGCTAGGATTTTTAATTGAAATAATATTAGCTTGATATTTTGGGAAAAATTGTTTCTAAAATAAATTATATATCAAGTTAAAGCTAATTTTTTTAATGTAAGATGGGATAGGGTTGCCTATGTAAATGTGGTCGCAAATGGGGGTTGCCAGCTTTTAAAGATAAATTAGAGTGAAAAAGAGTTAACGCGCTACGTTCTCCTCGTCAGCGTAACGCAGCGTACCGTCCCTCGTAGCGCGCTATCTTTAACAGCTGGCGACCCCTATTTGCGGCCTCTTTTACATAGGCAACCCTATTCAATCACACGCAGAAAAAAATAAGCTTTAAATTGATATATTTTTTTAAAACAAGTGAACAAAAATATAAAACTAATATTATTTTATTTAAAAATTCTAGCGGCCACATTTTATAGGCAATCTAGCAAAAATGTATTCCCTATATATAATTATATATAAAAACTAGATTTTAATTAAATAACAAATGAACGTAGTCAGTTCGCAGCCGGATCTCGGTCTAAAGGCTTGGAACCGGTTTAAGCTTAACCGGTTTCAATCGCTTGTGACCGGTTTTAGTCGACTATTTCGTTTGGAGTGTAAACCTTAAAAAGTTATATATAAACCTCCATTAACCGGTTTATTCCGCGAGAATCCCTTTCTCACTCTATCTCTGTCAATATGTGTTTATGTGCGACTGAAAACTTGCTGTACCACATAGTTGCGCTATGAAGGTATGTGGCAAAAACAATTCGAAACCGGTTTATTCAACAAAACCTGTTGGAGTTTAACCGGTTCTGCTCTGCTAGGAAGGGAGCCGCCAACACTGTAATCACACAGTCAGTCTGTCAAACACCGTCCGGCGGCACTTACACATACAGCAAATCATACATCGTTTCCTTTTTCGGGTATAATATGTATTGTGTTGTCGAAATAAAGTACTAATTACTACAAGAACCTTATACACCACCAGGGGAGCCTAGAAAAACCTATTTAATGAACTTTTGTTGCCAAAAACCGTTTGTTTGAGGTTGAAGTTAGAACAAAACCGATTTGAAAAGTTTCTTTTGACATTCCAAACTCGAAACCATTTAACCATCATAAACCACACCTAATATTCCTTTATTCCACAATCCTACTTACATATATTTCAACTAGCTGTACCCCGCGGTTTCACCCGCGTGGTGATGGAAAATCGTTATATTTTGGATAATTCACAATATATCTTTATAAATTATGTGCCTATGTGTTATTGTAATATGTAAGCTATATTATTGTAAAGTTTCATGAAAATCCATTCGATAGTTTTTGCGTGAAAGAGTAACAAACATACATCCATACATTCTTACAAACTTTCGCGCTTATAATATTAGTAGGATGCCAATGTCATTCGGCTCAATTTAACCTGAATCTTTTTCCTTCATATTGTAATCCCAAGTGCATAAACCAGCATACAACTCCCATAAAGTTAACTAGCTTGATAGTCAAAGTTAGTAATTTTGCCCCAAATTGCCAAACATCCCCATACATTTACTGACCATAATAGCGGAATTTCCGTTGTTCCACAAGGCTATGGAATTATTAGAGCCCATAGACATTGTGATGCCTTCCACATGGGTCAGCCAGCTTCCATTGACCTCGGCCTCGCGCCTATCATTCGTCTTCCAAATGAAGGCGAAATAAGTGTGATTGCTCCACCAAACCGTGTCGAAGGACAATATAATTTTGCTGACAACACCTATTGTTCATTTTGTCTATGGCTGTTTGTTTAATCTGCGGTAACACTGGTGTGAATAGTGTGGTGTGTCTGCAAGATAGTAAAGTATTTACACATATAAAATAACAGGCGTTAAAACACTACATACACCAGTAGAGTAGTGTAGTACCATTGGTACGCATGTCATCCTTCACGACGTCAAGCCAGCATTTCTTGGGCCTTCCCCTACGACTAGGACGCAGAGCTGACATGGTTAGGCATTTGCACCTCAAGTCCACATTTTTTCCAAAATGACTATGTTAACCTGCGTGACCCATCAACCCCCCTCCCCCATTTGGTTACAACCCCTAGTACCCTAATATATGCTCTCCTCTGCCCCACTGGGTGAAAACTCGTAGTATATGTCTCCCCTCCCTAGCTGAATATATCTCGAAAAAGCGCGAGTTTTCCCTAGAGGATATTGACTAAGTGACGAAAAAGCTTAAGCCTCCCGCGGTTGATCCCCCCTCCTGTAACCAATTGTGGTATTTTGAAGACCCCCCCTCCTCCCCCTGAACGGGTCACGTAGTATGGGTACGTTCCCTAAGCAAACTTTGAACGGGGCAACACACTGCATTACTGGAATCGTCGTATCTAGTATCTCCGATATAGTAGCTGTGATATTTGACATGAATTCTATAACGCAATACGTCAAACATGATAGACCGAGATCCCGCTGCAAGATTACTATGTTCATATGTTATTTAATTAAAATCTAGTTTTTATATATAACTAGTGTTTACCCCGCGGCTGCGCCGCGGGTCAACCTTGAGTGCGTATCTCTTGTTTAAAGAGCAGGCGGTACAGTTAATATACTATTAATTTTTTATGTGTTTGCCTCCAGAAGATTCACTTCATTTTATATCGCAAACTATTCCGTCCCCCGTCTATCTGTAAACTACATAAGTGACAAAACTTGACAAAAATGACAAAAGTGGACCAAGTAGACCAAGTGGACCAACGGGAATAAATGGACCACAGGGATCAACGGGACCAAAAGGACCAACGGGACCAAAGGGACCAACGGGACCAGGTGGACC
Source organism: Dendrolimus houi (assembly GCA_039645545.1). NCBI lineage: Eukaryota > Metazoa > Arthropoda > Insecta > Lepidoptera > Lasiocampidae > Dendrolimus > Dendrolimus houi. The sequence goes on from CM077146.1 coordinate 3,611,202, forward strand.
AAGTGGATGAAATGGACAAAATCACAAAACCTATCCTAGTTTCAGGGATAACCTTTACATAAATCTATCCCATTATCCGGGATGAAAGTATCCCTTGGCCACCCTCCGTATTAAAATTACATATGTACCGAGTTTCAGCCAAATCGGTCTAATAGTCTTTCCATTCAAAGATAACAAACAGAGAGATACATATATTTTTATCCCGGAAACTATCCCATTTTTCAGGATATAAAATATCCTATATTCATCCTCGGTATCAAAAATATATATATACAGAGTTTCAGCCAAATCAGTCCAGTAGGTTTTCCGTGAAAACGGAACAGACAGACATAGTTACTTTCGTATTTATAATATTAATAGGGATTATATATAGGACAATACATTTTTGCTAGATTGCCTATAAAAATGTGGCCGCTAGTACTTTTAATTAAAATAATATTAGTTTGATATTTTAGTTCACTTCTTTTTAAAATAAATTATATATCAATTTAAAGCTTATTTTTTTTCTATGTGTGATTGAATAGGGTTGCCTATGTAAAAGTGGCCCCAAATAGGGGTCGCCAGCTTCCGCCAGACGCAGGTACTGACCGGGCACGGCTGCTTCGGCCGGTACCTGCGTCACATAGGGCGCGAAACGTCGTCAGGGTGCCACCATTGCAGTGCCAGCGTCGAGGACACGGTGCTGCACACTCTACAGCCAGCCTGGGACGAGGAGCGCCGTGTCCTCGACGCAACCATCGGAAGGGACCTGTCGCTCCCGGCTGTAGTCCAGGCCATGGTCGGGGGCCAAATCGGATGGGACGCCGTCGCCTCCTCTTGCGAGGCTGTCATGTCCGCAAACGAGGCGGCGGAGTGGGAGAGAGAGTGAGCAGCCGTGCTCCTCTCCCGCCGAAATAACCGGTCGCGGCGCCGGAGGAATGAGAACCTCCGGTCGCTATGAACGCGCGGCGCGGGTGACGGTCAGGGAAGGCTTTAAGGTCGTCACCCGCATCTAAAGCCGCCGAGTAGCCGCCTCTCAAACGTCGAACACGGAGAGGCCTGCTGCCCGCTAGGGCGGGCCCACGCCAGCCGGGTTCGTGGAAGAAAAGCTCGCGCACATCCCGTTACCCCGGCACATGACGTCAGATGACACCAAAGGGTTTTACTGGGTATTCCGGCTCCTCTAGCCGGCGAGTCCCACACTCCCCCGCCGAAGTCTCCCCGGCGGGGGGTCGGCAAATGGATTTCCACTTGTAAAAAAAAAAGGGGGTCGCCAGCTGTTAAAGATAGCGCGCTACGAGGGAAGGTACGCTGCGTTACGCTAACGAGGGACGTAGCGCGTTAACTCGCTTTCACTCTAATTTATACTTTAACAGCTGGCAACCCCTATTCGCGGTCACTTTTACATAGGCAACCCTATTCCATCATTCACAGAAAAAAATAGCTTTAATTTGATATATATAATTTACTTTACAAACAAATGAATGAAATTTTTTCCTAAATATCAAACTAATATTATTTTTATTAAAAATACACATTTTTATAGGCAACCTAGCAATTATGTAATCCCCCATATATAATTAAGTATAAAAACTAGATTTTAATTAAATAGTACATGGACGTAATGATCTTGCAGCCGGATCTCGTCGGTCGATGATAATACCATTTCAAAAAAACTTTTTTAAGGTATACATTTATTTTCTACTTTCAAGATTGAGGGATTTTTCAATCGCCAGATAAAAGTTATTCATGGAATTTATTCAATAAAAACAACATGGAAAAATTTAAAATGACAGTTGCATCATTAAAACAGTCGAAGTGTTTCGCTTTTGAATTTGATCAGGTTATAATTTATTTGATTGATAGCTTTTATATATATATATATATATATCTGATGATTGAGAAAACGGCCCTAAGTAAAATTTAAGATTTTTTCGATATTATAAAAGCAGAAATAAAGCTTTATTCATTTATAAGTGATCCCAAAAATTATAAACTTACCTCTCTTTAAGAACTCCCAATGAGACTGTCACGATGACATTGTCAGCAGTGTAAATGGCTCCATCTTTGGTTGTCACTTTGACTTTTTCATCGGGGTCCTGAGGCCATTGTATGTTAGTCACCTCTGTTTCAAACTTAATATTAACATTTGAGTAGCCGGGTCCGTTGTTGAATGTATTCTGCAAAAAAATCCTCCAGGTCTTACAGGTAAATTAGCTTCGTGACGTTTTTTGCGTTTGTAGTAGTGTACAGTCAGACGATATTACAAATGCGAAAGTAACTCTGTCTGTCTGTCTGTTCCGTTTTCACGGAAAAGCTACTGGACCGATTTGGCTGAAATTCAGTATATATATATTTTTTCGATGCCGAGGATGAACATAGGATACTTATTATAATGGGATTGTTTCCGGGATAAAAATATATTTGTCTCTCTATTTGTTATCCTTTTATGGAAAGACTATTGGACCAATTTAGCTGAAACTCGGTACATATGTAATTTTAATACCGAGGGTGGCCAAGGGATACTTTTCATCCCGGATAATGGGATAGATTTTGGGACAGATTTATGTAAAGGTTATCCCAAAAAGTGGGATAGGTATTTTGTGTTTTTGTCCATTTCATCCACTTGGCCCGTTAGTCCCGTAGGTCCCCTTGGTCCCCGGTGGTCTCCTTGGTCCACTTGTTTCACTTTTGTCAAGTTTTGTCACTTAGACAGAAAACGTAGTTTACAGATAGATGGGGAATGGTGTAGTTTGCGATATAAAATGAAGTGAATCTTCTGGGGGCAAATACATAAAATATTAAATACAATGTAACCTGTACTGCCTGCTTTAAAGAGCAGGCGGTACAGGTTATATTGTATTCAAGAGACACGCACAAGAGGTTGACCCGCGGCACAGCCGCGGGGTAAACTCTATCACTTTCATATTTTTTAAATTATTTTTATAAGCAGGTACTTAAGATGAAACTAATAATAATAATAAATGATATTAAAATAATAAATATTAATATTTAACATAATTTTTAATACTAAATTGATGGTCCCTGTTCTGAAGAATGACATTTGCTTTCTGATAGCACCTTTCCGATGGAAATCAATGATATTCCGGATGATTTAGCAACTAATTGAGCATAGGTCATAATACTGCTGACTGCTACTTACCAGCAAAATCTCAAACAGGGTGTAATATCCGTGCCTGTGCCAGCTCGTGTGTTGGTCGCCTCCCAAGTCCTCGTATTTGGAGGCGGTTGTGACGTCATTCCAGCTGTTAGATGCTTCATAGTTATCCACAACTAAATCCAAGAACTGGAAGAACTCGTCAATAAACTCCTGATCTTCTAGAACCTTCGGGTGCTTCTCTCGTATGTGCTCCATCAGCCTGGAAATTAAGTCCAACAATTAATTTGGACTCTCCTACATGCAGGAATAGTGTAAGAATATTAAATCCTGCATTGGGGCAGCCTGTCGTAATAGGCCGCAAAACAACCCACAGCCAGATGGTAGGGCATTTGCCCGACTGGATGGCTAACACCCCTGGCCTAGAGTATGCCGCCATAACAACCTTGAGTTGTGTTCCGGTATCAGTGGCCAGGTTCCAGATTCTCCTTCAAGGCTAGCAGTAGCAGCACATTGGCAGCACCTCTGGTATTGCTAATGTCCATAGGCGATAGTAATCACTTTCCATCACAGTTGGTCTGTAAGCCTGTCTGCTGTGTTTCAGCAATAATTTTTTTTTTTTAAAAAAAAAAAAGTAAAATCTACTTTTCTGTTTCTAAGTGTTTATTTTATTAATGTTTGCAGCACGTCTATCAAGTTACACAGTTCTTGACAGTAAAGCCCACATGCAACAAATGACATCATTGTCGTACTTTATTGTTGTGGGTGATGTAATAGTGATGTTCCGTGAGTCATGTAACACAGACTGTTAAACCATCAACACTATACATAATTAAATCGTAAGTAATCGATTTGAAAATAAAAATGTTCTTTAAAGCAAAATAAGTGATTAAAACTTATTTATAAATGAAGTCGATTTTATAACAAATCGAGTCAGTAACACATTAGGACATTACTAATTGATACGTCATCGAGCTGTCAAAAGTAAACAAAAATATCCCACTGCTGGATTTGGGTCTCCCATTTATAGGGGAACGGACAGTGTACCCACTACGCTGGTCCAAGTCGGAGGGACTGGTTTAATACATCAGTTATCATCTTTCTTCTTCTCTTCTCTATATAGTTATGATTTGCTTTACTGTTAGCACATGTTAACTGTAACAATATGCACACTAGGACAGGAAACTAACTATACTATAATTTTTAATTACCTGGACTAACATGGCAGCTGCAATCGACCTTTCTTTATGTTGCAAGCTTGGAGCATAGTTGTGTAGTATGGCTCATTCATAAGTGAGTTGTTAATTCAATTCACCACTGTGACTTGAATCCTATAGAATTTCTATAGGATTCAATTACTATACTACTAAAACACTATGCTTCACACTTGCAACATTAACAAGATCAATCTCAGCTGTCATTTTACTCCAGGTAATTAAAAATCATAGTATAAGTGGAGCATGCTCTTCAGCCAGGATTCGAATCCACACCTTTTGAGTATGCATGTGCTAACTGCTAAGCTTCCATGCATTTGGTATGTGCATGTGCAACATAATTTAAAAAACATACTTTCTCGTAATAAACTGCCCCAGAGGCTCAGGATCTGGTGGGGGATACTCCTGCACTTCCAATGCTAGGGTCACAAGTTCATTGACCAGGTCTTTGTTAGCTGGAGTCCCATCGGACCTGTACACCCCAAATTCCAGACCCTGGGCCAAGACTGACACATTGTTCTTGCGTGCCAACTCGTAGGTAACACTGTTGTTTGTTCCGTGTATCCTGTAATGAAAAATTGAACTCTTTTAATATTACAAATGAGAAAGAGAATGATTTGATGTTTGTTATTTATTTATACTAAAACTACTGAACAGATTTTGATGAAATTTTACAGTAATGTAGATATTGATATACATCTCAATAATACATAGATTATAACATATTATTATCATATCTTTATTCATTTACCAATTTTTTACATTTTTCTTATAAATATTACATAAAATATGTACATTAGTTATAAAAAAAATATAAAAAATCTATCTTTACCAGCAGTAGGGCCTAAGGGTCCAAGCTGCGGCTGGTTAAGGCTCTAGAGATAGAAACCTCTTCACAATATGGGCCGTATCCAACAAAGCTGCCTTCTGCATTCGACCCTTAACCCAGATACCCTTCAAGATGGGGGTCAAGACTTTTCGCTATTAGTCTATTCACTGATACCACTATCGGTATTGTGATTGTAGAATCCAAGTTCCATACAGTAGTAAACTTGTGAACAAGCTCAATATACTTTGATTTTCTTTTTTGGTATTTACGAGGTTACACACAATATCAAGATTATTGGTGACAATAGTCCTGTCTGTGATAATTGATTGGTCAATGTTAAGAACTGGCTTGTGCTTATATTGGCAATAAGGACGAGACAAGTTCATAGACATATAATAATTATTATTTAGTAATTAATGTACTGTTTAAATTGGCCAAAAAATAACAATAGGTGTAATGTTTATTGTGTCTGTGTTTAAGTGTGTATTTACATTTGATAGTGTGTGATGATATGTGTGAAGTGTACACTTAATTTATTTTCTTATGTTGCTATAACTCACCATTCAGCTCCGACCTCCACAACACCATTACCAAACTGCACAGTCTTGACTCTTCCACCGACCCTATTTTGAGCTTCGAGAACAAGGACCCTTTTCCCTGCTTGACCAAGTTTGGATACAGCCGCACAACCTGATGCACCAAGACCCACAATGATGGTGTTGTATGGTTGCATGGGGCTACAATATAGAAAAAAATATAATAAATCATATTTTTATTATAAAAACAATTATGACATTTTATAGTATGTATGTAATTGTATTTTGTTAAATGATGAGTATTTAGAACATAAATTAATTTAATGATATCAGAAAGGAATATATATTATTGTAAATCTTTAATTTGATTTGTATATAGTCAAGGTGGTGTAGTCCGTCAGTGGGGAAGCTCCATGCACCTCTCATTATTTCCATGTTTGAATATAAGAGAACAAAAAATCAGTTGGTGAAGCTAAGACATCATTGAATTCCGTCTTTGAATTATAGTTGGTGTTAAATTCTGTTTAAAAAAGGAATAATATGAGCGGTGTATGAACTTACCCCATTAACGGACTTTGCCACCTTGATTATAATACAAACATTTGCACACCAATTTGGAAGAACATGTGTATGATTTTAAACTAAAATGTAACATTTTTATACAACCATGTCCTTATGCAAATATATACTAATAATATCTTAACTGTGAAATGTTGTCATGTTGGATTTGAGACTCCCAATTTTTTAGTAGAAGAACAGTATATGAATCAAGCTTCTCCAAGGCAAGTGATATACAAGCACTCTGGCAAGCATTCCGCTTGAAAGCATAATGAGTGCCCGAGTATACAAATCAACATGCACCCCCTTGAACAACAATAAAATATTTTTCATTTGTCATGTCTGCCCAGCTATCTGTCTTTATATATCAAATTCATTCTTCTCATAACTAGTCGGTTTATATGGAAGAAAGACAGAAACATGTCTTACTGCCTATATGGCACTACACATTGATGTAATATATTTAACTGAAAGTTATTTTTTTAAATGTATACACATAGGGTATGTTCCATTAGAGTTTAGAGACTCACAATGACCACGTTCACAACCACTATTTTTTCTATTTCACTTGCTTGCCGGCGTTACAATCGTAAACTCAAGTGGAACGATTATTCGACCCACCTCTTGATATGGGTCTTTGAGAGAGTTGTGTGATCGAAAATGATGGAGTCATTAGTGACGTTTTCGCCACAGCCACAACGACCGCGGAACCTTGTGCAACGGCTAACGGAGCATTTTGGGCGTTGTGAACTACTAGTGGAAAGCACTGCTTGTCGTGTGGGGTGTCGTTACTGAGATCTTTAAAAACCATGATAATGTTCTTTAATGACGTTTTTTACGGAAGTCAATTTACTTACACCCCTAGGACCCTGGGCCGGGTACCACACACCCCCAGATAAAAACGGGCATGTTGACATATCGTAAATTTAGTAGTAAACATACATTTTTATGGAATTATTTTACAAAACCTGACATAAAGCTACTCACTGTTCTGCCATCAAATGCTGTATTCCTAAATATGAAACGTACATAAAGCATATTTTATTGAATATAACTGTTACTTTGTTATTAATAAAATAAAATGTCTTGGTGAAACTGTTTTAGGTTATGTATAAAATATTGACTATTCTCGATAGGAAATAAGCACGAAATGGAAATTGTGAGGTGAAGAACTAAAGTATCAAATTATAATTAAAAAGTGTAATGTACATACATAATAGTTTATTTAAATTTGGTGGATAAAAATTCACAAACAAACAAAGCTTTCACATTTCTTTCACTGTCAGTTTGACACTATAGCAGCTTGATTTTTTTTCAAACATCCTAGAGAGGCTTTTTCTCCTCACCTCAACATCCCCATATTGGCATCACAAAATTCTACCTGACCTGATAAAATACTACAAGAAATTCAAAGAACTTGCCAATAAAATGTACCAGAATTCTAAAAGTCTCATATTTGAAAATTCTTAACTTCGGTATGTACAGATAAACACTCTGTCGGTGCCAACCACGTGTTCAACAAAATTATACAGGAAATGGTCAGATTGGCTTTCCGTCTACTGATGCCTCAAGAGTCACCAACGACGGGTCTGTTGGAGCTACGGTTTGGATACTTAAATATAAAAGTATCTTCAACTATAAAATCCCTCCACACAACTCTGTTTTCTCTGGAGAGCCTATAGCTCTTCTGGAAGCTGCCTGTTGCGGCGGCGCTGGATTTAATGATAAGCGAACTGTGTCAATTTTACAGGAAAAGAAGTGTGGGACAATTTGGACGGGAATTTGAGAATGAGCACTCACTTACCTGGTTAATGGGCATGAAATGCAGTTGCTCCTCTGCTCCTCAGCCCACTTCACTTTCACCTTTGTTAATTATGTTATAGTTTACATAATGTATTTACATGCGGTGCGGATTATAAGTATTATTAATATATTGTATCTTAATTTATTTACAGCGATGCGATGAATTGATAATGTATTATATGAATTAAAGCGGCGCGGTATATTTTATATTATGTTATGTTATTTTATTTTATATATTTACAATGGGTGGAGCGTATTTAATTTAATTTAATTTATTTTGTTGATGAAATGACATGAGCGACTAACGTGACGTGCGAAAGGGAAACGCACCGTCAGATTTGAAGGAAGAATTTAAATAATAAAAGAAAAGTTTGTATATGCCGAAAGAAGGTTACTTGGCGATACCACTGCCCATTATATAAAATCTCACCGAATCAGAAAATCTTTACAGATTTTCTTTTTCCGGTCAAAACAGATATCTAATTTGTCTTTAGGTATGAAGCAAGTCCTTCACAGATGTTCTTCCTTGGATCTACAAGTAGTTTTGGCTTGGATCCCCGGACACTCAGGAATCTGTGCTAACGAAAATGCTGATAGCTGTGCCAAGCAAGCTGTCTATGCAGGATATAACAAATACAATAATGTTTCCCTCGTGACCTAAAGGCTCTTGCTAAACCGGCTATGATGAAAGTTTTGGATTAAATGTAGCAGCGCACAGACAATCGGTAGGAAAACACTACCTATAGCAATCTACAGCTTCACATTACGACAGACCCCTGGTTTTTCAGATATCGGAACTTCTCCAACAAAATTAGTTCAACTCTAATTCACCTTCATCTTGGTCATGATTGCACACCAGTGTTCCTAGCAAAACTTAGAATACGGGACAGTTCTCTCTGTGAGTGCGGCTTGGATGAAGGATCAGTTCATCACATATTTTTTAACTTACCGCAACTTCTATTCCCTGATATGACAAGACATCTTTTTTAATATTTGTTATTATTATTATGTATGTGTTGTCCACAGATTTGCATAAACTCGTATCAATTACCGATCAAAATCTTGTTTGCTTATTTGTATTGAATTAAGCACCTGTCTTTTCTTACTTTAAAATTGCCAAAATCAATGCCAAAGGCGTTGTAAGCATAATTAAAAAAACCACAGAACGATTAGGATTTGAATCAAGGAACACATTATTATACTCTCTTACGAGAGATTTGGACCTGTATATTTTACCAAGGTCATTATTATATTAATAAAAATCAAGACTTGAGATACGTTCGTATTTAAAATTATTCAAATAGATTGAATCTTACATAACTTCTCGATAATCTAATTTCATCTTATGCGTTGACGTTGGTTTCTATTAAACAATATTTTAATATTATTCCAGACTAAATAAACTTCAGAAGCTAATATTAATTCAATTACTTTTCATACCAATGTATTGGATTCGATTTATGATATAGAACCTGCATTTCCTTTGTGTAAATAGCCTATTATTTGCTATAATAAATCACCTCGGTATTCCTTCTGTCACCTTAAGCCGTAAGGTTGTGAGAGAAGCTTAGTGCCATGAATCCGGAAGGTACAGGCCTTTTCCATTGCTGAGGAGAATAAGCCCCCAGTGAAAGAAAAGAAAATGGGGCAGAATGGTGCGATGTGAATATTCCCCTAAAATCTACACCCACAGTTGTAGGCTCAAGGCGACCGAGGTCACAACACAATATCCGACGCCGGTGTTTCGTGCAAGTGGCGGAGCGGGGCATTTACATAGTCGCCTAAGTATGTACATTATGTAGTAGTATGTACATCCATAGTCTACATATATGTACATAGGAGCTTTTCTTTATGGGTTTTTTTTTATTTAAACCTCAATTAAACGTTTTTAGCAACAAAAGTTTGTTAAATAAACCGATTTCGAACGGTTTTGCCGCACACTTTCAAAGCGCTATCATGTGCACTATATAAGTTTTCAGTTGCACCCAAAACACATGTATATTTAAAATATTATAAAATTCTATACATGCCGTGTTTTTTGTATTCTATACATTGAAGCTATTCAAAAAATACAACTGGATAGACTATATAAACAACGGAGTACACGATGCAATTTTTTTTAGATTTCTTGTCTGCTTGTCGGTTTATTCGGGATTCACGTAAAGACTACTAGGCTGATTTCGATGTGGTTTTCGCTGATCGACAGCAAATTCTTAGACTTAAAATCTTCGCTACATTTCATCCCGGGAATCCCGCGAGAAATATTTTGGGGATTATTTAAAATGGCCAGATTAAAAAAATCGTATTCCAATGTGATTTTTTCACTGATCGATAGCAAATTTTATGTAATAAAATGTATGATATTTTTTATCCCGGGAATTTCGCGGGAATTTTTCCAGAAGCGGTTTTGAAGTGGTTCGGATGCATAAAAATTAGCTTATTCCGACATAGTTTCCATTAAAACGATAGCTAACATTTTTAGAGGTACTTTGTGTTCCGGGAATCCCGTGGGAATTTCAAGTCGTGCGTGGACGCAGTCGCGGGCATATCCTAGTTAGTAATAAATAGTAATAATTATCATAGAGCGGAACAAACTAGTTAATGCAGATTTACATCTCTCGTTTAACATTCGTAACGAAATAGTTGGCTAAAACTGATTATGAACCTTTAAAAAAAAGAAAGAATGAAAAGAAAGAAAATAATGTTTATTTAGAGTTATTTGAAATTATAAAAGTTAACATAAGCAGTTTAATAAATGCCAAAAGTTAACTAACACTAAACAGGCCCTAACTCAGCAAATGCTAGTTGATAACAACCAACGCTGGTCTTCCGTTAGAGCCAGGCAGTAACGTCACCTTCACAGAAGAAAAAAAAATAGCTAATGAACATTTAATATTTTAGTATTATTTATAATTAGAACAATATGAAACAAAGAATAGACATATTTTGAAAAATTTAATATAAATACATAATGTTACAATTTGGGCCACCTGCATATTTGTAAACAAAGCATATTTATTAACCGCCGGTGTTTGAGCTAATAACATTGAAGCTCTTTTATGACTGTCTTCTTTTGTTTACTTTTTGTTTAAAATTTGTGATTGGAAAAACAGCCCATTGTGTATTGTAAACTTTATGGTAGTCTAATGACTAGTAATTCCAGCGGCATTCTAATTCGAGTCCTGCAACTCATAAATATAATATGTTATGAAATAATTATTGAAATGAGAAAATAATTATTTTGAAAAATAATAATACGTACGTTACGAAAAAAAGAAATGAAATTAAATAGAACTATATGAAAAAGAGTCAACCAGGCTTACTAAAAGATTAATTTTTAAAAACGACTAATTGTAAACCGGTTCTAAGTCACGATGGACAGAACCGCGCCCGGGAGTAGACTAGCAGTCTCTAAATTCTAATCCAAAACACCTCAATAACCTTGAACAACTTCTAGCAATATGCGTTATATAACTAATCAGCTATTTACAGAAACTTGAGGTTATCTTACATAATTTTTAGCTATCTGTGTAAACTATCTTTAATTAATGTTATGATTAATTAAATCATAACATTAATTAAAGATAGTTTACACAGATAGCTTATGACATAATATTCAATGCCAGTAAACAAGTGGCCATGTACGAATCGGACTCGTGCATGTAGAGTTCAGTTTAGTCGTAATAAGCACTTAATCGAAACTACAGGTGTCTAATGGGCTCGTGAAGGATTATTACCTCGCACTATAAAGCCAACTAATTAATCATTATCTCTCCAATATCTATGTAAATCTATTATACTGTGATTATTTTTATACAAATCATTATACCTATATGTACAATATATTTTTGTTTAATTTTTATGTTTATTTGATTTCCCATTTAAAAATATACATCTGTATCTTAGTTATATTGCAAAACCCACATGTCTGACAAACTTTTCTAATCCATCCTAAGGTTATTTGAAAGCAATTGCTTTCAGTGATAAGATCGCCTATTGTTTTGTAGACTTGGATTAGTTGAACTATATATATGTTTATATTATGCAATAATAGTATTATTCTATTCTACATTTATTAAAACTTAATTTACGTTCTGTATGGAACCTGCCAGTGGTGTACCTTGCCTTAGACAGGCCCCGTATCAAAATGTGTTAGGGGGCCCAAAGGAAGGGTAAAGGGTAAAGTTTTTTTTATAAAAGAAACAAAAATATCTCGAATTAAATTAAAATGTTTATATATAGATTATAAGTTATTACTTATACTTAATGCTTCTAGGAAGTAAGTTGGACAAGCAATTCAAAAATACACTTTCTTGGCCTTTTTTTTTAAAAACTTAAGTATCAAATCATCCATAGCTATAGACTATTCAGTTTTTCTAGATTTTCTTTCTATAACGGACAATAATGATAAGTTTAATAGCCGTTTCTGTTGGCCCAGCAGTTATTCTCAAAAATGTTATAAACCTATATAAGAAGAAGAGAATATGATGATGTGTGTATGATTGTCCGTTGTTCGTTGAGCGGTGTACGGGTTAATAAAAGATAACTTTCGTCGTACACTTTTAATCACACACTCTCATGTTGTTTATAATTCAGAAGAATTTAGGTGAGGGCAAGCAGCAAGCGCGAAAACTGACTTTTGTACGCGAACACGAATGTCGTGTGCCCGCGTTGAAGGCGTGTGTTATACGTAATACGTAGTGTTACATACTCTTTGGCGTGTGTCGGACTGTGTTCCGATTCGTCCCGAACTGACCCGAACTATTGTTCGGGTTTTTATTGAAATGGTGTTTACGCGCCAAGAGAATCGGCGTGAACGTTGTGCGCCCGGGCCCGCGCTGTCACAAAACGGCACGCTGTTCTCCTTGCTACAGATTAGTATTAGTTTCGCGTTTGCTTGCTTGTTTCTGATGTCGGCATTGTGTCGCCACAACACTTTAAGAATTTTTGCTTACACACTTTACAAACTACTTATAGCTTGGGGGGCCGTATAATTAATTATACAGCTGATACGGCGGTAGCTACGCCCCTGAAACCTACATAGATACTGGCTGTCATTGTTGTGGAAGCGTCATTATTATATTATTAAACTTAGTGTCGATTGATATTGTCATTTGCTATTGAACTGTCGTTGTGAAAAATTATAATTAATCAGTTAATATAATATAGTACAAAGAGCAATGCATTTTTATTGTATGGGCATGCCTATATTAGCAAAATAAATACAAATACAGTCTGCTAAAGCATACTTTTTAAACATGGTCCTTCAAGCCGAATATGAATCAGCGGCTTATGGATTAAATGCTAAAATATAAGGTGTAAACACTTTGTAGATCTTTTTAGTATTTTCATCACTATCAGACTGACAAATTCAAATTCAAAAGTTTTTATTCTAAATAAGTTCCACTAGAGTACACTTTTTGAAGGTTATACATATAAGTTAAAAGTTAATTTTACTTCCTAGTCTAGGTATACCATATCGCAATGTGTTATTGCTGTTAAGGATTAGAAGCGGTAAAAACTCGCCAGCATCACGTGTATCTTAAAATTGTTTTTTTATTTATATAGATCAAACCTTTTTTAAATAAATTTTATACAGAAATATGTTACACAATTGCTTTTCGAAGAATTATTGGAGTTGTAGCAAATAGTGCATACTCACTAAGACAAGGACATAATAAAAGGAAAGAAAAATATTATTATAGTTATAACAATGACGAGACGTGCTAAAAGTTTGTACTGAAATATATCTCCATAAATTCCTTACATGTTTCGCAAAATTAAAACGTAATACAGACGATAATTTATGATACTGGAGCTACCTGCTATGCAAATGAAGTTTTGTCATTTAAGTATTCTTCAATAGCGTAATATCCCTTTTTAAGCAAGGTACTTTTATCTAGCTTTTGAAAGGCAGATATAACATTTTATTAAGAATCTTATTGAAGAAGCATATACCAACCTGCAAGAAATAGGAATACTTTATGTAATCTAAAAGATGGCAACATCAGTCTATTACTATGCCTGGTGTTGAAATTGTGAACACCCATATACTGTTTTTAGGTACTCAAATTATTACAAATATAAATTATATTATTAAAAATATATTGGCAGGCGACTGTCTTCATACCGATTACTTTAAAGCGTTCCCTACGAGACTCTTGAGGGCCGGGTTGTAAATTGACCTTACGGCTCTTTTTTGTAAAACAAATATAGTCTCTAAGTCAGCAGCATTGCCCTAAATTAAAATACCATAGAACATGATACTATGAAAATAACTAAAATAAACTAGTCTAGCAGTCTCTTCGTCGGTGAACTGCCTAACTCTTCTGACTCCATATACAGCGGAACTAAATTTTCCTGAGAGACTAAATATATGTGCGCCCCACTGGAGCTTCTGATCTCGGTTAATGCCTAAGAATACAGTTGAATCTACTAGGTTAAATCTAGTGTCGTTAAGAATAATATTAACATAGTATCATCGGCAGTTAGACAGATGGACGACCGGTTCATTTTACGCAATTATGGCCACGGAATCCTAATAATTAAGAAGAAACAAAAACATCCTGATAGCATTAAGACGACCATCAAATGATTGTTTACAAATAATTATTTCAATCCAACCTTTATGACAGGGCCAAGTACTCGATATAACTTATAATACTCTCTTAATAATGAAAGGACAGAATATATAATGGAAGGAAAGGTGGTAGATTCAAGTGTTTATTTAATTTATAATATTATAAAATTCTAAACATGCTGTGTCTGTACATTGAAGCTATAAAAAAAACTGAAAAAGACTGTATAAACTATGAAGGACAGGATACATTTTTATTTATTAGATTTCTTTTCTGTTTGTCTTATTGTCTGTTTGTTCGGGATTCACGTAATAACTACTAGGCCAATTTCTATGCGGTTTTCGCTGATCGAAGTAATTTCTTTGGCTTAAAATCTGCGCTACTTTTTATCCTAGAAATCCCGCGGAAAATTTTCTGGCAATGATTTAAAAAGGCTAGATAAAAAAAATGTAATTCCAATGTGATTTTTTCACTGAGAGCGATAGAAAATTTTACGTAATAATAAAATGTGTGATATTTTTTATCCCGGGAATTTTCCCAGAAGCTGTTTGAAGTTGTTCGGATGCATAAAAATTAGCTTATTCCGACATAATTTCCATTAAACGATAGCTTACATTCTTTTTTAAAATGTTGCGATACTTTGGCTACGTTCCACCAGAGACTCACAACGACCATGTTCAAGATCGCGATTTATCCAGTTCCACTTAGTTGCCGGCGTCACAATCGTAAATTCAAGTGGAACGGTTATTCGACCCACCTCTTGACATGGGTCGTTGTGAGTACTGCGTGAGCGAAAATCTTGACGTCATTAGTGACGTTTTCGCTACGACCATAACGACCGTGGTCGCCATGTGCAACGGTAGACGGAGCATTTTGGGCGTTGTGAGATACCAAAGGAATGCGCTCTTTATGTCCCGGGAATCTCGCGAGAATTTCAAGTCAAGCGTCCACGAAGTCGCGGACATATCATAGCAGAAAATAATTACGATTCTGTGCGGTGGAGAACAGTGCCTCGAAAAACTCCTCTTTATACAGACCGTAAAATACGCGAAGAAATTTAGAAAACCTGTGAAATGTTAACCATTTTTAAGCTGTCTATATGAGCAGAATACAACGCGAAAGGACCGACGTTGAATACAATCCAGGGCATTACAGGGGATTAAGCTAGTAGGCGGCTATAAAAACTATTTTAAAATACCTCTCTATATATCTCAAGTTTTTGCCGCTTTAATCAGAGCAGTCTTATGCATATTGGACGTCAAGGTCGGTAATCATTTTACGCCCCACATTTTTGCCTTTTTAACAAGAAAAATAGCATTTAATTTTTATGTTACGTTTTTAATGATCCTTAGTCATTTGGAAAAAACGAAACACTTCTGCATTCGTCATGTTCGTCTGTCTGCCTGTTTTTATGTCACAGATCACAATCATGTACGAAAATCGACAGGAAGATGTTGTCTATACGAGTATGGCGCTATACATAGATGTCGTATATTTAAGTATCGTTAGTCAGGCCTTGAAAAATCAGTTGTCTTCCCACAGCCAGATGTTAGGGTATTGACCACTCTGGATGGCTGCCGCCCCTGGTTTAGAGTATACATCCATAACAATCTTGCGTTGTGTTCCGAAATTAGTGGCCAGGTTGCAGTCTCCCTTTAGAGAGCGGCAGCGCATTGGTAGCACCTTTGGTGTTACTAATGTCCATAGGCGATGGTAACCGCTTCACATCAGGCGGGCCTTCTGCCTGTCTGCTGAATTCGTGCAATAAAAAAATCTCCTGGCATTCCCGAGTAAAAAGGGCCCTGGTTTTGATATTTCTCTGTATCCCTGCTCGGCCCCTTTGTTGTGCCTTCCCCGTCGCCAGTGGACTTTGAATGTGTCGCGAACTTTCTGTTCGAATACCAATGTTAATCTAGTTTCAAAAAATTTCAACATCATTCCCCATTTCTCATCAATAATTTACTCCTGAAGTGTCCCCGTTAAAACCTAACTAGACAAAAAACACGTTTTTATACCGCATTTGTCAGCAATACAATGCCCTATTTATGTACATCCTTCCATAGGTAATTGATATCAATTTAAAATCCAAATTAAAAAGTGTTGTAATTTAGAATAATCCAGTGACTTACAATTTTTAGAATAATGTATTATTATGTGTATTTTTATCTCTATTTTGTTAGTAATTACTGTAGTGAATTTTTTTTTCAATATTGACCTCATTTAAATAGACATTTTATGTAATTTTCGTATAATTGTATTTTTTTGTAATTAGTTGTTTGAGCCAATTTTTATTTTTATTATATTGTTACGAGCTACAGGACTCGAATTAAAAATGCCGTTGGAACTACTATAGAATTTATTAGAACTGTACAAACGCGTATAAAGAAATACAAATAAAACCGGATGCAACCAGTTCACACTGCACGATTCAGTACAGTTCGATACGCGCAAAGTCCGTCCTCTATATGGCTAATCGAGAGTACTAGAAAACGTCTTACACGTTTCGTAGCCGTCGCTTGACTGCCCGCCCCTCCATTCGGGCATCGTCTTATACTAACTACACAGTACAAAGAAATTGGCCGCGCACACTGAGTTTCTGAGAAATATTAATTTGCACACCTGCGAACGTCCACAAAGTCGAAAACAATAACAATAGGGATTAGTTCGATGCTAATGATGGTTACAGAACAAGTAGAAAAACATGCTATTGTTTTTCTAAATTACAAATTCAAAAGACAAAAGAGTTCCTTAATCCGGGAAGACAATATAAACTGCGCTTACAATAGGCAGCTGTGCGCTTATCTTTGACGGCATGTAACAATATAAACAATTTTTAGTGGAAACTATTGTTATATGTATTAATTTTGTGTTTTATATTTAGGAATATTAATAATTGTATGTTTCCCAAATAAATTTAATGAATAAATCACCCTTCACAGCATATAAAAGATTTATTTTATTTCTGATCATGTACCTAATTATTGTTAAAAAGAATGACGTATGTGATCAAGCGTTAAAAACAATATAGCAGTATGCTTTGTTACTTTTAGATCCTTTTATTTAGTACTAGAGGACCCGACAGACTTCGTTCTGTCAAAAAGATTTGGAATGTGGCAATTTTTTGTTCCTACCTATTTTATAGCCGGGGCAAAAAATTCTCCTGAACAGAACCCTGGTGATAGGGCGGTGTGTGGGGTTCAGCTCGGATGAGTACTGATTTTCAATTTGATCGACTTCGCGATATTATTTTTTTGTTTTAGTTTCGGCACGCGGCTTGAATTTGAACTTTGTGCAGCGGTAATAAGCTGCTAATCGACTCTTTAGGGTTAGGAACACACCTACATTGCTTAGACAACAGTGAAAGCTTTTAATTTAATATGAACTTTATTGAATAGCAATAAAGTTACAATTGACTCTACATTTTAGTTAGAAAACGTTTGTATGGGAAAAAAGGGCTGTTTTTAGGGTTTTCCCGGCAATTATTCGAATTTTTCTCGTTGTAAAAACCATCCTTGGACTTCAACGAATATTTAAAAAAAAGAATTGGCCATATTGGTCCAGGTGTTGTTGAGTTATGCGCTTACCAACACATTTTGCGATTCATTTTTATATTATAGATATAATTTGTTATCGACAGGATTATCTTGTGTATAGTGCACATTGTAGTAATACCGTGTTCGAATGCTTACGTCGTCATAGATTTTGAAATAGTGAACATTTTTCAACCACTGCACTATGGGCGTCGGCAGCAGGGTACAAGGGAATATATTTGCACCTCTTTATAAGTAAAGGAAATACATGGATAAATTACAACCACATCCACTCTTTTGCGGTGCGTATTTATCTAGATAATATTTTTAATTAGTAATAGGTTAGTGTGTAGATTAAGATGAACTTCCCTGAAAGTAATCCTGGGGGCGCCCAGAACTGTACTGGATTCAACGCAATGTCTCTGCTTCACCTGGGATAATACTAGTATTAGTGACTGCGTCACGCAGATGTAGCTAAAGGCTTAATGCGTTATTTGTGATATTATAATATAATAATAGCAGCCCATAAATCCCCTACGGCTGGGCTCGGGCCTTTCACTATAGGTGAACGGACAGTATACCCGCCACGCTTGTCCAAGGCGGTTTGGCAGCTTTGACACATCGGTTATCTCGATGTGCAGGTTGCATCACGATGTTTCCCTTCACCGTTGTTAGCACGTGGTAATTGTAACAATATGCACATTAGGTCAGAAAACTACCTAAGTGATGCATGCGTTCCGGCCAGGATCGAACCCCGCGCCCTTTGACTTTGGGACGCGTGCGCTAGCCATTACGCTACCACGACTTATTTGTGATGCAATATTGTTATTAATCGTTAATTACGTTAAATATTGACAGATGACATATGTTATGTACACTAAGGTCACTAATCATTAACAGCGTTATTTTAACTCTATACAAGACGCATTTGACAACACTAACACTACCCTAGTTGAACAGAGATATTAGACTAATGAATTACATATTGTTACGAGTTGCAGGACTCGAATTAAAATGCCGCTGGAATTATTATAGAGTTTATTTGAACGATAGAAACACATATAATTGAACACAACCAGTCCAAACGTAATTAACGATTCAATAACACGCGCAAAGTCCGTCCCTAAATAGTTTACCGAATGTACAATCTCTTCTTGTTCTTCATGTTTCTTGCTTCGCTTGTGGTTATCGCTCGAATGCCTCATCTCTCAATTGGGGCATTACTTTATACTGTACAAATACAATATGTCTTCTCGGCCGCGTGGTCTGAATTTCCTAGAATCACAGCTGGCTAATGACTACCATAAAAGATTACAATACACTGTTTTTCTAATCACATTTTAAACACAAAGTAAACCAAAGAAGTCCAAATGCCGAAAAGGTAATAAAATGTCTACGGGTATGCAGGTGTGAATTTGTCTTTTGTCGGCGTTCATGTTGTGACAATATACATATTAGGTTAGGGAAAAAGTTTCTTTGCATTTTGTATAAAAATTCAAAAGGTTTTTTTATAAAGTTTATTTACATTTCACTAAATTATGTAGGTGCCATTTTGTTGAATAACTTTTTGCCATCTTGTAGGTAGGGACGTGATCCCATTGCTATAAAAATTTTGGGGCTTCTGATCAAAAAACTGTGACAAGTGGTTTTGGCAGTCGTCTCGTGGTGTTAACCTGACACTGCCTAAGGAATTCTGCAGAGACCGAAACAGGTGAAAATCTGAAGGTGCAAGGTCAGGACTATACGGCGGATGCATTAACACCTCCCAGCCAAACTCTCGTAATTTTTGCTGAGTGGCTAAAGATGTGTGAGGTCTAGCGTTATCATGGTGAAAAACCATACCCCTTCTGTTGATTAATTCCGACCGCTTTCTCTCAACTTTTGCTTTAATCTCATCAGTTGTTCGCAGTACAGTTCAGAATCGATGGTCCTGTCTGGCGGTAACAGCTCATAATGAATAATGCCCTCCCAATCCCACCATACACACAGCATCACCTTGTTGCGAGTTAACCCGGGTTTCGCCAGTCTGTGAAGCCTGACCGGCCTTTGCCTACGATCTTTATCGCACGTTCTTGTCGTACGTGATCCACTTTTCACCACCAGATATCAGCTTCTTCAAAAATGGTTCGGCTTTATTACGTCGTAATAAAGAATCACAAATGAGTACACGGTTCATTAGGTTTCTTTCAGTGAGCTCATGAGGCACCCAAATATCGAGCTTTTTTGTGTACCCAGCTTTTTTCAAATGCACCAAAACCGTTTTGTGGTCAATTCCCAGTTCTCCAGCTACATCGTAACTACTAATATGCCGATCTTGCTCCACTTTTTCAAAAATGGCATAAATTTTGTCCGTAACAGGGCGACCAGAGCGACGTGCAAAGATTAATATCAAAATTTCCGGATTGAAAACGCTTAAACCAAATTTGCGCTACTCTCACAGATAATGCATTAGGTCCATAAGCATCACAAAACTTTTTCGCGGCTTGTGTTGCATTTTTACCTTTTTTGTAGTAAAATTTTAAAATGTATCGAATGTCTTCATTAGATTCATTCATTTTAACATTTTAACAAATGAAAATCGCACATTTTTCCTAATTTGAATTTGGAATTGTCTTCTTTAAAATTAAAACTTTTTAATGATACCAAAACTAGCCAGATACAAATGGTATAGCCAAAGAGATCTTATTACAAGTTCATACATACTATATGCGAAAAGAGTTTTTCCCCAACCTATTATATATAATAATTAATATACTAGGATTCGTCGGCGACTTCGTCCACGTTAGACTGGTAGCAAATCGTATTTGAATAAGCCAAGTTTTATGCACCCTGACTACTTTAAGCCACCTTCGGGAAAAATCTTGCCGGATTCCCAGTACTTTTTTTTTAAATTTATTATTGCATGAGTTCAGCAGCCGGCAGATGGCCGACTTTATGGAAAGCGGTTACCATCGCCTATGGACATTTGCAACACCAAAGGCTACTGGAACCTGGTCACTAATGCCGGAACACAATTCAAGGCTGTTATGGCGGCATACTTTAGACCAGGGATGGTAGCCATCCAGTCCGACAAATATCCTACCACCTGGCTGTGGATTGTTTTGTCACCTCTTACGACAGGTCGCCCGGCAGCAGAAAATTGTATTCTTTGTCCGTTCCTGCACGGATATGTATATAAACTACCGCTTTATTTAAAAAAGTACGTAAGCAATCGTTTTACTTTAGACTGTGTCGGAATAAATTAAGTTTCATATGGCCTAACAAATTGAAAACCGCTCCTGGGAAAAATCCCGCGGGTTTTGTGAGATATAAAGTACTGTGGATTTTAAGTCCAAGAAAGGATATCTATCAGTAAAAACCGCACCCAAATTCACCCGGTAGTTTTTACGTAAATCCCGAACAAACAGACAAACACAAAAAATTAAAAAACAAAAGACTACAATTTTATAATATTATTATAGATAAATATTCAATGTGTTTCGATTTAACCGTAAACTACAATAATGTAAACTGGGTGTTACAATTATTACGAAATTGGTAGCGAGCATAAATCCCTTTATCTTAATAGCTATTTAAAAATAATAAAAAAATTATCGACATAATCTGTGGGGGGGTAATATCAAATATCAGACGAAACGACAAAAACTATTTTTAAATTATTATACCACATTTAGAAAATAATGGAACGTGTAGCTAAGTGGTCACATATAATATTTAATCGATTAAAAAATAGAGCAATAGATCTAGTCGATTATCTAAACTTTTGATTACAACACTGACAACCGCCATTATTTTTAAATCATAATTCGTCATTCGAATTAGGTACAATAATAAACCTTCTACAATTTTGCGAAAGTGATTTCTTCGGTTTTTAAAATAATAACTACATTCTTCTGAGTTTCGAGGATCGATAATATTTGTAGGTTGTTTTGTAATTTCTTCAAACTCTTAGCATGGAATAACGGTTACAAGTTATCGTGTATATTGAATATCTATGGCAAATATTTATAATACGTATTTCGGATAATTGCAGTTTCCGTGAACCCATACGGCTATAGGTACCACGTTAGAAGATGAAGTAAATACTTGAAAAAAAACCATGTGTTGAATGGATATTTGGAATGGAGTAATAAGGAACCATTTAAACGTGTTTTAATTTGACTTTATTTTATCTGGTCAGTAGAATTTTGTTACTAAACTGTAACAAAAATATTTAAATAAGTTTTACGAGGGATGTAATGAAAAATCCTAATCAGTAATAAATATATATACAAACACTTTATTCATTAGCTGGGCCAGTGATTAATTATTGTTATGTATTGTGTGTTATTTATTTTTATTAAATACAGAATGTAAGCATTACATGATACAATTGAACAAACTATATCATGTCATATAAAGACTACTTTCACAAAAGAATAATAACATCAATCATCATAATAACATAATCCAAAAATTTATCAACCTAATAATACTTTCATTATCTTATCTCTTAAAATATTTCAGTCTTAATGTGCTTAATATACAATAAATTACCTTTCACGTAGCATAAATGTTACAACAATGGCAATAGCATTATTTTTTTTAATAAACTTTGTTTTCGAGTCTCAAGCTTTGTCTAGGAATAATCCAGAAGTTAATACAAATTTGGGAGTTATTCGGGGATTATATTCAGAAAGTGGTAACGTCAGTAGATTTTTAGGAATTCCTTACGCTTTAGTGGATGAAGAAAATCCATTTGCAGTAAGTCATTTTTTTATATTTGTTAGTGTTACAAAAGAAAGACTGGTGCATAAGTTAAGAAAAGCTTTGGTGACTCGAACGGCAATCATACAATGGGCATGACTATGCAATCTAGAAGGAGTTATTTGAAATCTATATAAATACAAATAAAATAAAAAGAAAAAACTTGAGAATGATTTTACAGATTTTGATGAATTTTTTTATGTGCGTTTGAGTGGATCCCCGAATAGTTTAGATTTACAATTGAAACCGGTAGGTGGTGCTAGGATCGGGTACTAGATATTTTTTTGTCAGAGCAGGACAACGGATGTCTAGTATATAATAAAAACTAGCCTGAAGAAATTATAAGTATTGTTACAACCTAAGCGCCGACAAAGACAAATTCCACGTACAGGTTGTAGAAACACGTTTATTACTCGTCGGCATTTGAACTAATAACATTAAAACTATTGTAATTCTTTTATGGCCGTCTTCTTTTGTTTACTTATTTATTGGCATACGTTTCTAGAGAACATTCCATTGTAATCATTAGCCAGGTGTTGCGGATTACGTTTGGAGTTGTTGTGTTCGTTTATATTTGTACCTGTGTTATACGTGTTTTTATAGTTCTAATAAACTTTATAATAATTCCAACGGCATTTTAATTCGAGTCCCGCACTAGTAAAAATATGGCCAAAAAAATTAGCAATGTCTTCTAATATATGAAAAGTGGGATGAATGTATATTTGGAGCTTGCTCCATTGTTACGAACTTGACAAGAATGACTATAGAAGTAAATTTAAGTTCTATTAAACGCTCTAGTCTATAATAAAATAAACATGTTGATGATGTTTTGTTTGTAAAAAAAACCGAGATGCTAATTCAGATCGGCATATTCCAAAAATGTTAATTTAAGAATTTTGTTAGCCGTCTATTAAAGCATCACGCGAAAATAGCCGAACGGGTTTTAAATTAAAAGCTTATTCCGGATCAAGATTGAAATTATTTTTTCTCTATAAATGACGTCGTTCACATTTAATAGACAAATATAGACAATAAGATAATACTAAGGTCACGTTTTTGGTGGTGCGGACGTATTTTGCTGTGCCCATTGCAATTCATTAACAAATTAAATATACGTCGTCATGGCAATACAGACAGTTTTGCTGGAACTACTTATAGATAAGATTATTATAGTTAAATCATTTTAAAGTAAATTAATGAATAATATTATGAAATTCTAAACATGCCGTGTCTCTACATTGAAGGCTATTTAAAATAAACAACTTGAATTGTCTATAATTCTCTATAAATGATTGAGAACACGATTTAATTTTTTTTAGAGTACTTGTCTGTTTTTTTCGGGAATCACGTAAAAACTACTGGGCCGATTTCTATACGGTTTTCGCTGATCGATGGCCAATTTTTAGACTTATACTTTGCAGTACTTTTCATCCTGGGAATCCTTTGGGAATTTTTCTCGGGAACGGTTTAAGGTTGCTCGGATACATAAAAATTAGCTTATTCCGAAACAGTTTCCACTAAAACCATAGCTTACATTCTTTTCCTAAATGCTGCGATACTTTGTGTCCCGGGAATGTCGCGGGAATTTAATGTCAAGCATAGACGTCTTTGCGGGCGGTCATATCCTAGTAATTAATAGAAATAAAGAAAATTACAAACAGCTGGACAAAACGGTATGTTGCTAACCATTGCTGATCAATTACTTTGTCTGTAGAACCGGTCTAATCTGTAATAAAAGTGATACTAGGTAGACTAATGTCTGGTTCCTACATCTTACCGACCGTTCATTTGCCTTACTATCAATTAAAATTTGCTATAAGTTCCATACATCTAATGTCAGAATTCAAATGATGATAGGACAAGTGAATAGTAGGGAGAACATTAGTATAATAGTAACAGTACTATTAGAAATTGGCCAAAAGGGGTTTATTTAAGAACGTTTGAGCAATTGAGCAAAACACTGTGAAACCTGGGTGAGGCACGGATTAGAAATTTCAAGATTTCTAATAATAGAACAAGCCATGCTAAACTGTTTTTTTTTTTTTTTTTTTAAGGCGGGGGAAATGCATTTCGCACATACCGGGTCCTTTGCTAGGGATTAGACCGTTGTTGATCATGGAGGCTTTCCACTGAGGCAATCCAAACAATAATCAACCGGCTTGTGTGGAGACTCGACTAATCAATACTCCACTAAAGCCACCCTCCTCCCATGTGCCCCGCGCTTATGAGTAGGAAAGGCATGAGATGCAGGACGTAGTTACGCCCACACCGATCCTAGCGCACAAGTGCTTGAGAATGCCCCGGGAGAGGCAAACTCACTTCGTCAACAGGGGTGAAGACTCTGCTCCCTAGATGCTAGAGGGCGGGCCCCTGCAGCGGTATTTCATGGAGGGAGGTCATGCGCATACCTGCGCCTCCGGGCTCCCGACTGACGTCGGCGCCCGCGAGACGCATGCGCACTACCATCTCTCTCCCTATCTCGTTCCGCGGCCTCCTTATGAGACACTACCGTCTCGCAGAAATTGGCCGCACCCACCCACCAATCGTCGCTGTGCAGCATGGCTTGCACCAGATCGCCCAGCGATTCGATCGGTCCTACAAGTGTCTCGAGTTCAAACCTCTGAGATGCCCATGCTGCGCACTCGACTAGCGTGTGTAACGCCGTGTCTAGCGCGCCACATTGGCAGCATTGGGGTGAAGGCAAGCAGCCCGCAATCTGACACAGATACTTATCGAAGCAACCGTGCCCGGTAAGTATCTGTGTCATTCTGAAGGTCAGGGTCCCGCGTTTCCGCGAGAGCCATCGCAACAGCTGCGGTCGAACCGCTTCCACCGTGTCAATGCCAGCAACAGGGTTTTCCAACTCTACTGACCAAGCTTGGATCATGGCCGCGGTTTCCCGCGTCCTGATCACCTGGAGTTCGGCCTGGCCATAGACCAGACCACGGGCGAGGGCATCCTGTCGGGAGCGCCGAACTTTGGCCATCACGTCCGCCTGGAGAGGCCAGGGCGGATCGCCTGCCAAGAGTGTCGACGCCGTCCACGACACTGTACGGAATCCTCGGATGGTCTTCACCGCCAGGACCCGTTGTGCGCGGCACAACAAAGTCCTATTGTGGCGGTGAAGTGCAGTGGACCATACGGGTGCACCGTACAGGGCCATACTCCTAAGGATGCCCATGTAGAGTTTCCTAGTCGTCGTCCCCGGTCCCCCCACGTTGGGAAGAAGCCAAGAGAGGGCGCCTGCGGACCTCACGAGCTTGGGAACTAGCTGCTCAAAGTGCGCTTTAAACAGCCATTTCCCATCGAGAATTATCCCCAGATATTTCATCTGGGGGCCTACACGAATGTCCACCCTTTGGACTGTAACGGACAAGTCCGCGGGGGGGTTACGAAACCGCCTATGGAACATGATGGCCTCCGTTTTCGCGGGGGAGACCTTCAAGCCCAGCCTACCTATTCTTCGGACCACGATCGCCAACCCGGCGTTGGCGAGGTCCACGGATTCCGCGAATGACGCAGCGCGTGCCGTGAGTAAGGTGTCATCCGCGAAGCAGATTAGCCCTATTCCGGGCAGGACCGGAACCCGAAGGATCCAGTCATAACCGACGTTCCAAAGAACCGGCCCGAGGACCGATCCCTGTGGGACGCCGCACGCGACGCGTCGCCGACCTATCGCGCGATTCTCGGACTCGCCGCCCTCCCAAAGGATGTACCTGTCCTGGAGGTACGCGCCCAACAGCCTCGTGAGGTACGGGGGAACTCCGTGTGCACGAAGCCCCTCCCTGATCGTCTCGTGAGGGAGGCTGTTAAAGGCGTTCGCTATGTCTAGCGAAACCGCCAGGACAGTATCCTTTGCTTGGACTGCGTCGTCCGTTACAGATCGCAATGTCTCGAAGGCGTCCAACGTGGAGCGCCTCCGCCGAAACCCGAACTGCGTCTGTGCTAGCCCCGGCTCCACAGTATCGAGATGCTTAACGAGGCGTTCCGCTAAGATCTTGGCGACCTCGTTAAGCAACACTATGGGCCTGTAGGCGGACGGATCGTTGGGAGGACGGCCTCCCTTGGGAATCAGGCATAATCGGCCCTCCTTCCATTGCGACGGGAAGTGACCTGCGCGAATACAGGCATCGAACACTTCCCGCAGCTGGCCGCGTAGATGTTTGGCGGCCAGGAAGAGGAGCCGACCCGGAACCCCGTCGGGTCCCGCAGCCGTCTTCCTGCCCCGGAAGCCGGTCCAGGGCGACGTCTAACTCTTCCTCGGTGATGGAGTGAGGCTCCACCTCCGAGGTGTCGGGAATGATTGGACCCATATCGGGGGGAGTGAAGATCCCCGGATCCGGGAAGAGCCCGTCGATAACCGACCGGAGGACCTCGGGTTCGAGCGTTTCCGTAACCGTGGAGGTGCAAGGCCGCAACGTGTTGCGGGCCGCACGATACGGACGCCCCCAAGGGTCCCGGTCTAGTGTCTCAAGGAGCTCCTCCCGAGCCCGGGCTTTCGCTCGCAGAATTGCGATCGAAAGGGCCTTTCTGGCCTCTCTGAACTCCCCCACGAGTCCATTCTCCTCAAGCTATGCTACACTGTTCGTCAACTTGGTTCAGCTGTGCCCAGCCGAATCCTATGAACCGATTTTACCTGATCTCATAGCTCGCAAGTGCGACGGTTCTGGTATACCTAAATTAGCCATAATAGTCCTAGATTAGAGACGCCATCTCAATAAACAATGTTAAATACTCTCCTGCACAGTGAACAGAACTACATTCTGGTTCAGAATAATGGTGCTTCAAAGTAATGATGACATACAGAGTGAACTGTTATAGGCTGACGAATTACTTTACCACAATTATAATATAATATATTTTTTTCTTACAGCCAGCAAGACCCCACCCCGGCTTTACAGAACCATACGATGCTCACAGTGATCATATAATATGTCCTCAAGTAAATATTGACGGAAATGCAGATGGTGAATTCCAATGCTTGAGACTGCATATTTATGTGCCTAATACGGCAACTACAAACAAAGCTGTATTAGTATGGATACATGGTGGAGCGTTTGTTACAGGAGATGGAGGAAGCGAGTTTTATGCCCCAACCTATCTTGTAAATAAAGACGTTATATTCGTAGCTATCAATTATAGAATAGGTATATATGGATTTCTTTGTTTAGATACGCCAGAAGTTCCAGGTAATCAAGGTTTTAAAGATCAAAAGCTTGCCCTGAGGTGGATCAAAGATAATATTGAGGCTTTTGGAGGTGATCCCAATAAAATTACTCTGTTTGGTGAAAGTGCTGGTGGAATATCTGTGAACGTACACTTGATAAACAATGACGAAAAGTTATTTAATCAGGCTATTATTCAAAGCGGACCTGCTTTAACGCCTAGAATGATTGTGGAATCAACTAACACTATACCGATTATTATTGCTAATGAATTAGGCTATATAACTGACGATTTGTTAGCCGCCATGGCGTTCTTATCTGTACAAGATCCTTCAGTGGTTACAACAAAGTCACATGCACTGATGTTTACGAATCCATTCAACCCAAATCCTCCGATAGTCAAGCCATGTGTTGAAAAAATATTCGAGGGAGTTGAAAACTTTTTAGTCGATTATCCACTAAACATTAAATCGAGCCTCATACAATCGATACCAGTTATGATCGGTTTCAATGACAATGAGATGCTTTTTCAATATGCGAACCGTCCAGCTGAATTCTTTGAAAATTATTCTTTTGATACTACACTAAGTCTCGGTATGATGCCTTTAAATGAAAGCGTAGTTCGTATATTAAGAAACTTCTACACGGGAGATGAACCGCTGGGTAATGACCTAAGAAACCTGTTAACAGATTTTAGCTCCGATTTCGCATTTGGATATCAAACAGAGAGACAGATTAGACAGTTTATAGAACAAGAAGCTAGTGATGTTTATTATTACGTGTTTTCCTACGACGGGGATAGAAATTTCAATAAAATTAGTATGAATGTGACAGCAGAAGGTGCCTCACACGCCGATGAATTAGGATATTTGTTTGATATGCGAATGTTCCTGGGTGCTAAAAATGAACGTGACATGCTAATGATGGAGAGAATGACGACTTTGTGGACAAATTTCGCTAAATATGGGTAAGATTTTTATCTATATCACATCGATTATAATAGTCGATTAATTATTTGCGTTAATGGTAAATGATATTGGTATTGTTACGAGCTACAGGACTCGAATTAAAAATGCCGTTAGAACTACTATAGAATTTATTAGAACTGTACAAACACGTATAAAACAAATACAAATAAAACTGGATGCAATCAGTTCACACTGCACGTTTCAATGCAATTCGACACGCGCAAACTCCGTCGCCTATATCGCTAATCGAGTGTACTACAAACGTCTTACTCGTCTCGTAGTCATCGCTTGACTGCACACTCCACCCCTCCATTCGGGCATCGTCTTATACTAACTACACAGTACAAAGAAATTGGCCGTGCACACTGAGTTTCTAAGAAATATTAATTTGCACACCTGCGAACGTCCATAAAGTCGAAAACAATAACAATAAGGATTAGTTCGACGCTAATGATGGTTATAAAACAATAGCATGATTTTCTTAATTGCAAATTCAAAACACAAAGAATTCCCGAATCTTTGCGCTTACAATAAGCAGCTGTGCGGTTATCTTTGACGGCATGTAACAGTATCAATTAATCTACTACATCTACATAGTGTTGAAGCAGTTTTAATTGTGATCAAAATCTAATTTAAACGGTAATGTTGTCATGACAATTACATAAAAAATTCTACAACATGAAATCAAAACCAATAATATAATTTAATTAAAAATAGATGAAATTTAAAGTTACCTATACATTATAAATAATATTTTCATTATTTGTAATATAATATATAATTATAATTTCTACTAAATATACATATGAATATTAAAATTATATACTACAAAATTATAATACCTCCGTATAGATGCGGTCACTAAATTTGAAATATATTCTTTTTTTTTTAAATCTAACCTCGTTAAAGTTTTTGGTTTTAGTTTGTGCTAAAATAACTGTTGTATTGCCAAGAAGTATTGTTATGATGTATTTTGTTTTTGTAACTGTTTATTTTGGTGAGAAATAAAATGTTATCTAATCTTGAATAATTTAGTTGATTATATAAAAAAAAGTAAATATTAAACTTTTTTCAGATCTCCAACGCCATCGATTACAGACCTTTTGCCGTTAACATGGCCGACGGTTACAGACAAAACTCGTCCTTATTTAGTTTTAGATTCAGAATTAGAAATTAAAAATAGACCTTTTAACAAAAGATTCGCTTTTTGGGACCTGTTTTATAAATTAAATGAGCGATACCAAGTTGGCTATGGATATGTACCTCAATATGGAGACGATGGAAATAACGGAATTATTTTAAGTGGAAGTGTATTTAATGTATTTATTGCTATTTGTTTACTTTTAAATGTTAATATCTATCTATAATGTAATCTAAAGCTATTAATAGAATATAGTAAATCTGTTTATCGTATTGCCTAGTAAATATTTTTTTTAATAACGCCTTCTCTGTCTTGAATCGGGGTGGAGGGCCTTATATATATTTTTTATATATATAAAATAACAAACATAAAGTTTTAAAAGGAAAATGAACGACGTAAGATGTATGAGAGCAGGGTACCCAATCGTACTATAATATATAGTGTAGTAAGACACTATATAATAATAATAATAAACCGGTTAATGGAGGTTTATAATAGGTTGGGGAAAAAGTCTTTTCGCATATAGTATGTATGAACTTGTAATAAGATCTCTTTGGCTATACCATTTGTATCTGGCTGGTTTTGGTGTCATTAAAAAGTGTTAATTTTAAAGAAGACAATTCCAAATTCAAATTAGGAAAATGTGCGATTTTCATTTGTTTTTCTTATTGTTAAAATGAGTGAACCTGGTGAAGAAATCCGATACATTTTAAAATTTTACTACAAAAAAGGTAAAAATGCAACACAAGCCGCGAAAAAAAATTGTGATGTTTATGGACCTAATGCAGTATCTGTGAGAGTAGCGCAGATTTGGTTTAGGCGTTTTCAATCCGGAAATTTTGATATCAAAGATGCACGTCGCTCTGGTCGCCCTGTTACGGACAAAATTCATGCCATTTTTGAAAAAGTGGAGTAAGATCGGCATATTAGTAGCTACGATGTAGCTGGAGAATTGGGAATTGACCACAAAACAGTTTTGGTGCATTTGAAAAAAGCTGGGTACACAAAAAAGCTCGGTATTTGGGTGCCTCGTGAGATCACTGAAAGAAACCTAATGAACCGTGTACTCATTTGTGTAACTTGCAACAAGGTGATGCTGTGTGTATGGTGGGATTGGAAGGGCATTATTCATTATGAGCTGTTACCGCCAGGCAAGACCATCGATTCTGAACTGTACTGCGAACAACTGATGAGATTAAAGTAAAAAGTTGAGAGAAAGCGGCCGGAATTAATCAACAGAAGGGGTATGGTTTTTCACCATGATAACGCTAGACCTCACACATCTTTAGCCACTCAGCAAAAATTACGAGTTTGACTGGGAGGTGTTAATGCATCCGCCGTATAGTCCTGACCTTGCACCTTCAGATTTTCACCTGTTTCGGTCTCTGCAGAATTCCTTAGGCAGTGTCAGGTTAACATCACGCGAGGACTGCCAAAACCACTTGTCGCAGTTTTTTGATCAGAAGCCCCAAAATTTTTATAGCAATGGGATCACGTCCCCTACTTACAAGATGGCATAAAGTTATCCAACAAAATGGCACTTACATACTTTAGTCAAATGTAAATAAACTTTATAAAAAAACCTTTTGAATTTTTATATAAAATGCGAAGAAACTTTTTCCCCAACCTAATATTATAGAAAAATAATTTAGACCAAAATGTATTTATTTTCATCGCTAATTAAATTTTTGCGTTTTTTGTTCAAATTCTTATATGTATTTTAAAAATACTAGAACTTTGTTGGCTGAATCAAAAAGTAATAATAGATACACATGAAAATTTCAATAATTAAATAAATATAATATAAAATAATTAATGAAAAAGAAATGTGTACTATTTTTTCTCGTAACTTTCCCAAAAATACTATATTTATACGGTTAAAAAACAAAAATAATATTAATTTCTTCAAAATAAAGGTGGCAACCCTATTTGGGAGTAAGTCCCCTGATTTGACGCGGTCTCTTTTCGGATGCATTATTATTTTATTGTGAATAAAATTAAATAATATTAAAAAAAAAACCATATTATTTATCTCTTTTATAAATATGTAGTTATTTTTTTCTGTTTTGATAGAAATTTAAAGAGTAAAATGGATTCATGTAAAATGGAATAATGTGGCGGTGACATTATGGTGAATTCTTTTCTTAACTTAAATATTGAAAACTTACGAAAAAAAACCACGTCTCATATCGTGAAGATTTATTATATTCTTTTTTTTTGTAAATTATTAATCAGTAAATACCAATGAAAAGTTGTTTCGTTTGCATCTCACTTTCGTCCTTTTGCAGTAACCAAGGGGCTAAGTTCGGTAAAAGATATTGAATTTTGCCGTCGATTGTGATTCATTTAGGTATATGCTTAAAACATGCTATGTAAATTTGAGATGACATAAGATACGAGACCCACATGCTTTACCTATGAGGCATGCAAATTTTATTTGAGGCTATCAAAAAAATACTCATTACAAAAATAACAAAAGGAAATACATTTATGTCAATTATTAACGAATTTTTTGTGTAATTATTGTCATTTCATGATAATAATTACCCAAAAAATTCGTTTATGGAGTAAAAACATTAGTTTATCCAACAGCCATTTATTGTGTAGTCTTTGTTTTTTTTATGTTTACGGCTTTGCAACTAGGCCTTTAAGCCAGGCGCAGTTGTATTGTAGGCTACAATCGACGCTATCCAATGGAGTTCTTGTGAAAACTCGAAAGGCCACATTTGGCTATACAGTTCACATTTCTCACAAAAACACATAATTACTACTCAAAAACTATCAATACAATAAATCCTACAACTATTGTTCATTTTAGAGTAATTTTACACATTTTTAGAAAATAAAACTGCACAGCACAATGTCCCTGTCAGTTCCCGCCAAAAACTCAGTAGTCTTTGTTTAAATATATCTGTAGACAGATATTTAAAATATTCGGGAAGTTTCTACTTCTGTTTGTCTATGCTTTTGTGTGCAAGAAAGAGTTATATATCTATCTCTTGTTCCAAAAAAAAATTGAGTGCCCACCAGCAAGCAGCCTTTGGGCATAACCCTCAATGAGCGTTATTTACTTATGCCGTTTTCAGTTGAGATGCTTGGACCGTGGTGTCACGGCCACCACGGTCACGAGGCCATAGCTATAAAAACGTGTCATCGACTGTTCAAGTGGACAGAGGGCTGTTGCCTATCTCGGACAACTAGGGTTGCCAACCATACTTTATAATAACGTATCCTACTTTATTTTTGGTAAATATGATTTATACTTTGCATAAAAATAAAGTATGTGATAATACTCTATTTCCACTATTTACTCTGATGCGCAAAATGAAATACTTATATGGATAATTACTGAACTATTATCGATCCACCTTTCACTGAAAGAGTTTATTTGGTAAATAATCTAAAATGGCGAGAAGAAAGGAACAGGACATCTATAAATTTAATGAAAAAGTAATTATTTGTTTATTTAAATTTAAATTGGGAATGTAAAGATAGCTTCCAAAAATTCAAGGATAATGAAAAGTTGTTAGTGTGTGCTAGAAGCACACAAAAATAGTGTCTCCAAGTGAAGAAATAAATACAATTTAGAAAAATACTGTTTTTTCTTCCAAATACTTTATTTTTTCCCTACTTAAAAAATGTAATACGTTATTTTTCTCAAAAATAGTTGGCAACCCTACGGACAACGGATCAGTATGGTGTTCCAGCGAGAAAACATAGCCAGCCTTCTAGTCACCTTAGATCTATAGATTAAGTCACATGTTAAGGGAGGGAGGGGTTCGATGAAGTGTTTACAACATTGTGTGACAAGGGGTGGGAGGCGTCCTAAATTTCGTGATGTCACATTTCAAAACCTAATATACTTACGCCGCCGTTGCCGTATGCCGTTTGGGTGGAAACTCTGGGTCCGTGGGGTCCTAACGCTCTAAAACTTTATCGAGATGTCGCCGAACGCTTAGTAGACCTCTCACGCGACCAAAAGGCTGGCGTCTATTTTGCTCAAAGGGTAAGCATTGCAATTCAACGTGGTAACGCCGCCAGCCTTTTGGGAACGTTCCCGGTAAGTGACAGTGGTTTGGGACCAATATTTTGTCTATAATTATGACCTATATAAATAAATATAACCTATATATAAACAAATTAGAAAAAAATATATAAAAGATTTAAAACACGAAATTTTAACTATTAACGAATAACTTCAAAATATTTCAAACTCTAGCGGTATGACCATAGTGTTTAAAATTATTAAAAAATAATTTAAATGGCGATAAAACTAATTACGAAACTGCTGTTTTAATGTAATAATTTTTTGATGTAAAATTGTATAATATGTGACGTCACAATAGGGAGGGAGGAGTCAGTGAATGTGAGACAGATTTATCCGTGCAGGAACGGAGAAAGTATACAATTTCCTGCTTTGGGGCGGCCTGTCGTAAGAGGCGACTAAACAACCCACAGCCAGGTGGTAGGGCATTTGCCCGACTGAATGGCTACTACCCCCAGTCTAAAGTATGTCGCCATAGCAACCTTGAGTTGTGTTCCGGCATTAGTGACCAGGTTCCAGTCTCCCCTAAGAGAGCAGCAGCGCATTTGTAACACCTTTGGTGTTGCAAATGTCCATAGGCGATGATAACCGTTTTCTATCAAGTGGGCCGTCTGCCAGTCTGCTAAACTACTGCAATAAAAAAAAATAAAAAAATGTGACCAGCTGTGACAAGGACGGGGGAGGGCTCAAAATAATACTAAACACTAATTGCAAGATATAACAGTGTGTGCGTGCGTGCGCCTGTCCGTGGGTGCGTGAGTGTGCGTGGGCGTGTGTGTGTGTGTGTGAATTTGCAGCGAGTACATAAAAGATAATAGTTTTTAGCCTTAGATAGATAGCATACTAAACATTGGTGTAGTACATTTAACTAAGAGTTGAGTTTATTCATGTATAAGTATATATATATATATATATATATATATATATATATATATATATATATATATATATATAAGTCAAGTCCATAAAAAAAACGTTAGCTCTTAAAAAACCGTCTTTGATGACTTTAAAAGTGACTCCGACTTTTACCCCTAGGTCCTGGCGGTGCTAGCCTTATCTAAGCATGAAAGTTTTTAATCTAAATTCGCTTTTTAACTAAAATGTACATCTGTGTGAATGACGCCTTATGGTACACAAGCTGACAGCTCACTCATAGATTGGCCTGTATCAAGATGACGCGTTTATTTACTGTATTTATTTTCTGTTCATTATTCGTTTTGAAAATACATTGTGATTCCCGTATTGATCTATTGGTTACGACGAAATTGGGTGTTATTGGGGGATTAAACTCTGACAATGGGGAGTATGTGATGTTCTTGGGAATACCTTATGGGGTGGTGAATGAATCAAACCCTTTCGGGGTAAGTAGTAGCGTCTCTAATTACCTATGATATTTAGGACAAGGACGAAACCATTACTTACAAATTATACACAACAAATTAATAATTTGTCGTATATGTTCGTACGTATGTATATATATGTGTGTGTGTGTGTATGTATGTATATATAAATATGTTTATAACTATACCCTCGTAAGGATCACCGTCCTTTATTTGGTTATAATTCAACATGGCGTTCAGACCCAAGTTTTAAATCGATTGCCATACATGCCCGATATCTATTTTATCGAATAATTCGATTTGACCTTCTAAACCAAAACTTTTATCTCTGTGGTTGCGCGGCCTACCTTACTGCAACGCAGAGGCTCCGTGTTCGATTCCTGGCACGGTGTATTTCGGAAACGAATTATCTCCGTTATTTAATATGGTCTGGATGTCTGGGATCGGTCCCAGAGTAGTCCGTTGTGTATCACCCATAACACAAGTGTGCTTGGCAAGATAAAAACGTTACACAAAAGATAGTAGTTATAAGAGGCTGGAGCAAGCTGCTATGCAAATTAAGTTTTGTCATTTATATATTTTTCAATAGTGTAATATCCCTTTTAATTTGGTTTTAATTTTAGTGAAAGGCAGACCTAACATTTCATTCGGAATCTTATTGAAGAAGCGTATATACCAAACCCCAAGAAAAAGGACAATACTTTTTGCAATCTAAAAGATGGCAATATCAGTGTATTACTATTTCTGGTGTTTAAATTGTGAATATCCTTATATTGTTTATAGGCACTCAAATTATTACGAATATAAATTATATTATTAAAAATATATTGGCAGGCGATACTACCGATTTCCTTAAACCGTTCTCTAAGAGACTACCGAGAGCTGAGGCTGTAAATTGACCTTACGGCTCTTTTTTGTAAAACAAATATAAGTCTCTTCAGCAGCGTTGCCCCAACGTAAAATATATGATACTATGAAAATAAATAAACTGGTCTAGCAGTCTTCATAGTAGCATAAAAATTTAATACAATGTAACCTGTATTAATGCTTGCTCTTTAAACAAGAGGCACGCACCAGGCTGTGACCCGCGGCCAAGCAGCGGGGAAAACTAGTGTTTTTATACTTAGGTATTATATAACTGAGTGATGAATTTTGTTATAAATACAATATACGATACACAGTTTGGAGGTCGTATGGTAGGAGAAGCATAAATCTTCCTCATAAAATCTTTGTGTGCTAAACCGGTCCGCGCCCCCGGGGCATTGACTTATATTTACAAAGCGCAAATCAGACCACCTATTACTATTGTGAACCGGTCCTTTGCAGGTGTTTTATTACCCATTCGAATTTGAGTGATCTATTGACCGCGCCGTAAGTCTATCTTTCTTTTCTTTGTCTGTTTTGAATAATGGGCATGTTGCTGGGGAGCCATGTCTATTCGGCAAATATGTAAGGTCGGTCCGTTGGGGCTGAGTTAATTGGGTTTCAATTGCGGTCGAAAGGTTACCCAGTGTACTTTCGGAACGATTATCTTATGATGTCGGACTTTGCGCGATTTATGTCATTAGGATTTTCTGCCTTACGGTTTGGACTTGTTGTATTTGGTTGTACTTGTAAGAACTGTGATTTACGTGTGTGTACTTCTAATAAAGTTTGTAATAATTCCAACGGCATTTTAAATTCACATCCCAAAAATTCGTAACAGTATTTATGTAGTTAATGGTAACTAATGTCTGTGGATAATATGAAGTACATTTATGGACCGGGCGCCGGGGCACCTGCTTACCAGACCCTCAACTTATATCTAGACTTTCAGTCTTTCATTAAATTCAGGCCGTAACCATTTTTACTGGCGAATACGTGGTAACGTGGGCGTACTTAGTACGTACCCACAGCATCATTGTCGCACTCATAGTTTTTAAGACCTATATCTTACGAATCTCTTCAGTTCAAGTGCCTTGTTGATAGCAATAATGGGCATAAATCAGTAATATGAGAATGAATGTCTGCACTATCTCTGGGCCTGGAGAGGGCTAGAGACTAAACTAAACTAGAGATTGTGTGGGACTCCTGAAGCTAATATACACACTAGAACCTCGTTACTGTGTCTATCTGGTTAAAACTCGCTAAAAAGTACGCGGCCTAAGCCGATTCGTTGCAGATCGCTAGCGAGAATCATTTCCGGTGTAGACATTAGAGCACGTTACGATATCTGCTTAATTACAAGTACGGCTAGCCACTGGTCCTCCACGCTGTCTTCCTAACGGAAGAAGTCGCGAGAAACCGACTGTCAGACTACCCACTGAACCTAAACCTCCGCCCCTAATCCATGTTTTTATAAGCCTCTATGGGAACTAGTGACGTGGAGAATACCGTGACGCATCTATTCATGGCTATCCTAGGGTGACTTAGGGTGGGCTACCCTACTTCATGAATAGAAGGGAAGTCCGCACAGGTCTCCCGATCTCCGTGGTCCCCTATGATGTAATTTCTAGGGAGGATGTGCACTTACCGGCACCATCGGCGAATGAGGCGTCTTCACAGAAGAAAAATGAACGGTCTATCACAGCCACATTCAACCTTTTTTAATGAGAGCTAGTCGTATATATACAGCGCGTTCCAATAGTCGCTCATAACGACCACGTTCACGACCGCCACTTTTCCCGTTCCAATTTCTTACGGGCGTTACAATCATACAAAAATTATAACGTCATTATTGACGTTTTCGTCACGATTATAACGACTGCAGTCGCCTTGTGGAACGGCTGACCGAGCATTTTGAGCGTTGTGAGATACTAGTGGAACGCGCTTTTAATAAGGTGACGCCATGTTAATTTATTTAGATATTTTTTACTGCTACGTTACCTACAACAAACTCTTCGGCCTCATAGTGTAGTCACATCACTGCGGTCTATGAACATTAGTTACACTAGAGTCATTATTTTTTGTGGGGTCCCAAATATTCAAATAAAAGGTAAGCTTAAAACAACTTTCATTTGTTACAGTCTTCTTCACCACATCCAGGATTCAAAGAAACTTTTAACGCTTACAACGACAGCACTATATGCCCCCAATCTGATGGCGTAAATCATATCGGCGAAATACAATGTCTACAGTTGAACATTTATGTCCCAAATCCCGCCACTTCTGCCGATAAGCTACCAGTTATGGTCTGGATACACGGCGGAGCATTCGTTGAAGGAAATTCTAATAGAGCCACTATATCTCCAGACTTTTTAGTTAATAAAGGTGTAATAATGGTAACACTGCATTATAGAATAGGTGTTTATGGTTTTTTGTGCTTGGATACACCAGATATTCCTGGAAATCAAGGTTTCAAGGACCAGATTCTAGGATTCAAATGGATTCATGAAAACATAAAGGCGTTTGGTGGAGATGAAAATAAAATCACCATTGTTGGTCAAAGCGCCGGAGCTATGGCGGTAAATTTGCATCTTTTGACCAATCACGGGGATTATTTCCATCAGGCTATCATTCTAAGTGGACCTGCTTTGTCACCTTGGGTAATTAGTGAGGCGAATAGATCAATTCCAATCAATCTAGCTAACAGCTTGGGTTACAAAACTCAAGATTTCAACGATGCAGTTACATTTTTATCAAAGGAAAATCCACAATCTATCGTGCAAAAAGCATTTGAAGTCGACATAACAAATAGCAAAGAAACAAACACACCATCAACAAAAGTTTGCATAGAAAAAGAGTTTGATGGTGTCAAAAACTTTTTAGTCGATTATCCGATGAATATTAATTCGACTAAAGTCCAATCTGTACCGGTTATAATCGGTTTTACTAACCACGAACTAGCATTCGCGTATGCTAACGCTCCTAAAGAGTGGTTTGAAAATTATTCATATCAAAGAATGTTAGAAAACGACATGAAAGGAGTTGATTCGGACATAGTCGATATTTTAGAACATTTCTACACTGGTGATAAGATTTTAGGCAATAACGTAAGAGAGGAAATCACGGACTTTGCGTCTGATTACATTTTTAACTATCCAACCGAAAGAATGATGCAGAATTTATTACAAAATGGCGCGAAAACCATTTTCCATTATGTATTCTCGTATGTAGGGAAAAGAAATTATCTAAAATTATTGTTAAACCTGCAAACTGAAAGAGCTTCACATGGGGATGATTTGGGCTATATATTCAATGTAGAGGTATTAAAAGATAGAAAAGAGGATGAAGATATGAGAATAGTTGAAATACTTACGACTCTCTGGACTAATTTCGTCAAATATGGGTAAGTCTAATGTTACTGCCTCATTTGGGATAATGTTATTGCTAGTGACCGTTTAACGTAGGTGTAGCGTTGGGTTTAGTGAGTTATTTGTGATGCGATATTGGTTTTAATTATTAATGACGTTAAACATTAACAGATAACGTACGTATGTCTAATAATGTAGATATTATATTATAACGCCACAACGACAGGAAAAGGAACAAAATCCATACAGCTTAGCCACATGTTTCACATGTAAAATATTTTTTTAATTTTTTTATTGCACGAGTCCAGCAGACAGACAGATGGCCCACTTGGTGGAAAACGGCCATCGCCTATGGACATTTGAAACACCAAAGGTGCTACAAATGCGCTGCTGCTCTCTTAAGGGAGACTGGAACCTAGTCACTAATGCCGGAACACAACTCAAGGTTGTTATGGCGACATACTTTAGACCACGGGTGGTAGCCATCCAGTTGGACAAATGCCCTACCACCTGGCTATGGTTTATTTTATCGCCTCTTACGACAGGCCAGCCGGGCGCAGAAAATTTTATTCTTTCTCCGTTCTTGCACGGATAGAATATGTATATAATAAGTGCTCTATTTATTATTTATTTTTTAGGTACTTAACTTTAGTTTTTTTTTAATTGTGCTATTGTTGTTGTGTTATTATTCCTTTGACTTATACGTGGACTATGATTTAATTTAATTTGTTTTTACCATGGGTCGCATTACCTTTGTGCTTAAGGATGTGGGCACTGAATATCAGTGCAGTGTCCCACTATGTTTCGGCACAGCAAAAACTGAGTGCCAACCTCATTTCGAAAATTGCGTCACACATTTTCATTGTTATTGTTATTATTATAAATTATTGTCAAGTGTCGCATTTTTAGAAATAGATATTTTCTTTCTTTCTTCCTACCTTCGTTAAAGTCGTTATTTCTAAAGCTATAAATAAGACGCATTTGGTCACAGTCACAACATTAACACTATCCTACATAGAGCAGAGGCCTTACTCTCAAATGCCTTACGTCGTTCCTCTTCGTTTTCGGCCATTATTATTGATTGCGCATCGATCATTTAGTCTCGATAGATGGCGCTGTAATCGGGTTCTAGATTTTTATTTTTTAAAGGCAGGTCAACGACTGCCGGGTACAGCTAGTATATTATAATATTATAACATTCTATAAATATGCCGTATCTGTACATTAAAGCTATTTAAAAAAACTGGAATAGACTATATAAACGAAGGAGAATACGATGTGGTTTTCACTGATCGACAGCTAATTCTTATACTTAAAACTCTGCCCTACTTTTTATTCTGGGAATCCCGCGCGAATTTTACTGAGAATAATTTAAAATGGGCAGATTAAAAAAAAACGAATTCCAATGAGATTGACACAGTTTCCACTAAAACGATAGCTTACATTCCTTTTACATTCTGTGATACTTTGCGTCCCGGGAATTCCAAGTCAAGCGTGGACGAAGTCGCGGGCTTATCCTATTAATTTATATAACACAAAAATAAATGCTACCTACATACAATGGAAATGTATTTAACTTGAGAAAAGCTTAGGTTATTACTTAAATTTTATGTATATAGCGTGTGGCTTAGAGTGAGAGAGGAGGCCTGCCTACCGCTGCCGTATGCGTGAGAGAAAGGGAAGCCAGACAGACTGGCGCTGTAACGCGTTACCTACCTAACGAAGCGGTTTACACTCCCATAAGAAAAAAGTTCTAAAACGAAAAGGGCACGATGGAAGATGTTTGAGAGACAGTAAGCCCTCAGGGACCTTATTAAAAGGGGAAGTGAGCGCCAAATGGAACATTATAACGGATCTAATTTTTTCAGTAATCCTACACCAGAGGCAACAGACTTGATTCCGTTCACTTGGACTCCAATCTCAAAATCAAAGAGGCCCTACTTAAATATAAGTGCAGACTTAAGAATGGAAAATCGACCTTTCTCAGAGAGACTCGCATTTTGGGATCTCTTTTACAAAACTAACTGGAAAAAATT
The DNA here is from genome assembly GCA_039645545.1 of Dendrolimus houi. Taxonomy (NCBI): domain Eukaryota; kingdom Metazoa; phylum Arthropoda; class Insecta; order Lepidoptera; family Lasiocampidae; genus Dendrolimus; species Dendrolimus houi. The sequence continues at coordinate 3,653,020 of CM077146.1, forward strand.
AAAAGGTTACAAGAGAAGCAATTAAATATTTGACATATTTCGACGGAGGACATACACACAGGGATGTGCCAATAGATTTAATTTAAGGAATTATATTGTTATGTATTTATTTTCACTTTAAAGTAACAAAGTATTTTATTGTTGGTTTTATTTAAACTTATTTATTCGATTTACTAATGAAATATTATATAAGTAGATTTAGTTTAACAAAATTGGGTCGATTTGGTCTTACGCCAAAAGGAAGGTTTGCACCGAAAATCAGCGTTGTGTCGGATATAATTCCGGCACAGCAATATGCTGAGTGCAAACCTCGTTTGCTGAAAATGCGGTGTACAAATTCTCAAAATGTGCTCTGAATAATGTTATAAGGAATGTGTGTGTCTTTCTTTCTTTTCTTCTTTCTATTTCTCTTTCTTTATTTCTTTTCTTCTTTATGTATTGGTTCATAGGTAATCATGTCTCTTCTATCTTCTAGATTTATGCAAGGTAGAGGTAAGTCTGTCTGTCGGTATATCTGCTAACTCCTCCTAAACCACACAACGAATTATTAATCGGTTTTCATCTTTATTTAGGTAAATTTTCACATAAGTTTTTTATATATAAAAAACCTAGTTAAGTTTTTACGTAAGTAGAAAAAAAAACAATATTTTACAACCGAGTCGCCGAAGCGCAGCTAGAAAAAATACAATGTATTGTATACCTATGTGTGAAATAAATCTTTCTGGATAAGGGCTAATTCCTATGTCCTACCGACCGTTAATTTGCCTTGACGAAGTAATAATTATAAAGTAAAGATATGTTGCTGGGAAGTTAGTGACGCCACTTCATCTCGTTTAACAGTAACGAAAATTGCTCTGGAAGCGATAGTAGACTCATGACTTTCAATAAGTAATCTGTAATATTCCATTTTGAAATAAATATTATTATTTTCATTCTCTTACTAGCGGTTAAAATTTGGTATAAGCTCCATACAAATAATGTCATATAAGATTCGGAACCAGACATTATAAACAATAAAGGTTACATACTAGTATTTTTTTAAATCTACATTTTTACAATAAAGTTTATAAGCAAAAATAAAAATCAGTTAAAAAACCGACTTCAAAAACTAAAAAGTATAAAATAACTTAATAAAGGTTTTTGACTAAGAATTTATTTAGTTTATTAAGTGACAAAATAATATAAAATTGTTTACATCTTGAAGTCGGTGCCGAGCAAACCATAAAAATTACTATATACACTCTTATAACAACAAAATGTTACAAAATATTATAATTTTTAGTTAATAAACTAAATAAATTCTTAGTCAAAAATCTTTATTAAGTTATTTTATACTTTTTAGTTTTTGAAGTCGATTTTTTTAAACGAAGTTTTTTTTATTACTTTTTAGTGTCTAGCTATAGGTAGGCCTACAAAAGGTGCCGCGCGCCTTAAAAAATATAGGTCCCAAGAAACGGGAACGGAAAATTTTCATAAAAAATGTTCATAAAATGAAAACTACTGGGCCAAAGCATGTTAAAATTTTAGGGGACAAAATGGCAACTATACCGCATCAAATTAAAGAAGAATCACGTAAACCGGATCATAAATCTCAGCGTAATCAGTGTACTTACATAAAAAAATACCAATCAAATTGCGAACCTCCTCCTTTTTGAAGTCGGTTAAAAAAATCACTTTCAGCGTAGTTTTAATAATAATAATAATTCATTTATTTCAGAAAATTGAGTATTTCCATAAACAATTTTGTATTATAAAACTATTTCTATGTTATCAAAGTTCAAATTAATTCACGGCACAACAATGAGAGAAATACTAGAGCGTTATAAAATTACATCCGCGTCACTATAATTAATATCAATATTCTACTCCACGGCGTTAAAGGGACATGTATACCAAAATCACTTCAAGTATGGACTCGGCCACCGGGCCGCGAGGCGGTAGAAAACAAACAAACTCATACATCTGGGCAGTTACACCCTTTTACGTGGCAGTGGCGAGTCCCATCGATCTATAAAAAAGATTGTGCATGCTATTTGCTGCGAACCCGAGCCAGTAGGGATGCGCACCTCTTTGTAATGATAGCCGCAAAGCTAACAATTCGCGCTTCTCTGAACATCCATCACTGACGCACTGCATCGCTACGGTAGCCACAACGACACACTCAGCGCATTATTATACTGGACATGTAGATCGCTGTTGTGGTGTATACCCATCACTAGTTAGTAAGTTTATATTGTCTATGTTTTTGTTCTTCCTCTTTGTCTATGTGTCATTTCGGTCAGTCGTACAGAGATCAGACAGAGAGAGTCGTATCGAGATACAATATACTAGATATTGTATCTCTTTTTAAAATTAAAATAAACAATTTGAAGTCAGTCAGTATATGAATTAATATTTATAATGGATCTCTCCCCATAACAATTTTAACAATAAATAAAATTAAAAGATACCACAGCTGTATCCCCGCTGCGCATGACTGACCCACAGGCTGCACAAGTTTTGATTAAAGGAAATTAATTATATTTAAAGACAGAAATGAATCTGTCTAATTTCTACTTTACCTAGGTAGGTATATTTCAAGCGAATTATTGTGTAGTTTATTTTATGATACAACAAAAAATCACTTACTCGCTTATAGTAGCAGATAGCGCCCCCTGAATCAAAGCTGATAACACCCCTACAAGATAATATCTCATCTTGACGTTTGACATTCAACTACTGATTTGATCTCTTCTAAGCCGCTATATATACTTAAATTAGCTTTGGCCCGTGACTTTGCTAGTGTTTAGTTTTGACTATATCGTACAAACTATACAAGGTGGAATTTTTAATGCCACCTGGAGGGAAAGTACTCTAAATAATAGAGATAGCAAATTTTACTCCAAAGAAACATTTCTTTATTTTTGAAAAGAAATAAAACTGCATTCAAAGATGTTTGAAAATTCTCTTGCTTCACCCAGGAATCGAACCGACTAAAATCTGTAAAAATTACACCCTGTAATTTTATTGCATCGGTCGTTAGGGTCAATCACGAGGATGAAATCTCTCTAACATACTTGGTAAATTTAATGAAAGGAAAACCACGAAATCTCAACTTATAAATTCAATGGGTCAAGCTAGAGCACGCTAAAGCACTTTTACTCAAAGATCCATCTGTTTCTGTTTACTTATGTTAGTAATTAATAATTTATCATTGACATTATTTATCAATTAAATTGAAAAATTAAGTACTATTTAGATAAGACGATTGCAATAGCAAATGTTTGTAATGCAAACGTTACACGTTACACATTATTAAAGGTTACTAGAAATAAATTTGTGTATCCAAGAAGATGAAGCCCATTTCGAGCAACTAATTAGTTAGTTTACCATTTTTTGTGAATAATTAAAATAATAGAAGATTTCATGGTTTTCCTTTCATTAAATTTACCAAGTATGTTACAGAGATTTCATCCTTGTGATTGACCCTAACGATCGATTCAATAAAATTACTGGGTGTAATTTTAGTCGGTTCGATTCCCGAGTGAAGCAAGAGAATTTTCGAAAATCTTTGAATGTGCTCTGTTATGAGCCATTTCCAGTGTGTTCGCTTCGCTCCAAAACACGATTCTAAGCCGGTTTCATCGTACGATGAAATCGCATCGCAACAATCGCGCGAGCGATGACAATAGGACGGCGCCTATGTGTGACAGAGAGAGACGTTGTCCTATTCTCGCGATTTATTTCCCGACGAGTAGCGAGTGTTTAACACGTGTATAGTGAATTGCAACGGCGGCACCAAAAAACCCCGACCACAGTGTCATTTTTTGGCTATGTTTGTCTATCCCAAGGTTTTCAAATTGAACAAGTACATTAAGAATCTGCCCGTAAAACTTCCAAGAAAATTTTTGTTGCGATTCGTTTTTCCACTTACCCGTTGCGATTCATTTTTCCACTTATCCGTTGCGATTCGTTTTTCCACTTGTTCGTTGAAGTTTCACTTTTACTATGTGTCCCAGCACACATTTTGATTTTTTTATATTAAATATAATGACAACACTACAACATGCTTAAACACTTTGTTGTTATTTAAATAATTGTTTTATTACATAATAAGTTTATTTACAGTTGAAGTCTTATCTACCACGAATGTTATGACGGCTGCATAGAATAGTGCCATAATCGGAAAAATCCATTAAGTACAAAATAAATCATGAAAAATGTTTATTTAACTCAAAATATGTACTTGGAGAGTGATATAGTAGTCATTTAAAGCAAAAAGGGGTCAACTTCAAGTAATATTATAATAACTATTTTTTTCTAATGCACGAGTTCAGCAGACAGGCAGACGGCCCGCTGGTGGAAAGTTTGTTTTTTTTTTTCTTTGACTGCCTCTGGTTGATCAGGCTAAGCCTTTGACGGCTTACCTCACTGCAACGCAGAGGTTCCAGATTCGATTCCCGGTATGGTAAATTTCGGAAACGATTTTCCTCCGTTATTTACTATGGTCTGGGTGTCTGTTATCGCCCTCAGAGTAGTCTGTTGTATATTACCCATAACACAAGCGTAACTTGCTTAATTTGGAGATATGCTGTTTTTTTGTTATTTAATTTTAATAATTGTTTGTTTTTAAACGCTGCGGTACTTCTGACCCGGGGATTAAATGAAAATTTCAAGTCAAGCGTGGACGAAGTCGCGGGCATATGCTAGTATTAAAATAAAACTCCATAAATTAAAACAATTTATTCATAAGAATATATCCAACTTATATTACAATACAATATATTTACAATTTTTTATACATAAAAGGTGTCCACAGATTAGTTTCTATCTGCAGATAATGGTCATTAAGAGCTTGTCAAGTACCAAATGCCAATTTTTATTAAGCTCTAGGAGGAGCGGCCCATATCCGAACACTTGCACTGAACACTTCGAATTTAGCAAATGAAATTTTGTATGTTAATGAGCCATACTGTCGAGAAGAGCAACCGAAAAGACGAGCGATTGAAGGGAGCGTGTCAATGTCACAGGCACTGCCCATTCGGAGGTTGCCAGGTGACAGCGGCCATTTTCCTGTTAATCTCTTGAAGGATCAGCGAACACCTAGCCACTTGGCCTGGACGCAGTTGGATATTTTGTTCGCGTGACGAAGTGTTGGTGTTGGCTGGAGGTGAGCGTTTCGCTCGGCGGAGGGCACGTCGACGACGAGCACGTGCTGTGGCTAGAAGAAACAAGATATAATTTGTTTTTATGAAATTTCCCAAAATAATTGTGATAAGTAAGAGTTCTGGTAGTCCACTTCCCCCTCTCCTATCCCAGTGCCATATCGCCCTTTTTTTTATGACGCAGGGGGAATTTCTTTTCTTGGGACACCATCCTCGGGCTTGGGGGAGGGCTCGCTGACGGATGTGTAGGACTCTTGATCGGCCGTAGCCCCCATGGCCTCCGAGCGGAGGACGGGATGGCCGGCCGTCAAACTACCCACTAAAACTAAAAAAAATTCTTTCACAGTTAAGGCTGTCCAACTTTGGAATACATTGCCTGTTGCTGTCAGACAAGCAAAATGTCTAATAACATTTAAGAACATGGTCAGGAAATCTGCAATATAGACATAGACAACACTTTATTGTTCACCAAATCAAAAATTACAAAAAATGCGCAAGACAATAGTTACTTGGTAAAACAAAAGGCGGCCTTATCGCTAAAAGCAATCTCTTCCAAGCAACCTGAATTACATATAATGATATGTAATTTTATATAATTAGTATTATATTGCATATAGCAACATGTTTATTATGTTTAAATAGTTGCATTTTCTCAATATATCTTGTATAATGTATATGTTTATAACTTATGTGTATATTTGTATATATAGTATAGTTATATATTGATTATTAAAATGTAAGTAATTATACAATAATTATGTTGCCACGGGTTGTCTGGAAGAAATCGCTTTTTAGCGATAAGACCGCCCTTTTCTGTATTGGTGTATAATAAAGTGTTATCTATCTATCTACCTATCTAAAATTAACCTGCGCCCCTAGCTCACACGCTTATACAGGGCGCCACAGGAACTGAACCAATAGGTACTATATCTGTGACGCTCCAACGCTTGTCGACGAACTCAGGGTGTCCTGCGGGGAAGGACACCCTCTTCAACAAAAGTGGGGGGAAGTCCGTGGGATCAATGCCATATTGCCCTATTCTATCCTCTTTAACCCACCCTAAGTGCTGCGACTGCGCCTATGATGATGGTGAGGATGGGATAGAGGGAAGGAAGTAGGCCACTGGAACTCTCACTCACTGAAACTCTCACACCAGAACTCTTACTCAGCAAAATTTTCACTCGCTGGAACTCTCATTCACTAAAGCTCGTACTCAGCGAAACTCTCACTCACCAAATCTGTAACTCACCAGACCTCTTAATCAACAAAACTAACTTTTACTGCTATAACAAAACCATTAGGAATTTATTATTTCTGTATCCTTCGTCACTTCTGTCTGTTGTTGTTTTTTTGTTCGTTTTCTTTTATTTGTAATTATAACAATGTTCATATATATTACTAATTGCATAATTTTATAACTAATGTGTATTGTTTTAATTTCCTTTGTGGAGCTAAGCCCTGGCATAACTGAGGTACTTGCGGAAGATCAGTGCTGGTTGTGAAACTAGCATTATGCTGAGCAAGAGCCTTTTTAGGACACCACAATGAATTGTTAGATATATTATGTAAGACTTTTTGTATCTTGTCCTAAATAAATATTTTTTCTTTCTTTCTCCTAATTAACCAAACCTTCCACTCACCATATGAAACATGATTAGTTTAAGGGCAATCATTTCACAATTACTATTTACCCTTTGCATCAGTACATACATTATCAACTTAATATAGCTTATAATTTAAACTCACCACTTTCACTCTTGTTGACTTTGTATTCTTCGTCCAATGACCTTGAAAGTGACCTCTTCTTTGGTGACTGAAATATTTTTATTTTATTAATTGTAAAGAACAATAATAAAAAAATGTAAGCATCCTAATCCTATTTAATTAATTTTATTAATGGGAATGCGAGCTTGTTAGTTAAGCTTTAACATATTGACTATACAACTGATCAACATCAAATTTGGCATAAACATTGCCAGAAATAAAAATTAGAAGAGCATAGGATACATATTACATGAACTACTGTACATAGATGTACGGTGTACATAGAATAGGCAGAAAAATTAAATTTTAACTTATATATATATGACCTTCCAAAAGTTTTCTTCAGTGGAACTTATTTTGAATAAAAAACTATGAATTTGAATTTAAAAAAATAGGTACTCTTATGGGTATATTACATAACACACACACATACATACACTTTCAAGCACAAACTCACCCATATATCACATATTATATAGTATTATATTTATTATACATTATTCACATACACAAAATTATATAATATATGTAAGTCCATAAATATTAAATATAAGTATATATCGACACGACCCAACCTTACGATCAAACATCGTTGGTCGTAAGGCATCATCGCTCGTGTCGTATAAAGGGGGCAACAACGTCTCCTCGCTCATGCGCAGATTCAATGCGCAGGCGCACCAGCGCCGCGAGTGGCTCAACTGAAAAACATAATACAACCGCGAAGTTAGCAGTTTTTTACGAGTTGACAAAAGAGAGAAAACAAAAACCACCGACCATATATACCAAAAAAAACTTTACTCGTTTTCATCTATATTATAAATATTATACTTCTATCAATGATTTAATATTGTATTTAAGTGTAATAATACAAGAGTGGTTCGAACTGTTGTTTCCTTTTGTTGTGCATCTGAGAAGACAGTGAACAAATAAATGTGAGGTGGGTACTTAATACGTCTATACTCCCCACACTCTTTTTGATTTTTTAATACAAATCTGGCAAACAGGTAGACTGCCCACCTAATGGAAAGCGGTTATCGTCGCCTTTAGGATGGGATTGCAGCAGACCAACTGGCTAGGACAGGAGTCGAAACACAACCAGTCAGACCAGAACCTTTCCTGCCTTTGCCACACAGTTGGTTTGAAAACCACATAAACTAAAGGACAAGGGCGCTACATCAACAACTTTGGGAGTACCTGGAGGAATGCAGGCAAGCCAAGCTCACAATCCCCTGAGTAAACCTATGTTTCTGCAGGAGGATTCTTATTCTCAGATGCTCAGGCTCTTAGCAGAGGACATGACAATTTTAACAGACATCTTTTTATTATAGGTGTCACTGACAGCCCCCTGTGCAGAGCCTCCCTGGAGCCAGACGATACAGCTGCCCATGTCCTCCTTGAATGCAGAGAAGTGGCACAATATAGGGCGAAGTATCTAGATGCCCCAGGTAGCCTCCGTAAAATATTCAGCAATGTCAAGAAACTGTTGGACTTCCTGGAGGAGCTGGGCTGGATGGAGTAACCCTACATCCACCCTCGCACGCAAAATAGGCGCTTTGACATTGAGTTCCGGAAATTGCCCATGTGCAAAAGAAGAAGAAGGATGGGATGGGACAGGGATATTATAGGATAGAAGAGATCAGACTGGAGGAATGATAAAGAAGGAATCGGACAGAGCTGTGGTCGGCAAACGGCAGCACACGACCCACATTCAGCTTCATGACTCTTTGGCTGCAGTCTTTTTATGAATTGTTCAGTACAAGCATGGAATATTATTTATCAACTCGTAAAAGTCAAGTAAACACTTTTGATGTGAGTAAACACTTTTGAAAGGAGTAAACACTTTTGAAACTAGTCAACACTTTTGAAATGAGTGAACACTTTGGAAAGTAGTAAACACTTTTGAAATGCAAGTCTACAGAAAAGGAGCACATTTTTAAATAGCCAACAACACTCACAAGCCTGTATGTATCATTGTTGCCATTGAATTGCTGCTGGCCAAAATGTATTTTAACTATTTGTAGTTAAAATATTTTTCTGTGGCACTAAAGTAAAATATTTCTACTAAAGCAAAACTTAGGTTTATAAAAGGGCTCTTTGAATAAATATCTATTTTGTATGTTTCATATATTATGAGCTCTTTTGGATGAGGAGTAGTTCACAACCACTGGGATAGGGGAACTAATTAGGTACATGGGCCATGGAAAGTGGGATAGCAGAGGGAGAAGTGAGCTACTAGCACTCTCACCTCACTCATCATATGAAACAGGATTAACTAAGAGCTTACCCATTTAAGCTGATATTCTGTGAGAATTTGATATTAGTTTTGCTGGCAGGACTAGTTATAAAATAAAATATTATATCTAACCCTTCTCTTTATCTGCTTTTGGTAATGTTGTGCATCGTAAAACTGTGGTTGAGACCGCCTCACTCGTCCAGTCCTTCGTCTTATGTCCTCGGACACTGCTGGCAGATTATCCGCACCACGTCGGGCTGAGAAGAATGTGTGACCGCATTTGCAGGTCTTCGAGGCTACTGCAACCTGGAATTGGTTAGATGACACATGATACAATAAATTCTTTTATTTAAATTGTATTATAGGTTAAACATGACCGCCATCGGCCACTTGCAACTATGCGTAGTTTTACACAACTAGTAATTTCTTCCAAAGTATCTCTGCAGTAGACCAATTTTAGTAGCGTGCGACAGTGTATGAAAATGTAAGTAAAACAGAGCTACCAATGCATGGTAGTTAATTTTTTTATAACCACCCTAAAATTCAATTTATATCTTAAATAATAAATAAAAGTGCCTCACATCTTTACCGCACCCTTATTTATAAAAAGATAAGAACTTAATCCATGTCTCCATGAGGAAAGGCTAACGGTAAAATTAAAACAAAATAAACAGTCGAGAAACTGTTCAAGGATGAAATATGGAAAAATATTTTATAAAGCAATAGGTGTACGTATTTACCTGCATCTCACATTTCGGACAGCTTTTAGCGATCATTTTATTCTTGCCCATTTTCTAATGATTTTAAAACCGCATATCATTATTTAGAGCGAACTTATTTTTGTTTAATTAACATAATTCATGGTAATTGTAATTGAATTGTTTTAAAATACGTGTGCTTATCTTATCTCATTATCTCGGATTTCAAGTTTTTTAAGTGAATAGTGATTTCCATTAGACTCGTGTAGTACATGTACTATGTACTAAAAGGAATAAATTCCCGACACTGAATTGAACGAACTATTCCTTCTCCGTTTTAGGACATCGTTCATTTAGTACTTCGTCGTTCGTGATCGTATAGAATAATCTGAATTCGCGATGTATTCTTTGTCACTGGTACTATACTACGAACTATCGCACAAAAACACGGAACGCGGCTGACCGATTGCACGAGCGGCAACGATATGGTATCAGTGCATGAAAATATTCATTTGCCAACTTTGATCTCTGATAACTGTGATTCATGAAGTTATTTTGATCTTTATGTTCATATAGATACTGCTTACTTTAGTTTTTATTTTTGAATATACATTTTGCGAAATTGTCTTTATTTAAAAAAAAAAATATTTCAAATATGTTTCCGATTACCGAGCTGGGACCATATTGGACCATAAGATGTTAAATCCTATACAATTTTGATAGCTCGTCTAATGCATTAAGAAAAAAATATCACAGATATTTTAATATCTAATTAACTTATGTAAAATATAATAATAATTATAATAATATAATATTCAGTGTACTAAACTGTACTAAATACACTAAAATATTGATTAGAATGACAGTCCTAAGCCTGCAAAGTATGAAGGAAAATCCAAATATAATTCTTATTCATTTAGTGTACTAAATGTACTAAAAGACCGAATTAGAACATCTGACAAATTGTACTAGTACGGATCGCTCCGTTCAGTGACCGAGCAAGAACAAGCCTAATTTCCATTCAATTTTATTATATTTTAAATTTTATTGTGACATTCCTTTTTTTTATAAATAGTTATAAATTCTATTTCCAACGTATAAGTTTACTCGTTTAATCGATTGTTGAGTATATTATAGTAGGTACTATTAATTATTTAGATTTTTGGCTTGGCAGCTAGGCCTTTAAGCCAGATCTTAGATTATAATGTAGTTTCTTCATTTTCATAAGTCTATGTGTAGCACAGCTGAACTGTAAGTTATCAGCTGGTGCCATTCAACGGAGTTCTTGTGACAACTCAAAAAGCCACATTCGACTATACAGTTCACATTTCTCACAAAACACATAATTACTACTCAAAATCTATCAACATCTACAACTATTGTTCATTTTATAGTAATTTTACACATTTCTAGAAAATAAAACTGCACAGCAGAACATCTCCTTTCAGTTCCCGCCAAAAACTCCTATTAACCTTTCAGCGCCCACGGTCCTTAAAAAAGTACTTCAATGAAATAGTGAATTAAGCCCAACCACAAATCCAATTTCGTCAAATAAACGCCCAGGGTACTAAGTACCCCAACTTTAGTCATTGCTACTAATTCAAATTTACCACCTTTTTATAAAGTGATGTCTCCGAATGTATGTTCGAGGTTTTTATTTGTCTACGACCAAGCAACAGTGCCAACACAAACAAAAGAATTTGTCTTTCTTGACTTAACATCGAACAAGATCGTAGAGTGTAAAAATAAATCGTAATTTATTCATGAAATCTTTACGATTTGTGTTGATAGCCTTATCAAAAATAGGAGTTTATATACTATATTTGCTGTTTAAATCAAAACTTTATATGGATATAGTGATATGAGATGTAGTGAAAATTATCTTAATTCTAAATTTTATTTTAATATAACCTTTGCGTTAATAACGATTATAATGATTGTTTCAAATGTTTTAAATAAATAATAATAAAATAAATGTTTCTATTAATTATAAAGAAATTTTTTGTTTATTTATGTTATTAAATTAGTTTTTAAGTTAAATTTAATTTTTGACTATTTGAAGGTAGTTGGAAAAAAATGATGTAAATGCAAATGTAAATGTTTGTTGCTTTAAGTTTAGTGCTTTTGACCCAAAGGCCTACCAAAAGGTAACCTATTTTTGTCCTTTTTTCCTTCTCCTCGTTTACCTGATACAAGAAAATAAATATCATACTTGTGAGATTACTGTGAGGTACAATTTTTAAAGTTCAAAGTCTTGGGTTTTCGCCATTGAAACCTTTTTTAAGTACTTTCGGCGCCTAGTTCTTGAAAGCGTTGAAAAACCTGGGCGTCAGGAGGATAAAGTAGGTAATATTATCAATCTTCACCCACAAAATACCAGTTTACGCCAAAAGGGTAATTTCACAAAAAAATCACTAAACTACATGCCGCTGCCGCATCTGCCGCATAATGCAGGATTGTGAATGTTGCTTCTGTTGAACAAAACCAAAACTGAGATGTTATGCATACAAATTTCCGGGTGAATTAAAAATAAATTGAATAGGCCCGCAATGGTGAGTTTATAAAAAGCCTAAATACACAAGTAGAGGATTTAGATGCGATAAAATTAAACCAAATTATAATGGATACTTGTAGTACAAGTGTGGTAAGAAAGTCATCCGAAAATATTGAAGATGAGGCAAAGGAAGAAGTAGAAAATAATTTTACTTTGATTTTTGTTTTTTATTATTTTGTGATCAATATTATAATATAACAATGTATGCGAGTCTTGGTAACTAATAAAAGTAGCTGATTGTTTACATTATATGAGAAAAGTATGAAATTTGCCTTTTTTTACTTTACAACCTACTGTTTCTCCTGTTTTTTATTGGTGAGTTGTTTTTTTGATTTCTTATGGTTGGCAACACTGCTTAGTAGTCTAGGTAATAACATTTGTTAGTTTTTGCTTATCAAAATTTATGAGATTCTAATTCTACCATTTTTGGTGTTAAAATGAATAAATATCCATATTTTAACGAAGTGAATTTGAAGAATACATGCTGCGCTTGCCTAAGAGTATCAGATACTGTCTCGCCAATATCATCGAACGATGTTCTAACATATCGAAATATAGTTCAAAAGGTAATCATGTTTATTTCACTTTTGTTTACTTCTTCCCCGTTTCACTACTTTTCTCTTGATTTTATAACAAGGATTTTGACTTTTACTGTAAAATGGTTGCTATATTACGCAGTTCTACAGTTTTTACCATATAAGCACGCTTCTCATCTTTATCTTTAAAGGTATAATACAAATATAATTTAATTACTCTTTAATCTGCAAGATATAATCAGTTTATATCTCAAACTGTGAAAAGGCAAAACACTAAAATAAACTCACTTTAATATTTTATTTAATAGAAAACATGCAGACTATTTTAAAGTTTTGTGTTTATTAAGAATATTTTCATTTCTTTGAATAATTGCCAAGTTTAGTTTTGCGACAGGCGTTTTGGACGTTTATTTCATACAAAGCAACAATCTGAGGGAATGCCCATCAAGGTATTAATTTTCCACTGCAACATCAGATAGTTTAGGAAATGTTTTCAAAGCCAGTAAAATGTTTGTGACACCTCTGCTGTTGTAAACATTGATAAACAAGCCTTAACATTATCCTCGCCTGGGTTCCTAGCCATAGCGGAATTAGCGGAATAATGAAATGGCTGATCACTGTGCTAAGGAAGCTGTCTCCTCTGGTGTGAACAAATATGACAAAGTATTTCCTCGGGATCTGAGAGCCCGCGCTAAACCCCCAATGTTAAGCTCTTGGAATCTGCAGTGCCAAGCTTCTCGACAAAACATAGGAAGACACTTTGGAAACCTTCAACCTATTCTCCCCTCCAAACCATGGTTATATCTATACTGTAAGCTCCCAAAAAAAGTGGTTTCTACCATAGATAGATAGATAACACTTTATTGCTCACTAAATACACAATTTCAAAAATACACATTTACAATATTGTCATGATAGAAACAATAGGCGGCCTTATCGCTTAAAGCAATCTCTTCCAGGCAACCAACTTAAGGAATGTATAACCTAATCTGGCGATGTAGGTGGTGCAGATTAAGAGGCCTATCATAATTAAACATACTTAAACTACATATTTTATAAATTAAATACACATACTTAAATTACTTTATAAATTAAATACATACAATAAATCATAGTATAAGAATTAGGCATATTTGTTTAAGGAGAAGTAGTGTTTTCTGAGTGCGCTCTTAAATGTAGGACCACCTACCATAATTCGTCTCAGACTCAGCCATATCAGCACACCGGTTTTTCTGGCGAAAATTAGTCTGTGACCATTCTCTTTGTGAGTGCAGCTTAGACGAGGGTACTTTGGAACACATCTTTTTTTACTGCCCAAAAGTTACTACTCCACTCTATGATATTTTACCAGGAGATTTCCCTCGCCCTGTCAACATAAATTTCCTTTTAGCACTGGCCAATAAAAAATATTTTAATATATTATATAAATTTATAATTATAAATAACATTTATTTATAAGGTAGTTAGATTAACTCTGTTTATGTTGTGTTGTCCCTAGGTTCACAGAAGTCACAATTGGAAAGTAAACTGACCAAATTATTTTTTTTGAGCTTCTATTGCCAATAACCCACACCTGACATTCTCTGTTACTGTGACATTGGCCGAATCAGAATCAGTAGTGTTGAAACCAAATTGCCAAAAATAGAATAGAATAGAACATTAGTCATTTTGGATATAGGAACCATTCACAGGTGGTTCCATTAGTAGCTCACAACGCCCAAAACACTCAGTTAGCCATTCCACTAGGTGACTGCAGTCACTGTGGTCGTGGTGAAAACTCACTAATGACATTATCGTTTTCAATCACTTAACACTCACAACGACCCATGTCAATAGGTGTGTTGAATAGCCGTTCCACTTGGGTTTATGATTGTAACTGACAAGCAAGTAGAACGGGATAAATCATGGTCATTGTGAGTCCCTAATGGAACATAGCCTATGTGTAACATGTTCACTGGATAACTGTCATTTTCAGATATCATCTTCGATGGTAATTGTTACATCACGTACATGGAGCTAGGCTCGACTGCTTGACAGGGGAGTACAAAATAAGACAATGAGATAGATAACACTTTATTGTACACCATTACAGAAAACCTTATAGCCTAAAAATATTCTAAATGTGCACAATGGGCGGTCTTATCGCTAAGAAGCGATCTCTTCCAGACAACCCGTAATGAGTGTTGTACTATAGATGTAATTATTGCTTAGTTAATTTAACATTAAAGTTAAAGACTTACATACAGAAATCCTAACTGCTACGTGAAACTATGTAAAACCTAAACATATTTGTAGATGCATTGCTTCACATACTTTCATTAATCTCTTCGTACATACATGTTTATTGTAGGTACTTTTTATAATGATGTGTAGCATTTCAGACATCCTTAACATTTTCTGTTTTTTGTACTTTATATTTTGAGTCTCTTTATCTATACCCCATAGATATAGGGCGCATTCCAGTGGCGTAGCGTAGTGGAGGCGGCAGGGGCGGCCCGCCCCGTGCGGCACTTTTTAGGGGCGGCAAAATTTCACAATAAATAATATAAATATTTGAACCATTTCATATTTTTATCGCAACTACAAATTCGGACTGATTGAAAAGAGCACGGAATTTTTCATTACTTACTCGCCCGGCTCAACATGGGCAGATATTTCATTACCACTCCGCTCCTATTGGTCCTAGCGTAATGTTATATAGCCTATAACGTTCCTTAATATGTGGGCTTTCCAACACAAAAAGAATTTTCGAAGTCAGTTCAGTAGATCCAGAGATTACCCCCTACAACGTCGCAAACACACAAACTTTACCTCTTTATAGTATTAGTATAGAAGTATAGATATAGTATGCATTAAATTGAAATACCTAAATAAAAGGGCGGCAAAATTGTTTTCCGCCCCAGGCGACCGTCACCCACCCACGCTACACCGCCGGCGCGTTCATTTATTTATTATGAACATATCTGATTTTTTTCAATATAGGTCAGGATAGCGGTTCAAGTTTATTTTTTTTTTAGAATCACACTAAATTCACTTTATATCTCAAATAATAAATAAATGCGCCTATAACTATACAGTACCCTATATTTTATTCTTTGTACTTACATGTTCTTTATATAGGCGTATGTATATATATATATATTAGGTTGGGGAAAAAGTTTCTTCGCATTTTATATAAAAATTGAAAAGGTTTTTTTATAAAGTTTATTTACATTTGACTAATAAAGTATGTAGGTGCCATTTTGTTGGATAACTTTTTGCCATCTTGTAGGTAGGGACGTGATCCCATTGCTATAAAAATTTTGGGGCTTCTGATCAAAAAACTGCGACAAGTGGTTTTGGCAGTCCTCTCGTGATGTTAACCTGACACTGCGTAAGGAATTCTGCAGAGACCGAAACAGGTGAAAATTTGAAGGTGCAAGGTCAGGACTATACGGCGTATGCATTAACGCCTCCCAGCAAAACTCTCGTAATTTTTGCTGAGTGGCTAAAGATGTGTGAGGTCTAGCATTATCACGGTGAAAAACCATACCCCTTCTGTTGATTAATTCCGGCCGCTTTCTAATACTTCTTGTTTTAATCTCATCAGTTGTTCGCAGTACAGTTCAGAATCGATGGTCCTGCCTGGCGGTAACAGCTCATGATGAATAATGCCCTCCCAATCCCACCATACACACAGCATCACCTTGTTGCGAGTTAACCCAGGTTTCGCCACAGTCTGTGAAGCCTGACCGGCCTTTGCCTACGATCTTTATCGCACGTTCTTGTCGTACGTGATCCACTTTTCATCACCAGTTATCAGTTTCTTCAAAAATGGTTCGGTTTCATTACGTCGTAATAAAGAATCACAAATGAGTACACGGTTAATTAGGTTTCTTTCAGTGAGCTCATGAGGCACCCAAATATCGAGCTTTTTTGTGTACCCAGCTTTTTTCAAATGCGCCAAAACCGTTTTTTGGTCAATTCCCAGTTCTCCAGCTACATCGTAAATACTAATATGCCGATCTTGCTCCACTTTTTCAAAAATGGCATCAATTTTGTCCGTAACAGGGCGACCAGAGCGACGTGCATCTTTGATATCAAAATTTCCGGATTGAAAACGCTTAAACCAAATTTGCGCTACTCTCAGAGATACTGCATTAGGTCCATAAACATCACAAATTTTTTTCGCGGCTTCCGTTGCATTTTTACCTTTTTTGTAGTAAAATTTTAAAATGTATCTAATTTCTTCATTAGATTCACTCATTTTAACAATAAGAAAAACAAATGAAAATCACACATTTTCCTAATTTGAATTTGAAATTGTGTTCTTTAAAATTAGAACTTTTTAATGATACCAAAATCAGCCAGATATAAATGGTATAGCCAAAGAGATCTTATTACAAGTTCATACATACTATATGCGAAAAGACTTTTTCCCCAACCTATTATACAATTTTGTCTTGTGTGTGTGCCTATTAGAAATAAATGTTTTTCTTTCTTCTTTTTTTATCTTCTTTATGATGGATCTTAAAGAAAATCACATTAAATTTTATCTTTTTAGACCCTTCTTCCCCTAAACTAGCATCATACTATCATTTGGCGGCCTCTGTAGATGAGCAGGCTAAGTCTTAGCCGGCTGAACTCGCTGGAACGCAGAGGCTCCTGGTTTGATTCCTGGTATAGCAAATTTCGGAAACGTATTTTCTCCGTTATTTACTATGGTCTGGGTGTCTGGGGTCGGCCCCAGAGTGCTCCGTTGTATATTACCCATACATAACACAAGCGTAACTTGATTATGCTTGGGGATATACAATGGGTGTGTTTGTCTGCCAAATATTATTATTATACACATATATATTTTATTTACTAATTTTTTTACATTTTTCTTATAAATATGTTATAAAATAAGTACATTACTTATAAAAAACTGATCTCCGCCGGCAGTAGGGCCTAGGGTCCAGGCTACCGGTAGTTAAGCTCCAGACAGGAATCTCCTCACAATACGGGCCGTGTCCAACAAAGCTGCCTTCTGCATCCGACCCTTCACTCAGCTACCAAGCGAGAGCCTTTCAAGGTGGTGGTCAAGGTTCTTCGCTATTAGTCCATTCACTGACACCACTATCGGTACTATGATTGTAGAGCCCAAGTTCCACATGGCGGTAACCTCGTGAGCAAGATCAATATACTTTATTTGTTTATCTTTCTCGGCCTTCATGAGGTTACCATCATGGGGAATCGCGACATCTACAATTATAGCACGTCTCGCAAACCGATCAACTATCACAATATCAGGCTTATTGGCAACAATAGTCCTGTCTGTGATAATTGATCGCTCCCAGTAGAGCAGATATTGACCATTGTCAAGAACTGGCTCGGGCTTGTATTAGTAATAAGGTGCCTCCGACGGGACAAGTCCGTATTTAAGAGCAAGTTGCTGGTGGATGATCCTGGCTACTAGGTTGTGTCTGTGCAAGTACTCGCTGTTAGCAAGACGACAACAACCGGAAGTGACATGTCTGAGAGACTCACCAGGGCGGTGACAAGCCCGACATATGTCAAGCGTGCCGTCCTTCAGAATGTACTTCCGATAGTTGTTCGTCTTGATAACCTCGTCCATAATTGCACAGACGAACCCTTATTGTTATTATTTTTCGGAAAGGTAATCTTTTTTTAGCATTTTAGCTAGTTTGAAGCACATCCACGGGCCTAAACCAAGTGAATGCAGCGTTTAGTGAGGAAAATTTATGTTGACGATATGTTATTATGAGGGGCAATTACGTTTTCATCTATCTGCAAGAATTTTCTGACTATTCTACATGTATTCAAGATTGCGGCTTTTTAGAGAGTTATGTAGAGGGTTTCTTTGAGGTCTAATAGTTTTAGGCTATGGATAAGATGTTTGGGAATAACGCCTGATGTGGAGAGAACTATGGGTACTATGTATACTTTTCCTGTCGCCAAATTCTGCTCACTTTATCTTTGAGTTCTGCGTACTTGCTTATTCTTTCAGTTATTGTTATTATTATTATTATCTAAGATCCTTCCTATAAATGTTCCCTTAAAAAACCAGAATTTCACCCTTTTTCTTTTGCTGATTCAAACTGCTAACATCACAATTCTTTTGACCCTGTTGCCCGACACATTTTACCATAACCTCTCAGGTATACAAGCACGCCTCCCCTCAGCATGAAAACCTATCAAAGACATTTAATTAATCTGAGGAGAATACTTTATGAAGGACCCATCTTATCGTTTCTTTATTTTTTTAATATCCAGGTATCCAGCAACCAATATAATTTAAATAAAACTATTAATTTCAGATATCAAACCTGGATATGCTGTTAGAAATGTGCATGTTCTGCAAATGGATGCTTCAGAAAGTCTCTAAATTTGTTTTACAATGTCAAAAAGCTGAGGAGCTGCTGTATCACACAGTAATAGTGAGTTCTTTTTATACAAGTTTATTGTTTGTTTGTTGGAATTATCATCTTGATCACAGCAGTCCAAAGTAACTCAATCACTGTGATACGACTCACACAGAATATCAGCTGAAGTGATTTTTTAATTAAATAAATCGCCTGTCTCTCCTTGAGGCTCTTCGAGGCCTATGTAAACTTATAATTTTTTTTTATATTTATTGCATGAGTTCAGCAAACAGGCAGATGGCCCACCACCATGATGGAGAGTAGTTACCCCATTGCCTATGCACATTTGTAACACCAATGGTGCTACCAAGATGGTACCACTCTGTAAAGGGAGACTGGAACCTGGCCACTAATGCTGAAACACAGCTTCAGGCTGTTATGGTGGCATACTCTAGACTAGGGGTGGTGGCCATCAAGATGGACCAATACCCTACCACCTGGTTGTGGGTTGTTTTGTCGCCTCTTATGACAAGCCGTCCGGCCGCAGGAAATTGTATAGTTTCCTGCACAGATTTCTTTAAAAAATTTGTTATGGTGGTATAGATCCTTGTTAGACCATGATCTCGCCCGATGTGGAGTGAAGGTCTAAGATGGAGCAGGCTCACCGAAAAGGTACCTATTCACATGGGACTTGAAGACACCCAGGTGGTAAGTAGGGAAAGTCAGACTCCGGCAAGGAGTTCCATTCCTTTGTGTTACGCATGACAAAGGTGGCAGCAAAGTGCTTTCTTAGAGGTGGTATGTCCACCATATATCGGTGCTGCATGCTGGTGCGTCTGGTTGTCCGATGATGGAAGGGAGATGGCGGAATCAGATCAAAGAGCTCTGCTGCACAATCTCCAGAGTGTATCGTATAGAAAACCGATAAGTTGGCAACTCTGCGCCGATGTTCGAGACTGAGTTTTGTCATTGACAAGTTGGTTGTTACCGACCAACAGCCTAGCATAAGCTGGCAACTCTGCGCCGATGTTCGAGACTGAGTTTTGTCATTGACAAGTTGGTTGTTACCGACCAACAGCCTAGCATAACCTGGCAACTCTGCGCCGATGTTCGAGACTGAGTTTTGTCATTGACAAGTTGGTTGTTACCGACCAACAGCCTAGCATAAGCTGGCAACTCTGCGCCGATGTTCGAGACTGAGTTTTGTCATTGACAAGTTGGTTGTTACCGACCAACAGCCTAGCATAAGCTGGCAACTCTGCGCCGATGTTCGAGACTGAGTTTTGTCATTGACAAGTTGGTTGTTACCGACCAACAGCCTAGCATAAGCTGGCAACTCTGCGCCGATGTTCGAGACTGAGTTTTGTCATTGACAAGTTGGTTGTTACCGACCAACAGCCTAGCATAAGCTGGCAACTCTGCGCCGATGTTCGAGACTGAGTTTTGTCATTGACAAGTTGGTTGTTACCGACCAACAGCCTAGCATAAGCTGGCAACTCTGCGCCGATGTTCGAGACTGAGTTTTGTCATTGACAAGTTGGTTGTTACCGACCAACAGCCTAGCATAAGCTGGCAACTCTGCGCCGATGTTCGAGACTGAGTTTTGTCATTGACAAGTTGGTTGTTACCGACCAACAGCCTAGCATAAGCTGGCAACTCTGCGCCGATGTTCGAGACTGAGTTTTGTCATTGACAAGTTGGTTGTTACCGACCAACAGCCTAGCTCTCCGCTCAATCAACTCTAATACTTCGAGTTCTCTGAATGAAAGGGCACCTTTAGGTTCTTTTCTAAGCTCCTGACAACGTATATGCAAAATTTCATGATGATTGGTTAAGATATTAAACCATAAGAGACAAGCCAAGTTATTTTTTCATTTAAAGTATTATTTAAGTTTGTATTCTACAACAACAAGAGGATCGCAGCGTGAGGAAAGCATATTTGGGATGGCCGGTAGGTGAGCGTCCGGTCGGTCGTCCCAAATATCCCTGGAAAAACAGAGTGGAGGCTGACCTGTCATAGCTACGAACCAATAATTAGCAAGAAACTTCGCAGGACAGGGAAAAATAGTATGTTCTCGTTTGGAGGCCAAGACCCACTTTGGGTCGCTGAGCCAACGGAGTAAATAAGTATGTATTCTACAACCAGTTATGGGACTCGCACATGGCCATGTAAAATTTGATCTTTCCAGGAATCAAAACCCTTCGAACCGTTCACATTGAGCCATACTTTTACTACGTACACCCAAACTCATTCCATACACGATTATGATAGTGAAATGTGCTCGAACGATGGAATATACGACACTGATGTGTATGACGACGACGAAGTACCGTTAGTAGTGTTTAAGAGGGAGACTGGAAGAGATAGAGATGTAAAGAGAAAACGGAAGAAGGAGATGGTTAGTATATACATTGTACAACAAGGTTTTATGGTATATAATATTTCATAATGTAACAAGATGTTGGGTTTGATGAACTTGAAGATTGCACCTCCCGGGTCCAATTGTGAATCTAAACCCATCCAGGCACCCACTCAAACACATACCAAAAAAATATCAAATTCGGTTCAGCGGTTGACAGCGAGTTCAGTGACATACAAACATACAGAAGAATTATAATATCATCATATAAAAATAGATATTACCCTCAATTTATTTATTTATTTATTTTTCTAGAAGAATGAACAAAAGCACATAGAAGTGAAACAAGAAGACTTGAAAGAAGAAACAGAGCTTCAACAAGAGTTGTGTAAGAGAAGTAAGAGACCAAAGAGAAAGTTGAAGAATGGCTTTACATCAAGAATGGTTCAAGAAACTGATGAGTATGAAGTTATCAAGTTAACCAAGGAACAGGTATAATATACTTAACTGTTTAGGAAATGAAATACTTATTTATCTACTAGCATTCTCTCTCTCTCTCTCTCTCTCTCCGTCTCGTGCACACACACAACACTCGCACGCACACTCACTCTTACACACAAACACTCAGTCATAAACCGCTGCTTGTGTTACGTAACTCGTTTATCCACTCATATTGTTTAAAAATTCAAAAGGTTTTTTTATAAAGTTTATTTACATTTGACTAAAGTATGTAGGTGCCATTTTGTTGGGTAACTTTTGCCATCTTGTAGGTAAGGACGTGATCCCATTGCTATAAAAATTTTGGAGCTTCTGATCAAAAAACTGCGACAAGTGGTTTTAGCAGTCCTCTCGTGATGTTAACCTGACACTGCCTAAGGAATTCTGCAGAGACCAAAACAGGTGAAAATCTGTAGGTACAAGGTCAGGACTATACGGCGGATGCATTAACACCTCCCAGCCAAAGTCTCGTAATTTTTGCTGAGTGGCTAAACATGTGTGAGATCTAGCGTTATCATGGTGAAAAACCACACCCCTTCTGTTGATTAATTCCGGCCGCTTTCTCTCAACTTTTTGCTTTAATCTCATCAGTTATTCGCAGTACAGTTCAGAATCGATGGTCCTGCCTGGCGGTAACAGCTCATAATGAATAATGCCCTTCCAATCCCACCATACACACAGCATCACCTTGTTGCGAATTAACCCGGGTTTCGACACAGTCTGTGAAGCCTGACCGGCCTTTGACCACGATCTTTTTCGCACGTTCTTGTCCTACGTGATACACTTTTCTTCACCAGTTATCAGCTTCTTCAAAAATGGTTCGGTTTCATTACGTTGTAATAAAGAATCACAAATGAGTACACGGTTCATTAGGTTTCTTTCAGTGAGCTTATGAGGCACCCAAATATCGAGGTTTTTTGTGTACCCAGCTTTTTTCAAATGCGCCAAAACCGTTTTGTGGTCAATTCCTAGTTCTCCAGCTACATCTGTAGCATACACATCCAAAAGGACGGTAGCTATATTATGGGAAGATACGTCGATTCTTGTTTTGTCAATATTTTTTTTGGAATCGACCGATAGCTACCGTCCTTTTGGATGTGTATGCTACATTATATTTTGGTGCCGAAACCCGGGATTCCTCTTAGTCCGGGTGGGCCTTGCCTACCTGGTGGACCTGTTATTCCATCAACACCACTGCATCCATCCATCCCTGGTATACCTTGAACGCCGTCAAGCCCTTGTGGACCCTGTGGGCCGGGGTATCCTCTTGGGCCGTAATATCCTTCAGTTCCCCGTTCTCCTTTGTCTCCGACATCTCCACGTTCTCCAAATTTACCGCCTTCTCCAGGAGGTCCCAAGTGACCTTCGGGGCCATCTTCACCATAGTCTCCTTGACTACCTGGCATACCAGGGTAACCAGGTTTACCCCTTTCACCTTTCAAGCCCTTGCAGTTACATAGCGTCTGATTACAAACCATCGGATGCTGCTAACACCTCTAGATTGTAGTAGTATTATTTTATTAGATTTGGCGGGAATTGTCGTTCAGTTTCACACGCGTGTAGTATGATTTTGTAGTATCCAACGACTGACTCGCAGCTCTCGACTTTTACGGATAAGAACGTGCTAGACAACTCAAAAAATTGGTGTCTTCGATACCGCTAGAGCTGGGACACTCGAACATCGATTATTCGAATAATAGTAAGCTTTATGCAAACGAAACAACATCGTAACTACTAATATGCCGATCGTGCTCCACTTTTTCAAAAATGGCATCAATTTTATCCGTAACAGGGCGACCAGAGCGACGTGCATCTTTGATATCAAAATTTCCGGATTGAAAACGCTTAAACCAAATTTGCGCTACTCTCAGAGATACTGCATTAGGTCCATAAACATCACAAATTTTTTTCACGGCTTGTGTTACATTTTTACCTATTTTGTAGTAAAATTATAAAATGTATCGAATTTCTTCATTAGATTCACTCATTTTAACAATAAGAAAAACAAATGAAAATCACACATTTTCCTAATTTGAATTTGGAATTGTCTTCTTTAAGATTAAAACTTTTTAATGATATCAAAACCAGCCAGATGCAAATGGTATAGCCAAAGAGATCTTATTACAAGTTCATACATACTATATGTGAAAAGACTTTTTCCCCAACCTATTATTTAATTTAATAATAATAATTAAATATTTAATACCAAATTATAGGTACATGTACGTTTATTTATTAGTGTACTTGTATATTAGTATTGTGTATATTAGTATATATATTAAAAATATATTATGTATTAATACTATTATTAATATTGTATAGCTATTGCTGTTGCTATACACATATTAATGATCTGTATATTAGTATTGTTACGAGTTGCAGGACTCGAATTAAAATGCTATTGGCATTATTATAGAATTTATTAGAACTATACAAACACGTATAACACAGGTACAAATATAACTGAACACAACCAGTCCAAACGTAATCCACGAGATCGTAATTCCATAAAACGCGCAAAGTTCGTCAATAAATAGATTACCGAATGTGGTACAAACGTCTTGCTTCGCTCGTGGTTATCGCTAGACTCCGATCTCTCCATTGGGCCATTGCTTTATACTGCACCGATACAATATGGCTGCCCGACCGCGTAGGCCGAATTTATTAGAATCAATTCGACACACCTGACTAATGACTGCCATAAAAAATTACAATACGCAATGGGCTTTTTTCTAATTACAAATTTTAAACAAAGTAAACAAAAGAAGTTCAAATGCGGAAAGGTAATAAAGTGTGCTTTTCTGGTATGCAGGTGTTATCTACTTTTGTCGGCGTGTACGTTGTAACAGTATATATGTAATATTAATATGTTTTATTGTTTATTCTCTATTGTTTTGTTTATTTTAGGTATATGTATTGTGTGATATTTATATAGCCTATTCATACATGTATTTAATTTGCACACCACCGTCATACACTTGTGAATCTCCCGTACATAAAATCCAAAGCCCGGGTTGTCTGGAAGAGATCGCTCTAAAGCGATAAGGCCGCCCATTGCTCCTTCTATTACTGCTTTATGTGACTACTGTAAATTGTTTATTTTTTGTGTATGTGGTGAACGATAAAGTGTTTTCTATTCTATTCTATTGTTTGTTTAATTTTTAGGTTCTACAAGAAATGCACGAGAAGTCGAAGGAGCTGTCATACATCAAAACTCCATACAAGTGCGAGAAATGCGTGAAAGGGTTCAATTTCGAAGACGTGTTAAGGAATCATAATGAAAAACATTGTATGGTAAGTGAGACCAGAGTGATTCCTTATATACTTACTACCCATAACATAAGTGTAAGTTGCTTAGCTTATAGATATACAATGTGTGCGTTTGTCTTATCGGCCGATTTAAAATTTGTTCTTATATAGTAGTAGGATTTGCCCGCGACTTCGTCCACACCTGACTTGAAATTCCCACGGGAATCGCGGGGATTTGAAAAGGAATGTAAGCTTTCGTTTTTGTGAATACTGTGTCGGAATGACGTAATTTTTATGGACACGAACAACTACAAACCGCTTCCGGGAAAATTCCTGCGGGATTCCCGGGATAAAAAATATCACACATTTTATTACATAAAATTTTCTATCACAGTGAAAAGGTCACGTTGGAATTCGATTTTTTTAAACCGGCCATTTTAAATTATTCCCGCGGGATTCCCATGATAAAAATGAGCGCAAATTATAGATCTAAGAATTTACTGTCGATCAGCGAAAACCCCATCGAAATCGAACCAGTAGTTTTTACATGAATCCTGAACAAAGAGACAAACAGACAAGAAATCTAAAAAAAATTGCATCATGTTCTCGTCCGTCGGTTATATCACAGATCATAGAAACAATAATCTGTGGTTTAGTGGAATATAGTGTATTACAGTTTTTTTTTTTAATAGCTTCAATGTACAGACACGGCATTTTTAGAATTTTATAATACTTATTACTAACTGACCCGGCAAACATTGTTGTGCCATTTAAATTATTTCTAGTAATTTTAAGAAGTTTAATTATTAAAGTACTAATATCTCTATTAAAAAATAGGTGTTGATCGTAGAAGGGTGAAAATTTGAAGTTGTATGTATTTTTCAATGCTAAATCATAATCTTATATATAAAAATCAATTGCTGTTCGTTAGTCTCGCTAAAACTCGAAAACGGCTGGACTGATTTGGCTAATTTTGGTTTTGAATTATTTGTGGAAGTCCAGGGAAGGTTTAAAAGGTGAGTAAATATGAAAAAAATTGACTCTGAGGCGGTACGAAGTTTGCCGGGTCAGCTAGTAAAATAGGGTCACCCTTAACATTTAGGGGTATAAAAAATAGATGTTGGCTGATTCTGAGACCTACCCGATATGCACACAAAATTTCATACAAATCCGTTCAGCCGGTTCGGAGGAGTTTGGTAACAAACACCGCGACACGAGTATTTTATATATTAGACAGGTTATAAATACTGTGTTAATTAGAAATTGTTTTATCGAGTAAATCTAGTTTTGATTGAAAATTTTCAGGAGAACGGCTCGTTCCAATGTAACATCTGTTATCAGTACTGCCCAAGCGCAGTGTCGTTAAGGGGTCACGTAAAATCTCATACGACTAGGTAAGTCATGTACCATTTAAAGCGTTTTGAATATTTTGGTCTGCCTATCCTAGCAGATGACAAGAAACTAACAGTTCACATCGGTGAATGATAAATGAAAAAAAACAACTGGGATTTATAGTTTCTGTGACAAGACATTACATTTCAAAAAATTGTGTGTGTGTTTGTATGGTTCGTATTTATTTCTGTGAGTATATGTGTATGATATTTCAGTGAACAATATAAACTGGTTTCTTCAGAGTTTCATGTAAGAAGCTATTGTCTTTTTTCTTTACCAGAAATACAACTTTATATTACACTTCCTATTTACGTTACTGTATAGTATACAGCAGGGGCTTGCCAAGCACAGCCCGCGACAGATAATAGCTTATTGTTGCTATGATAAGTTGGTTAAAAACAATGATATAAATAAAATTATTGAACCCCTGGTTATTTTTACGTTTATTTATGTAAGTATATTACGTAGAAAATTTAACTAAAACACAATAACTTACAAACAATTGAAATGAATGCTACTAATGATGTAAATCTTGTAAAAAATGATTATCAAGATTTATGTAAAAAAAATATTTTGGTCCCTGAAACTTACCGGAGTAACTGGTGTAGCCTTTGAAAATTACTGGCGTATTCGGTATGGCCCTTGGAACTTACTGGAGTAACCGGTATGGCCCTTGGAACTTACTGGGGTAACCGGTATGGCCCTTGGAACTTACTGAAGTAACCGGTATGGCCCTTGGAACTTACTGGAGTAACCGGTATGGCCCTCGGAACTTACTGAAGTAACCGGTATGGCTTTAAGGCTGAAAACTGTTAAAATGACTGGAGCATGAGCTTTTTAGAGTTACTTTTTTACTTCTATGCTACGATTTACAGATACAAATGCAAAGTTTGTTCAACAATACGTTTGTCGAGACAACACCTGTTAGAACATCACGCTATAACGCATACTGGGCAGCCGACGAGCTATAGTTGCGACACATGCTCATATACCACTAAGTAAGCTACATTATAGATAATATGTTGGTATTTTTATTATTAGAATTTATGTAAATAACAATGAAGAAATTAAACTGCAAGCTGTGTTTACCTGTAATTAGTTTTTACATCGCATTGTAAACTTTAGTCATAATACGTCTAGTAACTGATCAAATATACAAAACTGTTGGCGATTCTTAATAAAATAAAAAATATTTTTACGGGAAATTTAAATAAATTAATGGTTTGGACCCAACAATGGTATAGTTTATCTGCTTATGCCTCTCCTACATCTGGGATAATGTTAGTGTTAGTGACAGTTTGACGCAGATGTAGCATGCGTTATTTGTGATGCAAAATTGTTATTAATATAACTATAATCCATTGATATATGTAGTAATTATACATGTATTTATTCTAACTTGTTATGTTATATAACTATAATAATATTTTTCTTTCCTTTTATTATGTCTTTGTCTTATTAAGTATGCACTGTTTGCTACAACGCCATTAATTCTTCAAAAATAATATTTCTGCATAAAACTTGTAAAAATAGAACTTGAGATATAAATCGAATAAGAGAAATAAAGAATTTTTTTTTTGGTAGACGGGAGTTTCTAGCCGCTTCTTCTCCTTAACAGCAATAACACGTTGCGAAGCGGTGTACGTATACTAGGAAGTGAAATTAAATTTTAACTTGTAGCCGCAGACGCCCTATCGCCGAGGCGGCCGTTCTCAAATGGTCGGTTAGCGCGTGCTTCCAATCGGCCCCCGTGTTTCCCTCCGCCCATACCTCGCCTCGCCTCACCGCGACACGTGTAATCGTTCGAATGCGCTTATTATTATTAAATGTTATATTTTGTTTAGCAGCTTAATGTGTGATGTATTATAAAATATTAATCGGTATTTTTACCGAATAAATATGCATTCCTGAACTGCAATTCAAACATAACAGTCTTTCATTTCGACCTGAAGACCTCCAAAAACTTATATGTATGATCTTAAAAAAGTGTTCTCCAGTGGAACTTAATTTGAATAAAAACTTTTTAATTTGAATAGTTAACGACGCTAAACATTGAAAGATAACGTGTGTATATACGGTGTTATTTTTAACGCTATAAACAAGACCGATTTGGCCACGGTCACTTATACTGACACTATATTATACATTAGTATAAGTTTAGTATTCAAATTAGAACAAATTAATATAATACGTTATTCGTAAGGTACACCACAACACAAACATACATTCAATAAATGTCACACACAATAAAAAAAATAACCAATAAGCGTGTATACATTTTAAAAACTTTCTTAGAAATTAAGTTGTAAAAGGGTACGGAACTCGAGTCCGTAGAGTTGTTTAATAATAAAAAAATACTGACATTATCTTAATTTTTAAGTATGAAGAGTTCGTTGTGCAGTGTTATTGTGAAAATCCTGTGGTGTATTTTATTATATGTTTATGATAACAACTTGATGTGGAGCACCCCACGCATTCAAACTCTTCATATATAATTTTCATTTAATTCAAAAAAGTTCTACTGGGGTACACTTTTTAAAGGTCATACATATAAGTTAAAATTTAATTTTATTTCCTAGTCTATGTACTCCGCTTCGCAACGTATTATTGCTGTTAAGACGAAGCGGCAAGAAACTCTCCAGCAACACGTCTAGCTATAATTTGTTTTTCTTTATATTTCTTATTCTATTTATATCTCAAGTTCTTTTTTTATAAGTTTTATACAGAAGTATGTTACAGAATTACTTTTGAAGAATTAATGGAGTTGTAGCATACAGTGCATACTCAGCAAGACAAAGACACAATAGAATTTTAGTTTTTTTTTGTATATGTTTTTTATATAGGTATATTTATTTAATTTTACAGTAAACGCACAGTTATACAACGGCACGTAAGATCTCACACAATGAACCAACAACACGCTTGTCATGAATGTGGGAAACTCTTCAAAACGATCGACTCATTACGAATTCACGCTTCGTAAGTATATTTTTACTAGAGTTTACCGCGTGAACCTTTCCTGCGTACCTTTCGTTTGAAGAGCAGGCGGTACAGTTTACATTGTATTAAATTTTCTCTATTTGCCCCCGGAAGATTCACTTTATTTTATATTGCAAACTATCACTATACATAAATGACAAAACTTGACATAAACGAATTGAGTGAATTAGACGGATTGGACAAAGAAAAAATCACAAAATCCATCCTAGTTTCCGGGATAACCTTTACATAAATCTATCCCATTATCCGGGATGAAAAGTATCCCTTGGCCACCCTCGGTATTAAAATTACATATGTACCGAGTTTCAGCCAAATCGGTCACATAATCTTTCCATAAAAGCATAACAAACAGAGAGACAAATATATTTTTATCCAAGAAACTATCCCATATTTCGGGATAAAAATTGATATTAAAAATGTTTGTAATTTTTTTGTAAGTGGGTCCCTGAATGGTTTAGAATTTAGATTCACAATTTGGCCCGAGCTGTGGAGCCTTTTGTGTGTTTGAGCGAAGCTGCTTGAAAAAGTTAATTTTAATATATTATATTAGATATTGTTATTTATGGAGAAATAGTGTTTTCCGAATAATGAGGAGGGATGAAAGTCACGTGACAAAAAGAATGATAAACTTTAAGATGGATGGGTACAAATGTAAAGGTAGACCAAAAAAAGATGGATGGATTGTGTGAAGGATGATATGATGATATGTGGTGTGACAGAAGATGTATGTCAGAGTAGAGGAGTGTGGAAGGAAAAGACATATTGTGCCGACCCCAAATAATTGGGATATGGTGAAAGAAAAGAGAGAGTGTTTTCCGAATAAGTTCGTAAATGTAGGTAATATTTTTTTGGTTAGGCGACACGAGAAAACGCGTTGTTACGAATGCGATAAATGCGAGAAGGCATTCTCGTACCCTTGCCTACTGCGGAAACACGCGACGAGCTCCCATCATTCGGACAAGCACTACTGCGTAGAATGCGACGTCACGTTCAAATCCTTTGTGAGTATTGTTTCTCTCTTTTTAATCGAGCCTTTCCCGCCATTTTATCGTAAGCGACATTTAGCATCTAAGTATATTTCATGCTGCAAAAGGTATTATTGTTTTAAGAATTTCAGTTTTTTATTCCCTAGGATCAAATCTGATTAAAACTGAAGGTCTTGAAACAAAATAATAGTTTAAAATGCCTTTTGCAATAAAAAATATACTTGGTTTCAAATGTCTATCTTATATTAATATATAAAGCTGAAGAGTTTGTTTGTTTGATTGAACGCGCTAATCTCAGGAACTACTGGTCCGATTGAAAAATTCTTTCAGCGTTAGATAGCCCATTTATCGAGGAAGGCTATAGGCTATATATCATCACGCTAAGACCAATAGGAGCGGAGCACCAATGACGAATGTTTCAAAATCGGGGGGTTATGAAAACAAATTCCACGCGGACGACGTCGTGGGCACGGCTAGTCTCAAATACGACGGTATGGCTGACACATCCCATAGAACAGGTGAAACTTTATGGGGAATCTTTTTATGTACGTGCCACTTTTTCTAAAGAAATGTTCAATAGACGCGCCGTCAAAGAATTTTATTTTCTTGATTATTGGGAAAGTAATAATCCATCTATATACTATACTATACATTTACAAATCTGTAAATGGTTCGGGATTATATAATGCGTTTATAAATGTGGAAAAAATCTAGAGGGCTAATCCAGACCAGCAGATTCCGAAAATGCAATTTTTAGAATTTTTGTTTGTCTGTCTGTCTGTTGAGCATCACGTGAGAACTACTCAACGGATTTAAATTAAACTCGATATAGAGCTAGCTTACATCCCGGGACGTAACTTAGGATACTTTTTATCCCGATAAATAGCGAAAAAGATGACGCTGCGATCGCATCTTTTTTGGAAACTACTGAATGTAAATGAATGGAGCTCGACATAGTACTGGCTTATAACCAGAGTTAACACTTAGGATACATTTTATCTCGATAACTGAGACTCTCTTTTAAGAGAGCAGCAGCGCATTTGTAGCACCTTCGGTGTTGCAAATGTCCATAGGCGACGGTAACCACTTTCCATCAAGTGGGCCGTCTGCCTGTCTGCTGAACTCCTGCAATAAAAAAAATGTTGTCGTTTATCATAAAATAGACAGATTAGCTAAATAGATGGCGGTACAATCTTATTTTTCAATTTTTTTTAAATTTATTGATGTACAAAACAAATTACAATAATTACAAATCCATACGACTAAAATGTAAAGAAAAAATTTAAAAAGAAACACGTAAAGGAAACAAGTCATGCATTATTTTATTATTAATTATTTTATTTTTTCCTTTTTCTTTGTTGCATAATAATTATAGATAATTAATGAATTTCCTTTGAGTCAGGTTGCCTGGAAGAGATCGCTTTTAGCGATAAAGCCGCCTTTTGTTTTGCCAAGTAACTATTGTCTTGTTGTGCATTTTTGTAATTTTTGTTTTGGTGGACAATAAAGTGTTTGTTGTCTATGTCTGAGTCTATATTACTTGAAATCAACTTGGGGAGTTTTTGGCGGGAATCGAAAGAGATGTTGTACTGTGCAGTTTTATTTTCTAAAAATGTGTATAACTACTCTAAAATGAACAATAGTTGTAGGATATTTATAGTTTTTGAGTAGTAATTATGTGTTTTTGTGAGAAATGTGAACTGTATAGCCAAATGTGGCCTTTCGAGTTTTCACAAGAACTGTGTTGGATGGCGTCGATTATAGCCCACAATACAACTGCGCCTGGCTTAAAGGCCTAGTTGCCAAGCCATAAACATATAAAAAAAATCAGCTTGGCTTCGATTCAAGTCTATGTTTTGCTGGGCAGCTGTTTAGACTATATGGATTTAGTTTCTTTGTAAATTAAAGATTTAGGTCTAATATATTGTTACGAGTTACGGGACTCGAATTATAATGCCGTTGGAATTATTATAGAGTTAATTAGAACTATACAAACAAACACGTATAACACAGGTACAAATATAACCAAACACAAAAAGTCCAAACGTAATGCAGAAGGTCGTAACTCAATAAAACGCGCAAAGTCCGTCACTTATTAGATTTCCGATTGTAGTACATACGTCTTGCTTCGCTCATGGTCCTCGCTCGACTAATCCTTCCTCAATCGGGCCATTGCTTTATACTGCACAAATGCAAATATGTCTGCCCGGCAAGCGTCGACGCAATTTCCTAGAAATCGTAATCCGCACACCTGGCTAATTATGCCTGCAAATGGCCATAAAAAAGTACAATAGGCTGTTCTCCACATTAACCAATAAATAAGTAAACAAAAGAAGACAATCATAAAATAATTACAATGAGTTCAAATGCCGACAGGTAATAAAATATGTTTTTATAGATATGCAGGTGGATTTTGTTTTTGTCGGAACTTAAGTTGTAACAATATATAAAAAACCTAATTTAGTTTTTATGCGAGTGACATAGAGTTTTTCATGCGCCATAGCCGCGGGAAAAACTCTAGTACTTAATAATAATAAAACTTTTCAGCAGTGATCACGGACGACTAAGATGTTAAATGTCAGTGACTAATATTGAAGTTTTTTTTTAGCCTCCCGCCAATTTATCATTATATTATTAATACGTGAAGCAAAAACTTTGTCAAAAAAGTGTGTTGTGAAGCAAAAAAGGGTCTTTTTACGAAAATTGCGCGGACGGAGGAGTATGAAATTTGGCACACTTATAGTTTATATAGAAGGAGCAGAATGTTAATATTTATTTTAAATTATGCATAAAAATACATTAAATCAATAAAAATACATAACACACACTACCATGTATTTGACACACACAAAGTCAAATTATCAGTGTAGCTTTGGCGACATCTATGATTATAGAAGTATAGACTTTGACAACAGAACCTTAATAATGTTCAAACTTATAATTTAATTCAATTATGGTCAAATTTCGATCAATAGTTCAATTTAATTATTTAGTTTTAATTTTTGTTTTGTGGTTATTATTTACTATATAGGAGCCTAGTCTATTTAACCACCGATTCGCACCATGTTGCGGCCTGAAGAGAAGTGGCCGAAACGTCCGAAAAAAATGAAATTAAATACCCGGCTTAAAACCGTTAAAATGCAGTTCTATTATGAATACTAGTCGCGAAAACTGAAAGAAAACAAGTTGGATAAAGTTAGACACATTTTTGGATTACAGGAGAGTTTAAGGTTGCATTTCAAACGGGCGAAGAAACATCGAGACGAATCTTCATACAAGTGAGTATAACCCACAGACAATCATGTGTTTTTTTATTACTTTTGGTCTTTAAATTGTCTGTGATCCTTTTTAACCCCTTAACAATATAATAATAATAATAATTCTTATTCCCTACAATAGTCCTACACAGACCGGGGCTTGTGCTTGGATGTGTTTTTATATGGCGTAAACAGCGACAATCGCCGGTCAGTGTCACGCCACATTTACATTAAAGTCAAGGGGCCTCTACATGTTGGCCTTCCCATGGCCCCACGCAAGCCCTCCAAAAGTCCGGGACATTTTTATGGCCCGTGGTCTTTAAAGACACACATTATAATAATAATAAGATACAATTATAATAATAAATAGATTTTATTCTGACCAAAATTACATTTTCATTTTGTCTTAAAATTAAGACTGTTTGGGTACTAACACCTAAACTAGGCCAAGCCTATCTCTTAGGTGTTAGTCCCTTCCAGCGGTTTAAGAACTATGATGTGAGAACCTAACAATTTAAGTACAAGTACTCAAATATAGTAATTCAGTATAGCAAAAAGTTACAACGAGAAATAAATAAGTTAAAAGGTAGATTCAAATTATTTTAAAGCGTGTGATAAGTACGTATATAATTGTCAGTAGGACGAAAACACTGCATATTGGGGACTTAGGAACATTTACGATTTAATGACTTTGATTTGTTGCAAAAAGAGTAGTTTTAGGTTTTATATTGTTGATACATCATATGAAAGTTATATTAACTGCATACAAAACCAAATAATCCACAGCCGGGTGGTAGGGTATTTGCCCGTCTGGATGGCTACCACCTCAGATTTAAAGTATGCCATAACGACCTTGAGTTGTGTTCCAGCATCAGTGGCCAGGTTTCAGTCTCTCTTTAGAGAGCGGCAGCGCATTTGTAGCACCTTCGATGTTGCAAATGTTATGGCGATGGTAACCGCTTTCCATCAGATGGGCCGTCTGCTGAACTCATGCAATAAAAAAATGAGTTCAACAATCAACGATATTTGTGGCTACTGAATATTTAACTAAAGTGTAAATATGGGTGGACCCAAAATGGGCGTTATCCTTTGATCTGAGTTCATAAAAAAGGTGATTTTCAATCTAATTTTTTGGAATTTAATGACACTATATCCGAATTCGTTTAAGATACAAATGCCCACATTGTCCGGAGGTGTTCTTCACCAGTTCCTCCCTTTCGGCCCACCTGACCTCGGTCCATGGGGAGGCGAAGCGCCACGGCTGTGGGGAATGTCCCAAGTGGTTCAGTAGTAAGGAGGCCTTGAGGTCCCACCACTGGAAGGTCCACGATTCGAAAGGGTCCAGGGAGATCAGATGCGATATGTGTCAGAGGATTTTTCATGTGAGTTATAATAATAACAATAATAATGGGCATAAAGGACACACATTGTATATCTCTAAGTTAAACAAGTAACGCTTGTATTATGTGTGATATACATGCGAGACGCCCAGTGTTAAAGCGCCGGTAAATCTATAGACATTTGATACACGAATTTTAAGTATCGGGATGGTTGAGTGGAGAGGGGGGAGGCATACTTACCCTTACTACAACGCCTATTGTCCGGAGATCTTGAAATATTATTTTTGTAATAGACATAACCTTATTTATTTTTCCATAATATTGCACTTATATCATAAGTCCAAAGTTGAACGATCCATTCAAAGTCCAAAAGAAAGCCAGCAATCAACGGAAAAAGTAGCAAAACAGCGTCAGACATAATTTATTTTTAGAAAAAACGCAACAGACCACTTTCGCGCACACTACAAGAGTAACCATGAATATATTCAAAATAAAGACGAAATTATAAATCGTGTATATAACATAAATAGTAAAAGGTTAAAAGTCGTTTCTGACACTCGCCGGCCACTACCGCGGTACGCTCGCTCGACTCGTGCGCTTTATCTTAAGCTAATCTATCCTAAATCACTGTTCTAATCACTAGTCCCGACTTTTCACCATCCATCACAATAATATTAGTGAAAAAATAGGTGACCAAAAATTAATATACCAAGGACCCTGGACTATAGGGGTTGCAGAAAGGGTAAGTAT
This sequence comes from Dendrolimus houi, assembly GCA_039645545.1. Taxonomy (NCBI): domain Eukaryota; kingdom Metazoa; phylum Arthropoda; class Insecta; order Lepidoptera; family Lasiocampidae; genus Dendrolimus; species Dendrolimus houi. Next base: position 3,689,128 of record CM077146.1, read on the forward strand.
ACCTTCCCTCCCTCCCTTCCCCTTTCATCGCGTAGTTTTCCTTCACGGTTGTTAGCATGTGATAATTGTAACAATGTGTATATTAGGTTAGAAAACTACCTAAGTGCTGCATGCGTTCTGGCCAGGATTTGAAACGGTGCCTTTTGAGTTTGGGACGCGTGCGCTGGCCATTACGCTACCACGACTATATAGAAAACTAGCTGCGCCACGCGGTCTCATCCGCGTAGTGATGGAAAATCGTTATATTTTGGATAATTCAGACTATATCTTTATAAATTACTAGCTTCTGCCCGCGACTTCGTCCACGTGGAATAGTTAAAAAAAAGTAAGTTGAAAAATCCCCCCGATTTTGAAACATTCTTCATTGGTGCTCCGCTCCTATTGGTCTTAGCGTGATGATATATAAGCCTTCCTCGACAAATGGGCTATCTAACACTGAAAGAATTTTTCAAATCAGACCAGTACTTTCTGAGATTAGCGCGTTCAAGCAAACAAACAAACAAACTCTTTAGCTTTGTATATTAGTATAGATAGCCTATGTATTGTTCTGATGTGTAAGCTATATTATTGTAAAGTTTCATCAAAATCCATTCGGTAGTTTTTGCGTGAAAGAGTAACAAACATACATACATTCTTACAAACTTTGGTGTTTATAATATTAGTAGGATTATGTATAGATAAAACATGTACTTTTTAGCGTAAGAGCGTATTGAAAGTCCACATGCGCACTCATACGGGCGAGAGGCCGCACTCTTGCGAGTGCGGGGCGGCGTTCGCTCAGCGCGCCACCTTGCGGGCGCATCGCAACGCCAAACATCACAAGGTATGTACTTATTTATTTTACCCGGGGCCCAATTCTACTACAGTAGCATCTCGATATCTCGAATTTCAATGGAAATGCAAACAACTTCGACTTAAGAAGAAGTTCCGAGATATGAAGTATTTGATGGCTAAAATTTCGACTTAAGAAGGCGCGTCTTAAGACTCATGTTGTTGCTAGTTAGCGGCCAAATACTGATCGAAAAAACAAATTTAGATTTGTTCATAACCTTGTGGTGTACACAGCTGTATGACTTAGAAAGTTTAATGAATGGATTCATTCATTGCACATTCCTGTTCGACTTTATTGTTTCGAGTTCGGGGAATTGAATTCCAAGTAAGACGTCATTATGTTCGACTACCTTCGACTTACAGTCTGATTTTAGAAATTCGATTTATCGAGTATAAATATGTGCTAAAATGCCTATACAGGTAAATAACATTTCGTTCAAGTTACAAAGTCAAGTCAAGTCAAAGTATTTGGAGGTTTAGTGGAAGGGAACGGCATTTTTTTTTTCGACTTAACAAGATTCCACTGTATGACTATAACGTCAAAATCATAGGTTTCCCCTTCCCTTTTTCGGTATTCTGTTAATCCTAACATGCTACGCTATCCATATAAATATTTATAACTGAAAATTCGTTAAATAAATGTTTAAAAATTTTGGTATCTTTTAATATTCGTTTTGGCTAACGCCATTTCTGCTAAAGGTAATACCATTTTTTTATAATATAATTCTGCCGCGACGATATTATAAATAAGATGTTGTGAATTTAGTAGAATACGATTTTTTTATACTATGGCAATGGAATCGTACTTTGATGTACGTACATATCTGCGCAACGCCATGATACATCTGGTATATAACAGGGGTCACCAAACTACGGGCCGCATGCCGAATCCGGCACGCCAGTGTCATGAACCGGGCCCGCGGCATATTGTTAATCGGTTTTATTTGCTTGCTAGGTAAAGTTTAATGACAAATAATGTAAATTAATCCCGCTAACATTCTTGAAACTAGAAAACACACTGAGATATATGTAAAAAAAAATGGTTTTAGCTTTTAGGACCAACTGGAGTAACCGGTATGGCCCTTGGAACTTACTGGAGTAACCTGTATGGCCCTTGGAACATACTGGAGTAACCGGTATGGCCCTTGGAACATACTGGAGTAACCAGTATGACCCTTCGAACTTCTGGGAGTAACCAGTATGGACCTAAAACTGGAAAGTTTGAAGACGCATGGTCTAGAGTATGCCGCCGTAACAATCTTGTGTTACAGCGTCAATACCTAGATTCCAATCTCTCCCTTAAAGGCCGACAGCACATTGGCGTTACAAATGTCCATAGGCGACGGTAATAACTTTCCATCAAAAAATCAACACACATGGCACTAGTTAAGATAATACATATAGGTATAGACATAAGGTACACACTGCACATGCACTTCCTCACAACACCAGCATGTAACAGATACACTCTACATTAGTATAAGTTTAGTATTAAAATTAGAATAAATTAATATAATAAGTTATTCGTAACGTACACCACGACACATATGATTGAATAAATGTCTCAGACAAAAACAAGAATTACCAAGAAGCGTGTATAATATTTAAAACTTTCTTCAAAATTAAGTTATAAAAACGGGTACGGAACTCGAGTCCGTAGAATTGTTAAAAATAAAAAAACCACTTTCCATCAAGTGGGTCGTCAGCTTGCCTGATGTACTTCAGCAAAAAACAATAATCATAATCGTATCGATCGTAGTAGGTGGAGATCCATCGTCTCTGCCTACCCCCATGAGAAACATGCGTGACAATATGTTTTGTTAATAGCATTTGTTACTAGTAGCGCCACCTACTCTGCATGTATTAGTGGCTCCATCTATTACACCGGCACCCAAAAAATAAAAGTGGTCTGTACTTTTGACCAGACCCGTCCATACACCCTCAAACCTCAAAAATTTGAGGGTGTATGGACCAAACTCACCCAGATTCGGATTCAGCGCATCGAAATACACATAACAATAGATAGTCTAGTCTGATCAAAAGTACAGGTCAATTTTTTTGTGGGCCAGTATTATTAAAGAATAGGGGAATTTCCTACATAAGATGTTAATGATAGAGTTGCCAGATGTAAATTGTTTGTTGCTAAAGCTATGCTAATGACAGGGCGTTCCACTAGTAGCTTACAACGCCCAAAATGCTCCGCTAGCCGTTTCACAAGGCGACCGCGGTCGTTGTGGTCGTGGCGAAAACGTCACTAATGACGTCATTTTCGATCACACAACGACCCATATCAAGAGGTGGGTCGAGTAACCGTTCCACTTGGGTTTACGATTGTAACGCCGGCAAGCAAGTGGTACGAAATAAATCGCGGTCGTGAATTTGGTCGTTGTGAGTCCCTAATGGAACGTAGCATGAAATGATTGTGCTAAAATCAATGGCTGTTTTGCCAACTAACCGAGTACGGTGCTAAACGAGTACTGATGAATGTTCAGACTAGTATTTGCTGTTGACATTTGATAATACGTGTAGTAACTAATCAAAATAAATTGTAATTATTTATATTTTAAAATAATGAAGGTACTTTTATATTGCAGCACTGCATAAATACTGCAAACCCGCTGTGTATCGGGCAGTCTTCGTTCAAAACTCGAATCAAACAGTTCTCCAAGTTGTTTTGCTGTATAATTCCCCCACTAACGGTATATATGTATTATGTTTACAGATTCAAAATGATCTTATAACCAGCGAGATGGCAATTCCGATCATGCCACATGAAACTTAGTACAATTAGGATAAAAAATAAGAATTTGGAACACTGACAGTTGGGCTGGATTGGGCGAAGAACTGTCCAGACATTTCTGCGTAGATACTTGGACGTCGTAAAAACTTGTACAATAATACTTCTTTTATGATATCTGACAACAAAAACATAGACCTAGCTGAAAGGTAGTGAAATTTGACTATGAAATGTCAAAAATGAAATAAAAGATTTATATAAACCATAATAATTTGTTTTATTTAAAAAATAAACTCTTATATTAGTAACGCACCATATTTTATAAATAACAATAATTTAGTTCAAATTTTTAGTTCATTGGATAAAAGTTACTTGTAACTTAAATCGTAATCTGACATAAGGAGCTGTCTAAATGCAGTTCGCTATCTCGCTTGTGCATTACCACATTTGTGAAGATATAGGTACGTTCCACATGAAGCACACAACGACCACACTTTTTCCCGGTTACACTTACTTGCAGGCGTTATAATCGTAAACCAGTGAAACGGATTATTCGATCCACTTCTTGACAGGGGTTGTTGTGAGCGCTGTGTGATCGAAAAAGATGACGTCATTAGTCGTTTTAGCTACGACCGTAGTAAGGACCGCGGTCGCTATATGGAACGGTTGAAGGAGCATTTTGGGCATTGAGTCACAAGTGGAACGTAGCCATAATTGACAGATTTGACTTACGCCAAATACGTATTGCACAAATCTCAACAATAATAATAAAATTAAGAATGTTTCACATAAAGGTTACACTTTACGTTAGTGGTCACTGAATTTTAAGTATTTAATTGATTAATTAATTAAATTTAATTGATGGGGGAAGAATACTTCTCCCTTCTGCAACCCCCATGTCTAGAATACGTGTAGTTTTTGAGATATTTTTTTTTGTTCGTTCCTTTCGTTATATTGTGACAATGGTGACCAGTCTGTTCTGGTTCTTCGGTTTGGTTGGTAGGTTAGAAGTTGGTTAAAAAAGTGGTAATGCGAACGAGACAACGGACTCTATTTATGTAGTCCATTAAATTGAGCCCTGTATTTGTATGAATGAGGTCTTACCCCCAAGAGAACCTGTGTCATTCCTTTCTCATACATTTTCTCTTCTCCAATACGATCATTGTTTTCAAAGCATTTGCTATAACATACCTCAACTCTTGAAATTTAGGTATTGACAATCTAAAACTTCGTGTCTGTCCGTCTGTCAGTTCTAATATAAGAATAACATAAGTGTTGCGATAAAGAATTTCCTTTTTTCCTTGATCACTTGGATTTTCCGATGTTATGTTAGATTGGCTGAAAAAAGTAGAATATATACAACAATAAGTTCTCGAAAATAGTCATAGGACACTTTACTGGGATCGATCTTATCCGTGCAGGAACGGAGAAAGAATACAATTTCCTGCATTGGGGCGGCCTGTCGTAAGAAGCGACAAAACAACCCACAGCCAGGTGGTAGGGCATTTGCCCGACTGGACGGCTACCACCCCTGGTCTAGTGTATGTCGCTATAACAACCTTGAGTTGTGTTCCGGCATTAGTGACCGGGTTCCAGTCTCCCTTAAGAGAGCAGCAGCGCATTTATAGCACCTTTGGCGTTGCAAATGTCGATAGGCGATGGTAAACGCTTCCCATCAAGTCTGGTCTGCCTGTCTGCTGAACAAATAAAATAAAAAAAAACTATTATCACACACAGGACAATTGTTGCCAATAAACCTACATTGTGATACTAGATTGATCTGTGAGATATAAGATGGTCATTGATCTAAGTATTCTACATGACATGTAATCTCATAAAAGCAGAAAGTAATAAATTGATTAAAACTACATTATAATGTTTTTAAACAGGTCATTTTTTTTATTCCGACGATTCGGCCATTATTCAGTAGCTGTGATCACCACAGACCAAACATGTCAAGTGTCAATGAGTAATTTTAAACTTATTATTTTACCTACCCCCATGCTACAACATGCTGTGAAGCGGTGGTAAAGTAGATTAGGCTCCCATAACCTAAATAATAACCATAAACCAAAAATTAAAATGAAAACAAGTTCGGGGTAGGCAAAATAATCTTTAATATTACTCATTGACACTTAATATGTTTATCTTCTGTGATCAGACGAACCATTTAATCTGATGCCAACCGCACCGCTCGCCATCGACGGACATCCCCATTTCTTTGAGCTCCCACGCTCAACTATGCCACTGGTTCTCTAGAACATTTATTCGGTGTACAAGAATGATCTGGAGGGAACTTTCCCGCCGCGGTTTACCCTTTGCGCTATGACATGGGATTTTTTAAGGGCGTTATAAAATTTCTTAGCGGTCGGCAACGCGTTGGTGACATCCCTGGAGTTGCAAACGGCTATAGGCGACGGTAATCATTTTCCATCAATAGCTTCAGACAATAAAAGAAATCAGAGTTACTGAAAAGTGGCCGAAAGATCAACATAAATTCAAAATAAAATTTTGTGCATAAAACCGTTAAAACATCATTTCATTTATACCTTAATGAGACATCTATCCTCCACTGTAGACTCGCTAACCCAGGTTTCATTTTCAAATGTCTAGGAACATTTACATACATTTGGTCTGTACATAACAATGTTGATAGCTCTGTGATACACTCTGGTGAAAATCTGAAATTTCATCAATTGAAAATATTTATTTATTTTTAAAAGAAGAGTTAAAGAACACTATCTGTCCTAATTAACTGATATATATGTATATGTATTTTATATATGTATATACTAGGTATGTATAGATATATGTGTAAGTAAGTTTATGTATGTATATATCCGTATTTAGTTTATAATGTAATATTTATTTGCAACAAGTACTTTTATGTAATAACTTGAATGTACACAAATTCTGACTCTTGTTTTCTCACTCTTACTAGACCCATAGGTTTGCTGGAAGAAAACTCTAGGGTTAAGCTCGCCTTTGTCCATCACCACTACTTTGTAGTTTTATTTGTCTATTTTGTGTACAATAAAGAATAAACAAAATATTTATTTATTAAGAAACACATGCACAATTTGTAGTCTGTTGCTGGGATCTTCTTTTAGACAAATTTTAATTGTATCAGAATATCCCATTCTTCTGTAACTTAAATATTACATTGTACAGTAATTAAAAGTACTTCATTTCTAAATTTTGACAGCCTCTATGGTTGAGTGGGCTAAACCTTCGACGGTATACCTCACTGCAATGCAGAGGCTCCAGGTTTGATTCCGAATTTCAGAAATGTATTTTCTCCATTATTTACTATGGTCTGGGTGTCTGGGATCGGCCCCAGAGTAGTCCGTTGTATATTACCCATAATACAAGCATAACTTGCTTAATTTGGGCATATACAATATGTGTGTTTGTATGCCGAAAGTTTTTTCATACTATAGAAGACATAACACTGATATTAGAAATATTGCATTATACATGTGTATTGTAGTTAAAATTAGTTAATGTTTCCTCAAAGAAAACACATTTATTCTAAGTGATAATAGATATAGCTGTTGAAATCATCCATCCAGGCATCCATGAAACTATAACAATTCACTTACAAATTGACTTGTTCTATACATACAATTTTTCACAAGTGACAAAGGACATAAAATCACCTCATGACATAACAATGAGGTTTAATCTACAATGATGTTACAAATATAGGCCTTTTCATGCATGACATGAGATGCAACATTGTTTTTAATTAGTATTGATGTTACATATTAACAGATAACATATGTACAATACTGTGGTTATTCATTAATGGAGTTATTTTTAACACTTTAAATAAGATGCATTCAGACACAGTCAATATCTTAAACATTATTGTAGGTGCAGAGCAGCCCATGCCATAAGTAATTTAACTTAAGACATTCTAAACAATTTTGACATTAGTGCTCTTTATGTTGTTTTTATGAGTGGTTTTTATTCAGAAGTATAGTCAACATGTGATACCTAAATAGAGTTCACTATCTCACTCACTCATTACCACATTTTTATTGTATATACACACTTGTATAGGGTGCAGTATAGATATAGGGTGCATTTATTTATTATAAACAGATCCAAACTTTTTAAATATAGGTTCGAGACTAAAGCTTAGCACTCATGGTTTTTTTATATATAATATAACTAGCCTCTGCCTGCGACTTCGCCTGCGTGGAATAGTTAAAAATACCCTCCCGATTTTAAAACTTTCTTCATTGGTGCTCAGCTCCTATTGGTCTTAGTGTGATGATATAGCATAATTGTTTTTTAATGTATAAATTGTTTTATTGTATGATGATGATACTGGCAATATCTATACTTAATTAGGTGCATAAGTTGTATAATAAGCTGTTTAAGTAATTAAAGTTTTAACTATCCCATGGGAACTCTTAAATTTTTCAGGATCAAAAGTATCCTATTTGTTGACCAGAGATATAAGCTACCACCATACAAAATTTAATTTAAATCGGTCTAGTCGTTTTGGAGATTAGCCGGTACAAACAGACAGACAAACAAAGAAGCAAAACATTAAAAAAAACTAAATTAATTCTATTTCACTTCTTACATCCCCCTGACTCAGTTTTTAGCATTTTTTTTCATTGTACAGAAACTTGACCTCTACAATTTTATTATATGTATAGATATATATAGATAACAGGCCATAAATGTCCCACAGCTGGGCTCGGGCCTCCCGTTATAAGGGGACCGGACAGCAATGTGCCATGCTTGTCCAAGACAACTTGGCAAGTTTGACACATCGGTTATCCCGATATGCAGACAATGTTTTCCATCACTGTTGTTAACATGTGGTATGTGTAACAATATTCACATTAGTCAGAAAACTGCCTAAGTGGTGAAAGCATTCCGGCCAAGACCGAACCCATGCCATTTGGGTTTGTGACGTGTGCACTAGCCATTATGCTACCACATGTTTTTTTATAGTCACCCAAAATTTACTTTGTATCTTAAATAATAAACAAATGTGCGCTATGGGTGTGGTATAGATATATGGCACATTTATTTATTATTTGAGATATAAATTTAAATTTGGGTGGTTATAAAAAAATAACCACGAAGGCAAACGCACTGGCCTTAACCTTCTAACCTATATTAAAAAATATCTGATCTGTTCATAATATATAAATGTGCCATATAACTATACCCCACCCGTTCCCTATAACTATACCACACACAATATATAAATTGACAGAATTTACTTAAGAAAAATCTGTATAACACAAATCTCAACAATAATATTACAATTGTTTCACAAAAAAATCATTTTAATTCAGACAAGATTTTGTATAACAAAAAACAAAAGAAGATAGGATACTCAAAATATTCAAACTCTCACTCATGGTATGAAACACTATTAAGTCAAGGCTGACCCTTTCACACTGATATTCTGGATATGCATGGTATCACATTGAGCCGGCGTTAAAGGTAGTAATAAAATAATAAAAATGAAATACCTATTTATAACAAAATTCCCTATACTTACTTCAATCCCTCCAAAAACAACTGGACGTCGCCCTGCTCCCATGGTACTTTGGTAGCAGATCTCAGTCTTGCCAAGTGACGTACAACAGCTCTCACTGCAGCAAATTTATCTGCGTTCATAAGACTTGATGTTCTACTGTCGGGCTTGCCTTCCAGCTCTTTCAGGGCCACTTTAACATAGGAGGGTAGAAGATTCGATTTAAACACAAGAGATCAATATTTACCCTAGGAGAAAGATTAATAAATCTAGCTAGTCTATATAAACTTTTAATTATTTTCTAGTTAATTAAACTGCAAAAGAAAGATGTTACTTACATAGGAGGAAAGGTTTTATTTCGTATTTTTGTATCTCTGGTGTGATATATGATATATTGACCCATTGTGAAGGATTTTCAGTTAATAATTCTAAATGTTCAGTCATTTTTTTATTTTACAAGTATTGGTAAATCAAATCCAACTAAAGCAAATTCAAATAAAAACAACAATTTTACACGAATATAAAATAAAAACACGAATTTTGATAAATTGACAAACTGTCAATATCATACTGTTAGCATACCACAGGCTATAACGATCAACGAAAGCTCATGGCTCAGATCATCTGATTTTAGCGTTAATAAATTATGTATGTCAAGAAAAACAATTTTCTTTGTTTTTGTTGGCACTGTTGCTTGGTCATACACAAATAAAAACCTCGAACATACGTTCGGAAACATCTCTTTATAAAAAGGTAGTAAAGTTGGGAATAGTACCCTGGGCGTTTATTTGACGAAATTGAATTTGGTGCTGGGCTTTATTGATTATTTCATTAAAGTACTTTTATAAGCACCGTGGGCGCTAGGAGATTGAAAGTTATTTGTCAGGGCTCAGGATCGTTGATTCGTTGCAAGTGGAGATCCATGCTTCCATAGTCTCTGCCTACCCCCCATGGGAAACGGGCGTGATAATATGTATATATATAGTCTACATATTTAAACGTTAAATAACCGATATTTTAATCGACTAAAACGTAAACGATTAATAACTTTCATATCGGTTTTTCGTTTATAACTTAGCACCTAAGCGCTTTAGCACAACATTAACTTTAATGGCGGACGCTTGTTTGGCGTTGCTTTTTTAGCGTATTATTTAATCATCTTTATACGAAGTTAATCAGTAATTAATATATCGATCTAATTTTCGTGTTTGAATTTCACTTATATATAACATGGCTGCAATACAAGGTCCTCCAGGAAGTAAACCATGGCCGGGACGCCCCGGTCTACAGCACCAAAACAGCCAGCAACTGAACCAAAATTTAACATTAAATAGGACAATAAATCTATATCCCCTAACAAATTACACATTTGGAACGAAGGAACCATTGTTTGAAAAAGATGCATCGGTTCCTGCTCGCTTCCAAAGAATGAGAGAAGAGTTTGTTAAGATCGGAATGAGGAGGTAAGGTTATGTTCTGAATTATTTAAAAACAATTAGTCTACGTTAATTTTAATTTTCCTCTTTAGATTAGTTGAAGAAGCTGTGTAGTAAATAGTTTTGTGTATAAACCTGTCCATTGTTTAATTTTTTTTTATTATTTTTAAAATCTACCACTTCTAATATTTTCCGCAATTTCTACCACATACTTCAAACGACTTGTACAGCCTGTACCTTGCCACCTTTAGGTTTAATATAAAAAAAAACAAATTCATGAGTTGTTGACGGCATATCATGCTAAAGCTCCAACATCGACCATCTCTCTGTCTTCCATGTCATTGTCAATATGAACACTAGAATATTCAATAATATAATTCAAATCACTTTCACAGTCAGGTTAAAAAAATTCCTTCCTTGAAAAAATATCATCAGATATTATTTGATATTTTTTCAAAGAAGGTGCTGCAATGCTTTCCATCTTGCAATTCACAAGTTTTCATTGCATTTGTTGTCTGTGACAATCTCTCATTTCTCATTATTATTAAACATTGATGTAGCTACTGATTTGGTGTGAGAACTGATTTCATAATGTTCAGTCGGGATTATTAAAGTCACCACTGACTCAGTAGTGCTGTACTGACTTGAAATCAATTTCTACATGATACCAGTATGAAGTCAGCACTGGATACCTTTAAATATGAAGTCAGTCAGTAGCTGAATCAATATAAATCAGTTTTTAGCCTGTTAATTTTGACGGCCTCTGTGGTTGAGCGGGCTAAGCCTTTGCCGGCTTACCTCACTGCAATGCAGATGCTCCGGGTTCGATTCCTGGTATAGTAAATTTCGGAAACATATTTTCTCCATTATTTACTATGGTCTGGGTGTCTGGGATCGGCCCCAGAGTGGTCCGTTGTATATTACCCATAACACAAGCGTAACTTGCTTAATTTGGGGATATACAGTGTGTGTGTTTGTCTGCCGATTTATTTTATTATTTATTTAATATAATTTGATAATTTTTGTTTATTATTTAAGGGTTATTCTGGTTTAGAAGCCTGAATTTTAGGTGTTTTTTTCGGTCACTATAAACAAACAACAAATATTTCTATTCATTTTTTTATAAGTTTTTTATTGATATTCAAATAGTACAAAACATTAATAAAATTTAAAAAAATATATAAAACTGCAGACCTGCAAATTGGGGACTGATTAAAAAAATGCCACATCTTGGTGTGCAGGATATCAATCCTTCCAGTGACCTGAAATGGACAACAATTTATAGTTCTTAAAGAGGAAGAGGAGGTCCTTTTTTTATCAAGACCGAAAAAACACCTAAAATTCGGGCTTCTAAACCAGAATACCCCCTTAATGTAGCCATGGTTGTCAAGTTATGGTACTGCCATTTCTTGTTCATACCTCAATACTGGGGATGTGCCGAAATTTGTTTTACATTCAGTCTGACCGCATTTCGGTGGCTTGAGCCGAATTCGGTGGCATTCAGCTGAAATTTGGTTTTTATGCTGAACAAATGTTCAGAAGAAAAAAGTAAAATACTTACATGCACCATTATGAATAAAATTAAAAAAGCTATATCTATTGTAACCATAAAATAAAATTAAGCCTTTAAATGGGAATATGTAAACTTTAACTATGTGATAAAAAAACATGACAATAAATTAGTTCTAAATTGAAGAGTCTTAAATCTTAAGACTTAAGTCTTATCAAATCTTTGCTTAATTAAATAGACATCAAATTAAAACAAAATGAAATAAACTTACTATTCTTCTACCATACATCAGTAAGTAGTGTAATTGCTTATTTATAATGCGTAATGTGAATGAAAAAAAACACTTCTAAGGGACATCTGCAATTACAACTTTAATTTTGATTGAAATCAATTTTTACTAACCATACATTAAGAATTATGAAATAATGTTTTATTTTCAATCAAAGGTTTAAAAAAATCTCTTCCTTTATCCATCTACTTGTATTTAAAATTTACTAGAGGCAGGTTATAGTGTAAAACTGCCAAAGATTCAGTGTTATCAAATCACGATTTGTCGCTCTCAAGAAAATGCTGTGGAATTAAACCAAATTTCAGGCAAATTTTTTATTTTAGCTGAATGTTCGGCACAAGTTCTTATTTGGTTCAAACCACATTTGGCCCACTCAATACACATTCTTGATACATACATATTCCTTCTCTTTTTGTATTATAGTATGTATGTGTATTTATCTCTGTCCCCCAATTTTCCCACACAACTTGGAAGATGTTGCCATTTTGTCGTCGGATTTGGTCAAGGTGGTTTCAGTTTCTGTGCATGTGTGATGTCTGCGTCTGTAGGCGAGTTGGACATTCTTAGTCAATGAGGCTTTGGGCGAGTCTAACTAATTATTGTATTTATTTATTGTTATTCAACAAACATTTACACAACAACTGAAGGCAACAAAATTATATTACTATCTTCAGTGGCTTCATCTGTACAAATTATCCAGATATTTTCTTTATCTGCAGATTCTGCACACACACTTTTAGTTTAGAAGTTCTATTGACAATTTCAGGTCTGTTGAAGGAGTCCTCCTTGTCCATGAGCATGGTCTACCCCATGTATTACTCCTACAGCTCGGCACAGCTTTCTTCAAATTGCCTGGTGGAGAGCTGAATCCTGGAGAGGTAAGGATATCCAGCCATACATACACATGCATGCACACACACAGAAAGAGATGCTCACACACAACAAACACATCCACAATGTGTATATATAATATTGAAGGGTGAGAGGCTATTTGTTTCAAGTAACATATCGGACATTTTGTGCCCAGACATAGCATGATTACCTTTTTACATTATTAAGTCTCAAACTTAGGAAAGTGACTTTTCTACCTAAATACTTTTTTGTTGCATATGCTATTTTTAACTGTTATTTCGTTTTATGACATTCATCAGGTTTTTATTCAGTAGACTAAAATTGAATTAAAATACCTTTTGCAACAAGAAAATATATTTAGTAACAAATGTCTCTTATGATAAATTGATGGTGATGGCTCGAAATTGAATATACTAATTTCTGCGGCTAGGCAATCTGTCATAAGAGACAATAAAACAACCCGGTCATGTTGTGCGGCATTTGCCTGTCTAGGCAGGTACCACCAGCGTTGCATGCCGCCATTTTGACCTTGTCTTGTGTTCTGGCATCATTGAACAGTTCCAGTACACCCTTGAGGCACAGAGCATCATTGTTACTATATTTTCCTTTAGTGTTATATTTTCTTATTACATGAGTTCAGCAGATATGTAGATGGCCCACCTAATAGAAAGCACTTACAACCGCCTATGGACATTTGTAACACCAAATGTGCTACCAATGTGCTTCCACTCTCTAACAGGAAACTGGAACCTGGCCAGTAATGCTGGAACATAACTCAAGGTTGTTATGGCGGTAGACTGTAGACCAGGGATAGGAGCCATCCAGACTGGCATATACCCTACCACCTGGCTGTGGGTTTTCTCTCGCCTCTTAAGATAGGCTACCCTAATGCAGGGAATTGTATTTTTTCCTTTCCTGCACATATGTGATTATTGATTACAGGACGAAATAGAAGGCCTCAAGAGACTGTTGACTGAGACTTTAGGCAGACAAGATGGCGTCAAACAAGAGTGGTTAATAGAAGACACGATAGGTAAACACTTTTATATATCACCTATACTAGCACCAAAATATTTTCATTGTTCATATTTGTTAATAAGGTGACATGGCAATTTTGTAGTTGTGACTCACAATGCCTAAAATACTCCTTTAGACGTTCCACATAGTGACTGCAGGCCGCGGTCGTTGCGGTCGTGATGAAAATGTCAGTAATGACGTCATAATTTAACGACCAATGTCAAGTGTCAAGAGATGGGTGGAATAATCCGTTCCACTTGTGTTTACGATTGTGACGCCCGCAAGCATGTGGAATGGGAAAAATCACGCTCGTGAGCGTGCTTGTTGTGAGGCTCATGTGGAATGTAGCCATAGTCGATATCTTTTTTTGTGTGACAAAATGAGAATAAAATTATTACCACCTTTTATTTCAAGTGATATTTGAAAACAGAATCCTATCCATTGTATGTTTTTTTTTAAATTTCAAGACTAGCAAATAGGCAGATGGCTCAACTCATGGAAAGTGGTTACTGTCGCCTATAGACGAGATCAAAGAGGAGGATGAAATATGGGATTAAAATAGGCGAATGGGATAATAAGTTGTGGTAGCATAATGGCTAGCGCACGCGTCCCAAACTCAAAGGGCGCGGGTTCAATCCTCGCCGGAACGCATGCACCACTTAGCCAGTTTTCTAATGTACATATTGTTACAATTACCACTTGCAAACAACGGTGAAGGAAAACATCGTGATGCAACCTTTCTCATCGAAATAATCGATGTGTCAAATCTGCAAAGTGGCCTTGGACAAGCGTGGCGATTATACTGTTCATTCTCCCCTATAATGAGAGGCCCGAGTCCAGCAGTGGAACATTTATGGGCTGATATTATAGAATAACAATGGGATTAAAAAACTAGTCATTGATAATCCGCTGCTTGGAGTCGTTTGCGTACAACTTAATACCAATCGCAGACAGAATACTCATCTCAGCTATTCGTAGATTACGCGAGGTCCGCTGGTTGACAATGCTGCGTCCACCCACGGACGGCGGTGCCTGTCAGGTGGCGGTTGAACTTTTGCCCATCCAAAAAAATTGCTTCCTGGTTAGCATTTGAAAGTAAAGTTCGGGTCGCGCGTGGATTAGTGCAATTACCATATTACATTTTCTAAAGCTAGTAGATTATGAAGAAATATTTCTTTTGAATTTCAGGCAACTGGTGGCGGCCCAACTTCGAACCGCCTCAATATCCTTACATACCTCCCCATATAACAAAACCGAAGGAGCATAAGCGTTTGTTCCTTGTTCAGCTCCAAGACAGAGCGTTATTCGCCGTTCCAAAGAACTATAAATTAGTCGCCGCTCCATTATTTGAGCTATATGACAACGCCCAAGGCTACGGACCTATAATATCCTCTCTCTCGCAGAGTTTGTGTAGATTTAATTTTGTGTATATGTAGGATAGGTTTTATCCGAGATAGGATAGGTTCTATCCGAGATCGGACAGGTTCTCTCCGAGATCGGATAGGTTCTCTCCGAGATCGGATAGATTCTGTTCAAGATCGGATAAGTTCTATCCGAGGTCGGATAGATTCTATCCAAGATCGGATAAGTTCTATCCAAGATCGGATAGATTTTATCCAAGATAGGATAAGTTCTATCCGAGATCGGACAGGTTCTCTCCGACTTCGGACAGGTTTTCTTCGAGATCGGATAGGTTCTCTCCGACTTCGGACAGGTTTTCTCCGAGATCGGATAGATTCTGTTCAAGATTGGATAAGGTCTATCCAAGATCAGATAGATTTTATCCAAGATAAGGATAGGTTCTATCCAACATAGGATCCCATCGGGATTGAAGTTTTAGGTGCAAAATGAAGTTTCGAAATATCAAATAGGGTAATGGACACTCAAATCAGTTGAGATACTTTGTACCAATTTACTAAACTTCGCAAGCATATAGGTTTTGTACGAGCGTACAAACTTATGACATCATAATTTTTTATTATTAAAAGCAGTTAAATAACGCACTGTTAATTACTATTCAAAAAGTAATAAGGAAACGGCCAGTCAAATCAGAGATATTTTTATAACTTGCAGCATGTCGCACCATCACAGATTTTGTACGAACGTACAAACATATAACATCATAAATTTATAATTAAAATGAGTCAAATAAAATGTTGTAAATTACTTTTCAATAAGTAATAAGAATTTATCTATTTTAATGCCTGATATTTTATGTACAAAGAATAGAATATATTATAGAACGCGTCCACATCTCTATTATGAAGTTTACTAGTTGGTCATTTTGCCATTTAAATCGAATAATTAATGACCTGAGGGCCTAAAGCGATCGCTTTCAGAGAATCGCTTAGTGGAACTGAAACATGTCTAGATATACCGGTTGTTGTAAGACATAGCATTAAGTTCCACTTTATGTTGATACCTGTCATGCTCATCATATGAATCTGCGAAAACGACATCTTTAGGCCCTCGGATTCTATATCTCGATTCTTCATCTTGGAGATGGTGTCCGGATAACGGCTGAGCGAGATAGCAACACTTCCTTGTCCGCGCTGTCTGTGAACCTTGCAACTGTGTTCTGCGCTATGACGCGTACGAACTTCAGGGACGCATTTTAGTTTGCTGGTATTATAAAAATTTATTGGCCCGTACATATATCTTACCAGACAATCATTTACGTTACTATCAGTTAAAATTTGACATAAGCTCCATAAAGTAATGTAAAAATTCAGCCGATGGTAAAGCAAGTGAATGAATAGTAAAACATAGGAACTGGACATAAATCGATATATTCGGAATTTTCATTTTGACACAAAATTAGGTAGAACATGTATAAGATAATATGAGAGTGACTATTAAAATTGACATTATAACAAGGGTAACGAAGATTTCTTATAAAAACACAAAATTGTGTGTGAACAGTTCACACGCAGTAAAATTGTGACGAGGGGTGACAGGTGACCAAATTTCGATATTTCATATATTATATCGTTATAATATATTTAATCTTTAAATTTGAAGTATTAAAGAAAAACTTCAAAACATTTCCAACTCTTTCTGTACGAGTATAGTGTTTGAATGATTAAATATAATGTATTCTTTCTAATTTTCTCGTAGGCTTAGACCTATAGATTTATGTGTTTATCTCTTTTTAGTGTCGCTTGTTCATTTCATGTTGAATGTTGACGAATAGCTGTCGGTTAGCGAGTCATAAACCCAATAGCCAAAAAGCCATCCAGTACTCTAGCCAGCGAAAGAACAACTATTATCCGAATGGCTAGTTTTTGGAATTTTGGATGTTTACCCACTGCTACAAGACTGTCGGATCGTTGATTGGTGCACTGAGCATTGGCCTAGTGTATTAATAAACCGATTGACGTTTGGTAAAGTGAAATGTTGCTTGTGGTACAATGTAGGTAACCGGTTCCTTATATATAGTGCAGTGGCGTAGCTTCTCTTAGAAGGGCCCTGTATCAAAATGTGTTAAGGGAACCAGGGAAGGCGATTTCTTTTATAAAATAAACAAAAAAATACTCAAATTGAATTAAAATCATTATATATTAATTATAAGTTATTACTTATACTTAATGCTTCTAGGAGCTAAGTTAGACAAACAATTCAAATCAAAGATACACTTTTCTCACTTATTTTCGGCAAACTTATTTATCAAATCAACCATAGCTGAAGACAATTTCAGTTTTTCTAGATTTTCTGTCTCTTTAGACATTAATGACAAGTCTGATTGCCGTTTCTGTTGGCCTAATAGTTATTGTCAAAAATGTTATTAATTTTTGCACACTTTCGAGGCGCCTATAGCCTGGGGGCCCGGTATCATTGATACGGTTGATACAGCAGTAGCTACGCCCCTGGATTCGCGTTTGGCAATGTCAAATTATATTTCTTTTAGTACAATGTAGGAACCGGTTCCTTATATATAGTTCATTATTCATGCACAACCGAAAGAAAGTCGGCCACCGAAACTCCTCACCGTGTTAAATACGATTAGCTGAAGGCTAACCATTTTGGTGTATAAAATCACTCTCATAGTGTTAGTTCTAAGGACAGAAAACATTATTGTAATGTTTCGATTTATACTTAGTTGAATAAGTGATTTTTTGACTAAAGAAGAAAATATGAAAATGTTGTTTTATTTGTTGTACCTGAAGAAAGAAGACTGTTCATAGTTGTTAAGTTTAATACGTAATTATAGAAATATATAAGTAAATTGTTTACATGAACAATTTTTGATAAATACAGTATTATGATAACTTTTTGTCATCGTAATAATATGTGGTAGACCTCCATAAGTATCTATGTATATTCGTGTGCTTTCATCTTCTACAGTGGAGTGCGTCTCACGAAACAAATGCCGCAGCGGAAATAGAACTAATTATAACAGATGAGCCCACTTACGTATGTATCTATGTTGTTTTTATCAAGTTTTTATGTAAATGTAACTTATTCTATTTACTAAGACTATTAAATCGGAATCATTCTAAAATTATTCCATTTTTCTAAAACTGCTGCATGACCTTAGCGCCTCGTCAGCGGGAATTATTTCGTGAGACAATCTACGCGCAAAACTTGAAATGCGCTTCGAGTGAAGTTAGTATAGTTTGCATAGGTCAAGACAAATGTAATGTAATTTAAAACGAAACGATTGATTGTTTTTGTCTCACTCTGTTTATATAGGATTTGTATGAAATGGGTATATATACGAATTAAACGTGATGATTCAGCCATTTGAGGTTTGCACCTAAAGCTAATCTTCATTATGAGACAGGAACATTTGTTCTAAAGAGTTAATTCACTTTACGGTGTGTTGTGCGAAGGAGATGGTATCCAAGTCCGGATAACGGCTTAGCGAGATAGCAACACTCCCTTGTCCGCGCTGTCTTGTAACTGCGTTCTACGCTATGACGGCGTACGAACTTCAGGTACGCATTTTAGTTTGCTGGTACTATAACATTGACTTGGCCCATACATATCTCTTACCAGCCGTTCATTTACCTTACTATCGGATAAAATTTGACATAAGTTCCATACAAATAATCGATGATAAGGCAAGTGAATTTATAGTAAGATATAGGAACCAGTCATAAAGGTACAGAAATCGAGCTAAAATAAAAGGTGAGTAAAAGCTCTTTTGTTCATATAAAATAATACAGTACACAGTAGAGTGCGCGTGAAGCAAATGAAGTTGAACGATAGTTGTTTTAGAAGTTTTAGAAAAAGGTAGATTTTGGAAGGAAAAGCAAAGGATAGATGCATTTTAGAAAAGGATAGATGATGAGCGAAAGTTCTAGAATAGAAAATTCGGGAAGGAAAATACAGAGATAAATAAATGGTTAGAAAGGGATAAATAGTGAATAAAAGACTAACGAAAAGAAGATCGAAATTACTGGGTTTCAGAAGATTTTTCCGGGTATATAAGCAGCGTAAGGCGCGCTTGTCGGGCAGTTAAGAGTTCAATTGAGGATAACGAAGCGACAAGTGCGATAAAGAGTTGGAAGAGAAGTTTATTAGAAGACAGTGACGAGTTTAGTAGTGAATTTAGTGGACAGTTCAGTGAAGGAACAGTGTAGCATAGTTTGAGAGAAGATCCAGAAGCGAGCTACACTGGCTACACGCCGTATATTCGGAGGTGAGTACTGCAGTAGCAGGAGGTGGTCTACGCAATATCGACGACGGTATTGTGAATGAGACATCTTAACGTCGGGACAGTGCGTCGTTAGTTGTGCGTGTAGGGGCAACCCTGCGGAGAGGTATCGCGTACGGCTGTGTAAGTTAATAAAAACGTTAGTTAAATACTGGTGTTTCCTTCCAATCTTAAGCGCGTACCCCCGATCGCACGTAACAATATTGTTTTGTTTGAAACGTCAAAAATAGGTTATGGCAACTATAAAGCCTGACTTACGCTTATTTTTTAAACTTATTCAAAATGGCTCGTTATAAAGAAAAGAGTAATAGCTCTTTCGCTCAAGAGAACTGTATCATTCGTTTAGCTCAATGAAAACGGTAGAACTCGAAACGAAGCTTGTCGCTATTTCAAGAGCTAAAAATGCTAGAGCGAGCCATGTTATGACTGCGTGTCATAACGGCGAAATTATAATTAATATTCTCACTTGTGTATGAAATTTCGATTTTCAAAGAAAATAAATAGATTAAGCAATATATTTTATTCTTTTGCGTCAGCAGAAAAGTATATCATATATATAAATATATGTTTAAGTATTCACGACTTTCACAGTCGCAAAGTCGACGACATTGTCAGTGTGTTCTATATTGGCATCTGAGCTGATTGAGCCGGTGAGCTATTTGCTAACTGAGCGAGTGAGAGATAAGTTTTAAAATGTGACATAGTTCATTTTTATCTCTCATTGCGAGCTACTCCAGTCTACTCTAATTAGTTAAGAAGCCAGACACATATCTGTAATAACTTATTTTAACTGGTAAAATTGTGTCGAAAAAAACTTACTTCCAAACTAATTCAATTTAAGGTTTACATTCAAAATACGCACTGTGTATGATCTATTTGTCTTGTATTACAAATAAGATCAACTTTGGCCGGTTACTATATTTTACTGCTTGACGGTACCTACTTTGTGGTTGAATAGGCTAAGCCTTTGTCGGCCTACCTCACTGCGGCGCAGAGGCTCCGGGTTATTACATAGTGATCCGTTGTTGTATTACCCGCAACGCAAGCAGAAATTGATTAGCTTGGGGGGATGCATAAAGTTGCGCCATAAAAGAAGTCCCACGGAAAATAAAGGAACTACAAGTGGCAGCTCCGTTATTTGATAGATTTGTTCTTAAAGTAGTCATACAGCTTTAACTATGGAATATTTTGTATTTATTATTCAGAAATTACCTACGGTTAACGGATTTAACGGTTCGTTAAATCCGTTAACCGTAAATCCGGTTTACGGATTAGAGAATAATTACTCTGGCAGGATTAAGTACGGCGATTGCAGCGCCGCTTCTTTGGGGACTTCTTTTGTGGCGTAGGCAGTTCGCCGTAATGGCAGGAATAGCAGGCGAAGGTTCATATAGTCTAAGGAGATGTATTAATAATTTGCAAATTCGCAATATGGACACAATCCTTACGTCTGCCGCCTTCGGCTCGTCCAAAAGCGATGACTCATGGTGATCTTATAATATAATTGTGAAAATGACTGTTATAATTTGGTCAGTTTGAATAATGTCTTTCTATATAACCGCATAATAAAATGAATCAATTTGATTTTTAATAAAACTTATCAAACATAACTCATTCGTTGGGTTTGTGTGTACGCAGCCTTATAAGCATACCTGTGACGTTTCAAATGTCTGATTGTGTGGAAATGGCGGAGCTGTCAGTTTCTTTGTTCGGCGTGTTCAGAACTTAGACCAGTTCAGAAACACTTAGGGATGTGCAAAAATATTTTTATCAACAAATATCCATACACAATTATACATTGTAAAAAAAGTATCGTGAATAGATGACTTGTTTATGGTTCCAAATTCATTTTTTTTGTTGTTAGATTGGCACAACTGTTTTTCATTTTGGCGGGGAGTTTGAGTTGCATGATGCATCGGTCATTTACTTTAAGTACAGTGCTGTTTTTGTTAGATCGTATCTAGTGTGTAGGTATTGCGAATTTCGTAATGGGCAAAAATATCGAATAAAGAGTTCGTCTTAAATTTTGCATCGCTAATGGAATTTCCATTTCGTGTTAAAATACACTGAAAATGTTACAGAAGGCTTACGGTGAATCGACTTTATCAAAAACACTTGCTTATGAATGGTAAAAAGCGGTCGAGATATGCTGTAAGACTTACTTCGCCCTGGTAGGCCCTCAACGTCTTCAATTGAAGTTAACATCGCAAAAGTGAAGGAAATAAAAACTGAAAATCGTCATTCAAGTTTGAAGGAAATAGCTGCTGAACTTTCTATATCTCACAAGTCGATCCGTATCATTTTAAATAATCACTTGGGTATTAAACATGTTGCCGCTCGGCTAGTCCCAAAAGACTTGAATTTTCTCCAAGAACTCAATCGCATAAGAGTCGCTGAGGACATGCTAGAACCAGTCAACTCAGACCCAACATTGATGGAACGCATTGTTACAGGAATTACGAATGTTAAATATCCATATAGATATTTTAATTTTTCTACGATATTCGATAATATCGATTTTCAGATATAATGTTAACAACCCTATATGTAGCGATTTTGTATCTCTATTTTGATTTACTTTTACTCTTTTTTGAGTTTATTTGGACCAAAAATGTATTTTATGTAAATACTATATAGTGTGATTTTTCAATTAAATTAATTTTAATTTTATATTGTTCTGTTCAGTGTATGTTTGTTCCGCTCATATTTATAAATTCTAAGTGCATGATATTTATTGATTTTAATTATACAAAATGGATATTTCTACGAAATGCAGGGTGTGTTTGAATGGCGATAGGCGTATGTACAGTATAAACTCAACATTATTACAAGAAATATGGGAAAAGCTGACTAGTGCTAGGGTGAGTCATTCACTTGTTTTTATGGTCCTTATACCTTATGTATAGGCTCCAAATACAGACTAGTAGAGTTGCGTCGGACACGTACGAGCCGGTGCGTTTGTCCCGTACAAAATTTGGTACAGCAGCGTATTTGTAGCACCGTTGGTGTTGCAAATGTTCATAGGCGATGGTAACCGCTTTCCATCAAGTGGGCCGTCTGCCTGTCTGCTGAACTCCTGCAATAAAAAAATAATAAAAAAATCCAATTGTACTGATACGGTACAAAATCTAAAAAAGTTATGCTTCAAATATTTTGTCGCCCTACTACTCACGCCTCGAATGTAAGAGGAAGGACGGAACGGGACATAAGCTACAATAGTACAATAACGCCTCTACGAATATTCACATGACAAAGAGCGACAACGTGACTGTAATACTTAGGTACAATTTGTGAGAAACGGTACAAACGAGGGAATGACAACCATTGCTTCAAATGTACTGCTATGCTACAAATGTACTTGATTTTAGAACGCCTTACTGTAATTTAGGGTAATGGATTAAACTTTAGCTTAGTGGTCATTGAATTTTAAGTACCGGGGGTGGAGAGGGGTTGAAGGAGGAATACTTCTTCCTTCTGCAACCCCCATGTCTAGGAGGTGTGTACTTCTGTGCGGCCCGTGGACACTCATTTCAGTCGATTGATCGCCAGTGCAGTGGAATGACCTTGTCAAGTGTCACATGTATATACTGTCTTATGAATTGGAATATATTATTGTTGTGTGTTTGTTTTAATTTAATATTATATAATAAATTTACAAAACTTGCTTGCTAGCTTGATATTCACTAATAAACTTATTAACTCCTTCTATTTTTGTGAGTGTTATTTGGTGTTGAAAGGCTACGCCCAAGACGCACCCCCACATACACTGACCCTACAAGCACAAAAAAACTAGTTTCATATTTAAAAATCAATAAACTAATTCAAAATTTGTTTACTAAACTCAAAAATAATTTGTGTTTATACTTAGTCTGGCTATAAATACTGTTACAATTAAAAAGAAACAAAATATTACATTTGAATTTGGAATCTGTCATTTTTATATGATTGTTTTTTGTGTCTTTTCATTTTGGCACCAATACATTGTACAACATTTTGCGATATTAAAATAGAGTAGGGCGATAAAGAGAACTGAATAGCTGTGATTGCATTACACAAAGTAGGTATGGCGCCAAATGCAATTTTTAAAGCTCTTCATACGCTTGGTATTAGTCAAATGTTTGTGTACAGGTCTATTAATAGGTACAATGAGACCTTTTCTGTTTGTGACAGAAAAAGATCTGGCTGTCCACATAGTGTTCCTACGAAAAAGGTGGTCAAAGCAGTAAGGGAAAGAATTAGAAGAAATGCTGTCCGAAAGCAAAAGATTTTGTCTCGGGAGATGAAGATATCACCTAGAACCATGTCACATATTTTAAAAGATGACTTAGGACTTGCAGCCTATAAGAGACGCACTGGTCATTTCTTAACTCATAATTTAAAAAAGAATAGGGTAGTAAAATCGAAACAACTACTGAAGCGGTATGCAAAGGGTGCAAAGGGAGGTCGCAGAAAATTTTTGTTTAAGGATGAGATAATTTTTACAAATTTGCAACAAAACAAAATGACCCTATTTATGCTCAAAGCTCTAAGGAAGCTTCGCAATTAGTTGACAGAGTGCATTGTGGGCATTATCCGTCTTCAATGTTGGTTTGGTAGAGTGTTGGCTATGAAAGAGTGACAGCCATATTTTTGTGAAAAAGGTATCAAAACATCGGCACAAGTGTATCAAGATACCATTCTTGACAAGGTGATTAAGCCTCTTAACAATACCATGTTCAATAACCAAGTATGGTCCTTCCAGAAGAGTTGGCGCCAGGTCATAAAGCTCGGTCCACGCAGTCTTGGTTGGAAACGAAAGTTTCGGACTTCATCAGAGCTGAAGACTGGCCGTCGTCTAGTCCCGATCTTAATCCGCTGGATTATGATTTATAGTCAGTTTTAGAGAGTATGGCTTCCTCTAAACGCCATGATAATTTGGAGTCCCTGAAACAATCCATATGATTGGCAGTGAAGAATTTTCCCATGGAAAGATTGCATGCTTCTATTGATAACTGGCCTCAATGTTTAAAGGACTGTATTGCAGCTAATGGAGACCACTTCAAATAAGTTTTTATATTTTAAATTGTTTTATATTTATGTATTAAACTAACACACTGTAAAACTTATAAATGTTATTTGCAATAGAAAAAAAAAAAAAAATTTTTTACAATATTTATGGCAAGACTAGGTATGTATATTAAGCATAAGTGTATTTCTAAACTCAAATCACATTTTGTTGTCAATAAAAGTGGTATAAACTTGTTTATCTAATGTATTTTTGTTTTTCCCATTATTCATTTAAAACTTGTTTCCTTCCCAAATAACAGATCTAGTGGCTATATATGTATACCCCTAAACTCAAATTACCCTTAATCTCATGCCACTCTGGGTCAAAGCACAGCTGGTTAATGTAAAAATATAAAGATAGCAGAATATTTAGTTAAAAAAACACATTAGAAAATAAAACTGCACAATACAAAGTCGACTTGAATTGCCACCAAAAACTCCAAGAAGATTGAGCGCTTTCTAACCATTATTGCTGAAATTGTGGGATTCCAGATAAATAATATTCTGTTTTACATTTCAGTTTGATTCTAATGATGGGAGACCAGTTCTTGCCTGTTACATTTGCTGTGCGCAGTTGAGGAAATCACATCAATTGAGAGAGAGAGCATTGCAGGCTGAGGAACTGCTCACAGATTTCATTATAAATGGGTTTGAAGTAAGTTTTCATTTTTATCTGTGCAGGAACAGAAAAAGAATATAATTTAGGAGTTGATTGGCGCGAACTGAAAGGTGATGTTGTACTGTGCAGTTTTATTTTCAAAAAATGTCTATAATTACTCTAAAATGAACAATAGTTGTAGGATATTGATAGTTTTTGAGTAGTAATTATGTGTTTTTGGGAGAAATGTGAAATGTGGCCTTTTGAGTTTTCACAAGAACTCCGTTGGATGTCGTAGATTGTAGCCTACAATACAACTGCGCCTGGCTTAAAGGTCTAGTTGCCAAGCCATAAACATAAAAAAAGAATACAATTTCCTGCAGCCCGGCGACCTGTCGAAAGAGGTGATAAAACCACCCACAGTCAGGTGGTAGTGCACTTGCCCCAATAGATAGATACCACCCCAGGTCTAGAGTATGCCGCCATAACAACCTTGAGTTGTGTTACGGCATTAGTGGACAGGTTCCAGTCTTCCTTCAGAGAGCAGCATCACATTGGTAGCATTTTTAGTGTTACAAATGTCAATAGGCAAAGGTAACTGCTTCCCATCAGGTGGGTCGTCTGCTTGTCTGCTGAACTCATGCAATAAAAAAAAATAGTTTCTATGAATTCTTCATTAGGGTGCTAATATCTAAAGATCCAGTCTTAGTGATTTTTATTTGTAAAGCTGGCGAACAGGTATATGGCCTGGACGGAAAGTTGTTAATGTCGCCTATCGATATTTGCAACATCGGGGCTGAAGACAATGTTTTGCCAGCCTTTAGAATGAATTAAAGAGTGATGAGGACAGGGGATGCCCTGTGCGACTATTGACTGAAAGAATGGAAGGGGTTGCTGGGGAATGGCGTCTGAATCTGAATGTAAATGTGTTAAAAACCGAACATGCAAATCTCATTGAGAAACTACATTTGTATGTTCCTTCCCCTAATAATGTTCACACTAGGAAGTTATTGCACACACCATTGATGCCCAGTTCACATAATCAGAACTAAATTAAGAAAAATCCAAATTAGTAAATGTCAAATTATTGAGAGTATATTGTAATATACATTTGATACAGTTCTGAAATACATGCGACATGTATATTTCAGCAATCACAAGAAAGGATATCGTTGATAGCCACTCTGTCTTATGATTTGAAATATAACTATGTTTCTGAACCATTCATATGTTACGAAAGTGAACAGATTTCAAAATATCCTGTAAAAGAAATAAAAAAGGAGATTGTAGAAGTAAATAAAGAAGATGATAAAGAAGGGAATGAAGAATATAGTCACATTAAAATCAAGAAAGAGAAGGAAGGCAAGTTTATAAAATACATAATTATAGCTTTTTTTCTAGCTTGAGTACATATTCTTCACTAATTCTTAAAGAATTTAAGCTTTGATACCCCTCAGCTTCTAACATAGTAATGCAACATGGGTTAATAACATTGTGGTTACTAAATAATCTAGTGTCCTGACAGACATTGTCCTGTACAAAAAATCTAGAATCTTATTGCAGCGCCACCTACCGGGTCGAATTGTGAATCGAAACCATCCCAGGAGCCACTCAAACACACATAAAATATTTCTTGGAAACCGATTTAGCGCCACCTGCTACCATTTCCAATTGTCAATCTAAAGTTCTAAACTATCCCAGGACCAACCCATACACAAAATCGGTCAAGTTGTTTTTGAGTTATTATCTAGACTAATGAACAGCAATTGATAAATATCTACATTAGAGATGCCAAGAACGTTCTGCTGTTATTCGGTATTCTGCCACTTTTTTAACTATATGGTTCCCCATAGCGACCGCGGTCGTTATGGTCGCCGCGAAAACGTCACTACTGACATCATGATTTTTTTCTCACGCAGTGCTCAAAACACATAATTAAAATCATGTTTTAACGCGATTTCAAATGATTTTTTATTTGATTATGACGTTTTAAAAACTGGCCGAAACAAAATATTAAAATCGCATTTAACATTGTCTAAACGTAGTTTAACTATTAATTTTTGATGGATTTTTTTTTTCAGTGATATGAGTGGTTCTTTTTTCACGATATGGTATTCGGTATTCGGCCAAATACCAAATAGCAGCCGAATATTCGTGGCATCTCTAATTGAAGTATATGTTTTTGTAATTCCAGATTATTTTGATTCACATCACCACAGAAAATATCCAGACTTAGTAGAAGATGAGTCAAATACACATTTTGATGCCAAAGCACCTCTAAGGAATATCATCGTGCAGACACAAATAGAGGTTCCAGTCATATTCGAGAAGACAGATACAGGTAAAAATTTCATGTTATTATATCCATTGATTCCTTATACGATCCGAATTTTGTAAGTAGAAAACTATAAATGAATAAATGATGACCCGCTACTCTGGCAGACGTCGTCCCGCTCTGAAAAAATAAAAATTTAGGTCCTGATTGCAGCGCCACCTACTTGGTCCAATTGTGATTTTTTTATTGCGTGAGTTCAGCAGGAAGGCAGACGGCGCACCTGATGGAGATACTTTACCATCGCCTATGAACATTTGTTACACCAGAGCTGCTAACAATGGGCTGTCGCTCTCTAAAGGGAGACTGGTACCTGGCCACTAATGCCGGAACACAACTGAAGGTTGTTATGG
This sequence comes from Dendrolimus houi, assembly GCA_039645545.1. Classification (NCBI taxonomy): domain Eukaryota; kingdom Metazoa; phylum Arthropoda; class Insecta; order Lepidoptera; family Lasiocampidae; genus Dendrolimus; species Dendrolimus houi. The sequence continues at coordinate 3,717,297 of CM077146.1, forward strand.
CGGCACACTCTATACCAGGGGTGGTAGCCATCCAGACGGGCAAATACTACCCTACCAACTAACTGGCTGTGGATTCTTTTGTCACCTCTTACGACATGCCGCCTGGTCGCAGGGAATTATATTCTTTCTCCATTCAGGCATGGATAGAATCTAATTCATTTTCAAGTGGACCGTCTGTCTGTTGAGATTTTTTATGTGTGTTCAAATACATAAAAATATCAACAAAATTGGTACAACTGTTTAGCAGGTCAGTTACATACACACGAACAGAAGAGTTTTATATGATAAGAAAGATAAATAAAATGCCATTTGGGCTTTATGTGAACCCTGAAAGTCAAGTCAAAACTCAAGTCATCGTCATCGGTAGCTTAGGGATGCTAAAAGGTCGACAGAAGTACCATACCCAGCATAATGTTGGACGGCACAATCATTCCTTTTAGTGGTAAGGTAAAACCACCTTGGCGTTATATTTAACAGTGAGCTGTCTTGGCGACCTCATATCACTGAATTAAGTCGGCGGCTACATCTCTCATCCAAATCCCTTGGAAGGTCCAGGAGTTTCTTACCCACTGCCACCAAAATTAAGCTAACAGAGTTCGCTACCGTAGTTTCTCACAAACACTAAGTCGAGGCATAAAATTTTATGCCCTGTGTTCTTTTTTTAAAATCATTGTACAAAGGCTACTTGTCTTTGGATTTATTGTATTATAGATTATTGCAATTTTCAGGCACACCAACGAGGAAACGCAGAGCAGAAGATGTACCCCCAACAGAGAATCAGAGTAATGTCTATGGAAGAACAAAGGAGAGAAAACTGTCAAATAATGGTTTAAATTTTAGCTTACTAGACAATTATTTCGAATTTGATGAAAAAATTACTGGAAATGAACATACTGATTATACAAATAGTCAGAATATAGTTTCTTCATTAAATTCGGAAGATTTTAGGAACATTGCTAGTGTCTCAAATCCAGTACAAATTAAAAATTCGATAGAAAATTATAAAGATGAAAATGACATATTTAACAGTGAAGATGAAGTCAATCAAAGAGTTTGGAAGAACATCGAATCATCTGATGTTTTAAATACACTAGACAACATAAAAGAAGAAAATGAACTTGATACAGTTGATAGTAAAAAAGTAGCAGAGAAGAACCTGTTATGCCATATATGTAAATGTAAATTTGGGAGTAAAGGCAAATTAGTTGCACACATACGTACACACACTGGGGAAAAACCGTACAAATGTGAATTATGTGACTATAGGTGTCCACGTAAAGATTATTTACAAAGACACATAAAGTCTAGGCACACCGACGAAAAAGACTTCTCATGTCATATATGCCAAACTAAATTCGTCAGAAAAGACGCGTTGAATGTACACATGCGTATGCACACCGATGAGAAACCGTACAAATGTGAATTATGTGACTGTAAATTTTCAATTAAACGTAACTTAAATAAACATATAAAGTCTAAACATGCTCATGAAAAGTACTATTCGTGTCATCTATGTCAATCTAAGTTCACAAGAAACAGCATATTAAATATACACCTTCGTACACACACTGGGGAGAAACCGTACATATGCGATTTATGTGATTACAGATGTGTACGCAAGTGTAACTTAGTAGAACACATAAAGACTAAACACACGAAGGAAAAGAACTATTCATGTCATATATGTCAATATAAATATGTCAGCAGAGGCAAATTAAATGTACACCTTCGTAAGCATACTGGGGAGAAACCGTACACATGCGAGTTTTGTAACCATCGATTTTCGCAAAAAAGTAATTTAAAACAACATATTAAGTTCATACACACGGAAGAAAAGAACTTCTCATGTCATATATGTCAACGTCAATTTGTCCGGCAAGATCACTTAAACAGACATTTTCGTCAGCACACTGGTGAAAAGCCTTACACATGTGATATTTGTGATTCGAGATTTTCAGAAAAGAGTCATTTAAAGAGTCATCTAAAGTATATACATGCAAAGGAAAAAAATTACACATGTCACATATGCCAAAACAAATTTGCCAGAAAAGGCACATTAGATACACACTTGCGTATACACACTGGGGAAAAACCGTATATGTGTGGTATGTGCGATTATGTGTTTGCACAAAGATGTAGTCTAAATGCCCATATAAAGGCTCACCACCCAGATTAACTTAATTCTTGTGTTACATAGTTGTATCAGTACAAATTTGCCAGAAAATGTACAAACTTCACACACTTGCGTACATACACTGGGAAAAACCGTACATGTGCGGTATATTTGACTATGTATTTGCACAAAGATGCAGTTTGAATGCCCATATAACGGCTCATCATCCTGATTGAGTTTCTCGTGTCATAAAATTATGTCAGTACAAATGTGCAAGAAAAGGAACATTAGACACACTGGGGGAAAATCGTACATATGTGATTCGAGATTTTCAGAAAAGAGTAATTTTAATTTTAGATAGGTCCTAAAGTATATACACGCAAAATAAAAAAATTACACATGTCACATATCTCAAAACAAATTTGCCAGAAAAGACACATTAGATACACACTTATGTATACACACTAAGGAAAAACCGTATATGTGTGATATGTGCGATTATGTATTTTCACAAAGATTTAATCTAAGTGCCCATATAAAGGCTCATCATCCTGATTAAATTAATTCGCTTATCACATAATTATCTCTTACAAATTAACCACAAAAGGCACTTTAAACACACTGGGGAATAACCTTACATGTGCAGTATATATATATGTATTGTACAAGATGCAGTTTATACCCATATAAAGGCTCACGACTCAGATTAAATTAATTCTTGTGCTACATAGTTGTATCAGTACAAAATCTGCCAGAAAAGGTAATTTAGATACCCACTTGCATATACCACACTGGGAAAAATCTTATGTCTGCGGTATATTTGACTATGTATTTGCACAAAGATGTAGTTTGAATGCCCATATAAAGGGCCATCATCCTGATTGAGTTCAGAGTTCATTCTTGTGCGACATAATTATGTCAGTACAAATGTGCAAGAAAAGGCACATTAGACACACTATAGAAAAACCGTACATGTTATTATGTATAAAGGTTTACGATCCAATGCCTTTAGACAAACAATTCTGTACCTCAGAGGTATAGAATATTATGCGCCAAAACACACATTTTACAGGAGAGACAAAAATGCGAGGCATAGATGTTGAACGCGATGTTACGCGGGCTGTATGCGAGATATAAGTATGAACTAAATTAGGTTTTTTATTGTTTAAGTAGGTAATATTTAATATAATTACTATATTGTAATAAAGTTATTGCTTGTATGATTTTGTGGACTTGAGGTTGTTTACTTGCAACAGAAAATTAAGTAGACGGTATAAATAAAGCATTATGTCATCATAATGTTATTTACCTCGGCATAATACATTAATTTCAAGTAATACTCAGGGGCATAAAGCATCATATGTATGTATAGAATCATAAAATTATTTCAAATTTCTTTATTTATTTATTTTCTTATGTAATAAAATAGAAACATTCATGAGATCAATCATTGGACTTCTTAAAATTAACACAATTGTTATGTACTTATCTAATTAAAATATGTTTATTATTAAGCAGCAGCTTCAGGTAGGTCTGGAACATCGCCATTTGGTAGATTTTTGTAGAAGTCATGAAACATGGAGGGAATCCACGTAACGATTTTTGTAAGTCGTTATACTTTAATTTGGAAATTGGCCTCAATGTATCTCGAATAGGTTTTGGTGTTGGCATAGAAAATCCTTTTCGTTTGTTTCGAATAAAACTAACTTCACTAAACATTTCGTCTTGAAATGATGTTTTATAGAACATTGAGCCCATGTGTTCTTTTCGAAATTGCATCCATACTATATTGGAATATGGCACCGTTTCTCCAGATTCCGATTTTTTTCGGTGTACAAAAGGTACTGAGAGTCCCTCACAAAATGCTGAAAATTCTTTGAAAGAATCTGTTTCCATGTTCACTACACTTATTTTGGCATTTTTGGAACAGCTTTTAATAAACTGCTGCCAGTCCCAAGGTGTAACTATAGGAAATTCTTGTATTTTTTTCTTTTCTCGCTCGATAATGGAATGGATTACGTCCACCTCCACGTGCGTATGTCCTTTCAGTAAATACTTGTGGTTAATTATCTTTATATTTTGATTTGATAGTATCCACAAATACGCCATCATTACAGAAATATTTTTATTCTGTCCGGCGCAGTTGTCACTCCATATCGTCACTTCTTCTAATCTGACATCTTCAAGCTGTTCAAAAAACTTGACTAATCCAGAAGCCATCTCATTCCCGCCACGTCCTGCTACAGTCTCGTCCCACATAAAGCACCAGCTCTCCTTGGCTACAGAATCCATAATCGTGAAGTTAAAAGTCCACAACTTCCTAAGATAAAAACTTTGGCTATTTGTCAAATAAGGTGTAGGCAAACACTTTTGTAGATCAACTGTTAACATTTTTTTAGAACCGTGACTCTCTATTGCATCAACTTTGTCAAATCCTTTTAAGCTATAGCGGAGGTGTGATTCCTGAAGATGTTTATCATGTTCAGCTTTTATGGCATTCTTATCTATTACATCGTAGTAATTTTTTGTTTTAATTACAAAGCCATCACAATCGTCGCACGTATCATTGGCTGGAGGATTAAATCCTAGATTATACTCATTCTTGAAAATATGTCTATATAGCCATGCCTTTGCAACATTCTCCTTCGGTATATTCTTTTCGGCACAAAACTCTACATACAAAGCATACAATTTTCAATATTTAGATGACTTCCAAGATACAGTCTTTTAGTTCTGTTCCGACTATAATGGCTCTCATATTTGGGTATCATATCAATGTGGTTACGAATGCTTTCTTTAATGGCTTCTGCCGTTTTATTAGGCGGTGGATGTCTTCCTCGTCTGTCTTCTTGAACAAAGCCGTGTGTAGATTTTTGATAGCATTTCTCACAACAGTCTCAGAAATTGCCAAGGTATTTAAAAAAACTTTTGCATATCTTTTCGGGTTTATCGTTGACCAAAAATGTGTAATTTAATGTAAACGATCTCTTAGGTGGGTGTTCAGGATCGCGACGTCTAGATCTAGCAGTTTCAATTTCTGTTACCATTGATATTATAAACTGTCTCTTCAAATTCCAAGTCATCTCATTACTATAATATTTTTGAAATATAGCAGCTCTGGCTGTTTCATCTTTTTTTCGGGCACAACTTTACCTTTCTTAGATGTATATGATTTTCCTGTGACAGCTTTAAGTTTTCTAACGTTGCACTTCCATTTACAAATATTTCTTTTTCGTTTTCGACTCCCTCTGCTCTCTGATGAAGATGATAAAGAAATAGTTTGAACATCCATAGAGATAGGGTTTATGCATGTATTTAATCGATTTTCTGAATTTACTTCATTGTCGGATAAGCTGCTACAGCTAGTTTCTGGTACAAAAATTTGACTTCTTCCCGGAAAATCATGATCTGGTGAATTTTCGTTAGTGTCTGGAACATAGTCCTCATCTGAAGGTGAAAAATCTTCTTCAGAGTTGCTGTGTACACTGACAAGGTGATACGATTTAGATGCATCTGGTACTTCGTTTATTGAAACAATATCAATTAGCGACCCAGACTTTGATAGTTTTGTCTCTTCATCAGAAGCATCTATAACACAATTTTTTTTGGGCGATGGTACGAAATTATTAGCTGAAGTATCATTTAAGATACTGGAAATTGACAGACATGTGTTTTCATTAAAAGCTTCTACTACTGTAGCAATTTTATCGGGCAGAGGTAAAACATTAGACGAAATATCAGTTAATAAATTGGAATTTGAAGGTTGTGTGTCTTCATCGGTATCATCAACTACTGTAGCGAATACTTCAGGCAATGGCGTAAATTGGTCAACTCGTTGATATTCTACTTCTTCAACATTGTAAGTCCTTGGGGAATCACCATGGAGGTAAGGTTTCGCTGTAGGAAATCATATTTATTCGAAAGCCCTGAAAAAGAAAACACTATGTAGTCTTATCAAGCCATTGCAAGAAAACGTAAATATAATTAAATGTCAATTTCAGGACGAAATGTATCTATCAGTCGGTCGGTCTTATCACCTTATGAATTTAAAAGGTCAAAATAATTCGTTGCTACGTGTAAGCTAGGCAAACAAACCAACAAATATACTATCACATAAATATTGTAAGATCTGAATATTAAAAAAATAAAACCTTGCATATTCCGTGAAGATCAGTACAGTAACAATTTATTTACCGACACATTTTAACAAACATTAGCTAACAGATATTATTGCCTAGAGCCTAGGAGCGGGCTTTAGGTTTTCTCCCTTAATATTATTAATTTTGCAATTTGTTAGTATGAATAGTTGGTATTAAATCATAAACAAACGAAAAAAATCCATAAATAAACTCTTTTCCCAAGTATTGAAAAACGTACCTTAACGCACCTACAAATAAGATTGAAAATGGTCCTAATCAAAAGTGTATATTTACGGGAGATACTATTGTTTACCCCTAAAAAGCTACTCGCTATGTTATAAAAATAATAGAAAACTTCCTTACCATCTCCTGAAGTTTGGTCAACTTGTTCTTCAACAGTAGCTAGCTTACATAATAACTTTCCACGTGAAAACATGTCGATGAAACCATGTAAAATAATTTTAAAGCATTATTTGCATTGTGATTGCACGCACGATACGCAAGCACTGACAAGTTCACGGCAGACACGGCGCGGGCCCCACGCTGCGTTTAGTGGTAAAAGGCATTAAGTCCAATTAAAAACATTATATTTGCGCGACGCTTATGGGTAAATAAACTTATGATCCTTTGAGATTCTATACCACGTTAGTATTTTTGGATTTAATATCATATACAAATGTTTATCTTTTAATATACTACTCGTAGGAGTTAATGCTTTATACCACTATGTAGAACTGATTTTAACTATTTTATTGGTACAAAAAACAAGATTTCGTAAAAAATGGAGTTACTATTGTATACCTCTGAGGTACAGAATTATTCTCTGCATAAAAAGCATGTAGAACCAGTAAATACTTGTTCATAAGTCAACCACACACATATAATTAAATTTTGTTATATTTACTGATTTATTTACTTTGTTACTAATCTAGAATAATTACGATATAGTTTTAAGCTATTTTAATCGAGAATAAAGTTTATGAAACAAATTAAGTGTTTTTATTTACAACCAAACTAGCTATAAAAGTATTGAATTTGATTATTATCCCGATATTAAGCCAAACTAAGACGATACGATTTGTCTTTTAATTTGGATGAGTCAACCAAAATGATCCAAATAAACGTAAATTTCAATCATTTAATTTTTATTGAAAACATGTCAGTTCAGTGTCTCAACTAAATTGATTTAATTTGGTTGAATCGTTGAATATCAGCAGTAAAGAAAACAATAGAGGAAGTCATGTCATGATAAACCGAGAACAACTTTTTCCACTTAAATATACTTACGCGACGTTCTCACAGCGACCGCGATTTTACCGGCTTGCCGGCGATACAATCGTAAACCCAAGTGGAACGGCTATTGTTGTAAGCGTTGTGTTATCAAAAATGATGATGATGTCATTAGTGACGTTTTCGCCACGACCACAACGACCGCGGTCGCCTTGTGGAACGGCTAACTGAGCATTTTGGGCGTTATGAGCTAATGGTGGAACGCGCTGTGTATATTGATGTATTATCTATAGTGAAAATTGTTGTTTTGTAAATAATAAATTTATTTTTATATTTTATAACTTTAGAATTCACTTATTTAGATTTATAAGCAGTAATTTTGATATTATCCACTGTCTTACCTATTGTTATTTTTAAAAACTCAAGTTTCGCTTACCGACATATTTTTAAAAGTAAAATATATCGTCAGAGTACATAATATATGGTAAAATTATATTACAAACGGTTCACAAAAATCAAAATGCATAAGGTAACAACCAAATGCAGAGTGTGTTTGAACGGCGACAGGCGTATGTTCGCCATAAGCAACACCGATATACAAGAGATATGGGAAAAGATGACAAACGCCAGGGCGAGTTTTTCAAATCCTTTTTTCCTAATTGCATACCTTAGCGGGTAACGAACTCCGTCTCTAATGACGCGGTTTTGTAACATGGGCCACGGGCGCAGCCAAGTTTTAACTTAATATTACCGAGAGTATTACTCCATACACTTATCGTGAATAGCAATAGAATAGAATAGAAAACACTTTATCATTCACCACATACACAAAAAATAAACAATTTACAGTAGTCACATTAAGCAGTAAAAGTAGGAGCAATGGGTGGCCTTATTGCTTTGTAACTATCTCTTCTAGACAACCCGGGCTATGGAATTTATGAATAGGAGATTCGCAAGTGTATGACGGTGGTGTGCAAATTAAATACATAAATATCACACAATACACATACCTAAAATGAATAAAAATAAAATATAATATAAACAATAACAAATATTAATATTATATATACTAATATACATAATATTAATATACAAATACACTAACAAAATAAACATACATGTAATTAGGTATTAAATATTTATTATAAAGTGAAATAATATTTTCGCACCAGTTTTTTAAAAATGGGGAGTGACTTTGCCTGTCTTATGTTTACGGGCAATGAATTCCACAGCAAGACAGCCTGCACAGCGAAGGTTTTGGTGTAGAAAGTAGAAATGTGTGCAGGTGTTTTTAAAGCAAGATTATGAGAAGAGCACAAATTGAGGGTGTGAGATGTATGGAGGAAATCAAAACGTTCCTTAAGATAGGAAGGAGTAGAAAGAATAAATAATATACTATACAGTAGATTGAGAACATGAGCATATCGGCGAAGTGAGATTGACAACCACTAGAGCTTTTTTGCGATACTCAGACACATGGTCATATTTCTAGCAACTACACAGACAAAACTCGTTTATCATTCAAAGCTCAAATTCTTTTAATGAAATAGTAGTAGACCCCAATCTAGATCTGTATTGCACATCTATAAATTCTGTTAAGCACAATTTGGCTCAAAAATTGTTTAGTTAGTTAGCAGATGGTAATTGTAACAATATGCATATTAAGTCAGAAAACTACCAAGTGGTGCATGCTTTCCGGCCAGGATTAGAACCTGCGCTCTTTGGGTTTAGGATAAGTGTGCGAATCATGAAGCTACTACGGCTTTTAAAAATAGTGTCATGCAAATACATCATTCTTCTTGAATCATGACATTCAAAACATTCATCATCATTTCAGTTCAATTGTAATGATGGGAAACCACTCCTTGCCTGCTACATATGCTGCGCGCAGTTGAGTAAATCGCATCAAATGATGAAGAGGGCTTTGAAGGCTGAGGAGCTGCTCATAAACTTCATTCATAACGATTTAGAAGTAAGCTGCTACATCTTCTGAGTTTTTCATTCATTCAATTCTGATCAGCAAAACTTAAGATCCAGTAAAAAACAACTGCCAGACCGTAAACCACTGAGTTGTTTCTGCATGCAATGGAATGCACCCCTACTTGATAGATAATTTTCTCTTTTAATTTAGTCTAGGTATATCTATAATATTGTAAAAGTGTGGTCTTTATACTTGTCTGTTTGTTCGGGATTCACCTAAAAATCTCATAATTTCCTTGAGAGAGATTTAAAGTGGGCAGGTCGGAAAAAATTGATTCTGATGCAAAATATCCACTGATCAAAATAATCTTTAATAAAACAATTTTATCTTTAGTAACATTACTTATCCTGAATGTTTACAGGAATTTCCAGGATTCGTGAAATTTCTTTATTTTTTATTGTACACAAAATAGTGGCGATGTACACAGGCGAGCTTAACTCTAAAAAGAGTTTTCTTCCAGCAAACCTATAGGTCTAACGAGAGTGGGAAAACAGGAGGCAGGGTTGTGTACAAAGTTTATATTCATAAGTATAGGTTCTTATACCTAAACATATATGAACATGAAAATATTTTATTACATATATCAATGGACAATACAATGCAAGATGACTTAACTTATTCATATTATATTCTACTCATAGCCCCTCAATACTATAAGTAGAATACTGAGCCCAGATCACCGTCTTCTATGGGTAAAGTGCCCAGAAGGCTGGCTATGTTTCCTCGCTGGATCGCCATACTGATCCGTTGGCTGAGGTAAACACCAGCCCTCTGATCACCTGAAGAGTAATGAGTCGTTTCGATAAATTTTGGTAAAGGCTCATAGCCTCAGGACCCCACGGTCCAAGCGTCTCGACAGCAAACGGCACAAATATATAACTCTCACTGAGGGTTGCATACTTGCGCCGCTTGAGTGATTCGGCTGTTTCCGCCGCTGTACCGGCTGATCTAGACGTGTTTGGTAAATGGGATGCGGCCAACGTGTCTACGCAAGTCGCATCCCACACCAAAGGCTTGCCATGTTGCCAAGGAATTAGAGTCATTCCGTCGGGACGCCTACCATCATCACGTGCAATACCGTTCGGCTCTAATAAAGCCGGCACGTTAGCGGTGGCAAGCGCCCTCCGTAAGACATCATTCAAGGCAGCGTGGCGTGACCATCTGCCGGCACTGCGGCGGCAAGAAAGACCATGGTATCCCGGGCCGATTATCTCTGTTCCACAGACGCACGTGTGTGGTGCACATATGCGTGAACCCAAGCGCAGATTTATAGCCAAAGAAAAGGAAGTATTATCCATTAATGTACCTATGTTTGGGGAGGGGATAGCTTGGAGCCAGAAACCAGACTCTTTGCGGGAAACGGCAAGGATGCGAGCACGTCCTGTAGAGTTAGTGGAATTTAAAAGTTTTGTATTTAATCCTCTACAAATAGGTTCATCCCAGCATCGTTGCGAATTCGGGATCGTGGGAATGTCTTCACCAGAGCAGACCATTTTCCAGGCGTTTAGAGCTTCATTTAAGAATGATGTATTGGCATTATTCCAGTGTTGCATAATTTTTTTAAATAATAGGCTAGTGCTATATGCGGATGAAAGAAAAGCCGGTAGAGCAGCGCTAGAGATTTTGCGGATGCCTAAACCTCCATACCTAATGGGTAGGGAAGCTTGGATCCAGCAGCTGTCTGAAAGTTCAGAATTTAAAATTTTTGTAAGTACATCTTTAATGCGGTCATCTAGTGATTTTATAAGATTAGAAAATTTCCAAACCGGGGCGCGTCGTAAGACATATGTTAATTTTGGTACAAACAGACAATGTCGTATAATGTGATATGCAATTTGAGAGTGAATATCGAAAAGTTTAGAGCATGATACATCAAATTTGGCCGATTGGTCAGACAGACAATTTGGAATGGCCTCATCTAGAATAGGGGCTCCAAGCAGGCGAACAGAATCCTTCTCCAGGACCTTAATACCGGGTGCGATGACATTGAACATATTGCTTATATTGTCGGTTTCGTTTTTAGACAGATTATCGGACAAGAAAATTTCGCATTGTGAGAAATTTTACTCTAATCCTATTGAATTAAATTTTGAAATCAGACTAAGTAAGTCTTGGAGTACAGTTTCTGCATCGCCGCCTAAAGTTCCATCGTCTAGGTACCACACATTGAATTTCGACTTGAGGGATTCGATCACCGGATGGATCGCCAAGCTGAAGATGGCCGGTCCTAGCGGGTCACCCTGTTCACAGCCCACAGATGATAGAATAAGGTTGCTTTTATACATAAGATTTGTGGGTTTTGAATAGCTTTCACAAAGATAATTTGATATTTCTGGAATATTAGATAACACTTCGTTTAACATGACGGACCTGTCGACAGAGTTAAAGGCATTCTTTACATCTACTTTTAAAATAACTTCTCCGCATTTATTGTTTATGAATGATCGCAAAGAATGTACGGCTGCTTCACAGCCTCCTCCTGTAAACATATATTATATTATACTTATTGAAAATAAATTTTTACACAATAAAATACATCAGATATATATCTGTATGTATGTAAGTTTATGTATATATTACATAAACTTACATACACATATCTATACACACCTAATATACATTTATATCAGTTAATTAGTACAGACTTTATTAACTCTTCTTTGAAAAATGGTTTCCAACGGACTATCTCGGATCACATGCGGGAGGACGTTCCATAGTTTGACTGCATGAACAGAAAACGAAACAATATAACATGCCGATTTCATACTAAAAAATCCATTACCCTGCTGAAAATAATTTTCCATTTTATATTTAGCAAAATAACTAATATTTGTTACCTGTCCAACGTGGAGTGGACAAAGTTGTGGACAAATCAGCCTTTACCGTCATTTTATCGTAAGTGACATTTGGACCTAAGTATATTTTTTGTTGCAAAAGGTATTCTAAACTATTATTTTGTGTTACGCCTTTGGAGGTCTTCAGGTGGAAATGAAATACTGTTGTGTGTTTGAATTGCAGTTCAGGAATGCATGTTTATTTTGTAAAAATGCCGATTAATATTTTATAATACAGCACACATTTAGCTGCTAAACGAAATATCACATTTAATAATAATAAGCGCATTCGAGCGATTGCACGTGCCGAGGTAACATGAGGCGAAGTGTGCGCGGAGAGAAACACGCGGGGCCCGACTAGGAGCGGCGCGCTTGCCGTTCATTTGCGAACGGCCGCCGTGGTGATCGGACGTCTGCGGCTACAAGCCTTTCAGTTTTAGTTAGATTAAACCCTACTGAATCAAAAACAAAGTCTCAAAACAAAATAATAGCTTAAAATAACTTTTGCAACAAAAAATATACTTAGGTCCAAATGTCACTTACGATAAAATGGCCGCGGCTGCGATAAGGCTCGAAATGCTAGTATACAATAAAAGTTTAATTAAACTTATATGACCATCAAATGACCCGTCATTTTATGTCCATCCCTCCTATCCCCTACTAATGGTTGGCAACACATTGGCTTCATCCTTGGTGTCCAATTTTCTATAGGCGATGGTCACTACTTTCCATTATTGGTTGATTCATCACCAACCTCCGAGCGTTAAATCTCAGTTGGGTTCGGAGCGATCACTTCGACGTCCAGGGTCTGCTTTCCTACTTTTTCTTCTCCACTTCTCGCGATCTTAGGTATCCCTTGTATTGAGACCATTGGTATGCATGTCATCCCTCACAACGTCAAGCCAGCATTACTTGGGCCTACCCCTTCGACTGGGACCTGGCGGAGGCGGTATGGCTATTAGTTGATTCTTGTATACTATTCATTCACATGCCTTATTGGTTGAATATAGAAGTCGACCAGCTTGGCAATAAAAAAAATGTTACTCTATTTTTATATTTCAGCAATCGCAGACATTGTTATCAGTGATAGACAGTCAGACACAGGATTTAAATTATAACTACAGCTTTGACACACTACACTGTTTAGAATGTAAGCAGTATAAAGATCCTGCAAAAGAAATAAAAGAAGAGATTGAGGAAGACTATGAAGCACTAATCGAAAATGATTGTGAAGAAGAGAATAAAGGAAATAATTACTTTGACATTAAAGTTGAAGAGGAAAGTGAGTTACTGACCGATTTATGTTTTGGTTATGGTAATGTTGACTATGCATTTTAACCATAAGTGAGTCACTCAACGGAAGAATAGCCTAATTCATAAACTTAATGCAACAGAATCTTTACATAGTATAAAATCAAGTCGCTTTCCATGCCTATCTCTGTGTGTCCTTTAACTCTTAAACCACACAATCGTTTTTTGATTTTCACTATCGGATAGGTAAATTTTCAAGGAGGGTGTGTATATACATGGTGAATTCTTCAGATGAGTCTCCAGGGCCAAATCCTAAACTACTTAACGGAAAAATACTTAACGGAGTCTCGAGGCCCATTTTGACGAAAACTAAATTGGTATAATTAGATGTTTGAAAAATCAATTGCCCTTGTAAGGTAACGAATCGGCTGATTTTGAAAATGTAGCGAACATTTACAAGCCAATAGATGGCGCCGTAAAATAATTGAGGTCGCCAACGATTCCCGAAACATACAAATTTCCAACAATAATACATAGACCTAGGCCTGCGAGGAACAACAATAGCCTCCCTGAAAGATCTTCTTTGAGAGCATTCTCCATCACGTTACTCTATATGGGTCACCCTAAAAAAAAATACACCTGTACTATTATACCAAATCATAGTGTAGTCTGTAAGGATCAATTTCAGGAATCTCCAACGGCAAACCAAGGGAAGGGGTTGTTTTTGAACAGGATGTTCTATTTTCCATAAACTATTTGTGAAAAATGAGTCGCATAGTATGGCTATGTTCCCTACATATATGTTTGTTATCCCTAGATTGCTTGGATTCTTACCACATGGAATGTCCAGACACAGTCGACGATGAGACTGGTACACACTCGGACGAAGCACCTCTGAACAGTACAATGGAGCACGCGTTGGACAAAGAGGTTCAAATAGTTCTGCAGAGGATTGATGAAGGTAATAGTTTACATGTTATGGTAGGGGGCGTCCATTAATTACGTAAGGAGTTTTTGGCTATTTTCCAACCCTTCCCTCGCCTAAATTCAATGGATTTATTTAAAAAAAAACTTTTTCTTATAAATTTTATATTTTGTAGAACGTAGGCTAGAATCACAATGAGATAATTGAATAATATATAAATGGTAATTAAGTACTAAAATTTAAAAAAAATATGGAATTCTTGTAACTTGTAAGGATTAGTTTCTGTTAAGGAATTTGAAACGTCAAACTAAACTGCTTATACCTAGAACATAGTTATGGAAAAATCAAGATATGAATATTGTTTGATTATGATACTGTTATGAGTTGCAGGACTCGAATTTAAATGCCGTTGGAATTATTATAGAGTTTATTAGAACTATACAAACACGTATAACACAGGTACTAATATAACTGAACACAACAAATCCAAACGTAATGCTGAAGGTCGTAATTGAATAAAACGCGCATAGTCCGTCAATATTAGTTTTCCGAATGTACACACGTCACGCCTTGATCGTGGTTCTTGCTTGACTGCCCCCCTCTCCCCATCAGCCCGTCGTTTTATACCTCACGAACACAAATGCGCCCGTATCGTAGTCGACGTAATCTGCAACACCTGGCTAATGATTCGACCGCAAGCGGCCATAAACGAGTACAATAAAATAATGGGCTGTTCTCTAGAAACGTATGCCAATAAATAAGTAAACAAAAGAAGACGATCATAAAAGGATTACAATTAGTTCAAATGCCGACAGGTAATAAAATGTGTTGTTACAGATATGCAGGTGGATTTTGTTTTTGCCGGAGCCTAATTGTAAAAATACTATTGTAACAAGTTACATTATATACTAGATAATAATTTGTTGGTAGTTGTGATTATTAAGCAAAGTGTGCTGTCACCCCGAAAGTGATACCTCATTATTGAACCTGAATAACATGACTGCCCTTATTACAGAATTATATATGACCTTTGAGTGCTATAAGTTTGTCACATGTTACACCGGTTACTGCTTTCCACTTTAGTCGCTGTACATTTATTATTTTCTATACATTCTTCTCTATTTCACCATAACTTAGCAGCAATGCACCAAGTTCTCAATTTGGGGTTATATGGGTTTTGATTTTGCTCATTTGGGAGCCAACATCCTTTAGAGCTTGACGCCATGTCCAGTTTGTTCTGACGTATCATCTCGTCCTCATTCATCAGATCTGCAAAGACAATCGTATATGTCAATATTAAGTACACAGAACCATCACTAACGATAGTTTATTTAATGTATATCATGGTATGAATTTATAAGAGATATTTAATTGGGTACGTTGTCGCTGTTTTCAGGCGCACCAACGAAAAATCTCAAGGCAGACGTAACCCAAGAAGCGAGAATCATCTATAAAAGAGTAAAGCAAAGAAAACCATCGCATAATTCCAAGAATATAAGCTTGCCAAAGAAAAATTGCGAAGTCGTTAATGAAAAAAATTATAGTAATATAAATACTACATGTAATAGAAATTCAGTCAATAATTTAATTTCTAAGTCGCAGTCTCTAGTTTCTAAGAACAATGATGGATCAGATAAAAAACAAATGGTAAATTTGGTAGAAAACATCAAGGAAGAAAGTGATGTCTGCAAACAAAATCAATGGACGATTGCAAAACCAGGCGATTTATTTAATTCATTAAATGTTAGAAAAAAAGAAAATAAATGTGATGCGGTTCATGATGGTAAAAAAGAATTGAAAAACTTCTCGTGTCACATATGTCTATGTAAATTTAACAGAAAATGCCATTTAAATAGACACATGTTTAAACACACTGGAAAGAGGTCGTATATATGCGATTTATGTGATTATATATGCTTACGAAAAGATAATTTAGAAATGCATATAAAGCATAAACACATACAATATAAGGAATTCTCATGCCTTATATGTCCAAGTAAATTTGTTTGTAAAGCCCAATTAAATGTACACCTCCGTAAACATACTGGAGAAAAACCGTACATATGCGATGTATGTGACTATAAGACTTCATATATAACCACTTTAAACAACCACATAAAGTCTAAACACACAAAGGAAAAGAACTTTGTCTGTGATATATGTCAATACAAATTTTCCAGAAAATTCGCCTTGAACAGACATCTCCTTACACACACCGGGGAAAAACCACATGTATGTAATTTATGTAATAAGAGATTTGCAATAAAAGCCAGGTTAAAATACCATATAAAATTGAAACATACAAAAAAATAATTTTATTATCAACTTACTCAAAATTTAAGCTAGCAGAGTCCCTATTACTCTCTATCTATGATTTTACTGACGCCAGCTATCTAGACTTAACCCATGAACAACGAATAAACTTAAGCGCCTCAAAATTTCTGTATAAGTTCATATTTGGCCTACGCAAATATGACCACGTCTCTAAATTCCGCAAAAAGTCGTTGCCAATTTGATTTCGTCGGAGTACTCATATTATTTGTCTTCTGTATAGTATCTTATTTGTCCTGAATACTTCTCTTTATCTTAAAGAACGCTTTAACTTTATTTCGTGCTCCCATAGTTTACGTCCTTCCACTAAACTGAAAATACATAAAACAATATTATCTGTCAAATAGATCAAAAAAATATTACCTATTGTTGGAATACGATGGTATTTAAATGTATGTACATATATATTTATCTATAAACATTCATATACTTTTGTAGATGTGTATATATATATATATATATATATATATATATATATATATATATATATATATATATATATATATATATATATATGTGTGTGACGCAGGAGGGACCTCCGTGGTGTAATTAAAGAGTTTGACGTCAGCAATGCCGACGTCTCGATTGTTGGTTTCTTGGTGAGGATCCATATTTGACGCCTCGAAATAGAATTTCAAGAGTACTCGGTGTCGTACATTTCAAGAGCATTGCGACGTCCCAGAGAGGTCCGTCCCGTTCGGCGGTTCGAGCAATAATGATTGAGTTTTTTTTTTATTAGACTTGACTTTATATTGTTGGTCAGAAGACGTCACAACTTTACCGGGGTTTTCGGGGCGAGTGGAGACGGGGATGAATCTAATGATGCCCACCATAGGGCGACACAATGCACTAATTGAGCGCGGGCGACGGGTAATATAAAGCCCGAGAGGAAGGATCCCGGCGGACCGGGATCGGCGGTTCGCGGTGGCCTATGCTATCTTACTGCCGTTTCGCAACGTGTTATGGCTGGGAGAGAAGAAACGGCGAAAGAAACTTCCCAGCAACACGCCTAGTCTATCCTATGGGGGGGCTGTGTCTCCTGGCGTCCCTCGCGGGGACGTGGAGAGATCGTGATTGGCGGCGTCGACGCCGCCGTCTGTGTCTGTCTGTCGGTGCCTGCCAGCCTGCCGTCCTAACCGCGGGCGGGCTGATCCGAGCCAGCCGTTTTGTGATATCGTCGACCTTGTCCATGAGGATGTTACGCGGTCGTCGCACGAGAGCCTTTCGTCGAGGCTTATAATCGGACGCGGACACGACGAGGGGATTTCGATGGTGCGGCGCTAGATCGAAATACTTACGCGAGAGCGACGTAATGTAGTTTTTGATGGAGAGGAAGCTCCAGATCGCGGTGGATGTCGATGTTACGCATATATAATGGGAGCACCGACGGCTCTGCGCATGAATTTATTCTGAACGATTTGCAGTTTCTTTAAAAGGGCAGGCTTGCATGGCCGAATACCACACTCGCGTATGTCATGATCGGGCGGATGCATGTTTTATATAGAAATCTGTGTCTGAGGGTTTTTTAATTTCGTTTATCTATCATGGGTGCTAGACGACCCAAATAAATGCTCTATTCCGGACTATAGTATATGCTCGTTGAAGCGCAAGTTCTGATCTTGGGTGACACCCAGATATTTGGTGTACTTTATATATTTGTTCGTAGAGCGAGATGGCTTTCAAGCGAAGGCAAGCGCGTTTGGGAGAGCGAAGCGTGCCCGGGGAAAAGAACATTGCTGCGCTTTTCTCCGGGTTTACCTCTATCTCTTAGCGATAAGGCCACCCTTTGTGCATAATTGAACGTAGTCTTAGTCTGTAAGTTTGTTCTTGTATTTGTGTACAATAAAGAGTTATTGATTGATGTATGACTCAAAAGTTAACTACGATACAATAGTTATAGTTGTTCTTGGGCGTTTTTGTAATTTACCATCCTAAGTTACTGCACGGTGGTACCATGTACGATATGCCGTCGACGCTACTATGATATGCCATTGTCTTAAGTTTTTAAAAAAATTGTATATACTATTCTAAACGCAAAATAATAGGCCAGATTTAACATTTCTGATTACAACGTATTTGTGGATTGAAACATCAAAATCGTTAACCGTATTAACCGTATTAACCGTATTAACCGATTATCTCGAGAAATCGATTTAAAATAATAAACAATCAAATAAATGAAACTACCCGTGCATTGTTACCATATCGTATTAATTTTGGTTTGATCGATGGTCAAGTGTTGTAGCTCTCTAGCAATATCGAGACATCAATTTTTTTACTGTCAGCACTACATACTGATCAAAGTGGAGAGTGGCAACACAAGTGATATCCCGAACCAAACCAAACCAAAATATCAATATTCTCAAAAAGTGCTAGCTGCAGACTCAGGTACGTGCAGTGCTTATATCGTTACTGCTAGATATAGAACCTTCAGCGTCGAAAGGATCAAAATTTCACCCAGAGTGCTATTCGATCGTCTTTACTGGGCAATCGAATGCTACAAGCCGAGTATCAAAGACACGACAAAAAGTCGCGGATAAATAGGAGTGCGCTCCAGCCGGGCGCGCCACTCGCGACGCGGAAGACGAGGCCTGTGCACGCGCAGTCCGGCTGAGAGCTTGTTGTTTACTGCTCGCGCGTAACGAAGGCCCGTCGCGCCACGGTCACGGGGTTGTGGGATGAGGCAGGGGCGGTATTCGTCCTCGCTCTGAATGGCGGTTAGCAATAACGAGCAGGGAGTTTTTCAATACGCGAAATACTGTGCAGTTGGGCTTATCTTCTGTGCAATGTGCCGTAGTGGCACAAATTTTAAGGTTATAACTTTAGATCCCTTGCTTAGCACATATGACTTGAGTAGGACTTTATCGCTAAGCTGAAGCATTTCTCCTGTTCGACGTGACTGGTCTGTATACTTCTAGCGCTTGTCTTGCTGCTTCTCAACACGTTCTCGAACAGCTGATAGGAAATTAATAAACTTTTGAAGATACGGTATGATGTGAGCATTACTTTTTCTTTATTTAGGATAGCAGGTTGGTCATGAATTATTTCGGTGGGTAATCTCAATTTTCTTCCGAACGTTAAGTAAGCTGGTGTCTTGCAAATTCTTCGACACCGAGTACTGTTCATTAGCAAAACGAATGACTGATAACTTCATTGGCCACAAAGTGTCATCATCTTCCAACAACTGTGCAATTTGTACCTCTAGATCTCGGTTCTTTCGCTCTACGGGGTTTGCTTCTGGGTATAAAGAGGTACTAGATTCTGTTTCGCACCCAGGACGGACATGTATTGTCGCATGACTGCCGATATGAAATGGACACCATTATCCGACATCACTCGGCGCCAACACCAACCTAGGTTAATCCAAACCGCATTACATATTCGTCGATTAGTACACGCGCACACGCTCCGCTGTAGCGTGCTTAAGGGCGAATAATTCTACCCATCTCGTACCGGTGTTTTCTATACGCAGGATTCATCATTTGCTCCTCGTTTCCTCTCCGGTAGTGGGCCGAAAAGATCTATGGCCGACACCTCATTGCGTTGGTTCATCAAAGGTATTTAGAGGAACCCGGGGGGTTTATTATTATTGGCTTTATATCGTTGAAACTGTACAGGCTTCAATATAGTCCGTAACTGTCCACCGCATACTAGTGAAATAGTAATTTCATTAGTATGCGGAGGACAGTCACGGATTATACTCAGCTGAGATAAATTATGGTAGGTTCTATCGATGCCTGGGTATCCGACCAGAGGTGTATCACGGCATTCTTTTAGAACCTCGGACTGTTGAGCAACTGGAACTACTAGATGTGAGGATTCACTATCTAAGTCTAGTTTATACCTGTAGAGTAGTCGTTGATTCAATAAGTAACCTCTCTCCGTCCAACGTTGCCTTGCGACTTCATCAATGACTTCGAAGTCTATGACTATCTTCTCCAACTTATAGGATCTGCCAGCTGCTCTTGCCGCAGTTGATTTGGCTTTTTCGCAAGTAAGTCAACTAAAAACTGTCTCCAGATCACGAAGAGGTTGGAAACCTTTTGATATAATAACATCATCAAGGTAAGCTAAAATTGTTACGTCTTTCAAGGACAAACAGGAGTGAAAACTATCTATGAGACACTGGAAGGTAGCCGGGGCATTTTCAGCCCAAAAGGCGATTGCTTGAAGTGATTAATTCCTAGGGGGATATAAATGCTGTCTTGTCTCTATCCTCTTCTCTTACGCTCACTTGCTAATAGCCAGATCGGAGGTCAAGAGTAGTCATAAAGCAGTTTCTCTTCGTTGACTGTAGCAATTTATCAATTTGTGGCCTGGCTTAAGCATCCGAGCTGGTTACAGCATTCAGGCGTCTATAATCTATGGAGGACCGGATGCTACCATGAGCCTTGGGCACTATCAAGGCTGGCGCGCACCATGCCGATTCGCATTCCTCAATTATATTTTCCTGTAGTATTTTATCTATTTCTTTATTCATAAGCTATACTTTCATAGGATATAGACAGTATGGAGGTACTGCTATCGGAGGGTGGTCACCCGGGTCAATGCGATGCTCCGCAGAAGGTGTAGGTCCTCCCCCTATTCCGAAAATATGTGAGTGCGTAACGAGAATCTCGGTCAACTGATCACGCTCATCTGAGTTAAGATATCCTTCGTCATCCCTGTGTACGTCTGTTGAAGCACTTTTAATACCGCTACAATCTAGTTCAAAACTTAATACGTATTTAGTTGTATTCCGACTTCCTAAATAACATAAATCATTTTAAAAATCTAAAACAACACCCGTAGTTAAAAGAAAGTCGATTTCGAGTTACGTCTCGTTATTATCGGACTCGGGGAAAATTAAAAATGGCATAAAAAAAAACATTTTCTAGTCTTACCTGTAGTATTATTATTATAAAAATATTATCATTTTTAATATTTAACAATTCTTGTGAAAAATAGCTGTTACCAGGTTTACATTCACGACAGTCATTATTTATATCATTCGTATAGCGACAAAAATGATTTTGGGAACTATCATTATTGCATTGTACGTGCGCAGAAAGCATCGTGATTGTAATCTTGAACGTTGGCCACAATATTTTTCGTATTTAAATCCGTAACGTTGGCTAAAGTGACCGGGCAGAGTGCGGAGTCGTCGTTTTTTATTTAAATAAACATAATTTGTATAGACACTATCGCTACTAGAAACACAAAAGTCGTTAGAAATATTTATTTCACTATTTTTATTGTTTTTCAAATACTTCCGCGATTTATGGGATTTAGGTTTAGCTGAATATAATTGTTTCTGCAATTCGACACAATATGGTTTACACTTCCAATAACGGTATTTGAATTTGTTTGGAACTCGCCCCTTTTATTAATTTACGGCACTGCTCCCGTATACCTGTATACCTTTTGCAGTATGCACAATCGGGTCGCTTCCTCGACAGATTCAGCACGGGACAGGAACTGAACCAAAGCTCGTACGCGGAGTCGCGGGCGCAAAGTGCGGTGTTGTCGCCTACAGATCCCTGTGGATGCAGGGCGGCGCGGACCTCAACGCGGGTCCCGGCGCTCGGAGCACGCGTCGTAGGCACAGTACACACTTGCGACATGCGTGATCAATATTGTCGTTTAATTTCCGTAATCGCATCTTCGACGTCCCGCGCGTGATAGAGCAACTCCGCGAATGATTGAAAATCTGTTCTTCGGAGCTTTTCTCTTATACGGCAGCTTATGAGTCCATATGACATGTCCAGCATGACTTTTTCATTTATTTGGGTAATTTAGCAAATTGTGCACGGATGCGTGATAAGAAGATATCCGTAGATTCATTCTGTTGGGGTTTTTAAATATATCCGGTACGGCGGTCGGCGGTCTCCAAATGCATTAATCAAGTTTTCCTTTATCTGTGACCAGGAATTTGTATAACTTCTAATGTCTTGCCCCCATGTTCCCGCCTGACGGTGTAATAAGTATGACACACCTCGAACCATATTACTATTATTCACTTGTGCGCACTCGCTGTAGGCTCCCAGAGCTTCTATGAATGCATCCACATTTTCATCTGGGTTACTGGAGAATATGGCCTTATATCTTGTTAGAGTACCTTCAGCGGTCATCTGCTGGATTGGAATTAATGCATTTGCGCGCGTTATTGATGTAATAAGTTCTATCAGAGCTTCTGTTTGTGACCGCTGCAGCGATAAAATGATTGCAGCAACGTGTTCGTGTGAAAACGGCAAACGTCTATTAGGAGGAAAAGGCGTGGTCCGTTGCGTCATTACTTTATTCCAACGGGGTGTGGTCCCCATCGATCACCTGAGTTAAATTACGCGTCGATGTAACTGTTAAGAGGTCAGAAAATTCCATACCCTGTGTGGCCTCTTCTGTAAAATCTTTGTTTTACTTCTCGTGTTATGGGACGCCATGGGACCTTATGGAATGTCGTAAGTTTACGTTTACGCACGTAAAACTATTGTTTCCACACTCACTATTTTATTTAACGTTGGGCGCCAGCCGTGGCCAGGGTTAACTGAAAGATGACTTTTGTTAAGACTAAAAACATTTATTGGACACACACAATAATTATAGATGCAAGATCCACATTATATGTTTATTTATTCGTTTCCTTACAAGGATGAGGTTTTGATTCTGCTCAATTTCTAGCTAACATCCTTTAGACTTTTTGGTCTGTCGCTATGTTAAGTTTATTCGTATCACCTCGTCTACTAAAATTATATCATCTGCAAAAAGAAATTAACTGTGTATGTCGCTATGATGTACATAGAACCTATTATTACTAACGATAGACTACTTAATGTATATTACGGTATAAATTTATAAGAGAATAAAGAAAAAAAAATCATCGCATAATGCCAAGAATATAAGCTTGCCAAAGAAAAATTGCAAAGTGGGTAATGAAAAAAATTCTAGAAATATAAATACTACATGTAATAGAAATTCAGTCAGTAATTTAATTTCTAAGGCCCAGTCTATAGTTTCTGTTAACAATACAAATAAATCAAATAAAGAACAAATGACAAATTTGGTAGAAAACGTCAAGGAAGAAAGTGATGTCTGCAAACAAAATCAGTGGACGATTGCAAAACCAGGCGAATTATTTAATTCATTAAACGCTAGAAATAATTAAAATAAATCTAATGCCGTTCATGATGCTAAAAAATAATTTAAAAAACTTGTCGTGTCACATATGTCTACATAAATTTAACAGAAAATGCAATTTAAATAGACACATGTTTAAACACACTGGAAAGAGGTCGTATATATGCGATTTATGTGATTATATATGCTTACGAAAAGATAATTTAGAAATATATATAAAGCGCAAACACATACAATGTAAGGAATTCTCATGCCTTGATATGTCCAAGTAAATTTGTTTGTAAAGCCCAATTACATGTACACCTTCGTAAACATACTGGACAAAAACCGTACGTATGTGACGTATGTGACTATAGGACTTCATATACATATATATATATATATATATATATATATATATATATATATATATATATATATATATATATCTGCTTTAACCAACGAAAAAAAGTCTAAACACACAAAGGAAAAGAACTTTGTATGTGATATATGTCAATACAAATTTGCCAGAAAATTCGCATTGAACACCCATCTCCTCCACACGCTGGGGAAAAACCACACATAAGTAAATTATGTAATAAGAGATTTCCAATGAAAGCCAAGTTAAACAGCCATACAAAGTTGACACATACAAAAAATAATTTTATGATCAATTTAGTCAATATTAACTACGATACAATAGTTGTTGTTTGTATTAGGCATTTATAATTGTCCTCCTACGTCACTGCAGGGTGGTACCTGTATTACCAGGACCACGCTGTATGACGGCAGACGGCACGGTATGCCGTCGATGCTATTATGATAACAATAAGGATTAGTTCGACGCTAATTATGGTTATAAAACAAGTAAAAAGACAATAGCGTGTTTTTCTTAACTATAAATTCAAAAGACAAAAGAGTTCCTTAATCCAGGAGGACAATAAGCTGCGCTTACAATAGGCTGTGCGGCTTATCTTTGACGGCATATAACAATATATTATTTATGTTTAAAGAAATAAATACATTAGTTACAGAATAAACACAAATGTCATAGTTATATTAAGCAGACCAACGAGTGAATATTAAATTGTTGTAGAAAATGGTTATATTATACCTATTTTATTTTAATTACTTTTGTATTTTC
The DNA here is from genome assembly GCA_039645545.1 of Dendrolimus houi. Classification (NCBI taxonomy): domain Eukaryota; kingdom Metazoa; phylum Arthropoda; class Insecta; order Lepidoptera; family Lasiocampidae; genus Dendrolimus; species Dendrolimus houi. Next base: position 3,742,337 of record CM077146.1, read on the forward strand.
CTAATCAGCAATATCCTTGCCACAAGTTGTCTGGAAGAGATCGCTTTTTAGCAATAAGACCGCCCTTTGTACACAATTAGAATAATACTAGTTCGTAAATTTCTGTAATGGTATACATTAAAGTGTTATCCATCTATTTTTTAAAAGCCACATTTCTATAGTAGAGTGGACATATATATATATATATATATATATATATAACATTGGCATAAGAAATACTGTTACAGTTATTGAGTAGCATAGTTGTTGTTGTTGTTTTTTTTTAAAGTTAATAATTGATTTTGTTATGTGCCCACTGATTTCTGAACGATCCTCTGATTTCTGAACGATACAATCGGCCATTTCCTTAATTGAATCATAATGTTATATTTTTATTAATTAGGTAATTAGCGCCTGTTTTATAGTAGAGTCTATAATTTCAATATAATTTTACAATATTTATCTTTTATATAATGTGATAATTGTGTACAGATTATAATTCAAACCTCTCAATTGTATATAGACGGTATTCACTACATTTTATTTTCATGTTGCAGACGTGATAGATTTATACTGTGTTAGACTTATTTTATTGCATATAAAACTAAAAATAAAAATTTTTGCATGTATAAAAAAAGTATAATATTTTATACAATATCTTGTATGAAATATTATCTGAAATATCCAAACAACAATAATGTATTAAATTCTTTTCATGCATAATCCTTTAATTAAAATAGTTTATGAATGACTTAAATTCGCTATCGGTTGTGCCAATATGCTAAGTTACATATACTGTAAGATTGGAGCGATGTCGAGGTGTTCTAAAAATGCTTGTCGAGTTTGAATAGCGTTAGAGTACATGTAATCTGTGTTGAATAGTCAGTCTATGAAATATCGCAAACTACTATAGATACTACGTATTGAAATATGTTAAAACCGTAAGGTACTGGGAATATAAAGTATTGTGACCAGTTGTTCTTCTTTTACTACCATAAACCCTTCTGAGTTGTTGCAAGTATTACAATACTTTTAATAACTGAATCTGTTTGTGTTTAAAGGAACACAACAAATACATAAACTTGACAGATGTATAACATGTATTTTGTCTGTGGTGGCTTCCTTACTAAGATGGCCGACCTCCATTCCACAAGTGCTCTGCTCTGTCCATCTGTAAAAATTATATTAAATAGAAACTAGAAACAATCACAGGCTTTCATTTCATTAGTTTGTCGTTATATACTTTCATGGTTTATCTTTGATGACCAATTTGGAGATCTATGGTGTTTTGGCGCATTTTTTTTTGTGAGTAAACTTGGAAATTCATTCACAAAAAATATGCGCCAAGATACCATAATATATGAAAGCGTTTTAAAAGTGGAAAAAAAAGATGATGAAAATTCTAGATAATCGACCAACTAACGATTATTATCATGCTCAAATCATACTCAACACAACTGCTCCCATTAGTGACTTGGATGCTACTTTATTTTATTTATTTAGGTTTATGGCTTGGCAGCTAGGCCTTTAAGCCAGATTTTAGTTCAGTTCACATTTCTAACAAAACACAATTCCTACTCAAAAACTATCAATATCCTACAACTGTTATTCATTTTAGAGTAACTTTACACATTTTTAGAAAACAAGACTGCACAGCACAACATCTCCTTTCAGTTCCCGCCAAAAACTCCCTCGTACGCTACTGATATTACATTTATGTCAAGTGTGGTCAGATTTGAATTGAGGATTCGGCTAACTGATCGGATAAAATCAAATTAATGCTAACTTTATTCACAAAACAATTACAAAATTATATACATAACTCACTTTTTGGATGAAAATATAAATAAATATGCAAAAGTAATAATTTTACTTGTTTTATTAATTAAGGACTAAAAAGTTGTAGTAAGTATTTTTTTAACTAATAGTTATGAAACAAACCTTTTCTTAATTTTGTTAACCTGTAGTAGCGATATCTTTATAGTTATTAAGCATACTTTAATGGCGTAAGATTTACATGTCCATCTTATGTTTATAATGACTGCTAAACATATAGCAGTGCAAAAACTTGTTCATTTTTCTGGTTGTGTAGTTATTTTTGTAAAACAACTTTTATAATATTACATTCTATTTTTATATACTTATCTCTTCTAAATTCAGGGCCTAATTCCAGTAAAATCGCGGAATTCTGATGAATCTGGCCATCCTAAGTTCTCGCGTTCTCAGCTCCATTGTTTCGCGGGCAACATCACGAGAACACGCGAAAGGCGTCCACATTCTCAGTTTCTCGCGTTCTCGCGAGAATATGGAGAAGCCCTTTAGAATTCATCTTAGTGTGGGCTCCTGTCTTTCCCACTTTAATAAAGTCTCTTTAATTTTATATTCTATTTTTAATTTTTTAGGGAAGTAAATAAATAATAAACTGGGAGGGCGCTGCGCCGGCACACTTGACACGCTCACTCACCTCGTCACCGTTAGGTCAAGAGTTGATTCACTGTCCGTATGATGTTAAATGGACAAATACGGTGCATTTATTGTCTTATCATCATCATTATTATGTCGATGTTTCATGACAGTTCTCATACATTATTCCAAAAAATGTTTCATACGTAGAATATTACACCTTAGGGAGCCATCAACAAAATACGTCACATGAATTCCGTGATTTTTGACCCTCCCCCGTCGTCACAGCTGGTCACATTCACGAGATTCCACCCTCCCTAGTGTGACATCGCATATGTTGCAATTTTACATCAAGAAATTATTAAATTAAAACAGCAGTTCCGTAATTAATTTTATTTCCACTGAAACGATTTCTTAATACAGTAGTATCTATAGATGAGTTGGAAATATTTTCAAGTTTTTCGTTAATAGTTCAAATTTCGTGTTTTAAAGCTTAAATATATTAGATACACAAAACATCGAGGAGCAAGGAACCTACCCATATGCCTACAGTCCGTTAGACTGTCTATAGACCTAACAGGATATTTTCATCCCGATAAATAACGTCGTTTCCGTGGTATAGATGAAAACAGTGAAAAAGATGGCGCTGCGATCGCATCTATCTTAGAAACTACTGAAGGTATATGAATGAAACTCGTTACAGCGTTGGCTTATAACCCAAATTAACACTGGATTCATTTTATCACGATAAAATAAGTCGTTTCCACGGAATAGACGGATTCGCAAATAAGTCGGCGCTGCAATGACGTTTTTACAATTCAATAATAAATAGCTTCGTTGTCATAAACAACATATCATTCGTTGTATTACTTCAAATCAGGTTGGCTTCGACTCATCTCTATGTTTTGTTGGGCAGTTGTCTAGACTACATGGACTTGTTAATTGTAGTGAACTGAACAAGAAACAGGTAAGTTTTAGGTATAAAAAGTCACTATACATCTTACTCCATCTGATATCCGCTAACTCTTCCTAAACCATGCAACGGATGTTTAAGCGATTTTAACCATCAGTTAGATATATTTTCATTAAAGGTTTATGTATATAAAACACGTACTAAAAGTTTATGTACGTAGTATAGAGGTACTACGTAGGACTTTTCACGTGGCAAATTATTTTTTTATTGCTGGAGTACAGCAGACAAGCTGACGGCCCAACTGTGATGGAAAATGGTTACCATCGCCTATAAACTTTTGCAACACTAAAGGTACTACCAATGTGCTGCGGTACTCGTAGATGGGGCTGGAACCTGGCCACTAATGCCGGAATACAACTCAAGCTTGTTATAGCGGCATGCTCGAGACTAGGGGTGGTAGCCATCCAGACGGGCAAATGCCCTATCACCTGGCTGTCGGTTGTTTTGTTGCGTCTTACGACAAGCTGCCTGGATGCAGGAATTTGTATTCTTTCTCCGTTCCTGCACAGATAAGCAGTTTCAAATAAACCCTGTCATTTTAAAAATCCTTTGTAGAAAATCTACTTGTCTATAGATTATTGCAATTGTCAGGCACACGAACGATAAAACTCAGAGCAGAAGATGTACGCCCAACAGAGAATGAGGGTAATGTCTGTGGAAGTATAAAGGAGAGTAAACTGTCAAATAATGCTTTAAACTTTAGTTTACCACAGACTAATTTCGAATTTGATGAAAACGTTACTGGAAATGATGATTATGCAAAAAGTCAGAATATAATTTCTTCATTAAATTCGGAAGATTTTAGGAATATTGCTAGTGTCTCAACTCCAGAACAAATTATAAATTCAATACAAAGATATAAAAAAGAAAATGATATGTTTAACAGTGAAGATGAAGTCAATCAAAGCCTTTGGAAGTACGTCGAATCTTTTGATGTTTTAAATACATTAGACGATGTAAATGAAGAAAGTGAGCTTGATAGAAATAGTAGTAGTAACTCGACAGTTGATAGTAAAAAAGTAGCAGAGAAGAACCTGTTATGTCATATATGTAAATGGAAATTTGGAAGTAAAAGCAGATTAGTTGCCCACATACGTACTGTTATGGGGCCCCGGGTTAACCCCTTTTTAAAAAAGGATAATTAAAACAAAGTTATTATATTTAAGAGACGATGTTAGTTGAGGGCTGATGAAGACTGATGTATGATGGATGGCAAATGGGAAGCTAAAATATATGAATTTGACTAAACGGAATAGGTCTGAGATGAAGTCATAGAATATCTATAACAGGGTAGACTAAACTTCAGGGTTGAAATTTCAGTTTAGGAAAAGAAGAAGGAAAAGTTATATATTTCTTAGTGCCAGGCGATGGAATGATTTCTGGATTTTGAGATTTCCTGATTTTAAGAGGGATAACAGTATCAGGATCTGGTGTTTGGTGTAGAGGTTCTGGGGAATTTACTGGAGCTGATCGGGGAAAATATCGGAAGTCTATAGGAGAGACGGTCGTGATTTAATGTATAGAACACACTTAATTACAAAAATAGAAAGATAATACAAAAATTAAAACTAATAGAATAGAATAATGAGTCTCGTATTTAATTATTTGATGTTAATAATTTAGTCTGTCTTGTCTGTCATAGATTTTAATCTTGATTTTGTTTCCGGTGTAAAAATATCTAAGTCAATATTTTGCAATTTTATACGAGGTTCATTATTTATTTCATTTTTAAACTTATCTACAGCAAGAGTCATGAGTAATATTTATTTTTATACTATTAGATTTTGGTATCAATTTAGTACTTTACAGTAAGCAAAGCAATCAATATTCAGAATTCCCGTTCCGACAATATTTAATTCTAAACTTTTCTTTTTCGGGCATTCTATATATAATTTATTGTTTTGAGATTGTACATAAATCCAATTATTATTGCTAAGTGGTTTCCATAAATCTAAATCTCCGTAAATGAAGTCTGTTTGACACTGCGTTGGTAATGACGTTTCACAACTCGGGTTTGCACTGGTAGGGTACACGGTAATGACGTCACAGATGAACTCGCGAGCGCTCATCAGCATTCTTTCAGTGATTCAAGTTTACAATATTCTGATTTATCTTTAGTCATTGCGATGTATTTAAGAATTATAAAACTAAATGAATTCGGTTTCATAATGTCATGTGGAGTTGGCAATGCTATGTTATGATACAAACTGTATTCTTTAGGTGATACTAAAGGTATCCTTAATATAAAAACAATTTTATTATTCAAACTATAACAAACAACATTTGATATATTCATTAGTATATGAATGTAACTTAATTCCAATGTGACGGGCAATTTCAGATCAGCAGGTAAGTATCTATAGTTATCAACAAGCTCTTGGTACAACTGTGTGGGAGGTAACAAAGCTGGGTGCAGTATATTTTGACTACTAAACATAATTGCATTTGTTAGGTCTTCCAATTGGAATGATAACGTGAGTACAGAGGTTTCCAAACTTTTTAATATTAGATTAATATTGATTTTTATTTTTAGTTCTTCGGAAATGAAAGACAAGTTTTTTAATTGTAACGATAGCTTGTCGATACCTTCATTTAGTCTGGCTTCATTAGTTTTTATTGTATGCAAAGTTTCGTTAAATTTAGACAAAGTTGAAGTAGTAACTAAAATGTTTTCTTTAATTAATGAACCCAGGCTTTTTCATTATTTTGTATACTTTGTATGGCGTTGTCATATTTGACAGCGTCGTCCTCATCTAGAGTCCCAAAATAGTTTTGGATAGGGTGCCTATGCCACCTATCCACGCTGCGCGTTTCAACCTATTACTGTTTGTGAGATGGGCTATGGAAGAGTACTCAGAGACCATATCTTGGTATCTGATAGTCAGTGGTTCTAATATATTATGGCATTCTAATTTACTTGTAGTTTCAATTTCAATTTGACCACATAAGAAACGAGTTGTACCCAATACCGAATTAATGTTTTCAATATGGGGTCCAATGTGGGAAATATCAAATGGAGTGACTATATCCAAGTACCCAGTGTTAATTTTGAGTTCGCCAATTGGATCAAAATATATACCGGAGCTCGGGCTGATCGGTTGGACATACTTCTGGTGACCTTGGGCCAGAGCGCTGCAAGAAAAGGGGTATCGGAGTTACCAATCACTAGTACTTTCTTATAATAGATTTTCTTACTTGATACTAAGTTAATTCTATCCTATTTATTGTAATTCTAACACTACAATTGTAATATTAAATGTTTATTTCTGAGTTTTGGACTTTTATTTATTTACTCCCTTATGTGGAAGTTTCAACTTCAACATGTTTAACTTCGTCATAGTGATGTTTCACATGACGTCTATTTATCAATAAGGTTAATGTATGGTTTCCATTGACTTTTACCACCTTATATGGACCTTTCCATAAAGGTGATAGAGCTTTACGCAGTCTAAGATGGTTTTTCAACATGACGTGATCGCCGACTTTATATTGGATAGGTTGGGTATGAGAATCGTAATAGGTTTTGGAATTTATTTTTGATTTATGAATATATTCTATTGCTTTTGTCACGCGCATGTTTTATGCGGTGTTGTAGGAGTTTCACATATTCGGGATAGGTAGTATTATTGGAGTTATCTTTATATACTGAATCTGGGATATGAGGCTTATGCCCAAATAGTAATTCGTATGGAGAATAATGCGTGGTTGTATGTATGGCGGTGTTATATGTCAACATAGAAGTATATACATACTGAGGCCAGTTATCTTGGTTTTCGTTAACATAGGATTTAAGGTACTCTTTAAGAGTAGAATGCGATCTTTCCAGCGCACCCTGTGTTTGTGGATGATACGGCGATGACCACAACTGCTTGATTTTAAGAATTCGCATGTTTTCTTGAATAGTTCTGCTGTGAAATTGGTACCCTGATCGGTAAGTATTCGCTTAGGAATTCCGAATAGTGATATAAAATGGAGGAGACAGTCGCTCGCTTCTGCTGCTGTGTTACTGCGAAGGGGATAAGCTAATGAGAATTTGGTAAGGTCATCTTGCATAGTTAAAATATATTTAAGTTTCGCCGTGCCGGATTCCGGTAGGGGACCTACGATGTCGAGGGCTAACCTTTCAAATGGGGATGTAGAAGTGGATGTTATAACCATTGGTGCTCTATTTACTTTACGGAGTGCTTTGTTGGTTTGGCACGATGAGCATTTCTTAACATAGTTCTCGATATCACTACGCATATTCTTCCAGAAAATCTTTCTTTGATTCGACTAAGCATTCTTGCAGATCCTAAGTGTCCTGCGATGG